>JANAVB010023996.1:5733627-6473627 GCA_029216955.1 Iris pallida | reverse complement strand
TTGGGCTTTAGGAAATTTGTTATGTGTAAGATTGGGGAGTCCCCAATATATAGGGTAGAGTGGGAAAACCTTAATGGCAAAATTATAATTATAATACAATTAGGGGAAATTCTGGAACACTAACTACTAACACTAATTGCTAACCACTTATTAATTAGTACTAATTTAAACCCTAGCTAATTATAATTTAGCTACTAACCATCCAAAGTTGTTGCCCATAATCTAAGCTAATGGCTTGGTAGGCTAAAATGGTAGCCTACGATCCAAGTCCTAACTTGGTAGGCTAAGACTAGGACCTAATGACCTTAGTCCAAATACGAAAGAAAACATAATAATTTACAGGTTATTATAAACTTAGGAAAATAAGGTATATTTATTTACGATAACATTTCAATAAATCTTTTCTTTATATAAAAGTAAATGTTTATTACCTTTAGAATTTAAGAAATGGACAAGAAATTTATTTAGGATATAATCTCACTTATAATATAGTTTTGCAAAACCAAATGATTAAGCAAAAGTAACGTTAGCATATTATGATTGAAAAATATTTTCAATATTAAAAATTTATTTTTTTAAAGATTCAGAAAAATTCAAAAAAATATATAATATAAAATTTCAAAAAATATCCAAAATTCGGTTAATGGAGTTTACAAATCTACCCTTCTTAAGGAAATTTTATCCTCGAAATTTAAGGTTGGCAGAGGGATCAAAACACGATAGAGAGTTTAGTCAATAACTTAGGCGAGATCAAAGAACGACGACTTTGGCACGATCAAGATAATCAATTTCAAAATAACTTAGGCACAACTAAAGATTTTGGCACGACAAAATTCTAGTATGGACCATACTACATGGGCACGATTTAGAAATAAACTCAAGTCATTTAGGCACGATCATAGCCATGGCTAGGAGAATCGAAGGTAGAATTCAAAATTCAAATATAGATTCAGATAAAAATCCAGATCTTAGGTCGCACGATCAAGATTAAAACTTAGTTATGAATGAAGATAAACTTAGGCATAATCAAGATTTTAAGGTCAATGTCTTATCGGCGCGATCTAAAATGTAATGGTCAAGATTAATTAAGACATGAATAACAATCGAAACCCTGACGTAATCAAGAATCTAGGAATAATTAAAATAGCTTAGGCATGATTTAGGATATAGATATGAAATTTTTAAACTTAGACATGATTAGGAATAAAATTTGAGCACTGGTGACTAGAGAAGCAAAATTTAGGTACGACAGAAAAATTTATTCCGACATGATCATGCCCCAATTCTGACAGGACTACATTCGTAGTCAGATCAGACAGTCGTAATCGAAGATCAAAATTTTAGACACAATTTATGAGTTAAGGTTAACATGTACAGTCATGATTATTAGAATCATGACCATTGGAATCAAAGTTGTATAGTCATGTCAAGTCATCCAAGCACGACCAATATGAAGAATAATGGCTAAATCAAATCATGATTAGCACAAAACTAGTCATTATTAAGAATTTAAATCGAAAGTTTAGGCATGAGCTATAATGGCATATAAATCCAAACATGATCATAATCAAAATTTTGACGCAATCAAGCATAAGGTCAGTCTAACCATATCGAAGTCAAGGGACGAGAAATAAATTGATGGAAATTTGGGTCATAATTAAATTTAAATCACTTGAGTATAGTCAAGATTTAAGAACCTTGGCACGATAAGGAAGGTGCTCAAATCTATTTGGTTACGGTCAGGGTGAATTACAATTTAGCAATATTGAATTTGATAAACGATTCAAGGATGGGGAAATCAATCTCTTCCAGTAGGATAAGAAATCAAGAGATACGACTTGCAGAAGGAAGTCAAAGTAATCATCTTACCCTACTTCGACTACTACTAGGTTATCTGATCATCCTTTGCCAATTATACCTTTATCTTACAAGTCTAAACATACCTCTACAAAATTGTGATCTTCAATCTTGAAAATCAACCCTTTATACGATTACTACCAAAATTCAAATCTTTGATCATGAAGATTGAACCTTTCTATAAATACTATAGGCTTAACCTTTATTCCAAGCAGTGCGCATAAAGCCTACTCATTGTTATAACTCCTCATTTTTTTCTTTTTTTTTTGTATTCCTTTTTCGCGTAGTCATCTTGAAAGTTCAAATTCCTCTACATTGTCTTCACTTAGGCCCATAATTCCTGAATGAAGGTTTATAAAATCCTTGAACTTGTTCAAATCACACTCCTTATATTACTGAAAGCTAAACATACCTCTACAAAATTGTGATCTTCAATCGTGAAAATCAACCCTTTATACGATTACTACCAAAATTCAAATCTTCGATCATGAAGATTGAACCTTTCTATAAATACTATAGGCTTAACGTTTATTCCAAGCAGTGCCCATAAAGCATACTCATTGTTATAACTCCTCATTTTTTTTCTTTTTTTTTGTATTCCTTTTTTGCGTAGTCATCTTGAAAGTTCAAATTCCTCTACATTTTCTTTACTTAGGCCCATAATTCTTGAATGAAGGTTTATAAAATCCTTGAACTTGTTCAAATCACACTCCTTATATTACTGAAAGCTAATGCCACTATGCCATATAAAAATTTATTCTCCATTTTTTTAAAATATTAACCTTCATATTTTTTTCAACTTTCACACTTTCAAATATTATCCTTCTTAAATTTAAAAGTCTGACAAAGTCTCAAAAAATTTTCCTACAACTAAAAAATCTTTTGTCTTACCAGTTCTTAATCATTTCTCTTACCAATCATTGTTCAATTCTATGTCATCATCACATGTAGTCATAAGCTTCCTTCCATGTGTTTGGATTCCTAATTTTTGTATTTAGTCTTAGTTCTATAATGTAGTATCCTACGAATCAGTAAGAATAAGAAAACATCAAAATTTTCACTAATCAAATCGCTCTCGAATATCCTCATCGCCAAAAAATACAATTACAAAATATTGCAGTTCTCACCATTAATGTATATTCTACTATTCTTCTTACTTGAAATCCTCCTACCTTCTTTCCAAAATATTCCAAACTTAAAATATTCCTTTAAGTGTGATCGTTTCAAATTTATTAATATCGGTCCCTTGAATTTGTTTTCATATCCAGTCATACCTTTATCTACTAAATCTATCTCAATGTCGAAACATTCTATATTCCTACCAGGATTACCACATGATAGCAAATTTTGTCCTTTCCGAGCTAGATAATTGTTACTTCATCACCCTTTCCTAAGTAAAGAGATACAAGAATTCAAAAGATTTTAAAGTGTAGCTAACAGAATTAGATATAAGATAGTTGATCGATGTAAATAGGACGAAGATAATAGGACAAAGAAATGATGGTAAGATGATGAAATGATGATAGTAATTTGTCCTTGCTCATATGATCATAACAAAATCGTTGCTCTTTCCTTTTCTTACACTTGTCCATAATCAACAAAGCATAAAGTTTTAACCTCCAAGGTGTTCACTCTGTCTAACAGTTAAACTCTTTCTCACTAAATCCTCTAGGCACCCTTGGTACCTAGTCACTAACTTTGTAACTATACTAGTCACATGCTTACTCTAGGATACCAACTGGTAACTATACTCTGACATAACCTATCCACAAGTTACTAAGCTACTACACTATCCATGAAGCTACCTCGAAACTAATGAAATTGAAACCCCGTGAGGAACTGAACTAGATGAACTAAAGCCATCCTTACTCTGAGCTATCAGAGTTATAGAACAGAACTCAATGATAACAATGTGGAATGATATTGACAATATGTTAAGAACTAATTTAAGATATGATCTGATAACCATACACATCTACCAGCCCAGAATTCTTGTCACTCCAATAAACGTAGCTGTAATAAACGATATAGTCCATAACTAAGGTTTATACATATAATCACATAGAAGTGATAGCACACCGGTTAGCGTGGAGTAGTTAGTAGAGCTTCGTTCATCTATCTGTCCATATAGTAGTAGGTGAAGCCAAAGGTTCCTTCCCAGCTATTATGATGCGAGTCGCCTCCCTATTTTTCTTTCCGGAGAGTAGTTAATGATAATGGGTCCATTTGGACTCAATGGGTTCATTTTATATATCTCAGTAGACATTCTATTTGGTCGATCCGACTCCTCTTGGTCTTGGATGAGTATATTGTTGATAAGGGAAGATGTAGCTAATGCTATAAAGTGTCAGATTTATAATGGCGAAAGCATGAAGCTGTGGAATTATCCGTGGCTTAGAAATGGCCCGATCATCTACAGGTACGAGGTCACTATTCTACTGGAAACAGAGATCCCAGACCAGGCTCTACTAAGCGATTTCATCAAAAATAGCATAGGAACCTTTTTCCTAGCTGCAGCCTGGCTGGACAGTGTCTAATGCAAGAGATTGCCCTGTATGAACTCCTACAGCTCCCTATTGAAGACATGATCGTTTGCTCTCTCAGCTCGGATGGAATTCTCGACCTCGGAAGCGTCTTCGTGTGTAGGTAGTGCTGTCTGTCTACTGTTGACTCTATCTATTCAATGATCTATTAGCTCATTCCCTCCCTATTTTTTCTAGAATTCTTACCATGTCAACCGGTATGGTTGCAAGAAACTCTAAATTTCATAACTAAGATAAGTATACCTCAAATCATGCAATATTTTTTGTCATGCCAGCTAGTATAGTTATGATAAACTCTAGACTCCATAACTAATACAGACATTTATCTTTCACATTGTCCTCATCAAATACGTCATCAGAATATAGCTTAATTTATTCCATAAATGTCATCTCAATACAAAAATCAAAGTCAACAACGAACACCAAGATTCATTCAATGAACAAGGAAGAGTAGACGAAAACAAGTGGAAACAGATTTTGAGATAGGATTTAGAGTGAGATTCTTAGGGATCGTACCAAAGGTACTATCTTTGTCAAAATTCAAATTTCCTTGAATATGACCAAAAATAATTCTCGACCTTCGTATATAAGATTGCCTAAACATCTTCTCTTACTAAACCAAATGGTTATAAGTACAACTTCTACTCTTTTATTCCTTCTAGAGTCCATAAAACTCATCTTAATACAAGAATTGGATTCGACAATGGATATGTATTCAAAAATTAGAATGAGCAATAGCAAGTAAAAGTAGACTCAAAAGAGTTTCGAATTAAGATTCTCAGGGATCATCCCTGGAGTCTATTATGAGATCGTAATATGTGATTGAGTACCAAAGCCTTCTAAAATATCTTATGACTCAAAAATCATTATTCCTAGGACAGGCTCGCAGTAGTACGACTAAGCCTAGGTACTACCACAACTTTACATTAGTGGCAAAGACAGACCTGCATGGGCTATCATAAAAATATGTCACGATCTGTACTCAGATATTTGGACACGAGTATATAGGCCACGTCCAGTCTACGCCGTAGTATCGACGGTAGAATACTGTCAAGTAACCAATGGATATCTACAACATATATGATGTGCTATAACCACATATACTCAATCACATACAGCTATGGAAGATTTGAAATAGGAAATATATCAATAACTGAAACAACTATAGACTATAAATGATCATACATAACAAGAATGTATCAGAGATAAATCTGATAACGAAATATAAAGCTAAACAAGGAAAATGGCCTATAGGTCTCCCCAGATTAACTCACGATCAAAGGTACATCGAGATCTATCATCATAAGTCTAGAGTGTGGGGCATAACATTACCTATAAAATAGTTATCCAGTCAGGATTGAAGTGAAGCACATAACTCTGAAGGCAGTTTCATTACATGGTAGAAAATATATAACTTGTAATAGAATAATATGCATGATGTACTGGAATAGAAATACAAAAAAATAGCATCATAAAGAGATAAAGAACTGAGTACATGAATAAGATAGAGAACATGTTAACTTGAAATGAACACATATGATTTAGAGCATAAGATAGTTATGTGATTGGTTTAGGTTGTACATGATTATTCTATGGTAATTAGATTATACGTGAAAGGTATAATCGACATATACATGATTACACTACGGGATTTAATCATATTACTACTTTCCGTCCCAATCCATACATACAGAACTGATCACGACATATTACATAAATGATTGTTATTTGTACATAAAGCAGATGTGAGCACATGAGAGTACATAAAAGCACATAAGAGTACATGAATAATAGGAATACAAGGAGTACATGATGTACATGACAAAGTGCATGAATATGAAATAACTGATGTACCCGAAAATGGATAACATCTCTTGACAAAATCCACTTAGTATCAATTCGTGTAACAATGTGTCAACATCAAGTAAAGTAGTCTAGAGCAGGTAACATATATACTATTATGATAAAAAAATTAGAGGTAGGTACTCGCCTTAATTTGGTTGGAGTCGACATACACGACACGGACGTGTCGACACGGGATAGCACTACCAAAATACAGTAAATCAGCGACGGAACATTAGCGACGGATATTGTTCGTCGGCGTTAGCGACGACTTTGTGGCAACTGGCCGACGGAGTACCGACGACAAGCCGTTACATTTTTATTTTATTTTTAGGAGAAGAAAAGGTCGCTCATCCGTCGCTAGGTACGATGCTATTGTCCACAAGATGGCCCCAAACGATGGCACAGATGGTTCCATCGAGTCCAGAATAGTCTAATTTGCCTAGTTTGGTATTTAGAAGCCAAAAATCAGAGTTTTGCACGATAATCGTATAAAGAAAGGAAAAATGACTATAATAGTCGCGATTACGATTATAAGGGAAAAATAATAACTATATATATAATCAATCTAAAAATTGTTTATAATATTTGGAAAATATATTTTATGAATTAAAATATTTTAGATATTATTTTGAAATACAAGAAAATATTCTAGTGCAAATATATTTATAGTTAATAACACATTAGCAAAATTTGCTATCTAGAAAAATATCAATATTATTATATAAATTTCCAAAATAACCATTACTATCAAATAATAACATATATGTATTACATATATATATATATATAATATATATATATATATTTATTTATATATATATATATATTTTGGAGAAACATAACTTTATTGAAGTATCAGGCGCAAAATGCCGAAGCCTATACAAGAAAGCGCGCCTCGGCGCGACCAGACTAGAGAAAAGAGAGAATGTGCGAAACGTACAAAAAAATCAGCGGTCGTCGCGCCCAAGTAAAAGCCTGCGCACGACACGCGGGTCCCTGATCAGACCAGGGAATCCCAAAAATTATGCAAGAAATGAGAGCAACGCCTCTTTCTTTTGTAAATTTGTCGGATGACCTCTCTGTACAATTGTGGGAATGGAAACTGACGGCCCTCGTATCTGAACTTGTACATGTTCTTTCACAAGACCCAAATGGCGGCGGCAGCGACGATCTGATTCCCGTGGGACACGTTCCAGCTGGCCAGCAGATCGTTGAGGCTCCCGGTCATGGGGATAATCCTGAACTTATTGTGGAGGTTCGACCAAATTTGAGTGGCTAGTTCACTAGATAAAAGGACGTGCTCGACGGATTTCGATTGGTGTTCCACGCAACAGTGGCACCTAGACGAAAGGCTAAATCCGAAGGTGTTGATGGCGTCGTCCGTTGGTAGTTTCTGACGTGCAGCACGCCAAATGAGAATAGACCATTTAGTGGGTATACATGTTTGCCAAAACTTGGCGGAAGGGGAGGTTGGTTCGTGGATGCCTTTGGCGATGGCTCTGACAGAAACGAGGGTGAAGAGTCCACCCGGGATTGGGGACCATCTAAGCTCGTCATGAGCGTCATTGATCGTCAGATCAGAGGCTCCCAGGCTAGCCATAGCCTCAGGACCAAGCCAAACTCTAACTCTTTTCCAATTCTACCCTGAATCGTCATCCTCCTATAATTCATGGATCTCGCACAGCGGCGGTGTTAGGTCGTTGGGCCTGATGATGTCGTCCCCCAGCCAGTATTCCTTGTACGCCTGCGAACGTCCGTTACCCAATTGCAAATGCAAAAGCGGTTCAGCAAGGTTTCGACCGCGGATGATGTGCCGCCACGTCGCGGAAGATCTGTTGCTGGCAGATGCCTCAAACAAATGACAGAATATGGAATATCTAGCTTCCATAAACCTGGTCCAGATAGAGCTTTCTATGCGAAGTTTCTACCACAATTTTATGGAGTATACATCCATAAGGTGGGCCAGTCTAAAGAAGCACAGACCACCCTCATCGGTAGGTTTAGCCATGGTGTCCCAACTGGCCCAGTGGTGCTTGTCCTTGCCCTCGTTGTGAACCCAAAAAAATTTGGCGAAGAGGGATTCAAGTGAGTGGAGAACTTCTATCGGAGATGAGCACACGGCTAGGGTGTAGAGGGGGATGGAGGAGAGGACGTGCTTTATAAGGATCATCTTCCCCCCTAGGGATAGGGTTGCGTTGTACCAACCCACGATTTTCTTGCGAATCTTGCCCACCATATGGTCATAGATGCCTGAGTTCGCTTTCCCGCACACCAACGGGCAGCCTAAGTAAAGAAAAGGCGGGTATGCTGTGGTAAAGAAGGTCAAGGTGGATTGCACATCTGAGTGGGTTCCATCTGCTTTGTGATGTGTGTAAATCATGCTCTTACTGTTGTTTACTCTTTGTTTGGAGCATCTAGAGTAATTGGCAAGCGTCCTTTGAACCACCTCAATCGAGTCGATGTCGCCCGCAGAGAAAATAAGAATGTCGTCTGCGTACGCAAGGTAAGTTATTAGAGGGCAACCAGTCGTCGTATGAAAGTTGTGGAAGCCAGGAGACCTGGGCATGCTTTTGAGGTTTCTGCTAAGCGCTTCTGTCGTGATGATGAAAATGGTTGAGGAAAGGGGGTCTCCCTGTCTGATCCCGCAGGTAACTCTAAAGAAGCCTTGCGCTTGTCCATTGATGACCGTGGAAAACCAGGAGTTGTTGATGGATCTAAAGATGATGTCGATCTAGGGTTCGAAGAAACCGAAGGCTCTGAACACCCAGATCATGAATTGCCAATCGAGGCGGTCGTATGCTTTTTCCATGTCCAACTTGATGGCAATATTCCCCCCTAGGCATGAACTTAATGTAAGTGATCATTTCTTGAGCAAGGAGAATGTCATCGGTGATGTTGCACCCTTTGACAAAACTGTATTGCTCTTCAGAGATGATCTTGGGGAGGAGATTGGACGTCCTGATTACAATGATCTTATATTTAATTTTGCTGGTAAAAGTACAGAGCCTAATCGGTATGAAGTCTTTAAAGGTCTTTGGGTTGTCTTTCTTGGGGCTGAGGATGATATTGGTGCAGGAGATGGATTTCAGATATCTAGCCCCTTGGAAAAGTGCCGTGGTAACCTCCAAGAGGTCGAACTGGATGGTCCCAACACGTTCTGAAGAAAACTTTGTTGAACCCGTCTGGTTCCGGTGCACAATACGCATTAATAGACAATACTGCAGTCTTAACCTCTTCAGCACAGGAGAGAGCATTAAGGAGTTCGTTATCCCTGTTGTTAATCAGGGAGGAGATCTCGGACAGAAAACCTTCGTCTTTGACCACGACTTCTTTAGCAAACATGTTAGAGAAGTAGTTCGCAGCAGCAGCTTGGATGTTCTCCTGTTCGTCCAGCAGGTTGTCGTTCTCGTCGTTGATATAATGTATTCTTAGAGAGCTTATATGGCCTTTGACGCACGCGTAAAAGAAGCCAGTATTCTGGTCCCCATCCGTGTCCCAGGTTAATCTGGCCTTTTATTTCCAGAATTCCTTTTCTACCTTGATCCTGGATTTAAGAATGGCCTTGACGAGATTTAGAGAGGCACGGGCCTCTGAGGAGCCGACGATGGCGAATGCACTCTCCGTATGGGTAACATCGTCTTCAGCATCTTTAATGGCTTGAAAGATATTCCCGAACGCGTTCTTGCTCCAGGCCGTAAGGGATTTTCTGGTGGCTTTGAGTTTCATCGCTATTCTGACAAGTACATCCAGATCGGTCACAGAGCACCAAGCCTCGACAACGGTGTGCATGAATTGGGGGTGGTGGCGCCAGAAGTCAAGGAAGCGAAAGGCTTTTTTGATGCGGTTGTGGTTGTTGTCGATCTCAATGAGAAGAGGGGAGTGATCAGATTTGGTGGAGTTCAGGTGTGAAAGATCGGTGATCAGCCCCAAATTCGACCAGCAGTCATTGACCATTGCATGGTTAAGGCGGGAGTACGGACGCCGAGCGCCTTCCTGCATGTTGCACCAGGTAAACGTGCTGCCGAAGAAGGGGACGGAGGGTCGGTGCGCGTTAAAGGCGAAGTTGTTGAAGTCGTCTATGGCCGATTGAGGGGGAGCACGACCACCAGATTTCTCCTCTCTTTATTACACAGTATTAAAGTTACCGATACAAAGCCACGGGAGGACGTTATGAGGAAGGGCAGACCCCGACAGGTCCTCCCAAAGTAATATGCGCTCCGGGATGTCGCAGCTACCATGGATCGCCGAGAGGAGGACGCGAGTTTTGACGGCCGGGTGTTCGATCCAACAGGAAAAAGCCTGAGTAGTGTCCTAAATGACGCCGAAATGAAACTCAGCGACGAAGAAGATCCAAATGTCGTGACACCCGATAATCGCAGACGGGAATCCCAGCGTGAGTTGAGTTTCTTTTATTCTTTTGTGGGGTATTTTGGGTTCAATAATGACAAGTAAATCTATCCGATTGGATTTCTTGAGGCTGAGGATTCGACTCAGCGTCGGTTTATTCCCTAGACCACGAACGTTCCAGGATAGTATGTTAGGCATTGAGGGAGTAGGTGGGGGTATTATGGAGCTTTGTGATCGATCTAGTGGTTATCGCCGTTTGTTGTTTCTGTTTCTGTTTCTTGATTTTCTTCTTCTTCTTATGAGGATTATTCTTTGTATTGCCGCCGACCGTTTCCCGAGCCCTATCAGAGCCCGTATTAGTACTAACGACTGTCGTTGGGGAGGTGTCAGTGTCTTCTAATTATGCCAGAACGCATAGAGGATTGTCACGATCGAGGAAGCCTGCTTCAGTGGCTTGCCAAATCCTCCCTGTAAGAGGGTAGCAATGACCGGTGAAGCGACGCTCTTGTTGGTGGGGTGGGGCAACTTGGGATCGGCGATGGGGGATGGAACGCCGAGGGACGGCTGCTCCGCTTCAGCACCAGGAGTGGAGGGGTGGTGGCCGACCAAATGCTGCTCACCGGGGGAATCTGGCCGCAGAGGGAGTCAGGGGGAATGAAGCGAAAGACATTGGCGTGGTTGGGGGGATCTCGAGGGGCACGATGACGTATCTATTTGAAGGGGAGGATGGAGGAATACGGGGGCAGCCAGTGAGTGGCACGGTGCTTCCTGCGTTAGGACAGATGGAGGGCGACTCGAAAGTGCTATCAGGAGGGTTGTTATCGAGAGTTCTGAAGGGGTTATAGAGGGTGATTGCAAGAGGCTAGAGTGGGGTGATGGCAGAGTCAGTCTGGGTGTGGGAACCGTGGACGGGCGGAGGTGGTTGGGCTATCGTTGGCGAAGTGGAAGGATTGGGGTGCATGGCAGGCGAGGTGATGCGGGAGAGGGATGGCGCGTCCTGCTTGCGCGGCTTTTATTGTCCGGTCTTCTTGAGTTCGGGGTGTGCACAGAAGCAGTACTGCAAAGAATGGTCGCTAATTTGATAGTATTGGCAGAATATTATGCTGTTATCGTACACCAGCGATTGATTGTATGTCTGATCTCCGAGTTCTATCTCAATCAGTTTGGATGGTTCATTGGCTAGGTCTAGCTCTACGCATATCTTCGTGTAGTTACATTTAGAAAGGTTTCGTGTTTCTTCGGTAATAGCCACCAGGGACCCGAATGATCTGGCGATCCGCTTGAGGGCTGCTGCGAGAAAGCACACTAGTAGAAGATTGGGAAGGGTGATCCAAGAGGTAATGACGATCGAATCCACAGGGTTGAAATTCGGGGACCATTTGGCAATATTAGTGATCTATGTGTCTATTTTGGTGGGTCCCTTCGCCCATACTTTGTTGTAATCTTGGTCGGAGGTTAGGTGTAGAAATATGTGTTTGGGATCGAAAGGAGCTACTCGATATGAAGCCGAGAGGCCCCAACCGATGATACTTCCCTAATAATTAAGATTTTTGGGCATCTGGATCCGAACATAAGGACAAAAGTCCTATGAAGGGGGGGAATAGAGAGCGGATCTCCGCTTTGGAGAAGGAGACCCGGATGGGGTATCCGTCCGAAGGTGGCACCAGAGTGACGTCCGTCAGCTCCACTTCCGCTACCGGAGGGGGGCATGCTTCGTACGATCCGGCCTAAGAACATCAGCGAAAGATGGAACGCTAGCAAGGGCTCCGAAAGGCAAGAAGCCCAGAGTAGGGGGATGGGCCAACCGCGTCTCGTGGAGGGGACTCCCGAAGATGTGGGGGCAAGACCGGCGGGAGACCCGACCCCAGCGTCCCGAGTGGCCACGGGGGACACCGGTGCCGCAAGACCAACGCCGAGAAGGGGATGGGTAAGGGTAGCGACTAACATCGCTGGCGCCAGGGAGGTAGGGGAAATGACAGGGGCCTGGGGGAGGGGGTTGGGGATGTGCCAGGGTGGCCGGGGTGACACTGCAGGAAGGCATCAGAAAGGGGGGCCCGGGCGGAGATAACCGCACAGGCAACCGCCTGGGGAAAAGTGGCTTGCGCCAAGGTGAGACCCTTGCATGCGACGGCCTGTGGGGGGAGAAGTCCGTGCAGGCGACGGCCTAGGGATCCGCGACCTGACCCAGCAAAGGGGGCCCCTTGGGAAACTCGCAGGGCACACAAAGAGTGAGCGGCAACGTAAAGCGGGAGAGAGCAGGGCCCGCGTAAAACGAATCCGTGTAAATCCCATAACACACCCATGTAGAGGGGGGCAGCTACGCCCGTGAAAAGGGTGGGGCCCGAAAGCCCAGGAGGCGCCAGGGAAGGCCCAGCGTAACGCGAGTCCGCATAAAGCACAAAGCCTATCCGCGTAGATGGGGTAGCATCGAGGCCCGCGTAGCATGGGGGGACCAAGCTCCATGGTGCCCTGGAGTCAACGCCCGTCAATCGAGAATTCGGGCCCACGAGGTTGAAGTAGTTCACGGTACCCAACGCTTGAAGGGACGCGTGGTTCGGCTCCACGCACACCACTGGGGGAGAAGCCTATATATATATATATATATATATATATATATATATATATAATGAAAGCATGTACATATTTTTAGTTTCAAAATCCAATAATAGATAGATGGGCTTAAACCCAAAGCCCAAGGGCCTATATCAAACCCTAATCCTTATCATTTAGTTACATTAATAGCCTAAAAGCCCATATAAATTGTAATTAATAGCCTAAAAGCCCATATAAATTTTAAAGCCTAAAATAAATTCATCAAATCTTAAGTCTCTAAGCCCGACCCAAATAATTGGTCCCAGGCTCAGTCCAAGACAAACCCACAACCCAAATAGTTAATTAAATTTTGTAAACTATGATTAAGCCCAACATCCCAATCTACTTTAACTATCACTAATACTAATTGTAAATAGTAAAGATAATTTACAGTTAAATAAATTAGAAGAAAAGGAGGTCTCATTGTGGTTTCCCTAAAATCGAAAGGGGCTGCTTCACTCTTTAATATTTCCAAATTTCTAAAATAGGAAAGAAAAGAGGGAAAATTTGCTCCCCATTTCATGTACTTAAATCCCTAAATGAAGAGGGGGTCATACTGGCAATCCCTAATACCTAAAAATGAAAGGTAGAGAATGAAGGGGGATGCTCATAAGGCTTCTGTGGTGGAAGAGACGATGGCTCACGTCGAGGGGGGCAGAGCTTCGCAGCGGCAGCCACTGGAGGAGCAAGTTGAAGTCATCGACGGTCGGGAAGACGCGACGTCGGACGGAAGGGAGCAACTTAGGATGGAGCTCCAGATGATGGCGGTGGGCGCGGTCGCTAGGCTCGGTGAGGCCGGTGACGGAAGGGACGCACACGACCAAGCGAGGAGATCGGGGTGGTATGGCCGAACGGAGGCGACGCGTCAGGTCAGTCGCCTGTCTCTCTTTCTTTGTGATATTTCTGATGGCGATGGTGATGGTATAGTTAATGGCAGTTGTGGTGGTGGTGATGATATGTGTGGCTGGCGATAGAGATAAAGATAAAGGTGGTGGTTATGATGGTGGTAGGCGTGGTGGCTCCTGTCTAGGTCAGAGTGTGGACAGCAGTACAAGAGGTGGGGGTTCGAAGGAATAAGAGGTGGCAGTTGGGGGTTGTTTTGACAAGGTTTGGAGGAACTGGCCGATGGAGGTAGTGTCGGGTTAACGACTGACCAACGTAGGTGGCACTAGTAGTTTCTACTTGGTTGCTGGGTAATGTCGAGGACAGGGTGGCTGTGATGGTGGTGACAATGAAGTGGGTATGGTTAGGCCAAGTTGGCCGAGGAGGAGACAAAGGTGTTGGTGGAAATGTTGGAACTCCGACGTCAGCCGACGGGGCCAAGGCAGAGGTGTGATGTGCTTGTGTGGCGCCTGAGAGTGGAGTATAGAAATTAGGGTTTAGGAAATTTGTTATGTGTAACATTGGGGAGTCCCCAATATATAGGGTAGAGTGGGAAAATCCTAATAAAAAAATTATAATTGTAATAGAATTACAGAAAATAGTGGAACACTAACTACTAACACTAATTGCTAACCTCTTATTTAATTAGTAATAATTTAAACACTAGCTAATTATTATTTACCTACTAACCATCCAAAGTCGTAGCCCACAATCCAAGCTAATGGCTTGGTAGGCTAAAATGGTAGCCCTCTATCCAAGTCCTAACTTGGTAGGCTAAGACTAGGACCGAATGATCCTGGTCCAAATACGAAAGAAAATGGGATAATTATATATTATTATAAACTTAGGAAAATAAGGTATATTTATTTACGATAACATTTCAACAAATCTTTTTTTATATAAAGGTAAATATTTATTACTTATAGAATTTAAGAAAAGGACAAGAAATTTATTTAAGACATAATCTTGAAGAACATATAGGGAACTCTAGAGGGGGGTGAATAGAGTTTATAACAATAATGACCAAATAAAATTTAACTCTTTTCACCAACAGTAAATAATCAGAGTAGTAAATGCGGAAATAAAAAGATCAAGAGAGCATACGCAAACACAACAGATTTTTAACCTGGTTTCCCTCGTGGAGGACTAGTCCAGGCCTGAGAACTCTAGCTCAGGATTAAATCTACTATTTGTGAAATAGTAGTTACACCCCGTGCCTTTTCTTCAGAAAGCACGTCAACTTCTTACAAAGATCGCTGTGGCGAAGCTTAGAATTTTCCAAGCGACTTTCTTAACTCTTGCACAAACTTCTAATTGAATAGAGCTGAGCACTTTTAGGCTTAGGAAGCTCTTGGCTAGTAGATGAGAAGGTTAAGGCTTGTATGAGGCCTATAGAGAAGAGAAGAAAAGATAATTGGATGATTAGAATGAGAGAATTCAACGACTATTTATGCTAGTTGGGATAGGCAGAATTCGGCCAGAATTCTGTGTCATGAATTCAAATTCTTGGCCATTGGACAACTAGCATATAGCAAGCCCTAAAAATTAGGGTCTTAAAAATTAGGGAGTAGAGTTCGGCCCAAACTCTGTGTAAGGCAGAGTTCAGCCCAAACTCTGTGTAAGGCAGAGTTCGGCCCAAACTCTGTCTCCTTGTTGATAGAGAGTTCAGATGGGCTTTGTAGGCTAAGTTTGGCTTAGTGGAGCTTTGGGTTTGTTTTGGGAACAAGGTTTAAGCCAAGAATATCCTGTGCTACTCAGTTTACATCTTGCTAGACTCAATAAAAGTAAAATAGTATAGACTCTGAAAACAAGTACGTTGCAGGAGAAAGACGACGTTCGTCTCGCCCTGAATTCTGTCTTGATTGTCATATTGAATTATGACAAGTATCATATTGTCAATTTATCAATATTTGGTTGATTGTGATCCAGTTTGGGTCAACAATCTCCTCCATATTGATAATTAACAAAAATCATATTTGTATATTCTATGTTCATACCTGGACACAAGTTGGAAAGGGTAGACAAGCATAGAATGCAGTAGCTCCCCCGTAATAGTAGCGACCCCATAAACATAGCTTCCCCGTAAACCAATGTGTTGTATCCTAATATATATTATTTTCTCAAAAACACAGATATCATACAATATGATACAGATATAAATATCAAATAGATCTTCCCCTTTTGGCATTTATCAAAAATGAACACCAAACAGACAGGTAGAAGACTGTATAAAGGATTAACTAGTAAGCACACAATTTATAGGTCATAAGAGAATAATATAATAACCGCAGACAAAATCTAAAGATCCATATAAACTAAAAATATACTCATAAAAGAAAAAGAAACTACATAAGAAAAAGTCTATAAAGTATAAAACTAAAGAAGCTCATCAGCAATAGCAACAGCAGGTACGGAACCACATCCATCATGGAGCACGTGATGGTCCAGTGGTGTCAGATAGATCAATATTAGAACGTCGAGGATCCACAAAAGCTGCATCTGGATCCAGATATCGCATGACCCAGGGGTCGTCGATACGGTAACCGACGTGAGATGGATCCCGCTCCATAGGAAGGGGCATAGTAGAATGCCGAGACATGGTGTACCAGATGTCATGCAATGAGTTACTGATGGTACTCATCTACAAAGTGGTACGATAATCTAGCTAGGTCCAGCGGTCGTCTTCCAACATGAAGCGATCGTGCATCATGGTCTGAATAGACTCGAGAGTAACAGGTGGCGCAGACACAGGTTGCCCAAGAGCAGGTGGATCAGCCTGAGCCTCAGACTCGGAATGCTCTAACTCAGCAGGAGACTCAGCAGCTGCTAGAAGCCACCTTACCTTAGACAGATAGATAGGGGCTGGAAGGAACTGGCATTCATCAAGAGGAACATTGAACGCACGAAAAACCATTGGCAAATAAAGGACATAGACCAATGATCAAGGTCTCTTCCGTGCAGTAATCATCCAGTCTATCATAGTGCATGGAACGTTAAACGGGATATGGAAGTGAAGATGTTAGAGTGTAGATATCTCAAAATCAGAAACTTCATCAGTCGATCCCGCTTTGGGCAAGATCGTGGAGAAAATAATACGATGAAGTTCATAGAAATATGGGTTTAAGAAATTTAGCATGTAACTTACGTGGATGAGTGTTGGGAGTACACAAATCATCCTTAAAACTCTCAAGGGATGATCTATTGGGAAATTGAAACTTGCGTGCATCGTCAAGTTTCTTCCAAGAATTGGGTTCCGGGATCTCGAGATATTCCGCAAGTTCAAAATCATCAAAAGTGATGTCAATTCTGACGACACGAGAATAGATTCGTGGTCGTCAAAAGTGAGATTACAGTAAAACATTTGAATAGCATTCAAGTATACTAGAGACGATGTAGAAACTAACTCTCCTAGACAAAGATCATGGAACGATGAGTCATATCTAAAAAAAATTATGAAATTGATATGATAACCTGCATACACACTCCTTGAATGAAAGTTATTGAACCATTCATTGGAAGCCTCCAATGAAACAAAAATTTGTTCATTGAATGTGTTGGGGTCATGAGGTGGTGGTGGATTAAACAGTGGATGAATAGGTTAAACATCTTGAGGATGAGGGTTGGATGAGGAAGAACCCTCGGTTCTAGCCCTCTTTCCTCTATTAAACAATCTAGGTGCCATTGATAATGAAAGAAATTAAAATTGGTGATGGAGAAAATAAGAGAGTATACCTCAAAAGAGTAGTAGAATATGGAAGAGAAAGATCCAAATGCCATGCTCCTTGAGTTTAGGGAAGAAAAACTCACTAAATTAAGAATTCTAGGGTTAGGGTTTGGAGAGGATGAACTTGGAGAGGGTTTAGAGGTGGTAATGAAGAAGAAAAAGAAGGAAAATCCTGAAATATGAATGTAGGATCGGCTGGTCGGGTGAAATCTATACCATTGGATCAAAAGAAATGGAAGGCTGAAAGCGATCTTGGGTTCTGGAAACAGCTGACCGAACTCGGCCCGATCTCTGGGTGAGGCAGAGTTCGGCCCGAGTTCTGGGTGCTGGGGCCAGAACTCAAAAAAGAAAAAAATTTGCTAAGTGTTGGAGAAAAGAAAAGGAATGGTAAAGATTCAATATTTATAAATATTTGATGAAAATCAAAAAATTGATTAAAAAAGAAAACAATAATAGAATAAATGGAATTAAATTTAGAAAATTTTGAATTAACTAAGTTACAAGAGAAATTAAACCATATAATAAATAAGAATTTATGACAACGACCATTATGATGAAACTGCCATGGGTTAGATGTAGGGGCCGGATCCCAGCTAGTCGTAGTCCGTAGACTAGTACACTGTATCACTTAGGCTTTTACGCCTTGTTGTCAGAAGGACCATTTCGGATTGTGCCCATAGCAAAGGCACCATAAAGATATATGTCATAATCGTTATTTACGCAGGCCAATTTAATTAATAACTGTTTCATCCAAAATTCCTAATTCTCGACAAAGAAAGTTAAAGCGCTCTTCGGCTACTGGTTTGGTGAAAAAATCTACTAGCTGATGATCTGTGTCGATAAATTCTATGTTAATGGTGCCATGTTGTTGACGATCACGCAGAAAATGGTGACGAATCTCAATGTATTTCGTGTGTGAATGACATACTGGGTTCTTAGTCAGATTAATAGCACTAGTGTTATCACATAAAATATGAATGTTCGTAAAAGATAGGTTATAGTCTGCAAGGGTTTGCTTCATCAACAGAATTTGTGCACAACAACGTCCATCTGCGATGTATTCAGCTTCTGTTGTGGATAGTGCGACAGAATTCTGCTTCTTGCTAAACCATGAGACTAGAGCCTTGCCTAATAAATGACATGTATCGCTCATACTTTTACGGTCAAATTTGCATCCCGTAAATCAACATCCGAATAACCAATAAGTTCAAAGGATGTGGATTTGGGATACCACTAGCCCACTGTAACAGTACCTTTAAGGTATCGAAAGATACGCTTAACGGCATACATGTGTGATTCCTTAGGACTAGCTTGATAGCGAGCACACAGACAAACACTAAGCATGATATCGGGATGACTAATAGTTAGGTAAAGTAGACGACCAATCATACCTCGATACTTACATTGATAAACAGGTTTGCTGCTTTAATCAGATTCCAGCTTGGTTATAGTAGCCATGGGAGTGCTGATTGGTTTGACGTTGTCAAGATCAAACTTCTCCAGTATATCCTTTGTATATTTTGACTGGTTGATGAATGTTCCTTGCGTAGTTTGTTTGACTTGCAGTACGAGGAAGTAAGTGATCTCCCCCATCATGCTCATCTCAAATTCGTTCTGTGTACACTTAGCAAAATTTGACATAAATTAAAATTAGTAGACCCAAATATGATATCATCAACATATATTTGAACTAAAAGAATGGTGTCTTTAAAAGTTTTAATAAAAATTGTAGTGTCAATTTTTTCATTTAAAAAACCTTTATCTAGTAAATTGCTTAGGCGTTCATACCAAGCTCTGGGGGCTTGTTTGATGCCATAGAGCACTTTCTTGAGCTTGAAAATATAGTCGGGAAATTTGTGATTTTTAAAACCAGGGGGTTGTTTTACAAAGACTTCCTTTTTAATAAAACCATTCGGAAAAGCACTTTTCATATCCATTTGAAAAAGTTTAAAATTTTGAAAATTTACAAAGGCACAAAGCATCCGAATGGATTCAAGTCTTGCAACTGGAGCATACGTCTCATCGTAGTCGATACCTTCCTCTTGGTTGTATCCTTGAGCTACTAGACGAGATTTCTTGCGAGTGACTGAACCGTCTTCATTTACTTTGTTACGAAAAACCCATTTAGTACCAATAATCGAATGGTTAGCTGGTTTAGGAACAAGTTCCCAGACCTGGCTTCTTTTGAATTGGTTGAGTTCTTCTTGCATAGCAAAAATCCAAAATTCATCATGAAAAGCTTCTAAAATATTTTTAGGCTCAATTTACGAAATGAAAGCAGTGCTAGTAGTGGAATCTCTTAAAGATGATCGAGTACTTACTCGCATGATACCTCACCTATTACCAAGTTTTTTGGGTGTGACGGCTTGAACTTGAACTTCTTCGATAAGTCCTCCAGAGAATTGGTTTCAAGGATGGTATTCATCGGTATGGAAATTGATGGTTCAACATCATCATCGGGGATAGCCGTTGTACTATTATCATCATCAATGGACATATTAGTAGATTCTTCTACAATAATTGAGCATTTTTTGAACACTCTATATCCCTTACTCTTGGCAGCATAGCCAAGAAAAATACCGTCGTCAGCTTTGGCATCAAACTTGCCTAAGTTGTCTTTGGTATTTAGGATGAAATAGCAACAATCAAACACTCTAAAATAAGGGACATTAGGAGTCCTACCAAACCAAAGCGCATAGGGTATTTTCTTCGAGATAGGTCGAATAAGTACCCTATTTAAAACATGGCAAGCTGTACCGAACACTCTGACAGCTTCAACATGACTCTAGCCATATCGCCAAGAGTCCTATTCTTTTGCTCCATAATACCATTTTGTTGAGGGGTTCTTAGACAAGAAAATTCATGATCAAAACTATTTATTTTACAAAACTTTTCAAAATTAGAATTTTCAAATTCACCTCCATGATTACTTCGGATTCGAGTAATCATGTAGCCTTTTTCGTTTTGAACCTTTTTGGCAAAGATTTTGAAAATTGAAATAGTATCGTTTTTGTTTGTAAGGAAGAAAACCCAAGTAAATCTTGAAAAATCATCTACCATAACAAATGCATAGAGTTTTCCACCAAGACTGCTATTCTACTGGGACCAAATAAGTCCATGTGCAGTAATTGCAAGGGTCTAGTGGTACTTATAGTGTTTATGGATTTAAATGAAGATTTGGTTGCCTTATTCAGTTCACATTCGGCACATACCCTGTCCTTCTTGAATGTGATGTCGGGACGACCTCTTACTAGCTTCTTTGTCGATAGCCTGGATATAGTATCCATATTGGCATGACCAAGACGCTGGTGCCACAAAAGTCTATCATTCTTGTGGGCATAGAGGCATATTCCTGCACCGTTAGTATTTCTAGATAGATAGAAAATATAAATATTATCTTATCTTATCACTTCAAAAGCAATGTCTCCATTTGACCTATTATAAATATAGCATTTATTCTTTCCAAAGTTAATATCATATCCATGATCAGTAAGATGACTTATGCTGAGTAGGTTATGCTTTAACTCGGTCACGAAGGAGACAACCTTTATTACAGGAGAAGGAGGATAATCAATAGTACCATTACCTATGATGTAGCCCTTTAAATTATTACCGAAGGATACATATCCTTCCTTCTTCATCGATAGTGATATGAAAAGATTTACGTCTCCGGTCATATGTTGCGAGAATCCACTATCGAGAATCCTCTTGCTTTTAGCTGAAGAAGGAAGGTCCACCTACATCACGAGTAGATGTGACCTTTGGTACCTAAGTTCTTGTGGGTCCTGAAATATTAGTCTTTGGTACCCATGCATATAGATTAATATCAACTAATTTTCTAATTCTACACTGTGGTGAGATATGACCAATTATTCTACAGTATATACAAGTAGCATGCCTATTTGTGTTAGGAGCAGGTTGATAGTGATGTCTATATGCAGTATAGTGATAGTTATGTGAAACAGCAGGATAGTGACTATGTGTAGTAGTAGGATAATAGTTATGAGTAGGTTGAGAATGATGTCTAAGTATATGTGGTTTACATGCTGCATGGGAGTACATGTACATATAAGCATGGTTACGTGCTGCATGTGGGTGACGTGTTTTGCTATTATAAGTGGTCTGGTGTTTTGTGTGTGTTTTGTGACTATGATATTGGGTTTGAGGTTGAGCAACATGTTTCCCCAATCTGATCTCTAATTTCTTAGAGATAGCATTTAGTTTATTGTACTTTGCATTCAGACCATCAATCTTAGTAATAGAGATCTTGTGTTTGTTCTTTTCTTCAGTTAGCTCTTTGTTGATTGCTGAGATCTCACGTGTTTGCTTCTCAGTAAGTGTTTCAGCATCACGTAAGCTTAATTTAAGCTTGGATACCTCATCAATGTCTTTCGTGGATGGAGTGTTTCTAACATTATCAAGTAAAGAAGAAAGATTATGAATCTCTATTTCATAGCCTTTGATTTTCTCCTTGGCATGCTTATATTTATTAATAACTTTCTTGTGATCATTTAGTAAGTCATTAAAAGTATCGCCAAGTTCATCAAATGTAAAGTTATTAAGAGTATCATTAGTTACCTTATCGGATGTTACCATTAGGCAGACATTAGCAGTGTCTCGAGGAGAGACATCTTCTTCTTCGGAATCACTGGCTTCGCTTTCGTGCCAAATACTAGAGTTGGCATACTTTCGTGAAGAGGGTTTCTTTTAGGGCTTCTCATGTCTGTTACCTTTCTTTACAAAGGGACAGTTCTTTCGAACATGTCCAGTCTTTTTGCAGCCGTAGCACGTTGGTTCTTCCTCGTCGTCTTCCTGTTGTTCCTTCTTTCTTTGATTGAAACGAAGGAACTTCTTGAAGTTATGGACTACAAGAGCTTGATCATCACCTTCTGAATTATCGTTGTCAGTATCTTCAGGATCAGCCCTTCGACGATGAGCTTTTAGGGCAATCTCTTTTGCCTTTAGAGCAGGTTCGTCGAAGTCTTTGAGGTCGAACTTGTGGGTCATCACTTTCCCATCAAAGTTTTCATAGACATTTTGGGGAGATCATTGCCTTCTATAATTGCTGTTACCTTAGGGTTCCAGATCTTCGGTAGCCCCCTGAGTAACTGGCGAATCTTTTCATGATTAGAGTATTGTTTGCCAAGAGATGACAGAGGATTGATGACGTCAAGGAACCTTGTGAACATTTGAGTGATCATCTCATTCGGCTTCATCTTGAATGCCTCATATTCTTGAGTCAGACGACTGATCTTAGATTTCTTGACTTGAGTGGTTCCTTCATGCGTCACTTCCAGAAGCTTCCATACTTCGTGCGAGGTGGTGCATGTCGAGACGCTGTTAAATTTATTCCTATTTATTGTATAGAAAAGAGCATTAATGGCTCTAGCATCTAGACTCGCATGTTTCTTTTCCTCGTCAGAATACTTGTCGTTGGGTTTTTCGATGAGATCTCCTTCGACAACTATTCTGGCGGGCTTTTTGTAACCATCTGCGACAATGGTCCACAGGTCAAAGTCTAGAGACTTTAGATAGAAACTTATCATAGTTTTCTAATAGGTATAGTTGGTTCCATCAAATAGGGGTGGCCTATGAGTGGACTGACCCTCACCATGGTTGAAAAACATAGGTTGTGTGGTTGCCATGGATCAACTCTAGGATGTTAGTCCTTGTTAAGAGAACAGAGCTCTGATACCAATTGAAGAACAAATAGGCAACTCTAGAAGGGGGGTGAATATAGTTTATAACAATAATAACCAAATAAAATTTAACTCTTTTCACCAACAGTAAATAATCAGAGTAGTAAATCTGGAAATAAAAAGATGAAGAGAGCATACGCAAACACAACAATTTTTAACCTGGTTTCCCTCGTGGAGGACTAGTCCTAGCCTGAGAACCCTAGCTCAGGATTTAATCCACTATTTGTGAAATAGTAGTTACACCCCGTGCCTTTTCTTCAGAAGTGCACGTCAACTTCTTACAAAAATCGATGTGGCAAAACATGGAATTTTTTAAAGCAACTTTCTTGACTCTTGCACAAACTTCTAACTGAATAGCACTGAGCACTTTTAGGCTTAGGAATCTCGTAGCTAGTAGATGAGAAGGTTAAGGCTTATATGAGGCTTATAGAGAATAGAAGAAAAGATAATTGGATGATAGAAAATAAGAGAATTCAAGGCCTATTTATACTAGTTGGGATAGACAGAATTCGGCCAGAATTCTATGTTATGAATTCAAATTTTCGGCCATTGGACAACTAGCATACAATTTCACGACCCGCACCCTAGAGTTAGGGCACGAGATATGGGTACGTCCAGCCTACGTCGCAGTGTCACCGGTAGAACGCTGTCCTATGTCACAATATCTAGCAATATAAAGCTTAAACAGTTTATACTCCCCGAATGGGGGTGACATAGCAGAAGTAACTCAATCACAACTAAGGCAGATGAAAAGATAGCAGATATATATATTAGAGAAACTGCAGAAAGAAAGGAACATCCCAAGTACATCAGAAAGTCTAAGTATCTAAGATAATACAAATCCTAGATCCCAAGTATCAATAAGTACAATCATCCATGAAATACTGAAATGAAAGCATCCTAGTCTAAGGGTGTGTCATCAACAGCTAGTGGGACCTGCTAGTAGCACCGTAATAGGTAGGGCAGTCAGCCTCATCCTCATCCTCTGTAATATTTCAACAGGTCCAGTCAGGACGGAGCGAGTACAAAATATCTCAACAAGTCATAGCAGGAAAAGAAAATATAATCATGCTAGAGAATAAAATACAGGAAACTGGAGAATAGCATAATGTAAGAGAGAGAGAGAGAGAGACTGTAAGTAAATATCTATGATATATGTAAAGAGACACAGTGCTAGAGATTCAGAGTACTCCATAAACATGTGAATGGCTAAGGACTGACTCATGATTACACTACATAGAATTGATTCATGATTACACTACTTGGATTTATTCACATGTTCATTTATACTCCCCCATCCCCAATCAATACACAAGGATCCATTCAAGTTACATTAAGATTCATGATTATACTACGCTGCCCATAAGGGTGATTCATGAATTGATTCGTGAAGGCTCGGTGATCATGAGGGTATATGAGTCACTAGCTGACTTTCGAAGATTCATGATAATAGAAGCATGAGATACGTTATGTGAGTGAAACACACGAAACAAAAGTATTTGATGCTCCCGAGAGGGATAACATCTCATGAAGGGATCCATATAGTACCAATCCGTGTTCCAACGTGTCAGCATTGTCACTACCACTTTTCTAGCTTGAGGGTATTTTGGTTATTTTCAAAATTTTAGAATTTAATTTGAATTATTATTATTATATTTAATTAATGTGATTTTTGAGTGATTTTTAGAATAATTGTTTTTGGTGTTTTAGAGACTTTGACTTAAGTTGACCTTGTAGACTAACCTAGTGGCTAACCTAGGTCT
This sequence comes from Iris pallida, assembly GCA_029216955.1. Classification (NCBI taxonomy): domain Eukaryota; kingdom Viridiplantae; phylum Streptophyta; class Magnoliopsida; order Asparagales; family Iridaceae; genus Iris; species Iris pallida. Next base: position 6,448,375 of record JANAVB010023996.1, on the reverse strand, counting down.
TGACTAAGAGATTAGGATTTGAGAACCTTGGTTGACTTAAGTTCATGAGGATTAACTTATTGGGATTAATTTGGTGAAATTAGGAGTTAGTTTGATATGGAAATGGCTTGTGAAGTATGACTAATAGGCTTAATGGCCCATAGCCCACACCCATTGAACCAAGCCCTAACCCTAGGAATTCTGAACAGCCCCTATGGTCATCCCCTCCCCTATTTATATGCTCTTAAAACTAGGGTTGCCTCTTTAGGAAACTTTGCCATTTGGAAGAGGTGAGTCCCCAACTTTGTAAATCCTTAGAAAATCCATTTCTTCTCCAAATTCCTTCAAACAAATTACATTAGGACCCAATGATAGTTTTCTTGCTGTTATTAATGAGTATTTTCAGGGAGCAAACAATTTGAGGAAGTTTGGAGGTTTGTGGAGCTCTTCCCATTTGGGGATTTTGACCCATTATTCACCTATAGGTATAATCCTCTCTAATTTATTTTAAATTCTATAAAAATTCATTCTAGGTTGCCCTAACCCTAGCCTAACTATAGGATTAGGGTTTTCCAAATTTTCATGTCGTTTCGTGTCCATTCTGGACACGTATCAGTGCATATTACTAGGTGTTTGATGAAATGCCCCAATGGGAATTTCGTATGATTTTGGGGTTTTGTTTGAATAGGAAATTAGTTTTGGGTCTCACTTACACATTTCTGTATTTTGTGTCGTGTCTTAATGTCGTGTCTAGGCTGCACGAACACGTGTATACGAGGTCGAACACACGCGCGCGCGGGCAGCTTTCTCCACTTCTGCTCGTATAAGATTTCTCTGTGCACAGAGGGTTTCGACCCTTGATTTTTGACATAGGGCTTGTGTCAATGACTGACACGAGGCTCGTAAAGTTTTACGAGTCCTTGTGTCGTGTCGGACATGCTATTCCGTGTACACGGAGAAGCCACTGTGTGCGTGTGTGTGCTGTATTGGTGTTCTGGTGTTTGAATCGATTTTAATGTTTTTAATTATGTTTAAATTTGTTGAATGGATCCTAAATGTGATGTTTAAACCCCTGTTACACTATGTTACATAATTGTTTGGGTTTTAGGTTGTGTTTTGGCTCGAATTTTGGTGGAACAGTGTATTTATGATACAAGGACTGATACTGTCAATTCCAGTCCTTCCAAACCATTTTTAATTCCCTATTGTGTGGTGTTTACACTTGATTTCGATCCTACAAGTTACCTACCATGTTAGCTAAGCTTTTGCATCCAATTGTAGGCCTTTGGTAGTGAATATGAGATTTTGGCTTTTGAGTTCAATTTCGAATTTCAAAAAAACTTGGGTTGTGTTCAGATATGATCCTGTGGTTTATAGGGTATATGAGTTCATTGTTGAACTAAAGTTAATATGTTTAACCCTGAGTTTCTTTGTAAACTCAGTTCATGTGTGTAATAACCTGAGTTTCACTGCTATGTAAAACCTGGGAATATTTGAAACTGAGTTTCTTTTGTTCACCTTTTTGACTGAGTTAGGGATTTTATTTGATTACTTAGTGTTGTTCTTCCTTTTCCTGAGAATGAGTTCTGCATTTAGACTGTATGAGAATGATTTGAACCTGAGATTTGTTGGTTCTTTCTGTTGCAAAAACCTGTGAATGTTTCAAAACCTGAGTTCTAGTTTCCTTTGAACTATTGTTAATTGATTTCCTTTACATTCATGTCAAAACCTGAGATAATGATTGAATAGGCTGTTAACTGATTATTTGGTTGAGAGTTGATTCCAGTTTCCTAATTTATTGAACTGTTTTCTGTTTTTGGGGTTCCTACAAAAACGTGGAAGTTGATTTCCTTTTTCATTCATGTCCTAAACCTGTGTTGCAATGTGGTGTTTTTCCATAGCCTGGGATTCGGATATGTTCCCTGTCATTGACAACTTGAGTCTTGCTTAGCTAATTTTGTGTGGTTCAATCATGAGTAAACTGAGAATGAACTGTGAATGGAACAAATTTTAAATAAATATTTATTTCATATGTTAACTGTTAACTGAGATTAAGTTTTAGAACCTAAAATTCATATGTTTTAGAATCTGAGTTTATATAGGAATAACCTGAGAATGGGGGAGGTATTGAACTGTTTGTAAATCGATTCCTTTTTCTTGAAATAACTGCAACTGATTTCCTATGCCTGTTTTCTATTTTTCCTGTGATCACACACTTTTTTCTACATGCTATATACAGGGACACATATCACTCCACTGTGTAAACCTGTACACTGTTATGTTCCAGGATCTTCCCTGTATATTGTTTTGTTTTAGGTTGATTCCTATAACACTGTCACCTAATGCACACTCCACCTTGCATATTTGTATACACTATTTTTCTGTTTTTCCCTTCCATGCTTCTACTTTGTTCACTTGACACCAATCACACCCTAGTCACTCATCACACACCACTCTTCCTATTATACTGTCACATATCACACACTAGCCTAGCACTCACTGTTCACACAATCTCTCACATACACATACACTAGTATGTTGTTCCTTCTCTTCCATATATATATGTATTTATATTTTGAGTTTGTTATACATATAGGATTCCTATATATGAATGTGTATATATATTAGATATATATATAGTGTATGTGATACCATGATATAGTGTATTGTATATATATTATATGTATATGGGTTAGATATGGATATGGTTGCTTAGACTTGGCTTAGCCTATTGGCCCATGGCCTAGTCTTTTAGCCGATGGCATGGTATATCAGTATGGAGTCTAGAATAGACTGTTTAGCCTTGTTAGGACTTAGAATAACTTGCTAGACCTAGATTAGACTTGGTTGACCTAGTTTGACTTCTGGGGTTGACCAGAGTTGACCAAGACTTGACTTTGGTCTAGATTGACCTAGTTTCATATAGAATGCATTAATTTGCATTGTATTATCATTCTGGACTTGTTGTGACTCGTACTGTTCTAAATAGGAGCCAGACACCACTCCTCGGACAGTGCTTTCATCTCGGACTTTCAGATAGCAGGCGAGTACATTCTCTGATCTTTTTATACCTGTCTGGATATATTCATGCTCTAGATTACTCTACAGGATGCTGACACGTATCTTCACGGATTAGTACTATATGGATCCCTTCCTGAGATGTTATCCCTCTACGGGTGCATCGGGTATTACATGTTCATGTACTTTATCATGTGCATCACGTACTCCTTGTACACGTACTAGTTCATATTTTTACATGTTCTCATGTGCTTTTACGTGCCTCATGTACTATTCATTACATGAGTTCACGTATCTTAGTTGTGTTCATGTGCTTATAACGTAACTTGAATGGATCCTTGTATACTGATTGGGGCGGGGTGACTAGAATTGGTTATATGAACAATATCCTAAGTAGCTGTATAAATGTGCCTCCTTATTTGTATTCATGTGCCCCTAAGCCGTTTACATAACCATATTGTACTCTAAATCACGTAGTCACTTACAGTCTTTACTATCATGTATATATTTCCAGTTATAAAATATCTCCTGTTTTACTTGTACTTCCATTTAGCACTTCCTGTATTTTACTCTATTGCAATGATTTATACTCCTAACCTGATATGAACTGTTGAGAGATATGTGCTCGTTCCCATCCTGACTGGACCTATTGAAATATTACAGAGGACGAGGCTGAGGCGTTCTGCCCTACTTACTACGGTGCCACACTAGATGAGTGCCCAGATTTGGACCAGCAGCAGGATCCATTAGCTGTAGACGACACTCCATTAGTTTAGCATTGTCTTACTATTTTGGGATTATTGTACTAGACTTGAGATATTCTGAGATGTATTTATTTTAGACACTTAGAACTCTGGATTGTAACTTTGTGATTCTCTGTTCTGGATATTGTTATCTTTTATTATCTATTTATCTTACCTGTTCTACCTTAGCTGTGGTTGAGTTATATTTCTGTTATGTCACCCCCATTCGGGGAGTATAACTGTTATTACCTTCAATTGTTAGATGTTGTGACCTAGGACAACGTTCTACCGTCGACACTACGGCGTAGGCTGGACGTACCCACGTCTCGTGCCCGTACTCTAGGGTGCGGGTCGTGACACGTTTTTAGTGGTGGCCCATGCAGGTCTAGGATATAAGTGTAGTGGTATTCGAACTAGAATATCGCTGCAGCCTGTAGTAGAAATTAGCATATGTTTGAAGGTACTCAATCACACTAGGAAAACTCCTTATCAGATTACGTATATCTATTTTGCTGCTTATTGTCTTCCTTAGAATTTTAAACTGTCCTCCTTTGATTATTTTGACTCATTCTCAGTAATTGCTTCTTGTTTGATCTATGTCTCCAGGATGGTTGAGACGCGATCGCATTGCCCCGTGACGGGAGAGGCTGGAGAGGGGTCTGCCACCTCTCGTGTCCAACATCCAGCTCCTGGTGCTACAGGGCCAGTGCAGCCCTCAGGAGTGGGAGTTACTACCACTTTTGGAGGAGCACCTCCGGCAGTCAGGAGGCCAGTTGTGATTCCAGAGATCCTTCCCATGCAGCAGCCTCCGCCTGCGGGGATGATAGATGCTGTCCATCTCTTCTCCTTCGTCGCACCAGCAGTAGTAGACGAGGCAGACTGCAGATTTCAGGCAGGGGATCGATGAGGCACACCAGCTGGTCCGCACCACAGTCGAGATGATTACAGCTGAGGGGACTCAGCAGCAGCCCCGTCGGAGGGAGAAGGACATTCAGGACTTCCAGAAGATGCATCCTCGGGAGTTCTTCGGCACAGAGGGCATCCACGTTGTAGACGATTGGATAGAGCATATTGAGGAGATCTTCCGCCTAGCAGAGATACCAACTCGACTCCAGATCGAGGCAGCGGGCAGCCAGATGCAGGATTTGGCCCGAGCATGGTATCAGGCAGATCCCAGGGTAGGAGTTGAGGGCCAGACTTGGGCCCAGTTCAAGGAGCTGTTTGAGGAGCAGTTCTTTCCTGATGTTGCCTTGGGAGGTATCGCGGCACAGTTCGAGGCTCTGGTTCAGGGGAACTAGACAATAGCTGAGTATGTCGGAGAGTTCTGCAGATTGGCCCGGTTCATTGATGACTTGACTGAGAAGACGAAGGCGAGAAAGTTTTGCCGAGGTCTGATTAGAGAGATTCGGTCGCTGACTAAGAGCGACCGGAACGCCACTTTTGCTGAGATATTTTCTGGGGCCATGGCAGCGGAGGACGACCTAGGGCTGAAACTGAAGAGGGGTCATGACTTCCAGAGTGGCAGTAGCAGTCAGGGGCAGGCCAAGAGGCCTCACTTCCAGCAGCAGCAGCAGCAGAGGCCAGTGCAGCAGTATCAGCAGCAGCATCAGCAGCATAGGCCAGTGCAGCAGCACCAGCAGCAGAGAGGGCAGCAGGTACCTCGTCCGGCAGTCATTTGTGCCTTCTGCAAGAAGCCAGGGCACATAATCCATGAGTGCAGGAAGAAGCTAGGCAAGTGCCTACTTTGTGGCGCTGGAGATCACCAGTTGAGGGACTGCCCAGGGGCTTTTGGGCGAGGACAACAGGAAGGTGGAGCCAAGGCTCCAGCAGGCTAGCAGAGGGGACCAGCCTTGCCGACCCAGCAGCAGAGGTTTCAGAAGCACCAGCAGCAGGCACGAGGTGGACAGCAGGGGCGAGCTTTCGCCATGGCAGCTGAGGATGCCGAGGCCATCGGAGAGCTGATAGCAGGTTCGGTTCTCCTAGATTCCCTTCCAGCATTTGCACTCTTTGATTCCGGGGCTTCCCACAGCTTTGTGTCAGTATTGTATGCTATTAGACACAGTTTGATTTCTGAACCATTGCCTAGGACCTGCAAGATCACGACCGGGGGTGGGGTCATCCTCGTGAGTGATGTTTGCAGAGGGCGGAGTGTCATTTTGGGAGGCCGAGAGTTGGGGGTGAGTCTACTAGTCATGCCATTACCGAACTACGACATTGTATTAGGTATGGACTAGCCGAGTAGACACCACGCCCACATTGATTGCCGTGGGGGTAGAGTTTTGTTCGGGGCTCCAGGAGAGCCAGAGTTTAAGTACACTCGACGGCAGGCAGAGCTGGACGACGGAGTCTTCTGTGGAGCATCAGTCGAGGAGCAGGTGGCTCCGTATCCCTTGATCACAGAGTTTATGGACGTGTTTCCAGAGGAGTTGCCAGGGCTTCCACCGGACAGAGATGTAGAGTTCTCGATAGACTTGGTTCCCGACGCGGAACCGATCTCCCAGCATGTCTATCGAGTGAACAACAGCGAGTTAGTGGAGCTGAAGAAGCAGGTGGATGAGCTGCAGGACAAGTGCTTCATTCGCTCGAGTTCTTCACCTTGGGGTGCACCGGTGCCCTTCGTAGCGAAGAAGGATGGGTCGGTACATATGTGTATCGACTACAGGGAACTTAACAACCTGACAGTCAAGAACAGATACCCACTACCGCGGATCGATGATCTGTTTGATCAGTTGAGCGGAGCTCGGGTGTTCTCCAAGATTGATTTGAGGTCGGGTTATCATCAGGTGAAGGTGAAGAAGGAGGATAACCCCAAGACCGCTTTCAGGATGCGGTACGGGCAGTTTGAGTTTTTGGTTATGCCGTTTGGGCTAACCAATGCACCAGCAGTGTTTATGAATCTAATGAGCAAGGTATTCCACCAGTACTTGGACAAGTTCATGGTGGTGTTCATTGATGATATCTTGATATATTCCAAGACAGGGGAGGAGCACGAGGAACATCTGCGGATAGTGCTAGAGTCTCTCAGGCGAGAGCAGCTTTATGGAAAACTCTCCAAGTGTGAGTTCTTCTTGGACCAGGTGGACTTCTTGGTGCATGTGGTGACTGGAGATGGTATCTCAGTTGACCCCAAGAAGATTGTAGCAGTTGAGGCTTGGACAGCGCCGACTTCAGTGGCAGAGATCAGGAGTTTCCTGGGGCTGGCAGGATATTACCGGAGATTTATGCAGGATTTCTCCTGGGTTGCAGAGCCGTTGACACGGTTGACCCGGAAGGATACTAAGTTTTTTTGGTCAGAGGAGTGTCAGGCAGCTTTTGATGAGTTGAAGAAGAGGCTTACGACAGCTCCGATTCTGACATTGCCTTCAGGATCGGGTGGATTCACTATTTATAGTGATGCTTCAGGAAAGGGGCTGGGTTGCGTCTTGCAACAGCATGGGAAGGTGATTACCTATGCTTCCAGGCAATTACGTCCCCATAAGAAGAACTACCCTATCCATGACCTGGAGTTGGCGGCGGTAATTTTTGCTTTGAAGTTATGGAAGCACTATCTGTACGGCGAGAGGGTGGAGATTTTCACAGATCACAAGAGCTTGAAGTATGTGTTTACACAGAAGGAGCTCAACATGAGGCAGCGCAGGTGGCTTGAGTTGATGAAGGACTTTGATATCTCACTTCAGTATCACCCGGGGAAGGCCAACGTGGTTGTCGATGCCTTGAGTAGGTTTCCGACAGCCATGTGTTTGACTATGGATCGGCACCTGCTTGCAGACTTAGAGAGCCTTGGGATAGAGGTGATTATGCCCGGAGTACAGATACAGTTATGGGGCCTACAGATACAGTCGGACTTGATGGACAGGATCAAGGCGGCATAGTTCGATGATATGGCTCTGCGGTGTATCTGAGAGCAGATCAGTATGGGAGTGGAGGATGCTGAGTTCTCACTTGCAGAGGATGGTGCCCTGAGGCACGGTTCCCGGTTATGTGTGCCCATCGGGGAGCTCAGAGAGCAGATTATGCAGGAGGCTCACAGATCGCAGTACTCTATACACCCTGGTGCCAACAAGATGTACAGGGATCTACGAGAGCATGTCTAGTGGTACGGGATGAAGAGGGAGGTATCCAACTTCGTAGCTAGATGCTTGATCTGTCAGCAGGTCAAGGCAGAGAGGCAGAGGCCCGGGAGATTGTTGCAGCCGTTGCCCATTCCATAGTAGAAGTGGGAACATATTACCATAGATTTTGTATCGGGGTTGCCGCGTACACTAGGAGGAAAAGACATGATTTGGGTCATCGTTGACAGGTTGACCAAATCGGCCCACTTCTTGCCATTCAAGGTGGGTACGTCTACAGAGAGGCTCGCGGAGTTGTATATAAAACAGATAGTCAGGATTCACGGAGTTCCTGTCAGCATAGTCTCAGATCGGGATAGCCACTTTACTTCCCATTTCTGGAGGAGTCTGTAGACTAGCTTGGGCACTCAGCTCAAGTTTAGTACCGCATACCACCCCCAGACGGACGGACAGTCAGAGAGGACTATTCAGACCCTTGAGGATATGTTGCGAACGTGCGTCCAGGTTTTTGGAGGTTTCTGGGAGGATCACCTGTATTTGGTAGAGTTTGCTTACAACAACAGTTACAAGCCAGCATTGAGATGTCACCGTTTGAGGCTCTGTACAGGCGTAGGTGTCGTACACCCTTATCTTGGGATGATGTTAGAGAGCGAGCTTTACTGGGACCGGAGATGGTTGTTGACGCAGCCGAGAAGGTGAAGCTCCTCAAGGACAGACTTCGCGTGGCGCAGGACAGTCATCGGCACTGGGCCGATAGCCACCGGAGGTCGCTGGAGTTTGAGGTACAGTTTTAGAGATAGGATTAGAAGTAGGTTGTATTTTTTTTTGTTGATTGATCATGTTTGATTTTTAGTAACTTGAGACCTTGCTTGTGATTATGTTGGAGGCATAGTTTTTCTGCGGATATCTTTGACTCGTGGTACGATACGTTTTGGTAGAGGTGGGAAGCTTAGCCCGCGCTTCATCGGCCCTTTCGTTATCAGCAGGAGAGTCGGTGACGTGGCATACAGGCTAGACTTGCCATCTGCACTAGTGGGAGTTCACAACGTATTTCACGTATCACAGCTGAGACGGTACGTGGCTGACCCTAGCCATGTGCTCGATCACTCGGAGATAGAGGTTGGACCTACTCTCAGTTATCCAGAGCAGCCTGTGGAGATTCTGGATCGCCGAGAGAAGGTATTGAGGAACCAGATGATACCCTTGGTACGCGTCGCATGGAGCCATCATTCTCCAGGAGAGTCTACCTGGGAGCGGGAGGATGAGATGCGCGAGTGGTACCCCTATCTTTTTGGACCATGAGGTATACTTTTCTATCCTTCTTAGCAGTTAGTTTCGCCTTTAAATTTCGAGGACGAAATTATTTTAGGGGGGGTAGATTTGTCACTACCACTTTTCTAGCTTGAGGGTATTTTGGTCATTTTCAAAATTTTAGAATTTAATTTGAATTATTATTATTATATTTAATTAATGTGATTTTTGAGTGATTTTTAGAATAATTGTTTTTGGTGTTTTAGAGACTTTGACTTAAGTTGACCTTGTAGACTAACCTAGTGGCTAACCTAGGTCTTGACTAAGAGATTAGGATTTCAGAACCTAGGTTGACTTAAGTTCATGAGGATGAACTCATTGGGATTAATTTGGTGAAATTAGGAGTTTGTTTGATATGGAAATGGCTTGTGAAGTCACAAGTCATTTTATGACTAATAAGCTTAATGGCCCATAGCCCACACCCATTGAACCAAGCCCTAACCCTAGGAATTCTGAACAGCCCCTATGGTCAGCCCCTCTCCTATTTATATGCTCTTAAAACTAGGGTTGCCTCTTTAGGAAACTTTGCCATTTGGAAGAGGTGAGTCCCCAACTTTGTAAATCCTTAGAAAATCTATTTCTTCTCCAAATTACTTCAAACAAATTGCATTAGGACCTAATGATAGTTTTCTTGCTGTTATTAATGAGTATTTTCATGGAGCAAACAATTTGAGGAAGTTTGGTGGTTTGTGGAGCTCTTTCCATTTGGGGATTTTGATCCATTGTTCACCTATAGGTATAATCCTCTCTAATTCATTTTAAATTCTGTAAAAATTCATTCTAGGTTGCCCTAACCCTAGCCTAACTATAGGAATAGGGTTTCCCAAATTTTTGTGTCGTTTCGTGTCCATTCTGGACACGTATCAGTGCATATTACTAGGTGTTTGATAAAATGTCCCAATGGGCATTCCATGTGATTTTGGGGTTTTGTTTGAATAGGAAATTAGATTTGGGTCTCGCTTACACATTTTTATAGTTTGTGTCGTGTCTTAGTGTCGTGTCTAGGCTGCACGGACACGTGTACACGAGGTCGTGCACACGCGCGCGCGGGCAGTTTTCTCTCCTGCTGCTCGTGCACGATTTCTCTGTGCACAGAGGGTTTCGACCCTTGATTTTTGACATAGGGCTTGTGTCAATGACTGACACGAGGTTCGTAAAGTTTCACGAGTCTTCGTGTCGTGTCGGACACGCTATTCCGCGTGCACGGGGAAGCCACTGTGTGCGTGTGTGTGCTGTGTTGGTGTTCTGGTGTTTGAATCGATTTTAATGTTTCTAATTATGTTTAAATTTGTTGAATGGATCCTAAATGTGATGTTTAAACCCCTGTTACACTATGTTACATAATTGTTTGGGTTTTAGGTTGTGTTTTGGCTCGAATTTTGGTAGAACAGTGTATTTATGATACAAGGACTGATACTGTCAATTCCAGTCCATCCAAACCATTTTTAATTCCCTATTGTGTGGTGCTTACACTTGATTTTGATCCTACAAGTTACCTACCAGGTTAGCTAAGCTTTTGTATCCAATTGTAGGCCTTTGGTAGTGAGTATGAGATTTTGGCTTTTGAGTTTAATTTCGAATTTCAAAAAAACATGGGTTGTGTTCAGATATGATCATGTGGTTTATAGGGTATCTGAGTTCATTGTTGAACTAAAGTTAATATGTTTAACCCTGAGTTTCTTTGTAAACTCAGTTCATGTGTGTAACAACCTGAGTTTCACTGCTATGTAAAACCTGGGAATATTTGAAACTGAGTTCCTTTTGTTCACCTTTTTGACTGAGTTAGGGATTTTATTTGATTACTTAGTGTTGTTCTTCCTTTTCCTGAGAATGAGTTCTGCATTTAGACTGTATGAGAATGATTTGAACCTGAGATTTGTTGGTTCTTCCTATAGCAAAAACCTGTAAATGTTACAAAACCTGAGTTCTAGTTTCCTTTGAACTATTGTTAATTGATTTCCTTTACATTCATGTCAAAACCTGAGATAATGATTGAATAGGCTGTTAACTGATTATTTGGTTGAGAGTTGATTCAAGTTTCCTAATTTATTGAACTGTTTTCTGTTTTTGGGGTTCCTACAAAAACCTGGAAGTTGATTTCCTTTTTCATTCATGTCCTAAACCTGAGTTGCAATGTGGTGTTTTCCCATAGCCTGGGATTCGGATATGTTCCCTGTCATTGACAACTTGAGACTTGCTTAGCTAATTTTGTGTGGTTTAATCATGAGTAAACTGAGAATAAAATCACTGTGAATGGAACAAATTTTAAATAAATATTTATTTCATATGTTAACTGTTAACTGAGATTAAGTTCTAGAACCTGAAATTCATATGTTTTAGAACTTGAGTTTATATAGGAATAACCTGAGAATGGGGGAGGTATTGAACTGTTTGTAAATCGATTCCTTTTTCTTGAAATAACTGCAACTAATTTCCTATGCCTGTTTTCTATTTTTCCTGTGATCACACACTGTTTTCTACATGTTATACACAGGACACATATCACTCCACTGTGTAAACCTGTACACTGTTATGTTCCAGGATCTTCCCTGTATATTGTTTTGTTTTAGGTTGATTCCTATAACACTGTCACCTAATGCACACTCCACCTTGCATATTTGTATACACTATTTTTCTGTTTTCCCTTCCATGCTTCTACTTTGTTCACTTGACACCAATCACACCCTAGTCACTCATCACACACCACTCTAACTATTACACTGTCACATATCACACACTAGCCTAGCACTCACTGTTCACACAATCTCTCACACACACATACACTAGTATGTTGTTCCTTCTCTTCCATATGTATATGTATTTATATTTTGAGTTTGTTATACATATAGGATTCCTTTATATGAATGTGTATATATATTAGATATATATATAGTGTATGTGATACCATGATATAGTGTATTGTATATATATTATATGTATATGGGTTAGATATGGATATGGTTGCTTAGACTTGGCTTAGCCTATTGGCCCATGGCCTAGTCTTCTAGCCTATGGCATGGTATGTCAGTGTGGAGTCTAGAATAGACTATTTAGCCTTGTTAGGACTTAGAATAACTTGCTAGACCTAGATTAGACTTGGTTGACCTAGTTTGACTTCTAGGGTTGACCAGAGTTGACCAAGAGTTGACTTTGGTCTAGATTGACCTAGTTTCATGTAGAATGCATTAATTTGCATTGTATTATCATTCTGGACTTGTTGTGACTCGTACTGTTCTAAATAGGAGCCAGACACCACTCCTCGGACAGTACTTTCATCTCGGACTTTTAGATAGCAGGCGAGTACATTCTCTGATATTTTTATACCTGTCTGGATATATTCATGCTCTAGATTACTCTACATGCTGCTGATACGTATCTTCACAGATTAGTACTATATGGATCCCTTCCTGAGATGTTATCCCTCTACGGGTGCATCGGGTATTACATGTTCATGTACTTTATCATGTGCATCATGTTTTTACATGTTCTTATGTGCTTTCACGTGTCTCATGTACTACTCATTACATGAGTTCACGTATCTTAGTTGTATTCATGTGCTTATAACGTAACTTGAATGGATCCTTGTGTACTGATTGGGGCGGGGTGAGTAGAATTGGTTATATGAACACTATCCCAAGTAGCTGTATAAATGTGCCTCCTTATTTGTATTCCTGTGCCCCTAAGCCGTTTACATAACCATATTGTACTCTAAATCACGTAGTCACTTACAGTCTTTACTATCATGTATCTATTTCCAGTTACAAAATATCTCCTGTTTTACTTGTACTTTCATTTAGCACTTCCTGTATTTTACTCTATTGCAATGATTTATACTCCTAACCTGATATGAACTGTTGAGAGATATGTGCTCGTTCTCGTCCTGACTGGACCTGTTGAAATATTACAGAGGACGAGGCTGAGGCGTTCTGCCCTACTTACTACGGTGCCACACTAGATGAGTGCCCAGATTTGGACCAGCAGCAGGATCCATTAGCTGTAGACGACACTCCATTAGTTTAGGATTGTCTTACTATTTTGGGATTATTGTACTAGAGTTGAGATATTCTGAGATGTATTTATTTTAGACACTTAGAACTCTGGATTGTATCTCTGTGATTCTCTGTTCTGGATATTGTTATCTTTTATTATCTATCTATCTTACCTGTTCTACCTTAGCTGTGGTTGAGTTATATTTCTGTTATGTCACCCCCATTCGGGGAGTATAACTGTTATTACCTTCAATTGTTAGATGTTGTGACCTAGGACAGCGTTCTACCGCCGACACTGCGACGTAGGCTGGACGTACCCACGTCTCGTGCCCTTACTCTAGGGTGCGGGTCTTGACAAGCATCAAGTAAGATAGTCTAAAGCAGGAAATATAATCCTAAACATGGTATGAAATGATCAGAGAATGTACTCGCCTGGTATCTAAGTGTCCAACTGAAATGTAGTCAAAGGAGTGGTGTCTGGCTCCTATTTAGAACAGCACAAGTCACAACAAGTCCAGAATGGTTAAATGAAACACTACAATGCGTTCTACATGAATCTAGGTCAATCTAGGCCAAAGTCAACTCTTGGTCAACTCTGGTCAACCCTAGAAGTCAAATAGGTCAACTATGGTCAAACTAGGTCAACAAGCCTACACCAGGTCAAACTAGTCTATCAAGTCTATTCTAGGTCTAGTAAAGCTGTACAAGCCCAATCTAGGCCTGTTAGTCAAACATGCATACACAGGCCATAGGCTATTCTACCTAGGCCAAACCAAACACATACACCATGCCAATTCCATATCTAAGCAATACACTATAGATATACCTTGTAATCTAACCATAACCCACATATATATATGTGATACATATATATAGTGCACACACACAAGCCACATATACTTGAGACATATCTATACTACATAACCTATAACCCATTGCAAAATATCTACATTAGATACCTATAGGATACACAACCCATATTATATATCACATATACACATTTTACATTATATGTATATACACTACATTAAATATATACATTACATTATATGCATATACAATAGGATATACATATAGGGAGGGTGTGAGTGTAAACATGAGGGTTGTGCATGTGACTTGAGAGTACATGGGGTTGTGTGTGTGTGACTATTGTGTCAAAACTTAGGTTCAATCCAACCAAAAGACAGAAATGTATAGCATAAATTTAGATTCAGGTTTTCATTAAAACTTAGGAAACCAGTTCATGACATGAACCACCCCACACAGCCACCTATTCTCAGATTTAAACATTGATTCATACAGTTAACCCAAACTCATATTAACACTCAAAACCATTAAACAGTTTTCCCCTAGTTGAACTTCCAGATTTTTGAACCCCAACACATCCAAATCAACCCCAATTTGACACACCTAAAGCCCAGGTCAATTACATTAAGGGAACACAATATACAGTTCACAAGGAACTCAAGAATCAGTTCAAAAATAGAACCCATAACAGTTAGAAACAGTCCACCACTAGTAAACTCAGATTTCGAGTCCAACCCACACTAAAATCAATCCAAATTCGACATACTACTAGAAAACACATAGGTGAACATGTTAGGGTCTTAATTACATACAAATAAAAGTGTATAATAGGTTTAATTGATTGCTGAAATCCAATTTTGCAAAACTGGGGAAAAACAGAATTACACTGATATATTGGTTTCAGTAAAAAAATGGGAAATCGAGAATTGATGGACAAAAACAAACTAAAATGAAATTAAAATGGTTGGTAATGAACTAACATCATGTGCACGTGTCCCATGAAGTGTTTGTGTCCCTGCAAGTTTAATTGATTGCTAAAATCCAGTTTTGCAAAACTGGGGGAAAACAGAATTACACTGATACATTAGTTTCAGTAAAAAAATAGGAAATCGAGAATTGATGGACAAAAACAAACTAAAATGAAATTAAAATGGTTGGTAATGAACTAACATCATGTGCACGTGTCCCATGAAGTGTTTGTGTCCCTGCAAGAGGACACAAACGTGTCCAATAGAATAAAACATAAAATCAGTGTACACTGACACAGAAACTGAGACAGTCTCGTGCGGGGGTGCACGCGTGTCGTGCACCCGTCACAGGCCAACCCAGGCCTCGTGCTCGTGTCAGTGGGTGCACCTAGGGTAGGTCTAGGTGTGTGTCACCCTGTATCGTGTCAGTGTGTGTCCTGTCCAGCTATTCGAAGCCGTATTAGTGGCTTATTACACTGTGCACAGTGACAGTGGGTTCCCCCGTGCGCGGTCGATTTCTCACCAACTAGTGCACGAAGTCCCATGAAACTTGGGGAGCATGGTGACAGTGGGTGCCCCTCTGCTTCCACAAAGTTTCGTGTCAGGGCAAGCCGTGTCGTGTCCTGTAGGGACCCCGATGAACAGGGGATCCGCCAGGCCGCGCACGAGCGTGTGCAGCCCATGTGCACACGTGTCCAAACAATATGACACGTGCACGAATCCAACCCAGTAAATCAAAATTGTGTAAGCGACATCAAAATACAATTTTCCATTCAAAAATTATTCGAAAATAACACAAACAATACCACAGTGGCATTTCCACAAACACATAGAACAGTGCACTGATACGTGTCCATTTTGGACACGAAAGGACACAAAAACTTAGGGTTTCCTATTCCTACTGTTAGGTTAGGTCTAGGGCTCCCTAATGATGCAAAAATCTCAGGATTCTATGGTGAAAATAGGAAGTTACCTATATGTATCAAAATCCTCAAAAAGCTATAATGAGAAATGTTCTTCTTGATGGTAAAACTCTTCCAAAGCTCTCCAAATCAGAGAATATTAATTACCAACAGAAAGTAGATAGAATTTAGAACCCAATGCTATTTGTTTGGATTAAAAAGGAGGTAAAATAGATTTACTAGGATTTATGGAAGATGGAGAAATACCTCTTCTAAAGCTTGGCAAGAAAACCTAAGGGTGGCTAGCCCTAACTTTGGGGGGCATTAAATAGGATGGGAAAGGGTCAATAGTGGCTGCCATGGACTGATTAGGGTTAGGGTTGGTTCATGGTATGGGCCTATGGGCTATTAAACCTAAGTCATTAGTCATGACTTATGAAGTCATAAGCCATATTAGTCAAATCAACTCCAAATATCTCCAAACAAGTTCCATGACTTAAACCTCACTAAATTAGGTCAAACCAAGTTTAGTTAACCTAACCAAGTGGTCTTAACCTAGGTTAGTCACTAGGTTAGTCTTCTAGTCAACACTAGTCAAAGTCAACTATAGGGCCAAAATCAATTCTACCAAAAATTACTAAAAATCACTAAAAATTATATTAATTATAATAAGTCCAAATAATAAATAATAATTCCAAATAATTCACAAAATTTCAAAAATGACCCAAATACCCCAAGCTAGAAAAGTGGTAGTGACATACAACAAGCCCAAAAAATTAGGGTCCTGAAAATTAGGGGACAGAGTTCGACCTGAACTCTGTGCGAGGTAGCGTTCGGCCCGAACTCTGTCTCCTTGCTGACAGAGAGTTCAGATAGGCTTTGTGGGCTAAGTTTGTCTAAGTGGAGCTTTGGGTTTGTTTCGAGAACAAGGTTTAAGCCAAGAATACCCAGTGCTACTCAGTTTATATTTTGCTAGACTCAATAAATGTAAAATGGTACAGACTCTGAAAACGAGTACGCTGCAGGAGAAAGACGACATTCGTCTTACACTGAGTTCTGTCTTGATATGTTATATTGAATTATGACAAGTATCATATTGTCAATTTGTCAATATTTGGTTGACTATGATCCAGTTTGGGTCAACAGATCTCATATATAATATAGTTTTACAAAATCAAATGAACAATGAAAACTAACATTAGCATATTATGATTGAAAAATATTCTCAATATTGAGAAAAAAAATCAGAAAAATACGAAATACAAAAATTCAAAACAAAATCCAAAATTAGGTTAACGGAGGTTACAATAGACTGGCTTAGTACTTGACATGCGACGATCGACTGTGCGAAAAAGAGAGTTGTGTTTCGTCTATATGGAGAAATGGAGTTCACTTACTCATACGGCTCGACGTCTAACGGGACGATGGTGATATCGGCAGTTATGGCAAGGCACATGCTATATTCAGGGTGTGAAGCGTACCTCGCTTCTATTCGGGACAATCGGATGAAGGGTGCAGACTCGTGTCAAACTGAAGTCATAGAAAAATTCCCTAATGTGTTCCCAGACAAGTTACCTGGAATGCCACCGGACATAGAAAATGAATTCACAATTGATATATTTTCGGATACTCGCCCTATATCGAAGGTGCCATACTGTATGGCTCCGATATAACTAAAGAAATTAAAAGTACAACTACAAGAGTTACTGGACCGTGGATACATTCTTCCAAGTGTATCATTGTAGGGAGCTCCGATATTGTTTGTAAAGAAGAAAGATAGGACAATAAGTCTGTGTATTGATTACCGAGAGCTTATCAAGGCAACTGTTCGGAATAACTATCCTTTGCCAAGGTTAGATGATCTATTTGACCAGCGACAAGGGACGACCGTATTTTCAAAGATTGATTTTCGTTCAGGATATCATCAATTGAAGATGATGCCCGAAAATGTCCCTAAGTCAGCATTTCGTACAAGATATGGACATTATTAGTTTTTTGTTCATGCCATTCAGTTTGACTAATTCTCAGGCAGCCTTATGGACGTAATAAACAGAGTGTTTCGACCGTTCTTGGACAAGTTCATTGTTGTATTCATCGATGACATCTTGATCAACTCGAAAGATAGGGAGACTCATGTTGAGCATTTGAGAAAGGTAGTTCAGAGGCTTCGAGATCATCAGCTATATACAAAGCTGAGTAAATATGAATTTTTGATGAACAACGTGTCGTTCCTAGGACACGTTGTCTAGCCAGAAGGGGTTGCTGTTGACCCAAAGATGATTGAGGCATTAGTAGACTAGAAACAACCTACATCAGCTAGTGAGCTACGGAGTTTCCATGGTTTAGCTGGGTACTACCGTAGGTTTGTTAAGGTCTTTTCAAGAATTGCTTCGTCTTTGACTCGCCTCCCTTAAAAGGGAGTCGTATTTTATTGGACCAACGACTACAAGATTAGTTTTCAAGAACAAAAACAACGGTTTGTTACGGCCCTAATTCTTGTACTTTCGAAAGGCTCCGAGGGATTCCAGATTTACAGTGATGTATCGGGACTCGGTTTGGGGTGTGTTCTCATGCAATGTGGGAAGATAATATCATATGCATCGAGACAGCTTAAGCATCATAAAAGAATTACCTAACTTATGATTTAAAATTAGCGACAATTGTGTTTGTATTAAAATTATGGCGACACTATCTCTATGGTGTGTCCTGCAAGATCTTCACAGGTCACAAAAGCCTGAAGTACATATTAACTCAAAAGGAATTGAATCTGAGGCAGCGGCGCCGGTTGAAATTGATCAAGGACTATAACTTGACACTTTTCTATATAATGGGTAAAAAAATGTGGGGGCTTTTGCCTTGAGTCCAAAATTCATTGGCAAAGGAAGTGATAGAGGATTTGGAAGAGATGGGCATCAAATTCAGACTCCAGGGAAGGATTAAGACTGCTCAAAGCGACAATCTGTTTCTACAGATGATATGCGAGTTGATTCTAGAAGGAAAGGCGACCAATTTTACAGTAGAAGATGGCACTATTTGTGTCAAGGAATGATTGTGTGTTCCTAAGAATGAGGAACTCAGGAAGGAAATATTGATCGAAGCCCACTTTGTAAAGTATTCCTTACATCCGGGAAGCACCAAAATGTACAAAGATCTGCGCACAACATTTTGGTGAAACGACATAAAAAAGGATGCGGCTCTATTTGTGTCACAATGCTTAGCTTGTCAGCGTGTGAAGGCAAAACATCAATTGTCCCTTGCGGAACTACAATGTCTCACTATTCTACAGTATAAGTTGGATCATATTAGTATGGATTTCATAGTCGGCTTACCAAAGACTCAGAAAGGAAATGACGCTATTTGGGTGATCGTGGATAGATTTACCAAGTCGGTTCATTTTATTGCAATAAAAGTTATATGAAGCATTGGCCGGTTGGCTATGATCTACATGGATGAAATTGTCTGAATACATGGGGTGCCAGTTTCTATAATGTCATATAGAGAGGGACGGTTCTTGTCGCAATTCTGGATTAGTCTGTAAGCAGCAATGAGCACAGAGTTGAATTTCAGTTCAGCATACCATCCATAGACTGATGGACAAACAAAAAGGGTGAATCAGATCCTCAAAAATATGTTGAGACTGCGTACTCGATTTGATGATGAACTGGGACGCACATATCGTACTAGCGGAGTTTATCTATAATAATAGTTATCAGGCAAGTACTCAAATAGCCCCGTATGAAGCCTTATATGGACGAAAATGTCGGTCACCTATATATTAGGATGACATCGGGGAACGACAAGTGCTCGAACCGGAACTCATGGAACAGGCCGTCGAGAAGGTCCATTTGATTCGAGAAAGATTTAAAGTTGCTCAAAGTTGACAGAAAAGTTACGCAGATGTATGTCGATGACCCTTAGAATTTACTGCAGGCAATCATGTCTTCTTGAAGGTCAGGCCCATGCGAGGTGTGACGTGGTTTGGGATAAAAGGAAAGCTGAGCCCGAGATTCATTGGACGCTTCGAGATTCTGGAGAAGGTGGCATCAGTGGCTTATCGACTTACCCTACCTCCGGCTCTGGCTGATGTGAACGATGTTTTCCATGTATCTTAGCTGCGAAGTACACATATGATCCAAGCCACGTAGTGAACTTTGATCAGTTGCAGCTGTGTGCTGACCTATCCTATACTGAGGAACCTGTCCAGATTTTGGACAAAAAGGGGATAGTTTTAAAAAATCGGACAATATCTTTGGTTAATGTGTTATGGCAAATTATGCTTTCGAAGAGTTGACATAGGAACTGGAAGAGGAGATGAGGGTGAAATACCCTTTGCTGTTTGATAATCTTGAGGTAGGTCCTTTGTTTTAAGTTTCGAGGATAAAACTTTTTCTTACTGGTATATTACGTAGTGCCCCGCTCCTAGCGGTTCACTACGTAAGGCTTGTGGCTTGATTAACTCAATCGAAACCAAATATTAGGGAAATTTACTGTCAACATCGAATCGAACACGGATAAATGTATAAGAACCGTTCCAACTAATGGATCAGTTTCTTTTGAAATGTGTCCAAAAATTTTCTCTGGATGTTTTGCTACAGATTTTGCTGGTTGGTTTTGATGAATGCTTTTATAGATAGTTTTCGACGATTTGATTCTTGCTCGTTTCCATCGATTTTCATAGCATTCATTCTTGAGAACTCTGAGAGAAAGGAACGTAATGAGATGGAGTATTAACCAAAATTTTGGTGCCATCGTAGGCAGACACGTGACGGGAAGCTAATCGCACAAGTGTTCCTCTTCCTTTCGGTAATTACCTAATTGGTGAGTGTGGATAATCTGTGGTGGCTTGTCCCTTCTCCGCTACTCCTTCATGCCAACTAAAGGGATTCCCTTTGCCTTGCTACATTCGTTGATCGATAATATGATGCTAATGCCACAAGTCAATACCACTAAGAAGCTAAAAATATGAACATTGAATGAATCAATTTTGCTACTAACACTCTGCTAATGAATGAATTGCCACATGAACATTAAAATGATGCTTGTCCCTATAAACATTGAAATGCTATGATGAAATAAACATTGAAATAAAATGAATTGATGCCTGAGATGATGGATATAAAATACTAGGAAATGAACATGTTGTCTCTTTACTTTCAATATTACCATGCACTGTATGCTTATCAAGTCTGACACGCATTCGCATAGTCATAGACAACTTGTGCACAAGGTTTGGTGATATGTTTACTCGAACGGTACCCAGGACACAGGGAATCGATTCGGCCTAGGAGAAAACATTGGCGTGCTAGTGGAAGCACGGATCTTGTGAGGCATCCTTAGAGGCTCGCTACATACTTTGGAGTCATCACAATACCTTGAAGTCCTATATAGCAAACGTTCGTATGGTTTAACAATGTTAGTGGCCATGTAGTCAGGATACATGCTAATGATTATTTTATACAGGGGTAGTAAGTATTATTTTTATCCTATATCTTATGCAGTAAGCTAGATTCGGCCGATGGTAAATTAAACAGTTGCTTTCATATAATATCATGTTCCCTCATTATGAATTGTTATGAATTGCTATTCCCTAACAATCTCATGATTTAAATTGTTTGTCATAATAACAAATGTCAATTTAGCTAAGTGGGCCAACGGGGCTCACCAGCGCATTTTTATAATGTTTTGACCCCTCCTCCGTAGGTACTGGAGAAGGCTCGGTGCACATTGGAACTAAGGCTTTTTCAGTTGTTGCTATTTTCAAGTTGCTTCAATAAAGACGCACAAAGTATTACAATGTTTTCAAGATTGCTGCTTGATTTTCAAATGTACTAAAAAGGCATAATGTAAGGAACAAGAAGTTATTACATGGCAGCCTATCAGTTATTTTTTTCATGAATAAATGTAGTCGAAATGACATTTCAAAGAGTACCGAGAAAAGTTGTATCTTGCTACAATTATCAACAAAATGAATATTTCTTTCCATTCTACGTACTCAATATTTTTGCAAATATGGCTTATTTTCAAATGTTTCAAAATGACACAAATTTGTATGCTCTTGCCTTGTACAAATGCAACACCAGACTTGTACGACATCATGTCCTAGCGAGGACGAATTGAGTCAGCGTGAATCAAAGCGAGGAGAAATGATTCCCCGAATCGAAGCATTACAACATGGTGCCTACTCAACTAATCCATCACGAGTACAATATCATATCTCGAAAGTAGAATTACGAGTAGACACAAACTTAAATTCTGGCCTACCAAAGAAACTCTTTGTCCCTTGCAAACATCCCTAACCATGATAATGCCTCCCTCGGTCATGATCTTATAAGTCCTATCCAATGGTTCCGCAACAATATGACGTCTAAGAGCAAAAGAGAGAGATATAAAGGCATGTGTAGCACCAAAGTTGAATAATGCTAAAGTAGGAAAGAAATTGAGAAGAACAAAACCTGTAACGACATTACCAAAGGTCTTAGCCTCTTTGACCGTCAAAGCAAATGCTCTGTCCTGTGGTGCTCCCCTCTAATGTTGGTGCTAGACGAAACATTACTGCTGGAACGGAAGTGGCGGTCCCCTTGGCTGAACGGCAGGTGTTGTAGATGCTCTTGCAGGAGGTGCTCTACCAGGACCTTCCTGAGTTGAACAGGCCAAACAATTCTTCAGCTAATGGTCGGGCGACCCATAGAAATGACATACGCCCAACCTCTTCCTCTAGACCTCTCTGGTGTGTCTTGGCTTCCTACAGAATGCATACTGAATGGTCTGCTTTGCACCTACGAAGGATGTACACAAGCTGGTGTATGGTGCTGCTGATACTAATGCTACTAAAACGACCTCGACTGAATGTGAGGATGCTTGGCCAAT
Source organism: Iris pallida (assembly GCA_029216955.1). Classification (NCBI taxonomy): domain Eukaryota; kingdom Viridiplantae; phylum Streptophyta; class Magnoliopsida; order Asparagales; family Iridaceae; genus Iris; species Iris pallida. Next base: position 6,425,721 of record JANAVB010023996.1, on the reverse strand, counting down.
CCTGCACTGGTACCAACACCTATGGAATTACTGCTTCTCTTGGGCCTGAGGCCCAAGTCCTTCTCCGCTATCTGGGCATCCATCAGAATATCCTCAAAAGTCATCAGACGATGCCCATACGTACGCGATAAGACCCTGTGGTTCAGGCCCCTCCTGAACTTCATGGTCTGATTCCCTAGATCTTGAACCATTCTTTTTGCAAATTAGCTCAATTGGAAAAACTCAGCAACATACTCATCGACTAACAAGTTTCCTTGAACCAACCCCATAAGCTGGCTCTCCAAGGCACGTAAAGCTACATCTGGGAAGAACTTCTCCTTGAAGAGATTCTTAAAGGCACCCCAAGTCAGTCCCTTCATAGCGAGCCTAGGATAGTACGATACAAAGTAAGTGTGATATCGAATAGCTGTCTGGCGGCTGCTTTGGCCTGTAGGCTCTTCCGTATCTGTGCTAGTCGCAAGATCCGCTTGATGTCCTCTAGCCAGTCGTCAGCATAAAGGATCTCCTGGGTACCCTTAAAGTCTCAAGGAGACAACCTCTAGAAGTCCATGATTGTACCCAGCCTCGTCTGCTGCTATTGGACTGAAGAACTCCGAGGCTGAGCGGTAGCCACCTTCTCCACTGCAGCAAATACCAACTGGTGGGCACTCTCGATCCTCTGATGCATCACCTCAGCCTGTCTCTGGTGAGCCATGGCCCGTGCCCTCTGGGCCTCCATCATCTGCTGGAACAATACTGTAACGCCCCAAAACCAGAATACTGGAGAGCGGGGGCGTACACAGCCAGCTATGTATATTGAAGTGCAACCTACCTCTCTATAAGGTCACGGCTGTCTAGATACATGAGGGTTTAACTACAAGCCATCAGTCTCCTATGGTCATGAACAAGCCTGTTGTCTCAATCTCAAGCAAGTAATAACAGTTACAAGATGTCAGAACATCAAATATACAATAGTAAGGCGTCCCGTATATTACATATTTGGATGATCATGAAGCAAGTCGTACATAATGTCAAGACTAGCAAGAGTTTCAGTCATACTTGATCAATCATAGGAATTGTCAATCATGTTACAGTCCGTAGGAAGACAATAAATAAAGGTGCAATCGAGCTAACATGTGCTCGCCGGCTAAACGCCTCAAAAGAATAATTTTACAATAGAGTGGGAGGGCCAAAAATAAACCCACTTGTTGCCAGGGTTACGCCTGGTGGTCACCATCTGGCTGGAAGGAAGGTAGATCCTCTGGAGCTACTCCGATATCTGGCTATACAAAACCAGCTGGGTCAGACCCCAGAAAGAGCAAGTGCCACAAATGAGACTTCACTTAGGAACTAAAACTAGCATATCATAAATGAATATTAAAGGTAATTATAAAGATACTGATAATAAAAGGAATAATAATAATAAATTGAACACGAGGAAACCATTCAAGTAGCCAGATTGTAACCCTTAAACCAAACTAGGACCGGGGTTGCAACCCTTCACTTGAATAGATACCCATCTCAAATACCTTGTGGTAAAGTAATAAGACAACAAACGAAGAGAGGACGCAGAACTGTTCCGGGAGCCAGGTTATAACCCTCAAACCAAACAAGGACAGGACTTGTAAACCTTCGCCTGAAAAGAACTTGACCCTTGATCTTTATTTTAAGGCCAGTATAAATAATCATGCTATTGAAGTAAGGTAAAACATGACGAGCATGGCATCGGGTGCAATAAGACAATAAACGAAGAGAGGACACAGAACTGTTTCCGGAGCCAGGTTACAACCCTTAAACCAAATAAGGACCTGGGTTGTAACCCTTCGCCTGAACAGAACTGGCCCCCTGATCATTATTGTTAAGGCAAGCATAAGTAATCATGTTATGTCATAAGCTTGTACAGGATTAGGACGAGACGAAGCTATACTAGACCCCATCCAAATCAATCACGGCCAAGCAAAGAGTACGGCTTGATACTTTAACTAACTAGGGTTATCACAGGTCTAGTTACTAGCAAGATGCAATGAGATTGTTCCAACAGCCACAAGCCCTGCACACCATCCAGGTTATCCAGACGTAATTAGGGGATTGAATCCATGTGGGTACATCGTCCAAGAAACGCATGTACCCTTAAGTAGCTTAGGGGTTGCAACACATGATAGTATGCTGGAATTGTGCCCTACTCGACGGTAGGCTACAAATCCCATGAGGGGCACCCAGATAACGGGATTGCCTGTAGCTTAGAAATCTCTCCATGACTACTAGATTTTCTATTTATTAGCCTTAGTCGATTTCAGTAGGTACCCCTGACCGTGGTATTCAGGGTTCCTTATCCTAGACATGATGCAAGACAATACTGGTTTATTTGTACAAACATAATCGACCACGCTGTCCAATTTATTCATTCTTGTCATGTCAGGCTAGCTGTCTTAACAACATATCGGGGTATATCGTGTCAGGTTTACTTGTCAAAAGTGCGCCACGACGGGCCACTGTCGTGTTCTGGGAACATGTACAAAATCTATATGGTTCGAGCATTCTCAGAGGAAACATGAGCATAAATGTAACATTCCAATATAATAATAATAATAAAAGAGGACTAGGACTATGGAATGAGCCAGGCAGCTAAGGGAATTAAGCTCATACGGCTGAGAAGGAACGGGCACATGTGGCTGCAGGGGAACGGGCGCATGCGGCTCAGCACAATCGAGCATATACGGCAGTGGTTTGCAGGATCATGCGGCTGGGAAGGGGACGGTTCATGCGGCTGGGAGGGGATAGTTTATGCGGCAAGGGTCAAACGAAGCCATACGGCTCGGGATAGGTGAGCATATGCGGTTGCGGGAGAAGCGAGCTCATGCGGCGAGGGGGTGCGCTCATATGAGGTTGCGGGAAACAACTTCATACGGCCAGGTGTTATTTCTATGCGGCCAGGGGATGAATTCATGCGGCTGAAGGGCAGAAGTTCATGTGGCTGGATTTGCCATGCGGCCATTATTGCCAAAAGCCAGGGGATAAATTCATGCTGCTGAAGGACAGAAGTTCATGCGGCTAAGACAAAGAGCCCATGGCCGATGCGGCAAAGTCTACCAAGCGACTAAAAAAAATTTGCCGCATGAAAATCCATGCGGTCAAGTACTGTGCTTCTTTCCCACTTGTCCGAAAAAAGAGCCATAAAATCCATGGCTTCAAAGCAGCCCAAATCCTTCACCCGAGGTCAGAATCCAGACTTCCATAGGTCAAAATGGGGCAGAATAAAATTCTCTACAACATGGAACCATCAAAACTAGATAATAGTAAGGTTAAATGGATCAAAACACAAGAAATTTGAAAATACAAAAAACTTAGATCTACACAAATTGAACCATGAAAATTAGAAATGCTAAGTATTAAAGTGTGTTAGAATCTCGTGAGAAACAGAATGGAACAATAAAAACTGAGTTCCTCTATGAAGAAAGCTGCACTTGCCTAGGCTCTCTCTCTCTCTCTGTGGTAGGTAAAGAAAGTAATGGTGAAGAAGAAGTAATGAAGAAGAGTTAATGAGAGTAAATGAAGAGAAAGAGAAAAGTGGACGGCTAATAAGAAAGAGTGGGGTGGTAGGTGGGGGTTGGTTCATATGGTAAACCAAACTGAGCCAAACCATGCAACCAGAACCGAACCAAGCCATGAACCATGCAATAAGACATGCAATATACGTACACGTATACCAAAATACATAATACGAACAACGGTCATTACAACTATACCCACCTTAAAAGAATTCCTTCCTTAGAATTTAATTAAGATGCTAGATTGGCAAGGACAAGCTACACTAACCACAGGTAAGCCATAACAAGGCAATCAATCAAGCAATCATTCATTCAAGCTAGGAATTGAGAGCATAAGGCATATAAAAGACATTATACCTTACGAGTCAAACAGGTCAGGATATCGTGATCGGATATCATCCTCACGCTCCCCTGTTGACTCACCCAAAGAGTGATGACCCCAAGCAACACGGACTAACTTAATCGTCTTATTCTTGAGTATCTTCTCTCTCCGGTTCAATATAGATACGGGCCTCTCCCCATACGAAAGGTTGGTACCAATAACCAATTCCGAATGATCCAGGATATTGCTCGGGTCTGGGATATACCGTCGTAGTTGGGATACATGGAACACATCATACACCTCACGTAATGACGGCAGAAGAGCGAGACGATAGGATACATATCCTACTCGCTCCAGAATATCAAACGGCCCTATATACATTGGACTAAGCTTTTCTCGTACGCCGAAACGAATGATGCCACGGTTAGGCAAAATCCTCAGGAATACATGGTCGTCGACAGAAAACTCAAGAGGGCATCGATGAGAATCGATCCAATGGCGCTGGCGATCTTGGGCAATTCGAAGATGATCTCGGACTCTCTTGACCACCTCAACCATCTAAGCAATCATTTCCGGACCGAGCATCTGCCTCTCTCCAATATCGTCGCATGCTAGCGGGGATCTGCATTTTCTGCCATACAGTGCCTCGAATGGTGCCATCTGGATACTGGCATGAAAACTGTTGTTGTACAAGAACTCCACCAAGTGCAGGTGATATTTCCACGAACCACTGAAGTCGAGCGTACAGGATCTCAACATATCTTTCAAGGTTCGTATGGTACGCTCTGACTGACCATCTATCTGTGGGTGATAAGTTGAGCTGAACTTGAGGTGAGTTCCTAAACTCTCCTGCAGACGACGCCAAAAGTGCAACGTAAATCTGGAATCTCTGTCCGAGGTAATACTGACTGGTACACCGTGATATCTAACGATCTTCCTAAGGTACATCTTCGCTAGCTGAGCCGTCGATTGACTAACTCTGAACAGAAGAAAGTGAGCTACCTTCGTGAGCCTGTCTATAATGACCCAGATAGCATCTCTACCGGCCAGGGACCTCGGCAATCCAGTCACAAAATCTATCATTATATGCTCCCACTTCCATTTTGGAATCGGCAAGGGCTGAAGAAGTCCTGCTGGCCACTGATGTTCAGCTTTAACCTGTTGGCAAACCAAACACCGAAAGACAAACCGGGCTATCTTCCTCTTCATGCCATTCTACCAAAACTTAAGTGCAAATACTACTGCTGCCAGCTCTAAGTCATGGGTTGGGTAATTCCTCTCATGCTCATGAAGTTTACGTGATGCATAATCTATTACCTTCCCATGTTATATCAGAATACATCCTAAGCCTCTGCCTGAAGCATCACAATACAATCAAAATCCCCCAGTCCCATTTGGAAGAGTGAGAATGGGTGTCGTTATCAAGCCTCGTTTCAACTTCTTAAAATAATTTTGACACTCTGATGTCCAAGAAAATTGTGCATCCTTACGGGTCAACTGGGTCAATGGCACTGAAATCCGAGCAAAGTCTGAAACAAATCGCCGGTAGTAGCCGGCTAAGCCAAGAAAACTGCGAACTTCTGCAACTGTGCTAGGTACTGGCCACATCTCAATAGCTCCGATATTCTGGGGATCCACTTCTATCCCTCCTCTGGTGATGATATGACCCAAGTATGAAATGCGATCGAGCCAGAACTCGTATTTACTAAACTTGGCATACAACTGGTACTCTCTGAGAGTCTAAAGAACCGTACGGAGATGCTACTCATGCTCCGCCTCACTCTTGCTGTAGACCAGGATGTCGTCTATGAACACAATCACAAACTGATCCAAACAAGGCATGAAGATATGATTCATGAGGTCCATGAATACGGTCGGCTCATTAGTTGCTCCAAATGACATCACAAGAAACTCCCAATGCCTATATCTAGATCTGAAAGCTGTTTTCGGGATGTTCTGCTCCCTAACTCTGATCTGATGGTATTTTGACTGTAAGTCAATCTTCGAGAATACTGATGCCCCCTTGACTTGATCAAATAAGTCATCTATCCTCGGAAGACGGTATCTGTTCTTGATTGTCACTGAGTTCATGGTACGATAATCTATACATAACCTGGACGTACCATCCTTCTTTTTCACAAGAAGCATCGGGGCTCCCCAAGGTGATCCACTAGCACGAATGAATTTCTTGGTTCTGAGTTTTTCAATTATCATGTAAAATATCTCTAACTCTGACGGCGCCATCCTGTAGACTCATTCTGATACTGGTGCTGATCCGGGAATCAAGTTGATAGTGAACTCGATCTCTCGCTCTGGCGGCATCCCTGGAAGCTCTTCTGGAAAAACATCTAGAAGCTCCTCGACTATCCTGGGTATCTATACTGCTGCTACTGCCATCCGCAATACTGGAGGAGAAGGTTCAACTTTGCCTCGGGAGAAGGAAAACTCTGGCTCGCTTGGAATGCTAAAAACAGCCATGCCAATATGGCAGTCTATCCTAGCATACTGGTCTCTCAACCAATCCATCCCTAAGACCACATCATAGCCGGCCATCTGGAATTCTATCAACCTAGCGAGAAACTCTCTACCGCTAACTACGATCCGACACGAGGAAAACACTCTCTCTACTCCCACAAGTCCGTTACCAGTAAGTATATTGAGCCTTACTGATAATGACTCGTGCTCCAATCCTATCTGTGTCGTGAATCGTGCAGACATAAATGAATACGAGGCACCAGAGTCAAATAATACTGAAGCTGGAAATGTGTTGACGAGAATAGTACCTGCCACCACCTCACCTGGTGCCAATCCTTCCTCTTCCATAGTCAAAGCCAGCACTTGACCATGTCCTCTTGGTGCGGATCGCTCTGCTGAAAACTCCTCTGCCTGCTCTGGATCAGGGCTTAGGCTTGTGCATACTGCTGGAGGTTCTGCTGCTGATATACTTGGGCCTAAGGCGGCAAGGGCCTCGGCAATGGGTACTGCGGCTGCTGCTGCTGGACTGGTACTGGTCCTCTAACTGAAGGACTAGAGAAGGCTGATGAAGATGAACTCCCCATGTTCGGGCAGTTTCCAACCCTGTGGTCCGATGCACCACAAACCAAGCATAAACCCTGTGCTCTGCGGTACTCGGATACGACATGTCCTGGCTTCCAGCAGTGTGAACATCCCACTGCGGAAGAGTGCTTCTGCTTCTGCTACTAAGGGTACGTCGAGGTTGGATGTTGAACCGACGTCACTGAGGTCGCCGCCTCGGAGCTCCGATGGTCAAAGCCCTAGCTGCCGGTGCTGGTGCTGAAGACTGATTCATCTGGCTATAGGATCGCTTTCGACCCCCGGTCCTATCCATGATCCACTGGGAGGTACACTCATGCCTTCTAGCTGCTGTCAATACCGTATCAAAAGTCTGATGCTCAAACTGCTCTACTGCCAATGAAATCTCTAGATGAAGTCCCTGCTGGAATCGCTGAGCTCTATCAAACTCGGTCGCCACCAAGGTAGGAGCAAACCGACTAAGTCTAGAAAACTCGGCCGCATATCTGTCGATCTTCCTATCCATCTGCTTCAGATTTGTGAACCTCGTCTATAGATCATATCGAGCTACAGCATCAAAAAACTTGGTTTGGAATTTCTCTCTGAATACTGCCCATGAAATAGGTGCCAATGATCCAACAGCCTGCGCTGCCCACCAGCTGCGAGTAAGGTCCAATAACTGCAAGCGTACCATGGCCATCTTTTTGTCTTCTGGAGTCCTGGATTCTCCTAGAATAAGCTCTGTGTCCTGAAGCCATGCATCCGCGGCAATAGTATCTTCACTGTCGTCGAAGAAGGGAGGGTTCAAGCGCTTGAAGCTGTTGGCCGTGCTGTTACCCTGATGATCTCCTCTGGTCAGAGCATCTGTCACTGCCTGGTACAAGGCATCTCCTCGCCGATCTTGGGAAGCTAACAATATCTTGATGAGACCCACCAAGGTACCATCATCAGGCTCTGCAGGCTGGACGGGCTGAACTGGTGGCTCTCCTCCAGTAGACATGACTCTGAAGGCTACTCCTGAATGCTGGCCTTGATCTCCTGGTTGTTGCTGGTCCACAAGAGGTGCTCCGTCTTGCCGATCGGTAGGACCAGGAATAATGACGATGAAGAAGATGACATAGGAAACTATAAGGAAGGACCAGGACAGATCAACGATACAAGCATGTGATCAGGTCAAGATTTCAGGGATTAAGAGGATACGAACAGAGATCAAGGGCGAGTACTGATTGAGACATTTATTCGGTAAGCCCTCACATATCTTGATTTACAAGACCTACATAGGCTACCACTTAAACCATGTAACACCCCAGAACCAGAATACTGGAGAGCAGGGGCGTACATAGCCAGCTACATATATTAAAGTGCAACCCACCTCTCTATACGGTCATGGCTGTCTAGATACATGAGGGTTTAACTACAAGCCATCAGTCTCCTATGGTCATGAACAAGCCTATTGTCTCAATCTCAAGCAAGAAAAACAGTTACAAGATGTTAGAACATCAAATATACAATAGTAAGTCGTCCTATACATTATACATTTGGATGATCATGAAGCTAGTCGTACAAAATGTCAAGACTAGCAAGAGTTTCAGTCATACGTGATCAACCCTAGGAATTGTCAATCATGTTACAGCCCGTAGGCAGACAGTAAACAAAGGTGCAATCGAGTTAACACGTGCTCGCCGGCTAAATGCCTCAAAAGAATAATTTTACAATAGAGTGAGAGAGCCAAAAATAAACCCACTCGTTGCCAGGGTTACGCTTCATGGTCACCATCTAGCTGGAAGGAAGGTAGATCATGTAGCACCCAGTTTCCCAAATAAGAGTAATTTTGAAATTTCGTGTTTATAATTATTTTATTAATAATATTTAATTCATGATATGATTTTTGGTGATTTTAAATCATTTTAAAATTATTTAAATCAATGACTTGTGATTTTGACGTTTTGCTAGTGAAACCCTAGAGACTGTTTGACCTAGAGCCTAACCATGTGATTATGATATTTTAATGTCATTTTTGGCCTAAGGATATTTTTGCATTTGACCTCTTTGAATTATTTGATATTATTTTATTATTTATGATATTGTTTTGGGGTTATTTGAGTCGGGTTCGAATTTCAACTCAATCCGACTTGAAACGGGGACCCGAGGGTAGTTTGACTCTAGTGGGACCCATACACTAGTTAGGCATGGCCCACATGATATTAATTTTAGTCCACATGATAGAAATATTTTAGTTAGAGGTTAGACTAATTATTATGGATAAGGTTAGTGTGATTAGAGACTTTAGAATGACTAATTTAGCCCCAACCAATTAGCCCTTTTCTAATACTCATAGAATAGATTAGTAGGGGCTTTTAGACTTTTCCTAATAGGACAAAACCACCTTTATGGCCAGCCACAATAAAGATAGGGTTGAGCCTCCTATTTGTCATTATCCATCTATTTTTCTCTCTCTCTTGTTCTTCCCCAAATTCCTAGAGAGCAATCCCTAGTAATTTCTCCACCAAATCCTTCCATTTCACCACCAAATCTTCTTCTTTCCTTCTCCATTCTAGCCAAGGAGGAAGCTACCCAAGTTTGGGAGGATTCGGAGCTCGTTCGTGTCCTTTTGGAATCTCTACGTGTCGGTGTCGCTCCGAAAAAGTTTTTCTTCGATTCGATCTACCGGGAGGTATAAATCCCTTCTCCTTTTCATTTCCTTATACATATAGGTCTATTTTGAAGCCATAGGAATGACCCCCATGGTTGTATCTCCATTTGTGTCCATTTTGTGTCCATTTGGAGGTCATAGGAGTGTCCTTTATGTTGTAGATGTGTTCATGTTACATATATAGATTTATATATATATATTGTAATGAGAGTGTATCTATATTTATATATGTAATAAATGGTTCATGATGATTATATAATCAAGTTTGTGAGTGTGGTTCCTCATATTATTATTGATATTATTGTTGTGGATAATTAGGATGTATATTGTATATTCTTTTAGCTCAAACTATCTAAATCCGTCATGATTTTTATCCACGTTTTTTTTATTTTAGCCCTAAATTAGAAATGTCATAACTTCTAGCTCAAAGCTCGGTTTAATCTCCAGTTTTTTTTTAAAGAAGCATATTGAAGTTAACTTTCCAAAAACATGTATTAATAGGCCTAATTATTTCTGTAACTTTCTGGAGAATTATTTGAGTGTCAGCTGTACGAAAGACAAACGCGTTCTCGGTGTTTTCGCGATTCCGGGAGTTTTCGGAAACGAAAACGCGATCCGTTTGAAGTTTCGAAAAGCTAACACATAGATCTATAACATAATTTAATTCTAGATTTCAATTCATGCTGAGATGGTACAGTATTGATTATTAGTAGGAGTTACTATTCGGCATATGTATTTTGTACACCCTTGTGTGTAATATAATGTTCTATTTGATTTTAAGCCATGTTAATGTATAAATATTATGTAAATAAATAGAGAATGCAAGCATGAGTAAATGGTTAAATAAATGACGTATGAGGTGTAAGTATCCTATCTAATGTAAGCATGTATAAGTATGGCTTGTAATGAATATGTAGGTTCTATAGTATGTAATGTATGGTGCATATAGTAGTGCAAGAGAATAAATGAATGATGAATGAATGCAAGCATGAATGTAATGTAATAATAGATGTAATGTATGCAATATACAAGTTAATGAGATGTAATGTTCGATGTTAACACAAATCCTATATTACCTCATGTACCCCTTACACTATGTTGACACTATCACACTTGACACATTGTTCACTTAAACTTTGACACTCTTTGATATGTATACACTATGTATGTCCATTTAACCCTCACTTGCCCCTTTGCCATGTTCACATACACACACATAGCCTCTTAAATAAGTATTTATGAATACAGTTAACTTAGCTATGTATGTATATTATATATATGTTAGCATATTGTGTTGTAATATATAAGGTTATATAACCATTTAAAATGCCATGATTATAGACCTAATGTTGAATTCCAATATATGCATGTGTATATATGTGTAGACATATATAGCTTAAAGTAATAGATTACCTAGTGTATATCCAATGTGAATTCTTGCCTATTTGAGTATTGAATAATTGCATGCTATATAGAGTTGGGTGTATGCTGGATTGTATAGCCTTGTATTGATGTGTGCTTGCTAGGATAGTCTTGGTTAGGCCTAGTAAGACTTGCTGGGTTAGAACATGACCTAGTTTTACCTAGTTTGACTAGTGCAGTTGACCAGAGTTGACCAAGGGTTGACTTTGGCCTAGTTTGACCTAGATTCATGTAGAATGCATTGTAGTGCTTTATATTACCCTTCTGGACATGTTGTGACTTTTGCTGTTCTAATTAGGAGCCAGACACCTCTCTTCGGACAGTATCTTTACCTTGGACATTCAGATATCAGGCGAGTACATTCTCTGATCATTTCATATCCTGTTTAGAATTATTTTCCTGCTTTAAATTAATTTACTTGATACTGTCACGTTGGTCACACGGATTGGTACTATATGGATCTTTTTATGAGATGTTATCTCCCTCGAGAGCATCGAATACTGCATGTTTTGTGCGTTTCATGAATCATCACGTATCTCTATGCTTTCTTTGTTTCACGAATCGCTTGTGACACATGTACTCTCATGTTCACAGAGCCATCATGAATCACCTTCATGTATCACTTATTTTTATGAGCTATATGAAGTTTCACGAATCTTAACATAACTTGAACAGATCCTTGTATATTGATTGGGGATGAGGGAGTAGAAATAGCATGTGAATAATTCCAAATAATATAATCTTGAACCATCTCTCATGAATTACCTCTACCTGTTCACATGTCTAGCTTGTACTCTGATTTACTAGCCACTATTAGTTCTCTAATTATAGTAGATATTTCTATTACAGTTCTCTCTCTCTGTTTACATACTGTATTTCTTTTAGATCCTGTATTTTACTTTACTGCATGATTATATTTTTAACCTGCTATGATCTGTTGAGATGTATTGTGCTCGCTCCAGTCCTGACTGGACCTGTTGATAAATTTTACAGATAGCCTGGAGGTTGCCTGCTAGCCTAGAGGAGACAGTAGAGGTTGTATAGATAGCTAGGGTTTATTCATAGTTTATTTTCAGTTGTTTTGAGATGTATTTATGGATTACTGTATTTGAGTTTTGAGATGTATTCTGAGTATTGTATCTTAGACACTTAGATTTCTATCTGTTGTATCTCTTTTCAATTTTATGTTTTATCTATCTTCCTTTATGCTCTACCTTAGATGTGATTGAGTTTACATTCTGCTATGTCATCCCCATTTGGGGAGATAAACTGTTTAGTCTTATACTGTTAGATGCATTGAGACCTAGGACAGTGTTCTACCGCCGGTACTGCGGCGTAGGCTGGGCGTTGTTACGTTCTCGTACCCTAACTTTAGTGTGCGGGTCGTGACACATTTTTAGTGGTGGCCCATGCAGGTCGAGATTCGTATTAGTACGATTTCGTAGTAGCACAATGACTTAGTTGTACTACTACGAGCCTGCTATAGGATATATAAATTAAGGTGTTAGGATGAGAGGATACTCAATCACTGTTAGGATTCCTTGAAAGATTCCTGGGATGACCCTTGAGAATCTCATTTTGAATTCCGATTTAAACTCCTTTTCCTTGTTTTGATTCACCTTTTTCCTTGATTTGAATTTGATTTTGTGGATTCATTGTAGAACTTTGAATCCTGGTATTAGTTGTTGATTTTGATTAAATTTTTGTTGTTGTTGATTTAATTTTGTATTTAGATTAAAATTTTCAAATCTAAGGTACTCAATCACACTTAGGATTCTTTGAGAGATTTCTGGGACGACCCCTGAGAAACTCATTTTGAACTTCAATTGGAATTCCTTTTCCTCTTGTTTGGATTCACCCTCTTTCCTTGCTATTGAATTTAAGCTTGATGGGTTCCTCTCGTTTGAACCGATGAGAAGGAACATATCTTCATTATTCTTTCTCGCCATTATTCCCTTTCATTCTTATTTACCTCTTATCTTAAACTCTGTCTCATTACATTAATTACCCATATCTTGTCGTCCCTACCAGATGTACTTCAAAACCCTTGAATCTTCGTATCTTTTGCATGGGGAAGGCTAAGAAAGTGACGTAAATTATGTAGCTCAGAGAAGACGTAACTGGTTATTTTATGATGATCTAAAGAAAATCAAATGTGGAGTGTTCCATATGGAAACTTGAGATAGAATGTGGTAAAGGTCTCGAATAGAATAAAGAGATGTATACTGCCAATCTGGAAACAATTACATTTAGAGAAATTTTGGGGTTATGAGATAGTTTATAGGTGTATTCAAAACAAATGAGGATATCAAAGGTCAACCTAGTTTTGAGAACTTAGAAAATCTTGATTATTGATTCTGGGGAAAACTTTTACTCTGAGACTATGTAGAAGGTTAGTAATGGAAAAGAGAAGTTAATTGTGTTTAATAAGGATATTAAACAAGATGTTGCGAGAAAATGACTAGGGATAGAGAGAACACAAAGTTATGGAAGTTTAGAGATTGTTGTGAAATATTTTTTAGGAGAATAATATTCAAGGGGGTATGTCGAAGAAAATACGGAAGTTGATTTTATGATAGAAGATAAGTTTTGTAAGGCCTAGAGATTTAAATTAAATAATACGAGGAGAACAATTTGAACAAGTTCAAGGAATTCATAAACGGGATTTAGAGGTTTTGTGTCAAATTTAAGACAAGGTGAAAGAACTTGGAAATTTAAATAAATGGTTAATGTTGATTCCTAAATGTGAGGGTTATGCTTCAAGAGTGATGTTTGAAAATTGGAAATTGCCTACGGTAGTCATGGTAAGGGTTTAAGTAAAGGTTAAATTTTTATATGGAGACTGGTGAGGTAAAGATATGATTGGCAAGTTATGACCGGATGAACTTAAGAGTATCAGAAGCAGATGACTAACTCGATCTTCATTATTTTTGTGCATTAATTACCACCTCTTGAACTCCCACTTTCTAATTGAGATCCTTGACGTTCCTTATCGTGACTTTGATATTCAGAATGTAATACTAGTTGTTACCCTCCAACAAATCTTATATGCAAGACCTAGACGAGCTCACCTTCGTGTAGGTATATCATGTCCCACTAAAACCTGTCTTCTTGTACTCTATTTTCTTGATATGATTTTCTGGTCAACTGGCTAAACTATAGCCTCTACCATTATACTAAATTTCTTCTTATTTTAATTAGAAATCTAGCCTTGACTCAATTCTTTCGACCCGACATGTGATGGTGTTTTGTTTGTTTCCTTAGATGCTTAACCTTGTACCTTATCTGATTACTTGACCCGTTGGTTAATAAACTTGGACTATATAATTCCTTTCATCATTTCTACCCTTATATCTTGTGTTGCTAAATTAGCCTTAGTTTTGCAAGCTTATCTATTTTCGAGCTTGGTCATGACATATTTTATTGGGTGGCCACCCACTAACATATTGTCTAATCAGAACCGGTACATGATGGTCTGATCAACCTATTGCACTTTGGTTCACTTTTTTATGTATCAATCTACGAGAATGGAGACATAGCTAAACTTGACCCTAGAGTCTTATTCGCGACAGCCTTGATAATTTTTCTTGAAATCTTTTTATCGCCTATGAACCTCGTATTCGTACTCAGTCGAATTAAATTTAATCATGAGTTGAACCTCCATCATTGGATGCTCGTGCTCATACTTTGATTTCATTGATTTCCCTTCTTGTCCAAATCTCGTTTTATTCCGAAATTGATCAACTTAGATCGTGTCAAGACAAAAATCTATTTGTGATTTGTTGTGCCTAAATTTTCAATTTTTGCCATTTTATGGAATAGTAACCTTTTAATAATTTCTTACTTGCTTGTTAATGACCAATTTTCATATAGGATAGTAGACAGCCCTACAACCTTGATGATTGTTGTTCCCTTACCTTCCCAATTAGGACACCCTAGATTGTTTGTGTGTTGATACCATAGTACTGTTTTGACCAAGAATGACCAGTGCACCTAGGTGAGACTTCCAACTGCTATGGAATGCCCTGACCTTTTATACTATTCCTTCAAATTGCATGATTTAGAAAAAAAAAAGTTTAGACCTTGATTGTTGGAAAATAGGGACGTCACCCCATTAGTATCAGTTATAGATATATAGAGGTTAGTCCTTGATGTGGGGATGTGTGTCTATAAACATGTAGCTTAGGAGATTTATGAGAGATTATAGTATCAGCCTTGATAGGATGTACTAGTCTTTTGGTGAGTATAAATGTGTTATGAGAGATAGGAACCTATATGTCTTAGTAATGCATCGTTCATATGGTAATAGAATGTATTAATAGATGGTTAATAGGAAGATAATAGTTTGAGCATACCTATAGCCTATGATCAGTTCCTTTTCATCCTTAGTTAAGACCACTTTAAAATAGGTCCAGTCCCTTGGATATAGGTTCCAGTCCATATTTTATTGAAGTTTCATTACCGCCATACAGCAGAGCAGTATTGGAGGTATTCCTAGATTGATACTATTTAGATGTCCGTTTATTATTCCAGTGTTAGGAAGTGTTACCTTAGATATTGGGTAGGTTAGAGGCTCTAGAAGGAGTACTATCGATCTTAAATTTCGAGGATGAAATTTTTCTAAGGTGGGTAGAGTTGTAGCACCCAGTTTCCCAAATGAGGGTAATTTTGAAATTTCGTGTTTATAAATATTTTATTAATGATATTTAATTCATGATATAATTTTTGGTGATTTTAAATTATTTTAAAATTATTTAAATCAATGACTTGTGGTTTTGACGTTTTGCTAGTGAAACCCTAGAGACTGTTTGACCTAGAGCCTAACCATGTGATTATGATATTTTAATGTCATTTTTGGCCTAAGAATATTTTTGCATTTGACCTCTTTGAATTATTTGATATTATTTTATTATTTATGATATTGTTTTGGGGTTATTTGAGTCGGGTTCGAATTTCAACTCAATCCGACTTGAAACGGGGACCCGGGGGTAGTTTGACTCTAGTGGGACCCATACACTAGTTAGGCATGGCCCACATGATATTAATTTTAGTCCACATGATAGAAATATTTTAGTTAGAGGTTAGACTAATTATTATGGATAAGGTTAGTGTGATTAGAGACTTTAGAATGACTAATTTAGCCCCAACCAATTAGCCCTTTTCTAATACTCATAGAATAGGTTAGTAGGGACTTTTGGACTTTTCCTAATAGGACAAAACCACCTTTATGGCCAGCCACAATAAGGATAGGGTTGAGCCTCCCATTTGTCATTATCCATCTATTTTTCTTTCTCTTGTTCTTCCCCAAATTCCTAGAGAGCAATCCCTAGCAATTTCTCTACCAAATCCTTCCATTTCACCACCAAATCTTCTTCTTTCCTTCTCCATTCTAGCCAAGGAGGAAGCTACCCAAGTTTGGGAGGATTCGGAGCTCGTTCGTGTCCTTTTGGAATCTCTACGTGTCGGTGTCGCTCCGGGAAGGTTTTTTTTCGATTCGATCTACCGGGAGGTATAAATCCCTTCTCCTTTTCATTTCCTCATGCATATAGGTCTATTTTGAACCTACGGTAATGACCCCCATGGTTGTATCTCCATTTGTGTCCATTTTGTGTCCATTTGAAGGTCATAGGAGTGTCCTTTGTGTTGTAGATGTGTTCATGTTACATATATAGATTTATATATATATATTGTAATGAGAGTGTATCTATATTTATATATGTAATAAATGGTTCATGATGATTATATAATCAAGTTTGTGAGTGTGGTTCCTCATATTATTATTGATATTATTGTTGTGGATAATTAGGATATATATTGTGTATTCTTTTGGCTCAAACTATCTAAATCCGTCATGATTTTTATCCACGTTTTTTTATTTCAGCCCTAAATTAGAAATGTCATAACTTCTAGCTCAAAGCTCGGTTTAATCTCCCATTTTTTTTAAAAGAAGCGTATTGAAGTTAGATTTCCAAAAACATGTATTAATAGGCCTAATTATTTCTGTAACTTTCTAGAGAATTATTTGAGTGTCAGCTGTACGAAAGACAAACGGGTTCTCGGTGTTTTCGCGATTCCGGGAGTTTCCGTAAACGAAAACGCGATCCGTTTGAAGTTTCGGAAAGCTAACACATAGATCTACAACATACTTTAATTCTAGATTTTAATTCATGCTGAGATGGAACAATATTGATTATTAGTAGGAGTTACTATTCGGCATATGCATTTTGTGCACCCTTGTGTGTAATATAATGTTCTATTTGATTTTAACCCATGTTAATGTATATATATTATGTAATTAAATAGAGAATGCAAGCTTGAGTTAATGGTTAAATAAATGATGTATGAGGTGTAAGTATCCTATCTAATGTAAGCATGTATAAGTATGGCTTGTAATGAATATGTAGGTTCCATAGTATGTAATGTATGGTGCATATAGTAGTGCAAGAGAATAAATGAATGATGAATGAATGCAAGCATGAATGTAATGTAATAATAGATATAATGTATGCAATATATAAGTTAATGAGATGTAATGTTCTATGTTAACACAAATCCTATATTACCTCATGTACCCCTTACACTATGTTGACACTATCACACTTGACACATTGTTCACTTACACTTTGACACTCTTTGATATGTATACACTATGTATGCCCATTTAACCCTCACTTGCCCCTTTGCCATGTTCACATACACACACATAGCCTCTTAAATAAGTATTTATGAATACAGTTAACTTAGCTATGTATGTATATTATATATATGTTAGCATATTGTGTTGTAATATATAAGTTTATATAACCATTTGAAATGCCATGATTATAGACCTAATGTTGAATACCAATATATGCCTGTGTATATATGTGTAGACATATATAGCTTAAAGTAATAGATTACCTAGTGTATATCCAATGTGAATTCTTGCCTATTTGAGTATTGAATAATTGCATGCTATATAGAGTTGGGTGCATGTTGGATTGTATAGCCTTGTATTGATGTGTGCTTGCTAGGATAGTCTTGGTTAGGCCTAGTAAGACTTGCTGGGTTAGGACATGACCTAGTTTGACTAGTGCAGTTGACCAGAGTTGACAAAGGGTTGACTTTGGCCTAGTTTGACCTAGATTCATGTAGAATGCATTATAGTGCTTTATATTACCCTTCTGGACATATTGTGACTTGTGCTGTTCTAATTAGGAGCCAGACACCTCTCCTCGGACAGTATCTTTACCTTGGACATTCAGATATCAGGCGAGTACATTCTCTGATCATTTCATATCCTGTTTAGAATTATTTTCCTGCTTTAAATTAATTTACTTGATACTGTCACGTTGGTCACATGGATTGGTACTATATGGATCTTTTCATGAGATGTTATCCTCCTCGGAAGCATCGGATACTGTATGTTTTTTGCGTTTCATGAATCATCATGTATCTCTCTGCTTTCTTTGTTTCACGAATCGCTTGTGACACATGTACTCTCATGTTCACAGAGCCAACATGAATCACCTTCACGTATCACTCATTTTTATGAGCCATGTGAAGTTTCACGAATCTTAACATAACTTGAACAGATCCTTGTGTATTGATTGGGGATGGGGGAGTAGAAATAGCATGTGAATAATTCCAAATAATATAATCTTGAACCACCTCTCATGAATCACCTCTACCTGTTCACATGTCTAGCTTGTACTCTGATTCACTAGCCACTGTTAGTTCTCTACTTATAGTAGATATTTCTATTACAGTTCTCTCTCTCTGTTTACATACTATATTTCTTTCAGATCCTGTATCTTACTTTACTGCATGATTATATTTTCTAACCTGCTATGATCCGTTGAGATGTACTGTGCTCGCTCCAGTCCTGACTGGACCTGTTGATAAATTTTACAGATAGCCTGGAGATTGCCTGCTAGCCTAGAGGTGACAGTAGAGGTTGTATAGATAGCTAGGGTTTATTCATAGTTTATTTTCAGTTGTTTTGAGATGTATTTATGGATTACTGTATTTGAGTTTTGAGATGTATTCTGAGTATTGTATCTTAAACACTTAGACTTCTATCTGTTGTATCTCTTTTCGATTTCATGTTTTATCTATCTTCCTTTATGCTCTACCTTAGATGTGATTGAGTTTACATTCTGCTATGTCACCCCCATTTGGGGAGTATAAACTGTTTAGTCTTATACTGTTAGATGCATTGAGACCTAGGACAGCGTTCTACCGCCGGCACTGCGGTGTAGGCTGGGCGTTGTTACGTTCTCGTGCCCTAACTTTAGGGTGCGAGTCGTGACAGATCCTCTAGAGCTGCTCCGATATCTGGCCATACAAAACTAGCTGGGTCAGACCCCAGAAAGAGCAAGTTCCATAAAGGAGACTTCACTTAGGAACTAAAACTAGCATATCATAAATGAATAATAAAGGTAATTATAAAGATACTGATAATAACAGGAATAACAATAATAAATTGAGCACGAGAAAACCATTCAAGTAGCCAGATTGTAACCCTTAAACCAAACAAGGACCGAGGTTGCAACCCTTCACTTGAATAGATACCCGTCTCAAATACTTGTTGGTAAAGTAATAAGACAATAAATGTAGAGAGGACGTAGAACTGTTCCGGGAGCCAGGTTATAACCCTTAAACCAAACAAGGACCGGGGTTGAAACCCTTCGCCTGAACAGAACTTGACCCCTGATCTTTATTATTAAGGCCAGTATAAATAATCATGCTATTGAAGTAAGGTAAAACATGACGAGCATGGCATGGGGTACAATAAGACAATGAACGAAGATAGGACACAGAACTGTTCCGGGAGCCAGGTTACAACCCTTAAACCAAACAAGGACCGGGGTTGTAACCCTTCGCTTGAACAAAACTGGTCCCCTGATCATTATTGTTAAGGAAAACATAAGTAATCATGTCATGTCATAATCTTGCACAGGATCAAGACGAGACGAAGCTATACTAGACCCCATCCAAATCAATCGCGGCCAAGCAAAGAGTACGGCTTGATACTTTAACTAACTAGGGTTGTCACAGGCCTAGTTACTAGTAAGATGCAATGAGGTTGTTCCAATAGTCACAAGCCCTGCATACCATCCAGGTTATCCAGGCGTAATTAGGGGAATAAATCCATGTGGGTACATCGTTCAAGAAACGCATATATCCTTAAGTAGCTTAGGGTTTTACAACATATGACAGTGTGCTAGAAATTTGCCCTACTCGACGGTTGGCTACAAATCCCATGAGGGACGCCCAGATAACGGGATTGCCTGTAGCTGGGAAATCTCTCTATGACTACTAGATTTCCTAGTTATTAGCCTTAGTCGATTTCAGTAGGTACCCCTGACCATGGTATTCAGGGTTCCCTATCCTAGACATGATGCAAGAAAATACTAGTTTATTTGTACAAACACAATCGACCACTGTGTCCAAGTCATTCATTCTTGTCATGTCAGGCTAGCTGTCTTAACAGCGTATCGGGGTATATCGTGTCAGGTTTACTTGTCAAGAGTGCGCCACGGCAGGCCACTGTCGTGTTCTAGAAACATGTACAAAATCTATATGGTTCGAGCATCACTACAAGAAATTGCATTTTTAGCAACATGTTTTAGCGACATAGGGTCTATTATGTCTCCAAAAGCTATATTTTATATGTATTGGCGACATGAGTTTTGGTATGTCGCGGAATCCAGATAAAATTTACGAGAGGGAAACCAAAAATAAGTCCCGCCAAAAAATTCTCTACATATTGCGACATCTACATGCCGCAAAAGGATAATAAATGTTCAGCGACATACATTCACTTGCTGCAGAAAGTTAATTAATTTTTGGCGACATGTAGCTATGTAGGGAATAATTTTTTATAATTAATAATAACCTTAAAAAACCTACAAATGAAACCCTCAAATAAAAAACCCCCAAACATTGTGTTCACTCTATCGAAGTAACTATAAGGAGAAAGATGTTTCCGCAGCCTGCGGTGACGGGTGCCGCGGCGGGTCGGGTCCGGCTCCAGCGCCCCACGGCCACCATCTGCCCCGCCCCTGTCTCTCCTCGCCGCTCCCCTCCGTGGCCCACGATAACGGGCTGTCGGGTGGCGGGTCTGCGGCCAATTCGGCCTCGAGCGACAGCTCCTCCGGGTCAGATGAAGCTCCTGATCTCGGATTCTATAGGTAAAAATAAAATATCCGTTCCCCCCTCCAACTATGACTTGTTTGTATTTTGTTGCTCATGGAGATTTTGTTGTAATTAGGGTTTATTGGATTGGCTGGAGGTTATGATTTTGGGGATTTGGGAATGTCGATTAGGGTTTTGTTGTAGCCAAGATTGTGTCTTTTGTTGATTATGAGGCTGGGATATTGTGATCGAACGGAATTTGTGCTTGTTTCTAATTTATTGCTCATGGAGGGGGGTTCTTTTGGGTTTGAAAATTTGATGGTAATTAGTGTTTACTGGTAGTCTTTTGTTATTGATGTAATTTTAGTATGATGATGGAATACTGAACACTGATCACTTTTTTATTCCATACTTTTACAAATTATGCCACTTTTAGTCTATGCTATTTATTATAATTTGGATTCTTTAGTTTTACTTCTAAGTATGTATTTTTTTTAGACACAGTTGACGTTGTTGCTCATGGAGGTTTATTTTGGAGATTTTGATGTTAGTTGGTATTTGTTTGTAGTTTTTATTCATGGATTGGTTCAATTTTAGGACACTTTGTACCGTGGGATGTTGGTTAGGGTTTTGTTGTTGCCAAAATCGAGTCTTTGTTGATTGAGTCAGTCCTCACTGTAATTGATGGGGATTTGGAGATTTCTATGTTCAGAAAGGTTAAGATATTGCTTGAAGACATTTCTTTGGTGATAATTTTAGTATATTGATGGGATATTCATGGCTTGTCACTTTTCTGGTTTGTAATTATACAGATTATTTGATTTTTAGTTTCTGGTATTGCATTCTAGTTTGGATTCTTTTATTTTAGTTGTAAAAGATAATATTTTTCTTCTTCCAGATATTGTTGTCATCCTGAGAGAAATATTTATTTTCTTACATGTTGAACATATTTTTGGACAGTGTATCAAACATCTGATATCTCACATATACAGTTACAAGAGAGTATGTAAAGTGAGCGATTGTTAGTTTGAGTATATTCACGGACAATCTGTTCATACGTTACATATCTTATCAATTGTTAGCTTGTTTGTTAATTATGGTGCAAATGATGCAAAGTTAATGTGATATGATGCTACTTTGGCATCATTGCTTTTTTGTTTGATAAATTAGTTTTTCTGGACCCATGAACATCCCCTCGGGAAAGATATACTCTGGATGTGTTTACTTCTATTTAATGGTCCATTACACATATTAGTCATATATGCAGAAGTAGTAGGTAAAGTTTGTGAATGTGATTAGTTTTATATCTTTATCTCATTACTTTTTATTGAATTAATTAGATATTCAGACCCCATCAACATACCAAGGGGCGAAAATTTGACTGATCGACTTGCAAAGGCAACAACATGTGGTAGAAGACAAATATCACTTCACGGTTAATACAGTTCTGGAGCACCCAAGATGTAGTGATCTTTCTGTTCCTCCGAAAAGGAATTTCGTTTAATTGCTCTAGAAGCCATCCCACATCAGCGAAATTCCATGGAAAGTATATTTAACCTTAGACCAGTAAATACTATCTGGCCGAAAGTTCTTCCTTTACCTACATCACCTAAACATCCAAGAGCACTTGTAATTAGTACTTGCCCAGCGTCTCCTACTTTCAGGCAAGATGATTTAAGGAGCCCACCCCATCATGTAGAAGTAAAGTTGAGTTTCTTACATTAAGCTCGTGAGTAGAGGTGAATCTTATATTTTGTTTTTGCATAATGGAAGTTGTAATAGTACTTATTCATGCATATACTATGTAAAGGGTAAAAAATTTCAAAATTCAAACTAGAAAGTTACCCAATTCTGAATGTTGTACTTTGTATTTTACAGTGAAAATGGGCAAATGGCTGCAATTAAAGAAGTAAAATTTATCTCTGATGACTCAAACTCAAGAGAATGCCTCAAGCAACTAAACCAGGTAAGCTTCTTACCAATTGTATCAAATATCATTTTGTACTTTTATGTCTGAAGGTGTCCTGCATTTACTATTTGAACGACAAAAATTTGAAACCAAGAATGAAACTTATTTTAATATGTTCTCTAAATTGTTCAGGAAATAACTTTGCTAAGTCATCTATCACATCCAAACATCATGCAGCACTTTGGCAGTAAATTGGTAACTTACGGCATCCACTAAATTACTCTCTCTCTCTCTCTCTCTCTATATATATATATATATATTTTTTTTTTTTAAAAAAAAAAAATATATATATATATATATATATATATATACCTTTTCAGTTGTATGGAACTTATTTTACAATCAGAACGTGAGGAAAATTAGTATCTGATGGAACTTTATCAAAATAATCAATGACAGGAATGATGTACCAAATGTGGTATTTGCCCAATTTATGGTCTGTACAGCTGAAATGTTGCATTCTGGGACATAGTTAGAGCAATATCTTAATTGGTTTTGATCTGAACTTGAGAAGCTAAATGATTTTTTGAGTTATGTTCTTGATGTTCTAAGAACTATCTGAAACAAAAGGAAGAATAAGAAGCAGAGACGTGAATTATCAACTGGAGGGTGCTTACTCCATGTATGAATAATATGAATTTTAAGATTAGCTATTTGTTGTGTGCTAAAGTTTTATATGAACTATATATTTCCGAAAATATTTGTATATTCACCAAACATGGGTTTTCCAAAAATTTAATTCCAGGGAATTTGATTCGTGGGAATATAGAATTCCTGGCTACATAGTATTTCGCGTACCAAACACACCCTTAGAGTTTAGTTTAGCGCATGATTTTTTTTATATTTATTCTGAAATTGATTTATTGAAATTGATATCTGTTAATCTCTAGGTAGTGATTAGTTTATATGACAATAATTGACGAGGATGGCAAACTTCGAGAGAAATTAGGTTTTATATATTCTGAGTATTTTTAGGGTTGGATTTTTGCAGGCTAGGTGTTTGTGGAAATTCTGCTGAGTTGTCCCGTTGTGAAATTTGTCATGTAAAATTGTAGATTTTGATACTCACTTTGACTAAATTGTATCAGTCACGACATAGACACCCCAAGGATACACAAGTTTGGCACAACATCCATGTCCCTAACACACAAAAAGAAAACACTTCTTCCTAATTGTGCTACTACTAAACTGTAGGTTAGATATAACTTTTTGGTTGTTAATATGTAGTTACTATTTGTTGTAAGTGCTTTATTTTGGTGGTTTGGGCTAGAGTTTTCTTTCTTGTGCGAGGTAAGTGGTGATATTGGTCAATTTTTTTTCTTTTCAATTGGTGTTTTTCTTATTGCTATGTTTCATTATGACCATTGGGCATGATCAATTGATTTATAACCAAGGTACCTCGGTGTTATATTTTTTCTTGTCTATGTGATAATTTTGGTATTTGCTTTTATATGTACCAAGGTCTGATTTCCTGATGGCACTTTCCTATTTTTTGCAGGTTCAACACCAGATATTGTTGAGTTGCTGTTTTGAGCATATTTGAGGACAGGGTACCGATGGTAATCTATTTACTTTCTTTGTCTAGAACAATTATTTATCAGTTCTGTATATGTGTGGGTTATATTCGCGGGAAACATGGATCTCTTCGTTTTCCCTTGGAGGCTCTACTGAGGGTAGCAGAAATTCAATAAGTTATTGGAACCAGTCTTTGATTGGTAGGAATAGAGTTAATAGACATCATAATGAACTCTCATATGAATATAAGCTTCCTATGCATGTCATGTCTGGAATAAAGTTCTTCCGTAACATCTTATTTATAGCTGTTTCTTGGTGTTGGGGAAACTTTGATATGAATAAATGATTTCTGTTGTAAGTTTGGCCCATATTTCCCATATATTGTCCTTATCCTTGCCCGCAAGTCCTTTGAGTCAGCTTTTAGCAGTAAGTTCTAATATGCCCTAAAGAGTGAAGACGTGTTGATCTATCATAGTGATCCGTCTCGTGTTCTTCGACTACCACAAATCTATGCAAGTATACTTTATTGTGATTCAAGGAAAGTTACGTACATTTTATACTTTCTATCAGGTATGGGTGCAATTATAGCATAACATAACTAGTATAAATATGAGTACTGATACGCATAACATAGAAGATCAAAGCATCTTTGTAACCAACTATGGACTTGGCCTATGCATAAGTCATGTCAGTCATGAGGTTGGTGTTCAACTTCCATATCCCGGTGCCATAATTTGATCCATGCTTAATGAAGATTTAGCTGAAAAACATAGGGGTTGGAATTTGGCTTTAATGCATATAATTAACGGTTTGTGGAAACAATTTCCAATTAAATCTGATGATTTTTAATTATTTCCCTTGAGAATTTCAGTTTTGACTCCATAGAAACTTATTTACTACTTATTAATACCTGACTTCTTTTTTCCTAAATACTTCTGTTAACTGTTATTGTTTGTCTTTTTCAGGCCAACCTTGCTGATTCGTTCTTGGCTGACCTTGATGATTTGTCTGACAATGAAGCTCATCTTCTTGTAAGTATTTACACTATCATTAGAGTATCATTGGTCCTTATTTATCTTAGAATTTCCGATAGAAGAAATGGTACTTGTATTTGTTGACTTTCTCTCATCTCTTTTGTTCAATAAATATGTAAGTATTTCCATACTTGTTAGGCAACAATCACCTTTTAATGTTGAAGTTGTTTGTTAGGATGAAGAGGATGCTGATGCAGGAGACATGGAAGAGGATGGTGATGGTGATATTGCTGACATTGAAGCTCTTAACAATGATGACCTTGACAGTTTCTCAAAACTGCAAAAGACACAACGTTATATTGATATCATGCAGGTAAATATGCAGGCTGCTGGAAAATATTATTTTCATGTTTGTTAACCTTCATATTTTTGAGACTTTAAAATGATCAAAGTTTACATCATTATTTCTTCTTCTTTTTCCCATCACGCACCACTGGAGGTTCAACATGGCTTTGGATTTGCTAGTATGTCATCGAGGGATTTGAATTTAGATCAATGGATAAATATGAGAGTTAATGGTTCTCTTGAAGATTATTAAACTGCCTGTGGGGCAAAGGCAGTCTATATATTGATTTAGTAGTTTTTATTGCCGGGGATCAGTAGAGGCCTAGTGATGACTCCATATATAGGATTTTGTGTAAAGGATCTGTTATCGTTGTATCTGCAAAAAATGCGGACGAGCCAAATCTGTCAAGTCTTGGGTGAATCCTGTCCAGAAAATGCAGATAGAAGGATCCAGATTCATCAATCTTGGAGTGTTATCATATTGGATATAACAACATTACGTCACAATCTATTGGATCATAAGGCAAAGGCAAAATTTTATCTTTAGAGAAACTCATTATCGCTACTGTTAAACACAAGTGCATCATCACTCTTGCTGGCATCAACCCCAGTTGCATTTCTTTAGAGCTACTATATGGGTTATACATATTTGAGAAGTGAAGGTTGAAATCATCTCTTCATTGTGAATAATTATCCTCATGGTAGGCATCCTCATTCATTTGTTATCCTGTAAATTATGCATCGATTGTCTTTAAGCTGATTGTGTCCCATCTTCTTAATCTTAGTTTCATTCTTTTAGTATATTTTTTTTTACTTACAATTTTGTTTTCTTTAATTTTTTTTTTGCAGGATCACATGAACGACAAGTCAATTTTTTAGGAAGAGACTCAGGCAAATTTTTTGGGAAGAGACTCATGCAAATTTTTTGGGAAGAGACTCGGGCAAATTTTTTTTTCGGAAGACATAAATTAATATTTTTTTCTACATTATATTTTTCGAAGCTGGAATACAATACGTTTGTGGAATACATTACATGTCTTGTTGAATGAATTAGTTGAAATTGTTAAGATATTTGCATTAATGGATTATTTTTGAGATAACAGTTTTATGATATTATATTGGATATCATGTTTTGTGTATAACTTCTTGTTCTTTGTTATCAAGTTCTTCTAATAGAAATTTTACTTTGTAATTTAATTTTGAAATAAGGTTTTTGCATATTTATGTTGAAAAATATATGCAAAAAGAAAAAAAATCATACAAAAAATTAACATAAATAGTATAAAATAGCTTTCGCGACATCACACAAATTAGGTAGCAGAAAGTCATATCGTATACATTTAAAAAACTATTCTTTCCCGACATGTGTTATGTTGCCAAATATAACTAACGTTCTGCGACATAATCGACACGTCGCCAAAACTTATTTTAAAAAATATGTGTGTGATGTCGCCAAAAGTGGGTATCTTTCCGCGACATGGTGTGTTCATGTCGCCGTATACTTTCCCAGACAAGGCTACGGCGACATGCGTGCGACATAACGAGATATGTCGCAGAAACTCATTGGCGACACAAATATGTCTTTCGGCTACATATTCCGCATGTCACAGAATATGCATTTTCTTGTAGTGCATTCTCAGAGGAAATATGAGCATAAATATAACATTCTAATATAATAATAATAATAATAATAAAAGAGGACTAGGACTATGGAAGGAGCCAGGCAGCTAAAAAATTAAGCTCATGCGACTGAGAAGGAACGGGCGCATGCGGCTCAGCACAATCGAGCATATGTGGCAGTGGATTGCAGGCTCATGCGACTGGAAAGGAGACGGTTCATGCGGCTGGGGAGGGGACAGTTCATGCGGCAAGGGTCAAGCAAAGCCATAAGGCTCAGGAGAGGTGAGCATATGCTGCTACGGGAGAAGCGAGCTCATGCGGCTAGGGGGTACGCTCATATGCGGCTGCGGGAAATAACTTCATGCGGCCACGAAAAGGAACAGGGATATGCGACTCGGGAGAGTAGGCTTATACGGCAAGGAGTATGCAGGCTCATGCGGCTGGAAAGGGGATGCAAGTCTTATGCGGCAAAGAGACTAGGAGTTATGCGGCTAAGGACTGCGAGCTTATGCGGCTGCGGACCAATAAGGCCATGCGCCTAGAACATGTCGAAGACTTATGCGGCTGCGGGAGAACGGGTTATATGCGGCAACGAGTAATTGAGTTCATGCGGCTGGATTTGCCATACGGCCATTATTCCCATGCGACCATGGAATGAATTCATGCGGCTGAAGGGCAGAAGTTCATGCGGCTGGATTTGCCATACGGCCAGGGATTAATTCATGCGGTTGAAGGGCAGATGTTTATGCGGCTGAGACAATGAGCCCATGGCCTATGCGGCAAAGACTGCCATGCGGCTAAGGAAAACTTGCCGCATGAAAATCCATGCGGTCAAGTACTGTGCTTCTTCCCCACTTGTCCGAGAAGAAGAGCCATGCAATCCATGGATTCAAAGCTTCCCAAATCCTTCATTCGAGGTCAGAATCCAGACTTCTATAGGTTAAAATGGGGCAGAATCAAATTCTCTACAACATGGAACCATTAAAACTAGATAATAACAAGTTTAAATAGATCAAAAACCATGAAATCCGAAAATACAACAAACTTAGATCTACACAAATTAAATAATATAAATTAGAAATGCTAAGTATTAAAGTGTGATAGAATCTCGTGAGAAACAGAATGGAACAATAAAAACTGAGTTCCTCCATAAAGTAAGCTGTACTTGCCTAGGCTCTCTCTCTGTGGTAGGTGAAGAGAGTAATGGTGAAGAAGAAGTAATGAAGAAGAGTTAATGAGAGTAAATGAAGAGAGAGAGAGAAAAGTGGGCGGCTAATAAGGAAGAGTGGGGTGGTAGGTGGGGGTTGGTTCACATGGTAAACCAAGCCAAGCTAAACCATGCAACCCGAACTGAACCAAGCTATGAACCATGCAATGAGACGTACAATATACGTACACGTATACCAAAATATGTAATATGAACAACGGTCGTTACAAATATGAACATATGTGCTACACCAGCCGACGACAGAGGAATCACCTCTGGCTTTACCGGTATGATCCTCTGAATAGGTAGAGGAGTGCCCCCGAATGCAGCTGATACTCCAACATAGATGGAAGAAATAGTAGGAGAAACTCCTACAGATGTAGCTTCCGCAGCTAGAGAAGGAGGTTATGAAGTAGCAGACCTCTTAGAAATTTATGCAAGTCCAGCGGGTCCAAAGCACTATATCCTAGTCATCGGCGGCATCGTGAAGGTAGATCAAACAAGAAAGCCAATATAGCACAAGATAAGATCTTATCAAGAAAGGACAATTAAATTCAAAGAATAATTGCAAAAGAAGAAATGAGTATCTCCTAATATAGCCTATAACCTATATCCTAATAGCAGGCTCGTAGTAGCACTCTAAGTCTAAGCACTACTATGATATCCTACAAATTATGACATAGACATACATGGGCCACCACAAAAATGTGTCACGGCCCACACCCTGTATAGGGGCACGAGTACGTAGTCCATCCAGCCTATACCGTAGTATCGACGGTAGAACGCTGTATAGATCAACAATACTATCTATACAGTCTAACTTATATATTATTGTCATGCCCCAGAACCAGAATACTGGCAATGGGGACGGACCAGCCAGCTACGTAATACCAAAGTACTCTAGTACTCTGAAATAACGTATAAGCTGTCAAGACATGGTGGTTACTACTACAAGCCAACAGTCAATCTTAGGTCGAATGATCCTAGGTATCTCAATCACAGGAAAAAATATAAAGTACAAGAAGTATGATTATCAGATATAAAATAGTAAAGCGTCAAAAACTATATATACATGGATAATCATGAAGCTAGTAATACAAAGTGAAAAACTAACAAGAGTAATAGTCATACATGATAAGCTCTAGCTATAGTCTAGAATACGTAAATCATGTTTAGGCCCGTAGGCTAAACATCAAGATCCAAAACACAAGCTAAACACGTGCTCGGAGGCTTAACGTCACAAAAGAATAATATACATAACTAGTGGAAGAATGATATAGAAAAACTCACTAAGGTACTCTGGTGCTCCGGGTAGTTACCGTCGAGTAGATGGTACGGAAGATCCTCCAGGCTTCTCTACCAGATCTGGCCAAACAAAACTAGTAGGGTCAAACCCCGAATAGCAAGTTCCACAAAGAAGGCCAAACTATGTACTAAACCAGTAACAACTAACATAACAATGGATAGAGACACAATAAGTAAATATGGATCGAGACTCGTGCACTACCAATGTACTTATCCCGAGAATAGAAAATACGATAAGCAAAGCAACTTGGAGCATAAATAAATAATATGTGACATAATATAAACTAGGGACACGTGAATTAAACAGAAGCATGTGAACATGTGACTTAAACTGATTAATGTACAAAAAATGGTACATATGAGCATGTACGATAAATGGAACATGTACGCATGTTAGATAACTGGAATATGTGAATATGCTAGATAACTGGGACATATGAGCATGCTAGATAACTGGGACATGTGAGCATGTGACTTCGAAACTATTTCGGAACCCGAGTTACAACCCGTAAACCAAATAAGGACCGAGGTTGTAACCCTTGTCCTGAATAGAATTTCGTCTCTAATAAATGTAAAACATATGGATGATGTATAGCGTGTGAGTACTGAATAGGATGACAAATTACAAGATAACTAAGAAAGTATTTCGGAACCCAAGTTACAACCGGTAAACCAAACAAGGATCGGGGTTGTAACCATTCTCCTAAACATAACTTAGTCTCTAATCATTTACTGGCAAAATAAAGCATAAATAATGATGTACTGAAATAAACAAATACGGACACTGCTTAGACAAAACTAGACTAGACTGGACTCCATACAACAATTACGGCCAAGCAATGAGTACGACTTTATACATTAGCTAACTAAGGTTATCACAATCCTAATTAGTAACAAGATGCACATTTGAGAAATCCAATCCAGTTACCTGCCCTGCAGACTACCCGACTCATCCAGGACAAAAGAAAAATAAGTATAGGAGATACACCGCAGTAAGATACGTGCGTCCTAAAGAAGTGTTCCACTTGACGGTATGCTGGAAGTGTGCTCATCATGACAAATAGCTCCAAATCCCATGTATATATATATATATATATATATATATATATATAGCCGTCTTCCCGGCCCTTTCGTTTGGCCGGAGCCCCCGTCGAGAACCCCTGGCCCTCCGATCCCCCCCTTCTAGCGCCAGCGGCGGACTAGAAGGACCTTTGCTCCGCTGCGGCCCTTTTGACGCCCCTCTGCTCCCTCTCCTCCTCCTCCAGGGGTGAGCGCTCGGCCTCCCTGTGGTCGAACTCATTCTTTCGACGTCCCCTGCCTCTTCACCCCCCGCAGGTTCTCGTGTAACCAGAGTCATTCCCTCTCCACCCCGGGCACTCCCCCCTCCCGCCTCTGCGACGGCTTGCCTCCCGGTGGCGGCCTTCCCCCTCCCGACGGTGGCCTCCCCCCTTCCCCCTCTTTCCCCTCGCCAGAGATCTCCCCCGCGGCTGCTGGCGACCCCTTCCTCCCGGGGCTGCCCCCTCACCGGAGCTAGGCTCCCCTCGCCCCTTTCTGTCCCCCTGTCGGCGGCTTCCGGCCTCGTTCAGCATGCCGGGACCATGAGCCCCCTCCTAGGAACGAGCCCCTTCCTCTCGGGACGGCCCCCTCGCCGGAGCTAGGCTTCCCACCCCCTCTCGGTCCACCCTGCCGGCGGCCTCCGGCCCCGTTCTGCGCATCGGGGGGGGGGAGGGGTGGGCGAGGCTCCTCGAGCAGTGAGCCCCCTCCCCTCGGGGCACGTGCGGGTCTCCCATCGGGCAGAGGGCCCTCCTCGAGCCGCGCGCCCGGTCCCTGTTTGCAAAAACAAAAGTCTAAAACTTTATTGATACAAACTGTGTAATAAAGATTACAAGAATTCTGGGAAAATTACAACTATAGGAATCCAATCTAGATAACGATTGCTTTATCCCTTGGACGATGTGAACTTTGAAGACGAAGCCTCTGAAGTTGAAAACAACTCTAGAAACTGAAGGCAAAAAACCTCGAAAGTTGAAGACAAAGGTCTCGGAAGAATGCAGCAGCACTTGGGCAAGAACTCCTGAACTCTCTGATTTCTGATCTCTGATCTTGATCCCCTTGAAATGAAGACTTGAAACTCTATTTATAGAGTTCTGGAAATAACTAACTTTCAGTTATTCTGGACTGTGCAAGATGATTTGCGCAGTAACTGATTTGCGCAACATTGGACTACGCAGGCAGTTATTGGATCGTGGGCCAACAATCTGGGACACATGGCATCATTTGATTGAAATGCGCATGATCATGCATAGACAGTTGCCACATAATGAGCAATTGATGGCATGAATACCGCATGTAATTTGTCAGTTATGTTGGTAGAATGCACAAAGTGAACTGCGCAGACTTTGGTTTGGCAGACTCAGACTGCGCATGAATGGTTTGCGTAATCACGGATTGTGCTGCCACCTGTCCGCCGCCCTCGAGCACTGCGCGGTGCCATAAACGAACAGTCTCCTCGTTATTCGTGCTGTCAGCTGTCAGAACGATTTGATTTGATTCAGGTAATCATGACTTTTGCCACATCAGCCTGCGGAATTGGGAACGTGCGCAAACCAACCTGCGCAATGTGATGTCTGCGTAATCTGCTATCTGCGCAACTTATCAAAATGATAGATATCTTGAGATCTTGACTTTATTGATTGATGCAACCTGATTTTTTAGGACCTACAAGACTCCCTTCAAAGTTTTCGAAAGTTGATTGTATTCAAAATTTCGAAATACTTTGAATTTTTGAATGTTGAATCACTTTGCGCAAGATGATGAGTTGTCTGCACAAAACGAATAGACCACAATTTTAGGCGCAATCCGAGGCATCTGTTT
Organism: Iris pallida; assembly: GCA_029216955.1. NCBI lineage: Eukaryota > Viridiplantae > Streptophyta > Magnoliopsida > Asparagales > Iridaceae > Iris > Iris pallida. Next base: position 6,392,836 of record JANAVB010023996.1, on the reverse strand, counting down.
CGTATTTCGAAAGCTATAAGTACCCATCTCTTCGTTTTTATTTCTTTACTTTGCAATCTTTCGAGCTCTTGAGAAGAAAATCTCCCAACCCTTACTGTCTTCCTCCTCCGTCGACTGTCATGGCACCACGACGATCTTCCCATGCTACCGCCGCCGTGAAGGGAAAAGCTCCGGCCGAGTCTTCTGACAGAGTTGCACGGCGAGCATCCCGACACAAATCCGCACACCCCGCTCTGAGAGGTTGTTAAACCGATCGAAAACCCCATTTTTAGGATGATTCGACTTCCTTTGATCCTCGAAACTCATCTCTTTTTAGAGATGAGTTCATATTGCGCCACCCTTTTTAGGATTTTGGTTGCATAAATCTGTCAGTCTTCATTTTTATGAAGGCTGCCTTCCTGCGCAACTTGTTGAATTGTGCTGACAAAAAGTCAGCACAGTCGATTTCTTTGCGCAGGATGTCAGCGCAAACTATTACTTTGCGCATCCTTCTGGGATGCGCAATCTGATGTTGTACAAATCATGGCAGCACAATCTGAGGTTGTGTACTCTAATGTTTTATGTTTTAAAACAGAGATTTTGACTTGTACTAATCTTTAGCTGTTTGTTGATACAGTTGAGGTCAATGAAGACCCAGATTATGAACATTTTGTGGGAACCCTCTCAGAATCTGAGTATAAAGAAGATCTATCTCATGTTCACTATCCTCAGTACGATCTGCCGGCTTCCCGTCAGGCTATACTGATTTCTCAGAATAATGAAACTTTAATGTGTCTGATGAATGGACAGCCTCTAGAATCAGCTGATGCTGTAATTCATAAGAAACTATTGTTCCTATTCGGTGATGCCTTTGAGAGAGCCTCTCAGCCTAGGTCGAGAATAGAGGATAGAGTAGTTCACCAGAGAGATAGATCTTTCTTCATACCCGACATTGCTCGCTGCCTTCCCTTGTCACGGTACGCTCATGCAAGCTATCCAAGGAAGATGGAGTGGAATATCACTCTGTTTCAGCATGCCCGTGCAGGAAAAATCTTTGTAAAGAAGGGGCCAAAACATAAGGATATGTTTTATAGCTCTTCTGACAGATATAGCGTCCTATTGAGAGGCTTGAGACCTGGCTGCATTCCTCCAGAGAACTCCTCCATGCTAATGCCTGTTAGGACACCAATATTCGCAAATAAATTTGCGAAGGTTGAAGGAAAATATCCTGAACAAGATATTAGACTGACTGGATTGGTGAATCCAGACTATAAGCGATGGAGTTACATTGCGAATTGGATTCTGACAAAATTCTAAGACAGACTCCAGCAGATCAACCTGTATGAAGCAGTACATGCCACTATATACGGATTTGCTCCCAATCCTCATATGTTCTTAGCCTTAGCTGTGAGATACAATTACAGGACGGGAACCTTCATGACCCCAGGTGGAGAGATGGGCTTTGCACTCCACGAGATGAAGTATATCTCGTATTTGCCCATGGCGGATGCTCCGTATGAGGAGTATGTACCGACAAATGATGAGTTGAACAAGCTCAGAAAAGAGAATGCAGAGATGGTGACAGTGTTCGAAGAACTATTATGCCATTACAAAATCTGTTCTCTATTTTACAAGAGTGCTACCGCCAACACTTGTTACTCTTCAAAGTGACTACCATATATGTTTCTCAATCATATAGAAGAGAAGAAGACCAAAGAGAATGATAAATACTACCCAACCTTCTTCAAACCTTTGAGCAACGCAGAGGTTATAAAGTTAATGGAACAGAGTGGTCACTTTGATAAAGAAGTAAAAGATGATCATGAGTATCCTCCTTTGAAGAGAGGAGACAATTTAGAAAGTTACTTGAGAATGGGCTATAGACCCATGTCAGAAGAAGCACAATTGGCGGGATTCTTAACATACTGGCTTCGAAGGTTCGTGGTTCTCGGATCCAGTGCCGTGGATCGTTTTCACCATGGCGTCCTATTTGCAGCTGTTAAGTTAGTCTTCGGCTACAAAATGGACTTGCTATCAGCAATGACCTGTAAGCTAAACGCTAGTCTTCGTTTATACGTCGACTTGATGCTGAAGGCGAAGGGAGAGAAAGAATTCCCTCGCTTGGAATTGCCATACACATATTTGTTTGGATGGTTACTTCTTCACTATCCAACCTTAATGGATCCTGGCATGGGACAAGTTGATGGGAGTTTTCTTCGCAGATATTCTCATGGGCAATGGAAATACACTTCTTTAACTGAGTATAGATTTATGTTGAATCTGAATAGAGGATGGAACTTCTGCTGTGCTTCTTTCCCTGCTGGGTACGATCAGATGCCCACAAATATGGTAGATTCGAAAATGTAGCCTCTGACTCGTGCCGCCTTTGAATGGTTGAAGACGATTCGACCATCTCATCTGGTCTACCGGTTCGAAGAAGAGTGCTATTTAGAACCATATCTTCCTAGCCGATTTGCTCGGCAGTTTAGGTATGATCAGTTCCATGTAGGGAACGCAATTACCTGCCTCCAAGGCAAAGGTTATTTGATAGACGGGGCAAGAGCTTGGGCTTATTACAATGCTCGTGATAAAAAAGCCACCTTTTCCATGCCAGCAAGGAATACTCCTCAGGGTCCCCGGATGCTTTTCACATACTCTGTGTTTTACACATCCGTGAATACTTTTGCCGAGAATTTTAATCTCGCAGATAGTTTTGCTACTGCAACAAGATTGAGGAGAGGGAGAATTGCTCCATCGATCCCTATAAATGAGGAGGCACAGGAGCCGGCGGATGCACCTCTAGAAGCTACTAGGGATATTGTGTTCCCACAAGAGGTGAATGTACCACTACGTGTTTCTCTGAAAGTGGGTAGATCTTCCACAAAGAAAAGACGAAGAGAGGAGCTTCCTGCTCCAACAGCGAAGAAGAAATTGATTCTAGACCTTTCTTCCAAAAAAGTCACTACAAGATCTCAATCTCGACAATTGGCCGAAACACATCAAGAGGCTGCCACCACACCAACTTCTATACAGAAACAGGCAGGGCCGGTAAATATAGAAAGTCCTGTCAGACCTTTATATAGAAAGAAGAGGGTAGTCACCAGAAGACATTTAGAAGAATCTTCTTCCAGACAACTCTTGACTTCAATAGATGCTGCAGCAGGAATTCTAATGGCATCTCCTACTCCTATTTCTGAATCTAGGAGCAAAACTCTTGAAGAGAATGAACAGAGGGGGGATCTTATTCCAAGAACTGAGGTTGAAAAGCCTGGAGAAAATATCTTAGAGGGAGAACAAAATGTTGTACGACCTCATCCACTTGTCGTGGAGACTACTCATCCTTCTCTTACTTCCAGGACTCTTCGTGAAGAAGAGGACCATGAAATGATTGCAGCTCTGGAGGATTGCAGTTATAGCCTGCAAGACGATCGGACTGCCACTAACAGTGGAAATGCAACAGCAAAAGAAGAAGAAGAAGACGAAGAGAGTTCTTCGACTGAAAATGTTGATGAGTATATGCAAGATCCTGAAAAGGATAACGAAGAACATATATCTCTTGATACTACCGATGATATTTCAAATCCTAAAAAGGATATTGAAGTGGAGGCATCTGTAGAAAATGTTGCTGAAAATCCTGTTGAAAATGTTGAGATAGAAATATCTCCTTAAGAAACAGCTGATGAAGGCGTGCTGAAAGAAAATCCTGCCATTAACCCTAAAGGTATAAAAACGAGATCTAGCAATCTTCTCTTTTAAAATAAACTGATAATTAATATCTTTATTTTATAATTCTTGCAGATCTTGAGATTCTGCCAACACCTCCAACGGACCTGGCTATAATGCCTATACCAACGGTGGTTGTTAGTAGTAGTCATCATTTATCTTGTGGTTCTGAGGCGGGCAGCAGCCAGGCTGTCGTAGCTGAGGCTACTTCTGCGCAAAGAGAGTCTATTCCAGCAAGAGATGCACTTGTTGTTAAACCAAACCAAGGTAATATTTGTTCTTATTTGATCTTCTTGTTCATCATCAAACAATTAGTAAAATAAGAATTTTACTATTGCAGAGGATCAAATAGGAGGAGCGACCAGTTCTACCCTGGCTCCTTTATTTAAAGAACATATTGTCCAACCACAAAGAATCGAGCAACCTGCTACACCATCCTCAACAGGAATAGCAGCGACTCCTGGAACTTTGGCCATCAATCAACAAGTTGTCCAATCTTTTACCAGATGCTTCTTCGAGTCACTGGGATCTCTTGTCCATAAAATGATAGAGAAAGAAGGGGCTGACTTCATTATGGTTAGGAAGCAAACTTCTTTCTTAATAAGAGCCATAAGAGACCAAGGAGACGAAGCTCAGGCTACTCTCCTTGAACACATTTTGAACGAGTTAGAAGTCTCCATCAAGAAGTACAAGGAACTCAAGAAGAAGGATATAGATTCTTTAGTACAGGCTGAATTTGAGCGATTGGCTCAAGCTGCTGATATGGAAAGGTTAACTCTTCAAAATCTGTTAGAGGCTCATTCTGCAAAATTAGCTGAATACAATTCTAAGATAGAATCAGTTACTTTAATGGCTGAAAGCAAAGGATGGCGACTTGCTGAGCTGAAAGCAGAAATTATTCGCCTCCAACAAGAGTTTGAAGAAGAAACTGTTAATCACCAACTGGTGATTGAATAATTCAATGCTTTAATTGAAGAGAGAAATGAGTATGAGACAACTCATGGTGCAGAAATCACCCGCAGGACAGTGGACATGCCCATTTTTGATAAAGAAAGCGGGATGGAGGAAGCAAGAAAGATAGTAGCATCAACACACGAAGAAGAGCTGCAAACACTGAAGCAGCAAATTGATAATCTGATTGTCCCTCCTTCTTGATTTTGTATTTTGTGTTTTGTTGCTGTAGCTGCTTTTTTGTAATATCTCATATTTTGATATAGAAGACATTTTGTTGTGGCTCCATTATTTATTGCATTTCTTATTCAGATATAAATAATAGATAGACATGATATATTTATTATCTCAATTTTGACAACTTAATCGAAAACGACAAGTTGTTGATGTGAATAATGAACGATGATGAATCGTTAATGTATGTGAAATGAATGAACGGAAAAAACCGTTAAGTGATGATGAACGAACGGGTGAACCGTCAAATGATGATGAACGAACGGGTGAACCGTCAAATGATGATGAACGAACGGGTGAACCGTCAAAATGAAAATGAACGGATGAACCATCGGGTATTTAATGAACGGACTAACCGTCGGATGAATGTGATAACTGAACGGATGAACCGTCGGATATTAATGAACGGACGAACCGTCGGATGAATGTGATAACTGAATGGATGAACCGTCGGGTATTAATGAACGGACGAACCGTCGGATGAATGTGATAACTGAACGGATGAACCGTCGGGTATTAATGAACGGACGAACCGTCGGATGAATGTGTCGCTTTGTTAGTTGAGGAACTTCTGCCTATAAATATAGCAGAAATCTGACAGGAACGAACACTTCTACTCTTTAACATAAAAATGTCTTCCGGAGAAGCATCTAAGAAGGCTGAGACTGCCTCGAAGGTTCCGAAGGGTACTGAAGAACGCCTTGCCGATCCAGTTCAGCCGACGGAGGCAGAAGCAAGCGAAGGTTCGTCTGTACCCCAACCACCGCGGGACATTCTGGACTTCCTGCTCGAACCAGGAAAGACTAAAGAAGAAGAAGCCATGAGGATGGCCGCCTGCAAGTTTCTTGTGGGATCCAGCAAGGGGGTTCTCGGCTCTTTTGCTGATCGCATTTTTGAGAAAGACAGCAGTGGCCCTCGTCCCAATGTAGAAAAAGATGATAGTGACTTTTAATATTATGTACTATCATATAATAAAATAAAACTTGAATTTTATTTATGAACTTGACTCTGTCTGATGATTTACAAGCATTTTATATTTATACATAATACTTCTTTAAAAATTTGCCATTGATAGGCATCATAGCAACTCGACCATCAAGCTCCGAAAGTTGATAAGCTCCATTTGAGAAGACTTTCTTTACAACATAAGGACCTTCCCACTTCGCATCGAATTTCCCTTTGCTCATATGAGTCATAGTCATAGGACGTCTGACCGTTAGAACAAGTTCTTCTTGCTGAAATGTTCTGACTTTACCTTTGCGGTTGAAAGTCCTTGAGATGCGGGCTTGATATAACTCAATGTGCTGTTGAGCCATTAATCGCTTCTCATCAAGTGCTTCTAACTCTTGAAATCGAAAAAGGTCATTGTTTTCTGTAGTGAGCTCATTAGCAATAGCAATCCTTAAAGAAGGAATTTGCAGCTCCAAAGGAAGAACAGCTTCACAGCCATACACCAAAGAGAAAGGTGTAAAGCCTGTGGGATTGCGGACTGTAGTTCGGTAGGCCCAAAGACACTCGCCAAGTTTCTCGCTCCAATTCCGTTTGTTAGTGGATACAAACTTCTTAAGGAGTTTAATGATGGTTTTGTTAAAGGCTTCAGCTAAACCATTAGCAGCAGGATTGTATGCTGTCGAGGCGACATTGTCAATCCGGTGATCATCGCAGAATCTGGTGAACTTCTTGCTGATGAATTGAGGTCCATTGTCATGGATAATACTTCGAGGTACACCGAATCTATAGATGACGTGGTGTTTAACGAAGTTGATGACACTGCTAGTCTTGACTTCAGCCAGAGGAATAGCTTCAGCCCACTTGGAGAAGTAGTCGGTTATCGCCAATATGAATCGATGTCCTCTAGAAGAAGGAGGATTGATAGGACCTATAACATCCATGCCCCAAGCTTCGAAAGGCCAGGAAGCAGCAGTCGGGTGTAAGAATTCTGATGGTTGATGAATGAAATCTGCATGGATTTGACAAGCACGACATTTCCTTGCATATTCAATGGCATCTGATACCATAGAGGGCCAGTAGTAACCCATGCGTCGGATGCGATCCTGTAACTTAGGACCAGGTTGATGTGCTCCACAGACACCGTCGTGAGCTTCACGCAAAACTTGTTTAGCTTCATCACCAGCGAGACAACATAAAAGAAGGCCATCATAAGTTTGTCGATAAAGTGTTTTGGTGGTTTGATTATAGTAGAATCGAAGAGATCGTCGTCGAATACTTGTAGCCTCCTTAGGATCTTCAGGAAGTATATTATGAACCACGAAATCGATGAAAGGAGTTCTCCAATCGTCATCGATAACATTGACTTCAGCAAAATTGCTAAATTCAATATTATGATTATTCTCAATACAGAACAATTCTCGATTGGAGATAACCACCACCTGCTGTCTTTTGATAGGGATGGCTAAGACAGCTGTAAGATTAGCCAAAGCATCTGCTTCGGTATTGTAAGCTCGCCTAACATAGTCGATGAAGAAAGCTTTGAATGATATAGCTATATTGATTGCTGCTTCATGATAAGGCACCAGGTCTTGATGACGGACTTCATAGGTTCCTCTAACCTGATTAACAACCAACTTAGAATCACCGTAGACTTCGAGATATTCAACATTCAGTTGTTTAGCTAGCTGAAGGTCGATGAGTAGAGCATTGTACTCCGCCATATTGTTGGAGCAAGGTTCATCTAAAGAGTAGGCTCTTTGGATAGTTGATCCATCTGGAGAAATGATGACTACTCCAACACCTGCCACAATAGTACCATTAAGTCCAATTCTTGATGCACCATCAAAGAATAAACGCCAGGTCGGAAACTCTTCGAAGATCATGCTGACTTCCAATGTCTCGTCTGGAATTTCGTCATAAAGTTTAGATGTCTCAGGCATAGGATGAGCTGCTAAGAAGTCCGCCAGCGCTTGACCTTTGACAGACTTTTGTGGAACATATACCATATCATATTGAGCTAGCAGGATTGCCCATGTAGCTAGCCGAGAATTAAGTGTGCTAGGCTTCTTCATGAGTACTCGAAGAGGATTAACTCGGGATATAACATGAATAGTTTGGCCAATGATGTAATGCCTCGTCTTTTGTACAGCAAACATGAGAGCCAGACATTCTTTCTCGACCGGACTATAACGATGTTCTGCACCAATCATAGTTCGACTAAGATAATAGATAGCCTGTTCGTGGCCTTCTTTATTCTTTTTGGCAAGTAAAGCACCCTATGAATGGTCCATAGCACGGACATACATCAAGAATAGAATGCCAGAGATAGGTGGCACCAAGACTGGTGGGTTCATAAGATATTGTTTGATGTCGTCGAATGCTCGTTGACACTCTTCAGTCCAAACAAAAGATACACCTTTCTTCATTAATAGAGTGAATGGTCTACAGCGTCCAGACAAGTTCGAAATGAATCGCCTGATGTATGCAAGTCGGCCTTGGAAGTTGCACCAGCGTTCTTGAGACCAAATGGCATCACTGTGTAGCAATAGACTCCCCGAGGAGTACGGAAAGATGTGTGCTTTTCATCTTCGGGATGCATTTTGATCTGATTATATCCGGAGAATCCATCCATAAAAGATATTCGCTCGAACCCACAAGTATTGTCAATCATGACGTCTGTGATAGGGAGAGGAAATTCGTCTTTCGGACATGCTTCATTAAGATCCCTGAAGTCAATGCAAACTCGAACTTTGCCAGTTTTCTTTAGGACTGGAACAACATTGGCTACCCAATCAGGATGTTGTTCTTCTCGAATAAAGCCGCAAGCAATAAGCTTCTTGACTTCATCATCAATTGCATCTATCATTTCAGGCTTAAACCGCCTTTGTTGCTGTTTGACTGGTTTAGCATTAGGAAGAATGTTCAGTTTGTGAGTAGCAATCTTAGGATCTAAACCTGGCATATCCTCATAACTCCAAGCAAAGACGTCAATGTATTCTTTAATGAGAAGAATCAACTCTTGTTTATCAGTTTCTGGAAGATTCTTGCTAATAAAGATTGGCCGAGGTGAATCGCTTTCTCCTACATCAACTTGAATTAGTTGATCTTCAGTAGGAGGTTCTCTTTGTTCAAATCGAAGTACCCATTGGTTATCCATATGTTGAGCCCAAGGATCTGTTTCAGGATTTTCTTCAACGTCTTTATCATAGCCTTCTGGTAGTTCAGCGGAGACCATGTTAGATGATACGATCAACCTGTGAGCTTCACCAATGCTAGTATCAGAATCCCAAGATCTAGAATCAGATGAATTAGAGCGTTCTTCATTGTCTGAGTCAGAGGCTGCTGGGGATAACAGTGGAGGAGAAGTATATTCGAGACCTTTCTTAGTCCTGCTGTAATACATTTGTGATTTTCCATCCGGAACAGTCATAGATAGGAGTTCGTCTACCTTTACCGTAATTGAGGCCACTTTTGAAGTCATAGCCCATTTTTCGGATGATGTCTTTTGATTGTTGACTATAACGATGGAACTGGAGACGTCCCGTATCATTAAGTTTGCTATCATCCGTATAGCTAAATTGTTTTTCTGGTCCTTTACTAAAAAGTGTTGGACTTTCACCTTTCTTTCGAGAAGGGTGAATACGGTAAGAATCATCTGGATCTTCAAGTGAGACTTCTGTCTGAAGAGATTGTACAATTCCCATTGTAATTGATTGGAAGCTATCTAATATATCCAAATAGCATTTAGTATAATAAATAACATCAGTATACTAGAAAGTAGGTGCTTTTTCATTGATTTGTACATCAGTATTTACAACAGGACCTTTAACCTTAGCAGGCTTGGTTAGATTGATTACAAGAGGGGGAGAAAAAGAACGTGGAGGAGGCTTGTTACGACGGAGGTCGATAACAAGTGGCTCAGAGGAGGTGAGCTCCTTTTTTTCCTTGTTGCGAGTGAGATCAACAACAAGTGGCTCAGAAGGAGTGAGCTGCTTTTTGTCCTTATTACGACGTAGGTCGATAACAAGTGGCTCAGAAGAGGTGAGCTCCCTTTGATCCTGATCAGCACCAACTGATTTCTTTTGGACTGGCAAGTGGATAGCCAGTGGTTTAGAAGACTGCGGATGAGAAACACGCCCTTTGACAGGTATGATGAGCGTGTCATGGGGCACAACTTTTTGATCTTCTTCAGTATCCATAGCCAATACCACTTTCATAAATTCATCCTTATACATACGAGTATCGTTGCAATATGCTTCAACGCCTTTGAAAGGATAAAGGTCTGCAACTTCCTTATGAACTTGTCCTTGGTCATCAACGTATTTAAAACATTGATGAAGAGTTGATGGAACAACATTATGTTCATGGAGGAATGGCCTTCCCAGGAGAGCATTGTAAGAACAACCATAATTGTCGATGATATAAAAATTTACCTTTGTGCGAAGATTGCCTATTTGGAGTTTCAGGCAGATCTTGCCCAAAGGTTCACTCTTTCCTTGGTTAAATCCCAAGATAGTAGTGATTATGGTCGACAGACTATGCACTGGTACCTCCAACGCATCTAGCATTGTCTTTGGCATAATGCTAAGTGCAGACCCTGGATCTATCAGAATACGATCGACCTTCATTGAATCAACATATCCTGTATAATAAAGAGGACGATCATGTCGATTATCTTTCATTAGCATATCATCCTGAGTGAAAGTAATGTTTGGGATCAACTCCAAGACACTATGACAGTGATGGCAAGATACGGGTTCTGATTCTGGCCTTTTGAGAAGAGTTAGACAAGTTTCAGCCTGCATCAGGGCTTCACTTAAAGTCTCTCGAGTTTCCTTAGAAAGGCGCAAGAGCTCGAAGATCGACAACCTTGTTGGTGTATTGGCTAATTGAGCCAATATATCGAAGTTTTAAGGCTTCTCAAGTCCTGTAGGAGATGACTTTTTTAGGGGCTTGTCAAATCGGACTTGTTGCTTGCCTTTGTCAGCCGTTGTTAGCTTGGAAGGAATTGGTATTACAACTGGTGAAGATGTAGAAGGGACCTCTTCAATAGAAGCAGGCTGTGCCGGAGCAGGTTCAGAAGAAGAAGAAGCAGGATCCTTTTGACCTTCAGAATGATCTTTTAGATAGGCTTTCCCTGATCTTGTGCCTAACAGAATCTCTTCATCAATAATAGGATCAAAAGATACCATGTTGCAAATCTTGGTTTTACCTTTAGAACGAGTTTTCTTCTTGGAAGAAGAGGACACCTCGAATTTCAGAGCAAGATCAGGATGGATCCACATAATCTTACCGTTGTCAAGAGACAAGAGAACAAGACCTTCATTGGATGGAAGTGGGAGATTCTCAATCTCAAGGGTTGCTTTAGGAATTGGAATGACACCATATTGTACCATCTGTAGAGGGAAGTCCCCAAATTGAACTGAAACCATGTTAGCAGTAACAGTCTTTTCATCTTGTTGCAGAGTGACTATACCAGCATTAACAAGCTCTTGGATTTTGCCTTTGAGCACATAGCATGCTCGAGTAGGATGTCCAATGAATCGGTGATAGACACAATACTTAGGATGATCAGTCTTACCGACTTTATCAGGTTTCTTTGGGTCAGGGAGTTGAATTTTATTGCTTTTGAGTAAACACTCAAAGATGCTTGCAGTATCATTCTCGTCAAAAGAATATTCCACTTTTGGACGAGGTTCCCTCGGTGGAGGTGCAGAAGGAGTAGGAGTGGATGTAGGTGGAGCCACATTGACAGCCAAAGATTCTTTGTTTTTGTTCAAATTAATATTCAAAGTCTCTTTTGCTTTGCGATTGTTTTGACGATTGTTACCACCTGAATTTTGATGCTCATCTTGATCAGGGTTAGACATTTGTACCCCCAATTGTTTGAACTTGTCGGCACTCACTTCAGCAGCTTTGGGGTTGACAATGAATGAGGGCCAATCTTGGAATTGGGTGGATCCCGTCCACATACTGATAATAGGCAAAAGATTTGCCTTGCAAGTATCAATAGTGACAGCAGCTGGAGTTCCTGGAGGCATTTTCAAAGCTTCACGACGGAACCGTTCAATAAAACTCTTAGCAGTTTCATTATGTTTCTGTTTGATTTTGTTGAGAGCTGACATTGTCATATCATTGAATCCTTCGTAGAACCGTTCTAGAAAGATTTGTTTAAGACCTAAAAAGGAAGTAATGCAACCATCGGGCAAACTTCTGTACCAATCGTATGCTACACCGGCTAAACAACCGACGAATACTCTGGTAAGAAGAGCGTCATTTGGCTGGAGTTGAACGGTCATGACCTCAAAATGATTGATGAATTGACTTGGGGAAGTACTGCCATCGAATAGAGAGATTGTTGGGATTTTGTACTTTGGTGGGAACGGGACTTCCTTCCATTCAACTGGATAAGGCTGTTTAATCCCCAATCTTTACAAGTTGTCTTTCTTTTTAAATGCCTCGAATTGCGTTCTTAAGAGTTTGACAGCTTCGTTGGCGTCTTCTGATGACAAAGAAGGAGCGGGTTGAGTTGTAGCAGTAGGAGGAAGAACAGCATTGTAAGTACTACCCCCAGCTCCTGATTGACTTGGTGTAGTTTGAACTTGTACAGGAGGTATTTGAGTAGGTGCTACCCCCAATCCAGCATTAACAGGCACTGATGATGCTATGATTTCAGGATTTGCAGGTATTACGGTAGGTGGTGTAGCATGTTGTGCTACAATGATAGAATGCATACTAGCAACCATTTCAGCCATGGTTTTTAGTTTGTCTTCGAGTGCAGCGATTCGTTGTTCTTAATTTACAGAAGTTGAAGCATCCGGATCATCAGTGACAACATAAGCTGTCACTTCTCTTGGTACAATGGAAGACACTGTCTGTTCAGAGCTTTCGCTATATGCATCATAGTCGGAGAAAGAGTCATCTCCAGAATAAGAAACAGGAAGATAATCTAAAGAATCTTGAGGAAGATTCCTTTGACCGATTATATTTCGGCTTTGAGAACGGGTATGTCGAAATACTCCTTCAGATGATTCTTGGAGTAAGTCTAAATACCGTTGTCTTGGTTTACGGAGTCTACCGTGCTTAGAGCATCTTTTACCCCCAGTATCTCGGGAAGTCATATTAACAGAAGCATATAAGACTTCGTCTTCATCTGACATGGGTTCAGCTTTAGCCAAAGTCAAACGATCGAAGACAGATCGTTTTGTTGTTTGACAACAACATTGAATGATGACTTTGTGATTGCAGTGATGATCAGATGGTTGAACCGGAAGTGTTGAGACATTGTCCCGTTTTTGTCTTAGATGTTCTCGAAGATCAGCCCCAGGATGAAGAAAACTTTGAGGGATTTGTTCTTTGACAATATTCGGAACATGATTCCGATTCTTCAAATGTTTAGTCCCTTGAGTGTACAGGGAAGTGCTCACTTCATTGGCATAAGTGTCAAGATTTTTGACCTTGGAGATTTATTTCTGATGATGTTTGACCTTCGGCATTGGCTGTTTGCATTTTACCGAAGTGGGTCGGTTGAGATAAGTTCTGAGATCAGCAAATTCACCCCCAGGGGTTTCTGTCTGAGACACTAACAGTTTTCCCTATCTGGAACGGTAAATTTTAAGAGTTGGAAGGTCCTCGAATTCTGCTACCGGAGTAGGCAGAATACATCTTTGATTAGTACAAATACTCTTGTTATAAAGGAAAGAAGAATCCTTGTTTGAAAGAGTTCTAGTACCAATTAGTGCTAAAGTACATTCAGATGGATCCTCTTCAGTAAAGACTGAAGAAGATTGAGAAAAGACCAAAGGGCCTTTTCCTTTGTTTTGAGATGAAGGGTTAGCTAAAGAGCGTTTCCCTCTGTTGTCTTCCAAGTCATGGGACAAGAAAGTTTGAAAAAAGACCAATGGGTCTTTCCCTTTGTTTTGAAGAGAAAGAGGAATAGCCAAAGGACTACCCTCAATGGATTGTGCAGAGGCAATAGGGTGTTTGAGAAGAGTAGTAGAATCTCTTCTATTGTTATGAGAAGAAGAGAGTTTAGCCAAAGGGCTATTTCTCTTGGATTGCGCAGACTTGGTTTGCGCATATGTGGTAGGAAGTTCATCAGGAGTTCTTGGCTTAGAGTGCTTGGGATGCACTTTGGTTACTGGAGTACTATTTTGTGCAGGAAAAGCTACTGCCAATTGCGCCAGAGTCATAGGAGTCTTCTGTTTTGACAAGGCAGCATATGAAGTAGCCTGTGCAACAGTTGCAATAGACTGCGCAGCATTGACTGCCACAGATTGTGCAGCATTGGTTGAGACAGACTGTGCAACAGTTGGCACAGCAGTTTGTGCAGCAGTCTGACTAGCAGATTATGCAACAGTTGACACAGCATCCTTGGTGGCAAAACTGCCAGATTGTGTAGTAGGCTTGGAGACCCAAACTGAGCGCACTTTGCTCTTGGCAGAAGTGACTGCAGTACGGGGAGTAGTCTTGGAGTTGAGCATCGCCTCGTAGGCTGTCTGGTTGACCTTAACAACCAGCGTCTTCTGCGTCTTCCCGATAGACGCTACGTCACATTGAGTTGCTACTTCCTCGTCAGAGGAGAAAGTTGTCCCCAGCAGAGTCGCCATTTTGTTTGTAAAAACAAAAGTCTAAAACTTTATTGATACAAACTGTGTAATAAAGATTACAAGAATTCTGGGAAAATTATAACTATAGGAATCCAATCTAGATGACGATTGCTTTATCCCTTGGACGATGTGAACTTTGAAGACGAAGCCTCTGAAGTTGAAAACAACTCTAGAAACTGAAGGCAAAAAACCTCGGAAGTTGAAGACAAAAGTCTCGGAAGAATGCAGCAGCACTTGGGCAAGAACTCCTGAACTCTCTGATTTCTGATCTCTGATCTTGATCCCCTTGAAATAAAGACTTGAAACTCTATTTATAGAGTTCTGAAAACAACTAACTTTCAGTTATTCTGGACTGCGCAAGATGATTTGTGCAGTAACTGATTTGCGCAGCATTGGACTGCACAGGCAGTTATTGGATCGTGGGCCAACTATTTGGGACACATGGCATCATTTGATTGAAATGCGCATGATCATGCATAGACAGTTGCCACGTAATGAGCAATTGATGGCATGAATGCCACATGTAATTTGTCAGTTATGTTGGTAGAATGCGCAAAGTGAACTGCGCAGACTTTGGTTTGTGCAGACTCAGACTGCGCATGAATGGTTTGCGCAATCACGGATTGCGCTTCCACCTGTCAGCCGCCCTCGAGTACTGTGCGGCGCCATAAACGAACAGTCTTCTCGTTATTCGTGCTGTCAGCTATCTGAAAGATTTGATTTGATTCAGGTAATCATGACTTTTGCCACGTCAGCCTGCGCAATTGGGAACGTGCGCAAACCAACCTGCGCAATGTGATGTCTGCGCAATCTTCTGTTTGCGCAACTTATCAAAATGATAGATATCTTGAGATCTTGACTTTATTGATTGATGCAACCTAATTTTTTAGGACATACAGTCCCCCCTCGTGGCTCGTGCGGACCGGCCTCCTGGTTTCGAAAATTCGAAAGTTAGGTTTCAAATTGACCCCCCTCTTTTCGTAATTTCCATTTCGTACTTTCGTTTTTTTTAGCTGGTCTTTTGTTTGTCCTGGTTTCCTTTCAGAGCTCTTTTGTGTTTCAGCTCTGCCCAGCCTGTATAGCTCCTTCCGAGCCCCCTATGCTTTTCAATAAATTGTTTAATTTCCAATATATCTATATATATATAATATATATATATATATATTATATATATATATATATATATATATATATATATATATATATATATATATATATATATACCGGAACATGAAGGTTACAGGTAATTGGGGAATTCTTCTCTCCCAACAATCTAGATAATCAAGCATGTTGTTTAGTCCTTAACATTTTCTTATTGGATTCTGGGTGTGGTATTCCGCAGAATCTATCCTAGGTATGATATACAAGACTGGGCAATACAAGAAAGTGCACTATAACAAGCCACAACAAGAAAATATAATAAAATGGAAGCTAGGAATACGCTACGATGAGCCACTATAGAGGAAATAAAGAGTGTGCCATGATAGGTCACTATCATGTAAGCAAGGAAAGACATGTACAAGAGTGCACCACGATGGGTCACTATCTAGTAAGCAAAGAAGACATGTAACATGAGTGTGGCACGATGGGCCACTATCTTGTAAGAAAAGAAGACATGTAACATAGGTGCACCACGACACGCCACTATCTAGTAAGAAAATATGAGATCATGTTGTCATGTTCAAGTTAAGTTCAATATTAACAAGTCATCAAGTCGGGTCGTCGCAAGTTAGGCCAAGTATAGAAAATATGCCAAGAAGATCAAAAACTGTAATCAAATTTATCAGTTGCATATGAAATCCAATTAAAGTAAAATAATAAGATTCTTGAAGCCAAAACAAAGATCTAAAACTTTTATGTTTTGAGTTTTTCAAGATTATATCTATAAAACAGCTTAAACAAGCAAAAATAGCCACTCAAGGCACGCGGCGAGCAAATGCGCTGTGCGCGCGAGCGTGGCACATGCACGGAGCACGCAAGCACAGCGCACACACCCGCAACATGTGAAGTGCGTGTTCGACACTGTTCATCGTGCCGACAGCACCGAAGATGTGCCGGAACCCATGAAGACAAAAATGCCAAAACTAACTCAAAATAAATCAAAATCAAGTGGTTCAATAGCCAAAATTGGGTAGAATAAAATTTCCTACAACATGAAACCATTATATTTCAGAAATAACAAACTTTAAAATATCAAAACGAAGAAAAACTGAGACAACTATAAACTTAGATCTACAAAAATGTAAACATTAAAACCAAAACTCCAAGTTCTAAATTTGTTTAGAATCATGCAAGGAAGAGAATATAACAAACAAAATGACAAAAATAATAATGTTCAAATTTTGGCAAGATATACTTGCCTAGGGTTAAGCTTCAAGTGGAAGAGAAGAGAATAGAAGAAGAAATGAAAAGAGAGAGAGGGGAGTTGGTTTTTATACAAAACCCTCTCATCTCAGCCCCAAACCAAACCAAGCAAAGCCAAGCCAAGTTGAACCAAACCAAATTAAACCAAGTCAAGATTAAACTAAGGCAAGGCTAAGAAAGACAAGTCAAAACATGGGTTACTGGACAAATATCAGAATTCTGTACACGTATACTGAAAATACATATAACAAAAAATGTGAGTGATAGGTATGCCATCGGTATACACTGGTATATTGGCGGTATGTCGGTCAAAGAGGAAATCTAAAAGTTGGAAAAAAATTAAAGTGTTTCGAAAACTAAAAAAATACGAAATATGATACAAAAATACATATCTATATATAAATACCGATATTGTGAGATGAGTCTCACAACTCTCCCATCCTTAGAAAAATTTCGTCCTCGGAATTTCCTAAAGCTAGTCAAGTATGATAACCAAAACAAAAGCTCAAGAAAATACAACTATCTTAATAAAATAAAGCATGACATATAAGTAAATGAAGGCAACAGTATAAAAATAAATACGTAAGCAATAAATGAAGGCAATAGTAACATAAATAAATACGTAAGCAATAACACAAGCACAATCAAGAAGGGCTGGAGGCATATGAATAAATATGTCTTCTGAGTCAGTTGAGTAGGGACCCGCCCTCGCTGGTCTACGCTGACTCCCAAAATAGATAGGGGTCAAGTCTCAAAGTATGTCGGTACCAATGACTTAGTTTAAAACATGACTCTACCTAGGATGTATCTTCGCAGTCGAGACACGTGATCGATATCATGTATCTCAAGATACGAAGACAGAAGAATGGGATGCGAAACTCTCATTCACTCACCGAATAAGTTAAGCCAAACGTTGTACTCCTGATATCGATAGAATACAAGGCCGCCAACAAAAACCCAAGATATACTGCCACTACCTGGCCTACTACCGAAGGAATAATGAAAAGGGTATAACTGAAGGAAGACAATAAAGATGGTACCTGAGACGCCCTAGGTACTACCCTCATGCAGATACTAGAGCTGTCCATGAGACTGCGCATACAACTTTGCTCTACGTTACCTGACCCTATAAGTTCGCGATGGCGGAGGATACTTTGCAAGCTAAATATCTAGTATTGGCCCTAATTGTTCATCCACTGCTGGGGGTGATGATTGATGCGATTAAAAGTTTAAGATGGTATATCTAGTATAGCTGGTCGTCCTTGAGATGTCGGATAGGGGCAAGTATTAGCTGAATGGTCCTCTGCTCTACAGTAGAAGCATCACCTATTGGCCGTCCAATAAACTGATTTAAGATGCCCTATCTTGCTGTAATAGGTACATGCTTCTTATTCTTCCTGGTACTGCTGGTCTCTCTGCCTCTGAGCATGGGCTTGTATATACTTCTGAGGCCTCTCCTGCTGGAATGCATGGGACTGCGTCGATGAAGGCCTCTGAGCTCGCTACTGCTGAACTGGTATTGCTACACCGAACTGGATAACTGTAGGTTGGAAGGATGAAGATCCAGCTGAACTCCTCTGGAGACAAATCCCTATCAGGTGGTCTGGTGATTCGTAGGACAAACATAGAAAGTTAGCTCTTCGATAAGTAAGATGAGTGTGCCCTCCTCTTCCACAGAAGGAACATACAACTGGTAACTCCTTGTATTGTATGGATATTGGTATGCTGGTACTGGTGAGTGATATCGAGGTACAAAGCCTGACATGGGTGCATGGTACCTCTTACGGTCCTCAGTTCTAGATGTAGTTCTCCTGGCTATATATTCATGCTCTCGTACTGCCTATACAGTATGTAGGGCTCGATATGCTGACTGACTAAATGACTGGTACTGCCTGGCTCTAATTTGTACTCCTTTTGGCTGTAAGTCCTCAGCTTGAAATACCTCTGGTATTCCTTGCCTACTACGCTCTAACAACATCTGAATACTCTGCTGGAGAACGAGATCTCTGTTTACAATTAAATATCAAGAATAAAAATTACAGAGAAATTGAACCTGATTGTAAACTTCTTTGTACAAGAGAAAGCCTAGAAAGAAATCCTAGGAAACAATCTAAGTACAGTTGTTTAGTTTTGATTCTGGAGGGTGACGATAGAGGCTCGAAAAAGTGTAGCAACTCTGTCTTACTCCTGGGACTACCTGACACGATCCTTGCTCTTGAAAAAATTGCCTTTCGTAGGTTGCCAACCTTTTGTATGGGTGTAGTACCCTGATATTTATAATGATAGATACCTTGAGCCACATAGATGGCCACGTGGCCACGTGGCTATAACAGCATACAAAGACCCGCTCTTTGGCCGCCAGCTGGTGACTTGTTGAGATTTTGTTACAATAAATTTGGGTGGTTGAGACTTGGTCAGCTTGCCAGATGTCCTATCGCAGGATAGGATCAGTTTGCTTGAGTCATTTTGAGCCGCATTGGCCTTTCAGTGTTGGGCCATGCTGGGCCGTATAAGAATCATGCGACTTGAGTCGCAATCTCCCTTAGTCCGCATGTAGCTTGGGGACTTTTGAGCTGCATAGGTTCTGTATTCTGGGTCGTATACGGCTCATGCGGCTTAGGTTGCAGTCACCCTTGGCCTCATGAAGCGCATGGATTGAGCCGCATAAGGTTCATGCGGCTCGGGTCACAGTCCTTCTAGTCGCATGATTATGTCCAGTTTGATGACATAATATTTTATTTGATCTTGACTTATCTTCTTTTTGTCAGAGTGCCAGAGCTGTCAGAACTATCAGTTTTGTCAATTTTGACATAGTTTGTCAGCTTTATCAAAAGGGTTGATTAGCTTGGCCGCATACGTAATTATTCATTCTGTGGCTCAAATCAGTCAGGTGAAGATGCGCCGCAGGGGGCATGCCAAGTCTGTCAAACAGATCTTCATTATGCGAACCAATTTTTCCCAAAGTACCCATGTGGTCAGTTATGATCCGCATGAATCCCATATTTTCCATGCTTCTACAAGACCCCCATCAAAGTTTTCAAATTATAAATTTGGAATACTTTGATTAAGAAGCATGAAAATATGTCAAGCCACAGGAAATCTTCTAGTCAGGAGAGACGTTGTGCCGCAGGGACATTTTGAGCCACAAGTAGATCTTGTGCCGCTGAAAGATCTTGTGCCGCAGGAAGATCTTGTTCCACAGGGAGATCATGTCCAGACTGTCAGCTGTCACTATTGCATTTAATGTCTTGATTTAGTGTTGTCTTTTTGGTTACTGTACCAGTTATAAAGGATAGAATCCCAAGGGCCATCATTATCTTTTAATAGCATGATAATCGAAGCGGCGCATATCCATTTCTACTTCTTGGTAGCCTAAAAATATCTAGGCCCTGCAGCAGTGAGAGAACTCCTATTGCTTTCTTTCGTCTTTTTCTCTTTTCAGCCTCTTCTAGCCATGGCCTCTAAAGCTTCCAAGTCGACCGGCGCTGCTAACCAAGGGAAGGGGTTTGCCTCACCGTCGATAGCTACAGACCTATACTTCGTTCACCCCGACGTACAGCCTCCTATCCATGGTAAGGATGGTAGACGGACGAGCATTTTGAACTCAAATGGCCACATTGCATGCTTTATACGCAGGCTTTTTCATATGTCACTGCTATACTTTGGCTGTAACGTCTTTTGTGCATAGTCGTTGTGCTTCCTGTCTCACTGGGCCACATGCATACTGTTTGATGGGATCGCATGAACCGAGCCGCATAAGTATCATATGACTGAATCGCATGGATGCCACGTGACTGATCTGTATGGGCGATCGGGCCGCATGTGCTCTTTTCATAACTGGGCTACAAAATCTCCTCCTGACTAGGTCGCATATATATCTTCTATTTTAAGCCGCATACGCACCCTTCATAAACGGGCCGCATAGGCTATGCTTGACTAGGCCGCATATGGCTTGCCTGATTTTAAATTGCATATGCTCCTTATAACCATACTGTATAGGTTTTGTCTGGCTGGGCCGCTTTGCTTTCTTGTGACCATCTTTTTTTTCTTTGATTTTTGTAGTATCTACGCCGAAGGCTGAGACCATTGTGAAGGAGGAGATGTTGCCTCCTCTCATCAAATAAGAGTCGTCGTTTGTTAAGGATGAGGTGATACCAAAAGTTGAGGTAAAAGAAGAGCTGACGATTATCGGAAAGGGAATTACTCCCAAGATTGGAGTTGTTGTGAAGGAGGAGCCCAAGTCCGAGGGTAGCAGTACTGGGAGTTCTGACCCTCCTGCCTCCGTCGAGGACCTTAATCAAATAGATCCTTCGTATGCGAAATGGTTGAGGGAATGGTATATGCCCCAACACAACTAGGATCCGTGGGTTCCCATGCTGTTTTCAAAAAAATAAATGTTCGTATTCTGTCTTGGTATTTCTGTATGTCTTTAGCTTTAGTTTGTGTTTTGCTTCTTTTGGACATCAATGTAATCCTTTACTTCTTATCCCGATGAAGAGGTGAAGAACTTATTTGGTTTGCTCATGAGATGTAGTCCTGTGAATGTAACTTATTTTGAATAAACAAAATACATTCACTCCATTCTTTTTATGGTATTTGTGGTGCTTGTACTAGAGGGCCTAATACAGTATTTTGATAAAGGATATCCTACTGGGGATTTTTTTGGACCTATTGTCCTTTTCTGCATCTGGAAATGCGAGCAAATAGATTTGAATGATATTTTGTGGATCTACTACTTTTTTTATGCAACGATGGTACGAGTAATAGATTAGCATAACTTCTGTGGACGTATTTCCCTTTTGCGCACTAGTAGTGCAGATAATAGATTTGAAACGAAACCTAACAGAGGTAATATGGACGTGATAGGTTTTGTGGTCTTAACACCATGTCTTTTATCCCGGGTTGGGTACAGGTGTTAAGTCGGGAGACTAATGGTATCAGAGGTAATATGGACGTGACACACGATAATCATGAATAATCTTTGGTGGACCAATTGCTCTTCTGTGTACTGGTGGTATGAGTAATAGATTTTGGACAAAACCCAATAGAGTTAATATGGACGTGATAGGTTTTACGGTCTTAACACCATGTCTTTTATCCCGGGTTGGGTACAGGTCTTAAGTCCAAAGACTATCGATATCAAAGGTAATATGGACGTGATATATGATAATTAGGACCAGAAAGTTTGCTCAGAGATAATGATAAGCTGGGCAGACTCCTGAGTGATAAAGCATTAGAGTGGGAGTTCAGAGGTATCAGCATATATGACTCTCCACTCAGGGAGATACGATGTAAAAAAAATAGAGTGTAAGTTCAGAGGTACTTGGTGTACATAACTCGATGGTCTGAGAGATTTGGTGGTTTGAGGAAGTAGCAGCATGTCATTAAACAGAGTATTTCTTTAGGAATTTACCGTTTATGGGCATCATGAGCAAGTCTCCATTCTGCTTCGTAAGTCGGTATGCGCCGTTGGAGAATACGGTCTCGATGATGAATGGACCCTCCCACTTGGGCTAAAATTTGTCGACAGTTTTGTAAGTCATGACCATCGGTCTACGAATGGCTTGGACGAGATCGCCTATTTGGAATGTCCTCTGATTGACTTTCTTATTGAAGGCCCAAGAGATGCGTGCTTGATAGAGCTCGATGCTTTGTTGAGCTTGCAAGCACTTCTCGTCTAAAGCTTCCAATTCTTGTAGCCGTCGACGGGAGTTATCGTCTGATGTCAACCGGTAAATAAGGGCCACACGAAGTGAGGAGATCTGAGTCTCCAATGAGATAACTGCCTCGCTCCCGTACACCAGAGAGAATGGTGTATTTCTCGTAGCCGTCAGACTCGTAGTGCGGTACGCCCACAAACATTCGCCCAGCTTTTCATTCCAACTGTGCTTGTTTAAAGACACAAACTTCTTGAGAAGCTTGATTATGGTCTTATTAAAGGTTTCAGCCAGACCATTAGCCGATGGGTTGTAGGCCGTTGAAGCTACATTCTGAATCCGATTCTTGTCACA
This sequence comes from Iris pallida, assembly GCA_029216955.1. Classification (NCBI taxonomy): domain Eukaryota; kingdom Viridiplantae; phylum Streptophyta; class Magnoliopsida; order Asparagales; family Iridaceae; genus Iris; species Iris pallida. Next base: position 6,370,014 of record JANAVB010023996.1, on the reverse strand, counting down.
GAATCGATAGAAGGCATAGCTTGCAAACTGTGGACCATTGCCATGAATGATCCTCTGTGGCAGTCCAAAATAGTAAATGATGTGATATTTTATGAAACTGATCATGTTTGATGTCTTTACCTCTGCCAGCGGAACAGCTTCCGCCCACTTGGAGAAGTAATCGGTGATTGCAAGTATAAACCGGTGCCCTTTGGATGACGGCGGGGTGATTGGACCAACGATGTCTATTCCCCAGGCTTTAAATGGCCAAAAGGACACCGTTGGGTGCAGGAATTTGGACGACAGATGTATGAAATCTATATGGATCCGACAAGCCTTATACTTCTTTGCATAGTCGACTGCGTCTGCTACCATCGTAGGCCAGTAGTAACCCATCCGACGAAGACTGTCCTGCAACTTCGGGCCCGGTTGGTGAGCCACGTAAACGCCATCGTGAGCCTCGCATAAGGCTTCTTTAGCTTCTGTGTTTGACAGACATCTTAGCAGTAGTCCATCGTAAGATTATCGATATAATATTCTTGTTTCGGTGTCATAAAAGAATCTGAGAGAACGCCTTCTGATTGATGTTGCTTCTTTCATATTCTCAGGCAGGATTCCGTAGATTGTAAAGTCGATGAATGGGAGTCTCCTGTCTTGGACATCATTGGTTATCTGTGCAGAGTAACTCATATCAAGTTGAACGTTATTTTTGGGACAGACCACCTCATGGCCTATCATGTCGACTTGATGATGAGCATAATTTGGAACCGCCAAAGAAGCGGCGAGGCCTGTTAGGGCATCGGCTTCAATATTCTGGAGCCTAGGAACGTGCTCTATAAATAACTCCTCCAAGGTTGCAATGATGGCAATTGCTGTCTGATGATAGGTAATCAGGTCCACATTGCGAACCTCGTACGAGCCTCGGATTTGATTAACAATTAGCTGTAAGTCGCCATACGCTTCCAGGTATTTGACCCCTACCACTTTTACGAGTCGGAGTCCGATAACCAAAGTGTTGTATTCGACTACATTGTTTGAACAAGGTTCTGTAAGAGAATATGCCCGATTGACTACCAATCCATAGGAAGAAATTAATACTACCCCGACTCCAGCGACGATATCACCTTGTGGCCCTGTTCTTGAAGCACCGTCAAAGAACATTTGCCAAACGTCATCATGTGAAGTCATGTTTGAGTTAACGACTTCGTCTGGGATTTTTTCATAGATTCTGGCTGTTTCTGAGCCTGGATGGACTACTAAAAAGTCGGCCAAGGCTTGACCTTTGACAGCCTTCTGTGGAACGAAGACCATGTCATAGGCGGATAATAGTATCTCCCATGTGGCTAAACGAGAACTGAGTGCGCCTGGCTTGGTCATGAGAACCCTGAGGGGATTAACTCGAGAGACGACATGGATGGTCTGCCCTGACCCATAGTGTCGTATTTTCTGAATGGCGAACATCAAGGCAAGGCATTCCTTCTCCACAACGGTGTACCTATGCTCCGGCCCCACCATCATTCGGCTGAGATAATAGATGGCTTGTTTGTGCCCCATATCATTGTTCTGTGCTAGCAAGGCACCGATGGAGTGTTCTATCGCCCGTACATAGAGCATGAAAGGCTTTTCGGCCACCCGGGCTACCAGAACCGGTAGATTCGACAGGTATTCCTTAATGTCATCAAAGGTGCGTTGACATTCTTCATTCCATACGAAAGAGACACCTTTTTTCATAAGTTGTGTGAAGGGTTGACATTGCCCTAAGAGGTTAGATATGAACCTCCTGATGTAGGCTAATCTTCCCTGAAGGCCGCAGAGTTTACGGAGGTTCCTCGGTGGACTCATCTCCAGGATTGCCTTTGCCTTATCGGGGTCTATGTGAATGCCCTGTGAAGTAATGAAGAAGCCCAAGAACTTCCCACTGGACACACCCAGGAAGGACTTGGTGGGATTATTCTTCAGATTGTGCGCTCGCATAAGGTCGAACACAGTCCTTAAATCGTGTAAGTGATCATCCTTAGAGCAGCTTTTGACGGTGATGTCGTCAACGTAACACTCCATCGTCTTATGCAAGTGATATCTGAAGATGACGCTCATAGCTCGTTGATATATAGCACCGACGTTCTTCAGGCCAAAGGGCATGACTATGTAACAATACACGCCGATCGATATTCGGAATGACGTATGCTTCTCATCGTCAGGAGACATTTTGATTTGATTGTATCCTGAAAAGCCATCCATAAGGACATGCGCTCGAAGCCACACATATTATCGATCATTATGTCGGTGATGGGAAGAGGGAATTCATCCTTAGGGCATGCCGCATTCAGATTGCAAAAGTCGATACAGATTCGGATCTTTTCGTTCTTCTTGACAACTGGTACTATATTAGCTATCCAGTCGGGGTGCTGCTCTTCGCGGATGAAATCGCTAGCAATAAGCTTATTTACTTCCGCTTCAATAGTTTAGCCCTGGCATGTCTTCATAGCTCCAGACGAAAACTTTGATATATTCTCTGACGAGTTGCAACAACGACTCCCCTCGTCGACCATCAGGCTTTTACTAACGAAGATTGGCTTTGGAGAGGATTCATCACCGAGGTCAACTTGCATGACCTCATCTTCAGTGGGAGGGTCACGTAGTTCAAAGCGCTTCTCCCATTGTGCATCTAGTTGTTGGACCCATGGCTCCAATTCAAGAGGTTCGAATAGATCTTTGTCTTCCTCTTTAATGTCAACGGATACCATATTGACAGATAATGTTTACCTGAATATATCTCTAATGCTGTCAACGAAATAGTATGTAGGTGATTCGGATGTGTGAGAATGCCACTCTCATTCCTCATCGGAGCTCTCAGGCGTTGTTTCTAGTGTAGCATAACCGAGGCCGCATTTGGACTTGCCGTAATAATCTCGAGGTTTCCCAGATGGAGTTGACAGCTATAGAGGCGATCACCGACCGTTGCCGTAATTCAGACCTGGGGTAGCCTCCATGTCGTACCATACTTTTGCATAAAGTACTTGGATTGAGGACTATACAGGTAGAGCAGTAATCTTCCAATATCGGGTTCGAGATCAAACTCTTGTGGCATGAAAGGTTAAGGACCTTTTTTTCGGTCGAAGATGATCGTGTGATCCCATTCTCTTCTGCTTGGGACTAGGAAGTAGGCACCTCTAATAGGAGTAAGCCAGTTTACGGTATGGACAGTTGTCACCTATGTGTGCAGGTTAATGTTCCGACCGTGCCCCACAGTTTACATCAGACTGAGCTTATTACACTCAGGATAGTTCAACGGTAGTCTCTTATTGATGAAATAAGGAATTTTGTCCACAGGGATTATATCATCGGGAGAGGGACTATCCACCTTTGTAACAAGATACTTTGCGAGTTCTGCCTCCTCTTCAGCTAACCCCTGCGTGACCGGGGATTGGGATGCTGTCTTGGGCAACTTGACCACCAAGGGTTCAACTTGTGGCATTGGCTTGCCTGAGGGTCTCGTATCGACAATTGGTTAGCGGCTCGTCTTGAAAAGACGGATAACCATCGGCTCGGCAAAGGACTTCGTGTCTTCCGATTGCTTTTGACTGGATCTTGGCAATTGGATCACCATCGGCTCCCCAGAGGGCCTCGCATCTTTCGGTCGCCTTTGATTGGATTTTGGCGATCGGATCACCATCGGCCCTGTGATGGGTTTTGGCTCTTGGCTGGACCTTAGGAGTCGGATGACCATTGGTTCCGACTGCGCAACTGGGGCGGAAGAACCAGACACCTCTTTTTGTAAAGTTGTGACAAGGGGTGCAACTTTGCCCAATTTACGGGCATGGAGATGAATTCTCAAGGGTTCTTCTGGCCCTATGATGGCCTCCAGTTCGTCAGTTATATGCTTTTTGGATTCTTCGTATAGACAAACCTCCGAAGAGTAATAAGACTCAACCCCTTTGAAGGGATCGATATCGACGAATTCAGTCTTCACGAAGTCGTGCTTACTGACATACTTGAAGCACTGGTGGAGTGTGGATGTCACGATCATATAGTCATGTATCCATGGACACCCTAATAGGATATTGTAGGACGTATTTGCATCTATGACGTAGCAGGTAACCTCTGTCCTCAGGTCGCCGATCTAACATGTCTATCGAATTTTTCCCAAGGGATAGCTCCTTCCTGAGTTGAAACCGCTAATGGTAGTGTTGGTTGCCGCTAGCCGGTGCATAGGGAGGCCGAGGACTTGAAGCAAGCTTTCGGGATGATGCTTATCGACGAGCCAGGATCGATGTGCATCCGATGCACCTTGATGTCGCCTATATATCCCGTGTATTATAAGGGGCGATCATACAAGTTGGTCTTGATCAACATGTCATATGGGGTGAATACGAAGTTGGGCAATACAACCACACAGTTGCTGACCTGCAGATCTACCGACAAGTCTTTCCCTGTAGGTTTGACCTGGGCTAAGTAAGTATCAGCATTCTGGAGCGCTTCGCTCAATGCGACACGAAGATCCTTTTCAGAGCCTTAGGAGCTCGTATAACGACAACTTTGCCAGCGTATTAGCCAGTTGTGCTAATATGTCAAAGTTGTAAGGTCTCTCCAACCCTTGAGGTATATCTTTACGGAGTGGCCTGTTGAAGCCAGTTTCCTTCGGCTTGGCTCTGTCTGCCGGTAGAGGCTAAGATGGCCCTGGAACATCAGTGGCAGACATGGTTACCGACTGACGGTCCTCGACTGAACTACCCAGAGTGGGCTAGACTTGTGCCCCGGACCGGGTGACAATGACCGCTGCTTCCTCATCTTCGGTTGAAATGGTATGACAGGATCTGGACTTCATGTCCTTATTATTGTTGGCTGGAGATGACACCGCGCCTGGGTAACTTCGGGCACTAAGTCTGGGTGCACCCACATGACCTCTCCTCTTGACGTGGTGAGAGGTACCAAGCCAGTCATCTGGTCCCGGACGAAAGAAAGATTAGTAACCTCCATCGTTGTCTGGGGGATAGTTATTATTCCGTCTTGAGTACTTGTTTGGGAGAAGTCACCGAACTGAATTGATACCATGTTCGTCGCCACGGTAACCTCTTCAAAGTCTAGCGACAGAGCTTTGAAGTCAAAAGACTCTGGATGTACCACTTTAATTGAAAACAGTCTTGAGTGGGATGATGAACATAGCGGTGGAAATGATAGTATTTTGGGTCCTTCATCTCCGTCGCTCGAGGTTCGCGCCTTGGTGGAGGGAGTTTGATCCTGTCCCCTTGTAAGAATATGTCGAAGATAGGCTTGACATGACTATCTTCGAATGAGTAGTTTATCTTGGGCCACTGAGCTTCTGCCTGCTTTTATTCAGGCTTCTTGGTTATACCGACGACCATAGCCTATTTGCCTTTATTGTCCATGTTATTGGAGGTGCCGTCAGTGTTGTTGTTATTGGGGGTGGTACCAGGATGTTTGCCTTTGACCTCTCCATCCGGGATGTGTAATCCCAGCTGGCGAGCCTTCTTTAACTTCGCCTCCATATTGGTGGCACTTATGATGAAGGTCGTCCAATCCCTGAACTGATCTTCACCCATCCAGAGGAGGATTGCGGAGAGCAACTTCTTCTGGCAGATTTCAATCAAGGAGCTTTCGGGATTGCCTTGGGGCAATCTTATTGTGGTTTGGCGGAACCACTTGATATAGTTCCTTGTTAGCTCCCTCTCCCCTTGAACAACGTCCATGAGGGATGATATTGTCACATCATGTCCCACTTCGTAGAATCTTTCTAGGAACATGTGCTTGAAGCCGCCAAAAGAATGGATGCAGTTGTCCGGAAGGTTGCGGTACCAGTCGAATGCAATTTCCTCCAATGCTCCGATAAACAATCGTGTGAGGAGGCGTCGCTATACGGAAAATGGTCGGTTGTAACCTTAAAATAAGTCATGTACCGACTAGCAGAGGTCTTACCATCATACGAATCAATATGAAACGGTTTGTACCATGGCGGAAAAAGAACATTTCTCCACGCAGCAGGATATGGTTGCCATATTCTGAGGTCCCGGGAGGAGTCTCAGGCATTGAACATTGCTCATAGCTCCTAGACTTTCCTCCTTGCCTCCATGGCTTCGTCTGCAGCTGAAGGAGCGGATGCTCCTAGAGGATTGTCACCCAAAGGAGGAGCAGTGGTGTTGGAGTCCGCGTTGACTGCGGGTCCCAAGCTTGTTTGTCTAGGCGTCCTTGCTGGTTGGGTCGACAAGGCGGCTGTGATTTTGTCTACTGACTTAACCAAGGACAGGGGCATGGCTTCAAGTACTTCTAGACGTTGTCGGTCAGTAGCCTCTTCATGATCATCGTCGGCCATAAAGGATGTCCGAACGTGGGTAGACGTGGAAGGGATCGTAGCAGAGGTACTCTCTGTGCCGTACCCTCGTACCGAAAAATCGTAAGGGAATATTGGAATGTCTTCCTCCTTGGACTCGGAAGGGATGCTACCCCCTGTACAGGAAGTCATATCATCTTTGCAAAGATGGTTACCCTCAGGGACGTCCACGTTTGTTGCGTAATTCCAGTGGATCGCTACCCCATGTGTACGCTCCTGGAACACAGGGTTGTCGCATACATTGAGGGGGCTGCTACCCCCGGCCTCATCTACCCCCAAGGAGGTCAAGGATGCACCTCCAGGTGTTGGGAGCTTCTTTTTGGATCAAGTGGCTAGGTAGACACCCCCTGTGGCTGTCGGTAGCAATCCTTCAGATGAGAGTTTTCTTGCAGTGCTAGCTGAGATTGTCGGGCTGGAAGAGGCTGTCAAATTTCCTTCTTTGTTGGGAAAAACCTTTCTAGTTGAATTACAGCAGGGGAAAGGAAATTTCTCGTCTCTCAAAATTTGCACCTGTTTCTCAAGTTGTTGTCGGACAGGTGCTGGCTGGTGTAGTCGTTGGAAAACGGGCTGCCGATCTTCAGGTGCTGTCGACTTATCGCAGCAGCAGTTGATGATGACTTGGGTGCAACGACGTCCCGAGAGGGGCTTATCACATGCCAAGGTTGCTTCTTTTTCCATGCGTTTGTGAGTTATCACCTCTCGCAAGTCGATTGCAGGCTGATCTACCTTTACATCCAATTTGTGGACTCGGGTATCCCGAACACACGGGTGCGTAGGTATCATGTTTGCTCCCTGATCCGAGGCTAGTAAAAGCATTTGCTCTCGATCGTTGGAGGGAAACTTTTGAGACCTATCACGACCCGTACCAAGTGTAAAGGCACGAGAAGTGGTTATGTCCAGCCTACGCCGCAGTATTGTAGATAGAACGTTGTCCTAGGTCACATATATCTAACAGTTATAAGGTACCTGTACAGTTATACTCTCTGAATGGAGGAATAATATAAAGTACAACTTAATCATAGCTAAGGTAGAAGGTACGATAAGATAGATGGATAATAATAACTGAATCCACAGATGAGATACAAGATAAGAGAGAACTAAATGTCTAAGATAAACAACTCCACAATATCCAGAATAACAAATCCCCAAATAAGTACAAGTGTATCCAAAAAAGACTGAATGATAAGTAAGATACTGGTCTAGCTAACTAACCTAGACTACTGGGGTAATGTCCTCTGCAAGTGTTGGGTCCTCCTGGGAGTCCAACTCATATGTGTCATCTAGGCCTGCTCCATAGTAAGTGGGACAGAACTCCTCAATGTCATATGTAATATTTTTTAACAGGTCCAGTCAGTACGGGAGCGAGCACAGTACATCTCAGGCAGTTCATCATATGATAGGATATATAAATATACAATAGAGTAAGATACATGAAACGCGACAGAATATACATGAAGTAAGAGAGAAAGAGAACTGTAATGTAAATAGATACTATAAGTAGAGAACTAACAGTGAACTAGTGATTTAGATTACAAGATAGACATGTGAACGGCTTGAATTTGCATATGAGTAATCTAAGAGTTTGCACATGAGTATACTACTTTGGAATTGTTCACATGACCATTTATACTCTCCCGTACCCCAATCAATACACAAGGATCCAGACAGGTTATGTTATTGCACATGATATCACATGAAGGCCCATAATCTGGTACACTACATAGAGAGAAATCGTGCCAGTATTGGACATGCGTTGTGTGCATACTGTCACTAAATGTGTACTGACACGCATTTTATGTCCACACTAGACACGACTTGGACACGTCGTAGTATTTTGACTGTGTAGACCTACACATGGGCTATACGTGTGCATGACCACATGGCGTGAGGTATCATGTGTCGTGTCCAGGAACTCAGTGAGCACGTGCATAAGGAAGTAACAACGACCATATACCTGAAGTCTTGGCGAAGAAACCATCATCCATCAATGTATCATACCTTTCCTAGTTGAATTACAGGAGGCGAAAGGAAATTCCTCGTCTCTCAAAATTTGTGCCTGTTTCTCAAGTTGTTGTCGGACAGGTGCTGGCTGGTACAGTCGCTGGAAAATAGACTGCCGATCTTCAGGTGCTGTCGACTTGTCGCAGCAGTAGTTGATGATGACTTGGGTGCAATGACGTCCCGAGAGGGGCTCATCACATGCCAAGGTTGCTTCTTTCTCCTTGCGTTTATGAGTAATCACCTATCATAAGTCGATTGTAGGCTGATCTACCTTTGCATCCAATTTGTGGACTCGGGTATCCCTAACATATGGGTGCGTAGGTATCATGTTTGCTCCCTGATCCGAGGCTGGTAAAAGCACTTGCTCTCGATCGTTGGAGGGAAACTTTTGAGACCCACCCTGTCCGTTAGCCATGGGGGACTGGACGTGGGTGGTTCTGTACAACTTTCCATCAGGAGCCCGTATATCAGTTAACGGTACCCGCTAACGGTCAGCAGCTTGGACAGTTGACTAGGCTTGTTGGACCCATACTGCCCAAGAATTCTTCGATTTAGCGTCTGAAGGCGTATAATATTTAGAGTCCAGATTGGAATATTCTACATTCTTAATAGGCCGCATAGAGTCGTGCCCGTATGAGAGACGGTCGAACACAGAGCTTCTGACAGGGCCGCATGAGAACTCTGTCTATGGCTAGGATTGGCTGCCACATGGGCCATCCGCCTGCGGTCAGAGTTGTCTTCCGTATGTGCGTTCTGTCTGCTGCCAGAGTTGGCTGCCGCATGGGCCGTCTGCCTTTGGCTAGAGTTGGCTGCCGCATGGGTCATCTGCCTGCGGTCAGAGTCAACTGCCGCATGGGTCATCTGGCTATCTCTCTTATGCGGCCTCTTTCTCGTCCGCATGGATTTCCTTTGTGTCCCCAAAAACTCAGCATTGTAATATTTTTCTTTACGGGATTTTGGAACAGTAGGGTTCTCTGCGGTCGGAAGCTAGGCCGCAGGAGAGTCTTGATCACCGTCTTGGGCCGCAGAAGGAGCTTCTTCGAGAACCTGGTCGGGGACAACAGTTTTGCGCTTCGACGTCCTACGTGTTCTCTTTGGGTTGGCTCGCTTCTGCGATGGGCTGGCACTCTCTTCAGAGTGCATTTCTTCGAATGCTCGTTGGTCAAAACAAACCACGAGCATTTGCTGCGTGGAGCCGCGCTTGGACGCGTCAGATTGTGTCTCCAACTTCTCATCAGAAGAGAAAGATGTCCCCAGCGTCGCCATCGTATTTGCCATTAAATATCAAGAACAAAAATTACAGAAAAATTAAACTTGATTGCAAACTCGCTTGTACAAGAGAAAGCCTAGAAAGAAATCCTAGAAAACAATCTAAGTACAATTGTTTAGTTTTGATTCTGGGGTGATGATAGAGGCTCGAGAAAGTGTAACAACTCTGCCTTACTCCTTGGACTATCTGACACGATCCTTGCCCTTGAAGAAATTGCCCTTCGTAGGTTGCCACCTTTTGCATGGGTGTAGTACCCTGCTATTTATAATGATAGATATCTTGAGGCGCATAGATGGCCACGTGGCCACGTGGCTACAACAACACACAAAGCCCCACTCTTTGGCCGCCAGCTGGTGACTTGTTGAGATTTTATTGCAACAAATATGGGTGGTTGAGACTTGGTCAGCTTGTCACGTATCCTATCGTAGGATAGGATCAGTCTGCTTGAGTCATTTTGAGCCGCATAGGCCTTTCAGTGTTCAGCCATGCTGGGTCGCATAAGACTCATGTGGCTTGAGTCACAGTCTCCCTTAGTCCGCATGTAGCTTGGGGACTTTTGAGTCTCATAGGTTCTGTATTTTGGGCCATATAAGGCTCATGCGACTTAGGTTGCAGTCACCCTTGGCCGCATGAAGCACATGGATTGAGCCACATAAGGTTCATGCAGCTCGGGTCGTAGTCCTTGTAGCCGCATGACTATGTCCTGTCTGATGACATGACATTTTGTTTGATCACGTCTTATCTTCTTTTTGTCAGAGTGCCAGAGCTGTCAGTTTTGTCAATTTTGACAGAGTTTGTCAGCTTTATCAGAAGGGTTGATCAGCTTGGCCACATACGTAACTATTCTTTCTGCGGCTCAAATCAGTCTGGTAAAGATAGGCCTTAGGGGGCATGCCAAGTCCATCATGCGGCTCTTCTTTATGCGGACCAATTTGTCCCAAAGTACTCATGCAGTCAGTTGTTATTCGCATGAACCCTATATTTTCCATGCTTCTATAATCTCGTTGTTGCTATGACTCCATCATATCTGTCATGATCCCCAGTAATGCATGCACATTGGGATGGTCTGATACAACCTCTGCTCGGACTGTTAACTGTATTGGTGATATAGAATGCCCTGACTCTGGAGATGCCTTATCTGGATGATGATCTATATATCACTGGTACTGATTGATGAGGCCCTAGTTAAACTAGAAACACTGACTGCATGGGCACAACTGGCTGATCGAGGTGGACAGACATCACCGCCCTCATGCTGACTCTCGACTCTGCTCCTCCAAAATTAGCCTAACATAAGATCGCTGACCTGCCATTGGCAGAACCTAAACAATATGATCGGAAGGACTAAGAACAGTGCCTCTGAAAGTTAAAGGACACAAGGATCAAATTGCGGAAACATGAATGATCAACGACCAATGCAGATATCAGGTCAAGGGATCAGAGATATATAATATTATGAAGGATGTTAATAAAGGAGAATTGTGACTGAGATGTCAAAATATCAGTAATCCCCATATATCTGATAAATCAGACATGCATGGGCTACCACTAAAACCTATGTCACGTCCCAGAACCAGACTACTCGCAAGTGGGGACGGACCAGGCCAGCAACGTAATACCAAACTACGCCAGTACTTTAAAATAACGTATAAGATGTCAAGACATAGGGGTTACTACTACAAGTCAACAGTCAACCTTAGGTCGAACGATCCTAGGTATCTCAATCATAGGCAAAAATACAAAGTACAAGAAGAATGATCAACTGAAATAAAATAGTAAAGCGTCCTAAACTATATATGCATGGATGATAATGAAGCTAGTAATACAAAGTAAAGAACTTGTAAGAGTAATAGTCATACATGGTAAGCTATAGCTATAGTCTAGAATACGCAAATCATGTTTAGGCCCATAGGCTAAATGTCGAGATCCAATACATGAGCTAAACACATGCTCGGAGGCTAAACGCCACAAAAGAATAATGTACATAACTAGTGGAAGAATAATATAGAAAAATCCACTAAGGTACTCTGGTGCTCCGGGTAGTCACCATCAAGTAGATGGTACGGAAGATCCTTCGGGCTCCTCTATCAGATCTGGCCAAACAAAACCAGTAGGATCAGACCCCCAATAACAAGTACCACAAAGGCGGCCAAACTATGAACACAAACTAGTAATAACTAACATAGCAATGGATAGAGACAAAATAAGTAAATATGGATCGAGACTCGTGCACTACCAATGCACTTATCCTGAGAATAGAAAAGACGAAAAGCACACCAACCTGGAGCATAAGTAAATAATATGTGGCATAATATAAACTAGGGACATGTGAATTAAACGGAGGCTTGTGAACATGTGTCTTAAACTGACTAATATACGAGAAATGGTACATATGAGCATGTAAGATAACTGGGACATGTGAGCATGATAGATAACTGAGACATGTGAGCATGTGACTTAGAAACTATTCTGGAACCCGAGTTACAACCCGTAAACCAAACAAGGACCGGAGTTGTAACCCTTCTTCTGAACAGAACTTAGTCTCTAATCATTTATCGGCAAAATAAAGCATAAACAATGATGTACTAAAATAAACAAAACGGACACTGCCTAGACAAAACTAGACAAGACTGGTCTCCATACAAAGTCACGGCCAAGCAATGAGAATGGCTTTATACATTAGCTAACTAGGGTTATCACAATCCTAATTACTAACAAGATGCAGTTTTGAGAAACCCAATACAGTTATCTGCCATACAAACTACTCGACTCATCAAGGCCAAAAGAAAAATAAGTATAGGAGACACACCGCAGTAAGATATGTGTGTCCTAAAGAAGTGCCCCACTCGATGGTGTGCTAGAAGTGTGCTCATCAAGACAGATAGCTCCAAATCCCATGTGTGTGTGTGTATATATATATATATATATATATATATATATATATGTATATATATATATATATATATATATATATATATTTTATATATATATATATATATATGTATATATATATATATATATACCGGAACACGAAGGGCTACAGGTAACTGGAAAATTCTTTCCTTCCAATGATCTAGATAATCAAACTAGTTGTTTAGTCCTTAACAATTTTTTATTGGGTTCTGGGTGTGGCATTCGCAGAATCCATCCTAGGCATGATATGCAAGACTGGACAATACAAGAAAGTACACTATAACATGCCACAACAAGAAAATATAATAAGATGGAAGCTAGGAGTGCGCTAAAACGAGCCACTATAGAGGAAATAAGGAGTGCACCATGACAGGTCACTATCATGTAAGGAAGGAAAAACATGTACAAGAGTGCACCACGACGGGTCACTATTTAGTAAGTAAAGAAGACATGTAACCTTAGTGCGCTAAGATGGGCCACTATCTAGTAAGCAAGTAAGACATATAACATAGGTGCGCCACGATGCGCTACTATCTAGTAAGCAAAGATGAGATCATGTGTCATGTTCGAGTTAAGTTCAATATTAACAAGTTATCAAGTCGGGTCGTTGCAAGTTAGGCCTGTCACGACCCGTACCCGCTTTTCGGATACGAGACGTGTCCAAGCCACCCTACGCCGTAGAGTCGGCAGTAGAACACTATCACGACCAAGATGCTCAAAATCATAAAATATAACATTTATTGCTCATTCACATTTCTAAATTGATTATAACTTTTACAACATTTATATTTGAAGAAAATACAAGGTTCTTACAATTAATGAAAATGATACCACTTATATCTAATTTCTAGGTTTCTGCCTGCATGTACACCCGTATCTCCCCAAGCTAAGTGAAGCCACAGCTAAACCTAAAAAAGGTTAGTTTCCAGCCAGGAATGGAACAAGCACACAAACCGATGACAAATCAAAAACACAATAGAATTCACAAGACATGAAAATAACATATGTGAGAAGATCTAAAAAATAAGACCGATATCATGATAAATCATGAAACAAAGTAGATAACTCTACAACATGATATATCGGCTAGAAAAGGAACATGTAACTAGGATGTTATGGCAAGTGGGGAAGAAAATGAGGAAACTAAGTAAAGACAACTATCTATGTGTTTTTTGAAAAAACAGTTTCGACATGTGAACGGCTAGGTGGTAAATCAGGCACCCTGCACGTATCGTGTGCGGTTGCTATTCTCCACGAAAGACACGGTGGATTGTTCTGGGTAGTCCACATATCTACCAAGATATTTCCCCTCCCGACTAGTACTCATGGACTCGAACAAGTCACAAAATACGACAATCACGAAATAAAGTATGAGATCCATGACACTAATCCGTGTAACAATGTGTCAATAAGCAAGAGAGCATATGCATAAACTTGAAATAAATAGACTACTATGAATCGAAAGTAATCAGAAAGTGCACTTTCCTGAATCCTTGCACAAACCGTAGTCACAAATCGAGGATGAGTGGATTGCCAATCTAGAAGCTGTCAATATACAACGTACCACAAACCTTGCACGAAAATCACAAGTCAATTCTGAGGTTCTAGTTCTAAATTCATGGAATAAATGGCTAATGGGTTGACTAATCTAATAATAGTTAATTCTGAAATAAATTACTTAAAAACCTAATTAAACCTAATAATAATCTGAATATAATATAAACATAGAAGTTTGGCCATAAAAAGTCATGTTTTTAATTTTGGAAACCATGGCACGTAAATCGAGACGTACTGTTGATATCTAGTCAAACGTCATGAACGCTAGATTTTGAAAAAGCACCTTGGTAGATTTCAGTGCCACAAGTGCGCTGGAATCACCCGTGCCGCAAATTCACATTTTGGTCAAAATACATCGCCGTTATGGCTAATCATGACCAAAACGGTGATTCACCGATAAATTCTGAGTTCAACAGAATAAATAAAATACTAGATGAATGAATTAATTTCTGGAAAAAATATATGTCGTAGAGCTCTGTGTTGGCTTTTCGAAACTTCAAACGTTCGTGATTTTGATTTCCGGTCCTCCCGGAATCTCGAATACACCAAAACGTGTCAAGTTTCGGACAATCGATACTCTACGAATTCTCCAGAATTTTGGAACAAACTATAGAAAATAAATTACATTTCAGAAAGTTTACCTCGAGATGAATCCAATAAAAAAATGGCACCCTAAAATCACGTCGGGGTCTCCAAAGAGCAACTCTTTCAAAACGGCCAAGAGAATATTAGGGTTTACGAAATACATTAAGATATATATTAGAGAGAGAAAGAGGAGGTTACTGTAGCAGTTGGCACCGACAGGTGGCCTCACCCCCCCCCCTGCATGACTGGATAATTATTTATTTTAATTCAAAATATCCTTTAAAAATTATTTTAAGTCCAAATAAAATCCTAAAAATTCTAAAAAAATTATAGAAAATATATTTAACCTTCTAGAATATAAATAAAAATACTTTACCTCATATTAGTAGGGGTGAGCATTCAGTTTATTCGGTTCCAACCGAACCAAATAAGCAAAACTCGAATTGGACCGAAACCGAATAAGCAAAACCGAAACCGAAACCGAATCGAATTGGTCAATAACTGAACCGAACCGAACCGAATTAAATCGGTTCAATTTTTGGTTTATTCGGTTTTTGGGTTTTTTTTATTTTTTTTTGTTAATATATATAATAACTAAATATACCTATACATATTCAGCATATACCTATAACATATACATATATATATTTAGTATATACCTATAATTAACACACACACACACACACACACACACACACACACACACACACACACACACACATATATATATATATATATATATATATATATATATATATATATATATATATATATATATATATATATATATATATATAAACTAAATTTTCTTATTCGGTTTTTGGTTTTGGACCGAAACCGAATAAGAAAATTTAGTATTTTCAAAACCGAAACCGAACCGATTTTTTTTAAAACCGAACCGAATTCCTTATTCGGTTCGGTTCAGTTCAGTTTTCGGTCCAAAACTGAATAATGCTCACCCCTACATATTAGTCCCAAATGGCCTCATAATAAATATTGGAAGTCTTTAAAAATATATAAACCTTAACAAATAAATACTTAAAAATTCCCAAAAGTTATGGAAAAATTCTAGAAAATATAAAATAGTATAATGAACCATTGGAAAAACATTTGGAGTCAATATTTGTTCTTAGGATAGCACAATAAATTCCAGAAGTCCTAGAAAATAGGTTTTTCATATATTTAATTATCAAAGTAATTCCAAAAAATACCAAAAAAATTCATAAAATTTAGAAAATAGTTTTTGAGGCTATATGACCTAAATAAAATACTGAGTCCCAAAAATAACACCGAATGGCCATATGGTAAACCATGAAATTTAATAAAAATATATAAATCTTCACAAAATAAATATTAAAAAATTATCTAAAATATCTAAAAAATTATGATAAACTATATAATAGCTAAATAATGCTTACTAAGGTACAAATGACCATAAGTAAATCGTAATCAAATAAAAATAATAAAAATAAAAAATTGGGAAGTGGGCTTACAAGGCCACGTACAGAAAATATGCCAAAAAGATCAAAAACTATAATCAAAACTATTAGTCGTATATGAAATTCAATTAAAGTAAAATAAGAAGATTTTTGATGCCAAGACAAAGATATACAACTTTCATGTTTTGAGTTTTTCAAAATTCTAGCTACAAAACAGCTTAAACAAGCAAAAATAGCTATTCAAGACAATCTGCGTACGGGCACACAGTGCAAGCAAAACTGCCCACATCGTGCAGAACGTGCAAGCACGGCACACGGCACATGACCAATGAAAGGTGCGGTGTGCGGCGCGCAAATGCGCTACGCGCGCAAGTAAAACTGCCCACGGAGAGAGCAAGCACAGCGCACGGGTGCACGACTAATGAATGGGCGGTCGCACGACGCGCAAATGTACTGTGCGTGCGAGCAAAACTTCCTACGACGTATGGGCGCATGACCAATGAATGCCGCAAGTACGCAAATATGTTGCACGTACGAGCAAAACTGCCTATGACGCACGGAGTGCGCAAGCACAGCACACAGGCGCGCGACCAATGAATGGCGCGGGCAAGCGACACGCAGATGCGCTATACACACAAGCAAAACTGCCCACACCGCATGGAGCACGTACGCACGGCACACGGGCGCATCCAATGAATGACACGGCCATGTGGTGCGCAAATGCACTATGTGCAAGAGCAAAACTGCTCATGGCACACGGAGTACGCAAGCACGGAACGCGGGCGTGCGACTAATGAATGGCACGGGCGGGCGGCACGTAAATGCACTGCAAGTACGAGCAAAACTGCCCACGACGTATAGAGTGTAAAAGCTGATGCACGGGCGTACGACACGCAAAGCACGCGCACGGCACTGTTCATCATCCGGACAGCTCCGAAGATGTGCCAGAACCCATGAACACAAAAATGCCAAAACTAACTCAAATTAAATCGAAATCAAGTGGTTCAAAAGCCAAAATTGGGTAGAATAAAATTTTCTACAACATAGAACCCTTAGATTTCAAAAATAACAAACTTTAAGAGATCAAAGCAAATAAAATAAGAAACTATAAACTTAGATCTACGAAAATGTAAACATTAAAACCAAAAATTTTAAGTTCTAAAGAGGCTTAGAATCATGCAAGAAAAAGAATAGAACAAATGAAATGGCAAAAATAATAATATTCAAGATTTGGCAAGATGTACGTGCCTAAGGTTAAGCTCCAAGTGGAAGAGAAGAGAAGAGAAAAAGAAATGTAGAGAGGGAGAGAGAGAGAGAGAGAGAGAGAGAGAGAGAGAGAGAGGAGTTAGTTTTTATACAAAACCCTCTCATCTCAACCCCAAACCAAACCAAGCAAAGCCAAGCCAAGTTGAACCAAACCAAGTTAAACCAAGTCAAGATTAAATCAAAGCAAGGCTAAGAAAGACAAGTCAAAACACGGGTCACCGGACAAATGTCAGAATTATGTACACGTATACTAAAAATACAATAAAAAAATGTGAGTGACAGGTATGCCATAGGTATACACTGGTATACTGGCGGTATGCCGATCAAGGAGGAACTATATAAGTTAAAAAAATTAAAGCGTTCCGAAAACCAAAAAATATGAAATATAGTACAAAAATACGTATCTGTATATAAGTTCTCATACTGTGAGACGAGTCTTACAATGTTTATAACCTGTCAACAGTAATCTCAAGTCTGAACGAAGGATAATATATATCATCGAGAATCATAAACTTAATCATAGATATTTAAGAAAGCTAATAGCACGATTTGATATGAAGATATAAAATAAGGAAATAGCAGTCTAATAGCATAAATCAAGTACACATAGAGTCTAGAAATCTAATATCAATAGCCTAAATGAATATAACATATCCCAAATGAATGTAACATGTCCCAAATATTAATAAACTGGAGACAGATCTAGTATCCTAGCTACTAGCTAAGACTCTATTGGTGGTGCATCCTCAACGAGCACCGGCTCCATAGGAATTTCCAAGGCATAGTCGTTATCTATGCCGAGTCCGTAGTAGGTAGGATAGAACCCTCTAAGTCTTCTAAAAAATGTTATCCAATTAGTATTGGAGCAAAGTACAAATACCAAAAGCAGTTCCGTTAAATTGGTATGTATTATAAAGACAGTAAGTAATAGAGATACATGATAGAATAAACGATACTGAACAGTAAGAAATATTGGATAATCAGGTAATCATATCATGCTAAGTGAGAACTATAAGTAATCAGAAGTACGATGTAATCAGCATGTAATCTAGAATATAACATGTAATACTAAACAGTTTTCTTGAGATATTAGAGTGTTATGTGATCGGCTTGGGACATAATTTGGCTATTCCATATGATCGGCTATACACAAGTATAGTAATGGATCAGGCCGGCCATACATGGAAAGCTATGTACAAGTAATATAAGATCATGCTACATCCTACGTGAGATGAGGGTAAGTTATGCACAAGTAGTTTTAGGTATGATCACGAAAGCTGCTAATATCTTTCCATCCCGAAAAATATAATAGTATAATAGATCATGCTACATCCTACCGGGTCCCTATGGTCAAACTAGGCTAATTTGACTCAAAGTTGACTTTTAGGGTCAAAGTAGTCAAATTTGGTCAAACCTAGGTTTTTAGGTCAATAACTTGTCATAGCAAGGTAATCTACCTATACTACGTAATACTACTTACCTTAGGTATTTACCTATTTAGGATACCTATAGGGTACCTAGAAATACCCTACCTTTTTATCCTATTACACTATTTACGTTACCTATTCTATAGCTCATATGCAAAAACCCAAACTAGTACCCATATATCTCATGGATACTCATAGGTAACCCTTACCCAATACATTACCTATGTGTAGCTTATGACACAATAACCATTACCCTATACCTAACACATTACCCTATGCACAAGTTACCTATACATAGATAACTTATTACCTTAACTCACTATTACCTAAACACATTTACTCTAATCATTACCAACTCAAGGCACTCCTCTCACACACTCACATACATACACTAACACACACATATACACAATCTCATGTCTGTCACTCACACACACATTTCCTACACACATGTGTGTGTCACACACACACATAAAACACACACTGTTTCACTCATGCACATATTGTTCACTGATATACATAGGCCATACTTGCTGCCTGTGTGCAGCCTACACTTATATGTAAGGCCTTTGACCTGCTGGCAATTCCTACCTAGGTGTGCATTTACTGCTGCCTGCTCCCTGTGCAAATAGGGAGCTAAGCCTTGTCGATGCCCTGTGTGTGCACAGGGCATACTGTATGCCTGCTAGGGCAAGTGCTCTATTGTACTAGGGGGCATCCCCCTGCCCTTTGCCTGCACACTAGGCTAAGGGCCTGTGCAAGACACAAGGGCTAAGTCCCCACTGTCCTGGCTTGTGTGCAGCCTGCACACAATCTGCAGACCTTATGCTGGGCCAAGTGCCCAGCCCTCAAGGACCAGTTGCCTAGTACAGCAGGGAACCCTTCCTCTTGCTAATAGGAGGCAGGAAGCCCAACCTGGCTCCCCTTAACTGCTGCTATGCAGCTCACTATCCACCTTTCCTCTCTACATATTTCATACTCTCACACTCTATTACACTCACACACACAAATGTATTTCACTCACTTCCTATTCACTCTCTATTGCACTCTAGGCATACAAATACATATATGTGTTAACACACACACACGTATTTCACTCACTCCCTATTACTTTTTATTGTACTATAGTCATACACACTTGTATATGCGCAAACACACACATACACACACATGCACACACACATATATTTCACGCACTCCTTATACATATCGTTATACATACATCACCTAATGTCATATACACAAACATGTGTATTTGTAAACACATATTTAAATAATTACCTACCGGTTTCCCCTTCTCCTTGACACTCTCTCACTCTTACGTACATGCACAAGCACAAACACTCACTCTAGTGTACCCTATACACATACACACACATATATGCATACATCCCATTTTATTATCCCTTAGGATACCCTATACACATACAGTAGTGTATGTACAAACACATACACACATATACCTACAAGGACACACACTTATACAAATAGGCACACACACATGCAGTGTGTCTTCACACACACATATACACAACTATAGGCATATGAATATGTATATACATACATACATGCAATTTTACAAACACTTGGTGTGCACCTTGCTAGTATCGTACTAAAATTCTAATATTCTCATGATACGCCCAAGATACCTATACTAAACATTGTCATATTCATACCACAATATATGAGCGTGCCTAAAATGACAATTAGAAGCTAATTAGAGTGGTGTCTAGATAGTGCAATATGTCATGTAAAATATGACATATTGTGACAAGTATAATAGGAGTAAAATTCCCAAATTGACTCTGTGTCCAAGTGTGTAAAACCCCTAAATTTCTACTATTTTTTTTTTACTTTTTTGTATTGAATTAAAAGTTTGTATTGTACGTCGCGTAATCGTATTTTACGTCGCGCGCGAGATTCGTTTTCGTAACTGCTCGACGAGTGCGAATATATGCGAGCGTACATATGTTGTTAAAAACATTTTTCCATCCTATAGTTTCAAAATAATATATAGTAATTATTTTTAATTAATTAAGGTTGTGAAAAGCGTCGCAACGAGTTTCAAAAAAAAACATTATTTAATTTTATTATATAAAAAGGTGGATTTATTTTATTAATTATTTTAACTTACTAAAATGGTATTTCAAATAATTTAGTAATTATTTTCATTTTCGAAATTTATTTATATTGATATTTTATTACTCAAAAATATATTTAAAAATATTTATTATTTTTGAAATTATTATTATTGGTATTTTGAAAAATATATTTGGAAGTTATTGTGGCCATTTTAAAATCTCGATTTGATTTTCATGGATTTAATTTAATAGTTTAAAGATAGAATTTATACCTAGATTGAGTCTAGGTTATCTAGATTTAATTTGGAATTAAATTCGAATGGATTTGATTTATTGATTTAATTTTGAACTAAATAAATATTGATGTTTTATTGTTCAAAAAGATATTTAAAAATATTTATTATTTTCAAAATTATTAAATATAGTATTTTTGAAAACATATTTTGAAATTTTGTGACAATTTAAAATTTTGATTTGATTTTATGGAATGATTTAAATAAATAAATTAGTATCTATATTTGATATTGATTTGATTTTTAAACTAAAAGAATTTAATTTGATTTAAATTTGGATTTGCATTTTAATTTGGATTTGGATTGATTTTAAATTAAATTACAAATTATCTATTTTGGGTTTAAACTAATCCTAATCCTATCCAAACGGGAATTCCCACATCCTATAAATAGGCAGGTACTCATCTGTTTATTCTATTCTCCAAATTTCCACCACAAGTGTGTGCACCGTGTCGGTGTCTTTCCAATCTTATTCTAATCTTTACATTTACATTTTCTCCGTGTCGGACAAACCCCGACACAATTCACGTGCCTATAACCCTAAACCCGTCTCGATCACCGATCCCAGCCCATCCTCGGCCATGTCCACACACACCAGCGTCATCGCCCCTCCCATCTACAACGAACCAGACCACCACCACCATCACATCCCGACTCCCCGACCTTTCCTTCCACCCCCAGTGTCGTACAGGACACCATGCAACACCCAACCCAAATTTCCACCCAAACCCCTGTTCCATCTACGCCCACCACCACCGTCTCACCCGACCGATCATCCTTCATCCTCGGACAATCCCTTCCTGGCTAGCGTCACCACTGCCACTACCAGACCAACCCTTCATCACCTCCTTCTGCCGACCCCGTCAATACAAACCACGACCACCACTATCACCAACGTCCGCCACCACCGCTGGCAACCTAGACCCCATCCCTTCGGCTGCCAGTACCACTAGTAAACACAAACCAAACCCTGTGTCCACGGGTCCAACCCCGAGGATACGACACAATGGAAAAAAAATCCTAACCTTCCCTCCGGCCATCTCGATGAGCCTCTTCCTCGTCGTGCGCCGTGGCCGCACGAGTGACGGTGAAGCCCCATCCTTTCTGTCATCGCCACCGAGACCGCGCCTTACGTCGAGTCCGCCGCCTCGCTCCCGGTAACTCACCGTATTGTGGCGTATGTAGCCGAGCACCGACCCCACAGACCCGAGCCGTGCCTTCTCCGTCGACCGGCGTGCCTTCACCGCTGTATCCAGCACCGAGCGCGCGCCGCCCCACCAACCTCCGCTTCCTTCGCCGCGTGCGCCAAACCCCATAGTGTCGCCTCCTCCTTCCCTAACCGCGACCGCCGTGCGTGCACCGCGCCTCTGCCGGAGCTTCGCCAGCGAACATCGGCGAGACCCCTTCGCCGTGTGCCCGACCAAAACCCTCCGCCCGCCGGAGTTCCGACCATCCTCCGCCCTTCGAAACCCCCTTTCCTCCATCCCGCCGGATCTGCGCATCTGTACCGCCAACGAGCCGAAGCCCAACCATAGACGCCGCCGACCTCCCTCTCGCCCTCTCGTTCTCTACACCCTCCTTTCCCTTTCCTCACTTGGCCCTCTTTCTTTCAATTTTTTTTCTTTTTGACTCTCTCTCTCTCTCTCTCAACGTAATGAAGAGCAGCAGAGCTGCTGATTTTCTTTTATTTTTTTATATTTTTTTCTTTTCTTTTATTCTTTTGTTTTGTTTTATTATTATTATATTTTTTCTGTTTTTGGTTAGAATTGTTTTTATTGATCAGATTTTTGTCTTGATTCTTTTTTCTCTTTGAGTATGATTATATTCATATATTAATATTAGGATTATTACTTAGTAATATTTGGTTATAATGCTAACATTATATTTTACTTAGTAGTATAATATTAAGATTTATTATTATTATTATTATTAGTATTATTATTATTATACTAAGATTACCATCATTATTATTGTTATCATTATTATTACTATTATTATTATTATTATTATTATTAGTAGTAGTAGTAGTAGTAGTAGTAGTAGTAGTGTTAATTTCATTTTTGTTGTTGTTATTGTAAAAAAAAACTATTTATTTGCTACTATTATTATTTTTAGAAATTGTATGTACGTATTATTTTCGAACCATTTTCGAAGTTAGTTTTCACCAAAAATTTTACTTCAACCAAATTTGATTTTTGTCTTAAAACTAGTTTTCTAGATTTGTAAATAAATATCAATAACCTTTTATTTTAACTAGTAAAATATAGCTTTTTTTTTTTGGATTATAAAATAGTTTCTAAATCATATATATTATTATCCAATTTTCTTAAATCCTTCTGCCAATGACTATCCTATTTCCTCATTCCCTCGACCAATTTTGGTCTACCTTATGTCCATCCTAACTAATTCGCATGTCCTGGACCCAATAGACCAGTCAGTGCCATCATCCGAGGCCATCATGCATAGTTGTAACATCGAAGTCATATCTTGTGCCACCTTTATTGTACCACACCAGGCAGCCCACCAGGCGTCACAACAGGCAAGTATACCTTGCTAATTGACTGTCAATTATTTATTTACTGTATTATTTACTTTATTTTATATTGTTAGTTCCCTTTGATATAAACTGTGCGTCCAAGCCACACTTGGGTGCAAGCGACTTTATTAGTCGTTATTTTATTTTATGCATGATGACTTAGTGTTAGCGGACTACCTTCTTGTTGGGGGATATCCTTATATCTCCTTTGGCTGTGACACTCACACTATACGGTTTGAGGCATTTTACTAGGGGCACGACTTATTGACTAGCTATCTCTGAAGTTGTGTGACGGTAGATATTCGTAACTGCTATGACTAGGGTTTTAGAGACTCAAGCAGTTACAAAGCTGGACGAGCCATGGACATGACTTGAACAGTGTGGGATATATTAGGGGAGGCAGTCGCTAGTACGTATGGGATGCCAAACAGGTAAACCACAGTCTCCGGATGGAACTGTGGTAATTTATTTGCAGATGCCCTCTGACGTTTTAGACGTTACGGACGGATACAGATGACTGGATGCCAGTTACGTACACATAGCCTAAAATTCTACCCATGTGCATGAAAGTTGTCCTCTAAATTGCACGTTAGGCGGTTAGAATATCATTTGCATATTTATGTCTAGTTTATATATTATTTTATTCTGATAGTTCATATTAGCTTGTTCTTCCTGTATCATGCTACGTCCGTCTGAGGACCTGATTTTTCCCCAGGTGTGTGTTCATGTTTTTCGCAGGTATCCTAGCAAAGGTCGTGGTCTTCTCCATTATTTCGAAGACGATTGCGCTTGGTTCGTCTTGTCGTTTTTATTGTTCGAATTATTGTACATTTCTTTCATTGGGATAGTTGGTAGTGGACTTTGTCTCCGTCCAACGATTGTATCATAAATATTCGAGTTGATATTCATATTATTATTCTTTTCATTGTGGATAAGATTTAGTTTGTCTTGGATTACTACATTTTACAGCTTATGTATTCATACGAGACTTTTGTATTTCATATAAATACAGCTGGAATGTCTATGTTCCTAGTCCTACATATTTTGGGACTGGGGCGTTACATGTTTTTGTGGTGGCCCATGCAGGTCAAGATAAATTGGTTGGTTACTTTACCATACCAAGCAAGCCTGCGTATAGGATTAGAGTTTAGGATCTCATCCACATACTTGACCTCTTTTCTCGATTCCATATTCGACCGACTCATCGATTGCATCTTGCTTGATTCTTCTATCATTATTGTTATCTTCCCTTCGTGCTTATTAGAGAGTGACCCTACTAGTTGGACGTCCCAAAACACCCTTAGCTTAATTCTTAAGTTGGATAGAACACCCCATGACCTGACACGCTCATTTGGTCAACCAAGCCTTAGTCAATAAAATCGTAGAATGATGGTATAGGAATAAACAAGACTTAGATCCTTACGACTCTTAGACCATTCATAATTGTTTTTATTCATCTATTATCGTGCCTATATTTTACTATCTACACTAATGATGCTAATGTAGCCTAGTTTTTTGCAAGCTTAGCCTTTTACCAAGCTTGTTCACGACATATATGTTAATGGAGGTACCCCACTAACATATTGTCTATCAGAACCGGTACATAATGGTCTGATCAACTGAGTGTACTTTGGTTCGCTTTTATTTATCGTTCTACGTGGATGGAGACATAGCTAAAATCACCCTCTAGAGTCCTATCCACGACTGTCTTGACAATTCCTTTAAAATTTTTAGTCGTCCTTGAATCACGTACTCGTATTCGATAAGATCGTCCTTTGAACCCCTTATTGCTTTCGCCTTCACCTATTCTAGAAGGACGAACGCGTTATACTAGGGTCTCCTCTAGCCTTTCTATCGATAATGACCATTATCACTCTATGTTGCTACTCGTCCTTTCTCGGCCCTATCATGACCTTCCAATTCACTTAATATAGAAGTGAAATCTAATTCGTTCTCTAAAATCATGCCCTCAACCCACTCTCAAGAGACCATAACTTTAAGACCTCTAATTTATTTTTCTTGAACCCATACTATTCTTTATTGCGCGTTATCTTAACCATTTATCTTCTTACGTTAATCCATGATTATCTTCGCCATGATTGAAATCACGACTCTAATGCATGTTTTCATTAAACGTCATTCCTTGTAGCTCTCACTCCCCTACTAATTCTTAATTTCGAGGCCGAAATTCTTTTAAGTTGGGTAGGATGTAAAACCCCTAAATTTCTACTATTTTTTTTTACTTTTTTGTATTGAATTAAAATTTTGTATTGTACGTCGCATAATCATATTTTATGTCGCGCGCGAGATTCGTTTTCGTAACTGCTCGACGAGTGCGAATATGTGCGAGCGTACATATGTTGTAAAAACATTTTTCCATCCTATAGTTTCAAAATAATATATAGTAATTATTTTTAATTAATTAAGGTTGTGAAAAGCGTCGCAACGAGTTTCAAAAAAAATATTATTTGATTTTATTATTATAAAAAGGCGGATTTATTTTATTAATTATTTTAACTTACTAAAAAGGTATTTCAAATAATTTAGTAATTATTATCATTTTCAAAATTTATTTATATTGATAGTTTATTACTCAAAAAGATATTTAAAAATATTTATTATTTTCGAAATTATTATTATTGGTATTTTGAAAAATATATTTGGAAGTTATTGTGGCCATTTTAAAATCTCGATTTGATTTTCATGGATTTAATTTAATAGTTTAAAGATAGAATTTATACCTAGAATGAGTCTAGGTTATCTAGATTTAATTTGGAATTAAATTCGAATGGATTTGATTTATTGATTTAATAGGTACCCTAGTCCATTGGTGGGTTTTCTAATGATGCAGTACATGTAATAGTGTCTAAACATGGAGAAAATGCTAGTAGTTTACCTATTGGGAGATGGATTCCTAATGTAGCACCACAAGTGGACACTAGTGTGAAGTTGGACATAATATTCAAGCCAATAGGCTCCTCTTCTTATGGTCCTTGGATCCCAAGATCCTAGGCTCCTTGGATGAAGAATAGGAGAAGATCAAGAGTAATTTGGAGGGATTTTCGTGGTGGAATGAATGGAAGAATGAAGAAGGTTTATGGAGAACATCAAAACTAGGGTTTATAGCTCCAAAATGAGAAGTGAAGAATGAGCATTCACTTCCCAAGTGGCCGATCAGATAGTGCCCTAGTTTTACTATTTGAATTTCCCAAATTGCCCTCTTTAGTTGTCATGAAGGTTTGATTAACCTATGAAAGCTTCTAGCCTACGTTGGTAATTAGTTCTAATCATTTTCATGACTTAAATGAGTCTCTTTGTGGCTAACCTAAAATATAGGTCCAAGTGTCATGATAAGTCCAAATAGGTTCACAAACCAAGGGTTCAATAAATAGGCTTGTCTACTAATAAATGCAACCATCACATGTAATTAACTAAATAAATATACACACTATATAAATAATGTAAAATAATAAAAATAACCATATCTACGATTACGGTAGTGACAAATCTACCCTCCTTAAAAAATTCATCTTCAAAATTTAAAAGACAAAACTAGCACAAGAATTTAAAGCAAGAAAAATAAGAGCAATACCTCAAGGCTCGAAGAGATAAGGGTATCGCTCATGCATGTCATCCTCTCTCTCCCAGGTAGACTCACTTGGAGAGTGAAACCTCCATGTGACATAAACCAAGGGAATAACCTAGTTCAGGAGCAACTTCTCCAAATGATCCAGAATCTCCAAAGGCTGCTCTGGATAGTTGAGAGTTGGGCCCACCTCCATCTCAGAGTGATCCTATACGTGACTAGGGTTTGCCATGTACCATCTCAAATACAACACATAGAACACAATATGAACTCTTACTAGCATGGGAGGCAAGTCTAGTCGATAGGCCACTACACCGACCCTCTCAAGAATGGTGAACTCTGATGAATTACGGACTAAGCTTCTCGTCCCTACAAAAGCAAATTGTACCCGTGTTGGAGAAATCCCTATGGACATCAGACCGCCAACCTATCACAAATAAGACAACATAATTTTTAAAGCAAACAAGCACAAAATAACTAAAACTATACCTCAAACTCTAACAGTCTCCGATGGCTATCGATCCAATGTCGATGTCTGTCATGTGCCACCCCAAGTCTATCTCTAGTAAGCTAGACCTTCTCTACCGCATCTATAATCATCTCCGAACCAAGTAAAGCTCTCTCACCAATATCGTCCTAAGACAAGGGAGTGTGACACCTCCGACCGTATAAAGCCTCAAATAGTAAAATCTCTAAACTGGCTAGGTAGCTGTTGTTGTAAGAAAACTCTAGTAGGTGGAGATGGTCCTCCCAAAATCCTCTGAGATCTAACACACAAGTGTGAACATATCCTCGAGAGTCTAAATGGTCCTCTCCGACTGCCCATCCGTCCAAGGGTGATATACGGTTCTAAACTTGAGCTGAGTGCCCAAGCTAGCCTACAAACTCCTCCAGAAGTGAGAAGTGTAGCGACGATCCTAATCTGAGACTATGATCACAGGAATCATGTGCAACCTGATTATCTGCCTAATGTATATCTCATCCAGCTTCTCCATAGACAAAGCCACCTTGAAAGACAAAAAATAGGCTTATTTGGTCAAGCTGTCAATGATGACCCAAAATACGTCTTTTCCTTCAAGAGATCGTGAAATTTTAGACATAAAATCTATTGTAATATGTTCCCATCCACTCTGGAATGGGTAATGGCTGAAGAAGACCTTTAGGCCACTGCCTCTCTGCTTTCATTTGCTGGCACACTAAGCATATGGACACAAATTGTGCAACCTTCCGCTTCAGGACATACCACCTGTTAGTGCCGAGGCATAATTTTCGATGAAAAATTCTGAAACTGAAACAATTGTACACACAACGTTTCAAATGCAGCACCTTAAAGAAGATGTGCAACAGAGATCCTGGAGGATTCTGAATTACGAGGATCTAAAAAGATTCTACGTAATACAAAAAAAATCTAAAGAGACTTTGTTCAAGCAACTATCGGCAGTAGAGCTTCTAAAAGAAGTTACTGTAAAAGAGAACAGCAGCGATGACATGCGAGAATGAGATGCTGGGGTGAATGAACCACCGTTGCTCAAAGCTTTATTCGCCCCACACGAGCACGAACAGCTTCCAGGAACCAGCAAGTTCACGAAAAACTTCTGGAACGCTCGTAAGTCAATATTTGAGACTTGACCAGGCTTCCTGGACGTAACAGACTCCCTCAACTCTCTTCTTGGTGCATCTTTCAAAGGAGGTCAAGGGGCTCTATTTATAGAGTGGAGTTGAGACTTCACCTCTTCTCCTATCCGATGTGGGACTAAAATACCAAAACTCAAAAATAGAGTTTGATATTTTAGATCATCCCACAATCAGCATAGAAGTGTGCCAGTCCACTCCTACCCCCCGAACACTCCCGTGCATGCACGAGACAATCCTGGAGTCCGCGTCCGAGTCCGAGTCCGTACAACAAAAATCAACTTGCATCCTTGTTGGAGTTAATCCTTTTTCCTTCTAGGAAAATACTCCCACATGGCACAAACTTGTGCCCCACTATACCTCATGTGCACACCTCAACACAAGCAATGCATTTTATTGAGATACTCACCATTTGGTGTAGCCGATGTGGGACTATCTTTTCTAGTCCAAAAGCAAGAACACCAACAATCCCCCACATATCTTAATATATGGGTTGAGCGTTCCCCACAGTGACTGTCCATCATGCATTAGGAGAGATGTCACTAAGACTTGAATCTTTCCGCATTGGTTAAATAACAGCATGATACAAGAATGGACTAAGCCTTGAATTCTGCACCATAACTGCAATTCTTCCTACTCACATAATGACATCAACTGTGCTTCTGGCTGCACATTGAAGGCCTTGTGCCAGCCTGGTTTTAGTATATAATTTTTGGGCGTCTACAAGTTTACCCTCAAAAGATGGCCTGATATCTCTATCCACACACTATAGGTGAGTTCTTCATAAAGAGTCATGGCATGAAGCATTGTGCTTCTTTGCAGTGCTACGCCGCTATGACATGGCTTAAAGTCGAGGCTTTACCCCACCTGGGCACCTCATCATAGTGTCATACTACTGTAGCATGAGGTCACAGGCCTCTTTGTAGTGCCAAACTACCCAGCATGAAGCCTTGCACTTCCGTACAGTGTTACACCGCTATGACATGGCTCGCAAAGCCGAGGCTTTACCCTACCTGGTACCTCTTTGTGGTGTCATGCCACTGTAACATGAGGACATCGCCTCTATGTAGTGCTGTCTACCTCTCTTTATTACGATTATCATACAGTATTAGGCTACCTGCCTATTTGCGGTGCTACTCCGCTGTGACTTGGCTTGTAAAGTCGAGGCATTACCCCTACCTGGGAACCTCATGGTGGAGTCCACCCACTGTAGCATGGAGTTACACTCCTTGTAGTGCTGCTCTACCGTGCTTCCTATAAAGCACTCCAGGCATTCACTCTGCCTGAGAACTCATTAAGGCATTTAAGCCAACCTTCCCACAGGATCCGTTTTCCGCAAAAAACAACAGTAGACAATAGTGGTTGTAGGTCCGTAACCTCTCCATGTCACATAGGACAAGTACCCCCCGTTCCTGATATTCTTCTGGTTAATAGTCCTCCCTTGAACCAAAAGCTAGATGCCTAGTAGATTTCTCTTTGAACTAATAGCATAAAACAAACTTTATGGTAGGAATATAATAACACAATATCAGAATGCCTTCAAGCCCATTTTACAAGTTGTGTCATCGACCAGCTGGCGCTTAAGGCCCTTGGTGAACGGATCCGTCAGGTTCTCCTGACTCCGAACATCAATCACTGCAATAACACCTCTCTTGATAAGATCGTGTACTGCTCTGTGCTTCAACCGCACCGTTCTCTTCTTCCCGTTGAAGAGTTCATTTGATGCCACTGCTGCTGCCGCCTGGTTGTCACAGTATATCGGTATTGCCGGTATCTGAGCCCCAACCACCGGAAGATCATACATGAGCTTCAGAAGCCACTCTGCTTCATTTGCAGTAGTATCCAATGCAAAGAATTCAGATTCCATGGAGGAGCGAGATAACATAGTCTGCTTCTTCGACTTCCACGATATAGCAGCTCCATTCATGGCGAATACGAATCCACCTGTGGAATACTCGCTATCCACATCTGAACACCAGCTAGCATTACTGAAGCCTTCCACTACTGACGGATCTCCGCTGTAGAAAAGTGCATATGTCTGAGTTTTCTTGAGATATCTCATAACACGCTTCACAGCTTTCCAGTGCTCAACGCCTGGATTGCTAGTGAACCGACTCAGCATTCCTACTGCAAAAACTATGTCAGGCCTTGTGGCAGTAGTAGCGTACATCAAGCTTCCGATGACGCTAGCGTACTCCAACTGCCTGACGCTTTCCTTCGAATTTAGATCCAGCTTCTAATCACTCCGGTACGGTGTATCAATAAAAGGAAGATTTTGATACCCGTAGCGAGTGAGCATCTTCTCAATATAATGAGATTATGACAGCGCTATTCCAGTGCCTGTCCGGATGATCTTGAGCCCCAAGATTACGTCGGCACCCCAAGTCCTTCAAACTGAACTTGGTCGAGAGGAATTTCTTTGTCTCTGTGATGCAGCTTAAATCCGTACCTAGAATAAGCATGTCGTCCACGTAAAGATATACGATTACTCCTCTTCCGTCAGCAAACTTCGTATAGATACACTTGTCTGTTTCACTGACCCTGCAGCCATTTGACCTTATCACCTTGTCAAACTTCTTAAGCCATATTTTGGGAGCTTATTTCAAACCATACAGAGACTTCATCAACTTGCAGACTTTGTCTTCCAGACCTCTGACGACAAAACCTTCTGGTTGTTGCATGTAGATCTCTTCGGTCAGCTCGCCATTAAGGAATGCCGTTTTCATATCCATCTGATGTATCACCAGCTTGTGTATTGCTGCAAGAGCAATTAACAATCTGATGGTTGCCATCCGAGCTACTGGAGCATAAGTGTCAAAGTAGTCGATCCCCTGCTTCTGAGCAAACCCCTTGGCCACTAGCCTGGCCTAGAACTTATCAATGGTTCCATCTGCTTTCATCTTCTTCTTGAAGATCCATTTGCATCCGATGGGTCTTACTCCTTCTGGCAGGTCAACCAATACCCATGTGTTGTTGGAGGTGATTGAGTCAATCTCGTTGTCTATCGCCTCCTTCCAGAATACATCATCTCTGGTCTTCATCGCCTCATCATAGGTAAGCGGATCTGCTTCCACATGATAGGTGACGAAGTCATCTCCGAAGTCTTTCGGCCTCCTCGTTCGCTTAGTTGACGGCTCAGCGAGTTCTGGTTCAGCTGGTGTCTCCTTGACGATAACTTCATCTTGGACTACTGGTTCATTAAAGACTTCTGTCTGCTTTGTATCCTCATCATTCTCCGGAAGATCCGCGAGAACAATATTCTTGTGTTTTGCAAACTTGTCTTCAAAGTATTCAGCATCGCGAGATTCGATGATATGGTTTGACTCGATATCAAGGAATCTCCGAGCATCACTCTTCTCGGCATACCCCAAGAAGATCGCCTTCGTATGTCCCCAGCTTCTGAATCTTCAGATCCGGGAGCTTCACATAAGCCAGACACCCCCACACTCGAATGACATTCAAGTTAGGTCTGACTTTGAACCAGAGTTCATGAGGAGTTATGTCGAAAGTTGTATATGGCACTCTGTTCAGAATGAACATTGTCGTTAGTGCAGCTTCTACCCAGTAACACTTTGGAAGACCCGTAGTCAACAGCATGCAGTTTATCATCTCTGTCAACATTCTGTTCTTCCTTTCTGCTACTCTGTTGGATTGAGGAGAGTACGGAGCCGTTGTCTCATTGATGATTCCATGTTCTTTACAGAATGATAAGAATTCATGAGATCGATACTCCCCGCCTCGATCGCTCCTTAACCTCTTGAGTTGTTGTCCAGTTTGCCGCTCAGCCTTGGCCCTGAACTCCTTGAACTTCTTGAATGCTTCGTCTTTAGACTTGAGCAAGTAGACGAAAGCATACTTTGAGAAGTCATCGATGAAAGTAATGAAATACTTCATCCCGGCCTTTGTAGAGAATTGTTTGAAGTCACAGATATCTGAGTGAACCAACTCCAGAAGATCTGTGCTTCGATGGACCCTGTGAAAGGGTTTCCTTGTGATCTTCGTCTGAGCACATACTTCGCATTTCTCTACCTTACCCCCACACTTGGAGATAAGCCCTAGACTAGACATTCTGTTAATCCTTTTACAATGAACATGTCCTAGCCTATTATGCCACAACTTAAGAGAATAATCAGAAAAAGTGATTGTATTTACATTATCATGCTGGGTTACAACAAGCTGAATTTTGTACATTCCTTCAGTTTGGAAAGCTTTCCCGAAGAATGTACCCTTCCTGGACATCACCAACTGTCCAGCATTGATGTCTATCCTCAAGCCTGCGTTGCAGAGCAGACTTCCAGAGATCAGGTTCTTAGCAATTACTGGAACATGTTTCACACCTTGAAGCGTCAGAGTGTTCCCCGATATGAGTTTCAGCTCCACCGTCCCGATCCCCAGTATTTCAGCTTGTGCCTGGTTTGCCATTATGACCTTCTCTGAAGTTGGCTTATAAGAGACAAACAAGTCTTTGTCTGAACAGACATGGCAGGTCGCACCAGTGTCTATCCACCAGTCCAAGTCAGCTCCCACAGTTACAACCTGTGCTATCATGGCAACTACATTAGTAATCATAGAAACCTTACTAGGCTCACCTTATTCTTTGGGCTTGGACTTGCATTCGGATTTATAGTGGCCCTTCTTGCCACAATTGAAGCAAGTCACATGGGACTTGGACTTCTGCTGCTTGAAAGCAGGACCCTTCACTTTCAGATTCGTGAAGTCCTTCTATTTGCGATGAAAAGCAGCCTGCTTCCCCTGGTACTCTCTGGTTTGGACCAGATTTGCCTTCGCCAGTTGTTTGGACAGAGTATCCATCTTCTGTTGAGAGCGCATCTCATCCTCAACAAGGATCTCTTGCAAGAAATCTTCTAAGCTAATTTCTATCTTCTTTCGATGCATCCTTGCATAGAAGTTGCTCCATTCTGTAGGAAGTTTCACGACGATCCCTCCAACGACAAACTTGTCGACGAGGGGCATGTTCTCGTCTTCTAGTTTCTGATGCAACTTCAGAAACTCCTTCACCTGGGACAGCATCGCCTTCTCGTCTTTGAAGGTCCACTTGTGATATTTTTCTACCATGAAGATCTTGGACCGGTTCTCGTCATCTTCATAGAGCTTTCCCAAGGAGTCCCATATCTCTTTGGCAGATGTCTTTTTGGACTAGGACTCTGTCAGAGAGTCTTCCATGGAATTGAGTATCAGTAGTTTGCATATACTATTTTCTCTCTTCCACTTCGCTTGCTTGGTCGTAGCAGCGGCCACAGCTGCAGCAGATCCAATGGTTGGAACGATCGGTTCTTCTTCTGACAGCACGTGATCAACATTCACGAGTTGAAGATTTAAAGTGACCATTCATCTCCATATCTGGAAGTGTTCGCCATCGAATTTCTCCAACTTGTTAAAGCCAGTATCGATGAGCGAAGCACGAGAATTATCCATCTTCTCAATAAAGCTTTGAGATTGTTAGTGCCGAGGCATAATTTTCGATGAAAAATTATGAAACTAAAACAATTGTACACACAACGTTTCAAATACAGCAACTTAAAGAAGATGTGCAACAGAGATCCTGGAGGATTCTGAATTACGAGGATCTAAAAAGATTCTACGTAATACACAAAAAATCTAAAGAGACTTTATGCAAGCAACTATCGGCAGTAGAGCTTCTAAAAAGAAGTTACTGTAAAAGACAACAGCAGCGATGACAGGCGAGAATGAGATGCTGGGGTGAATGAACCACCGTTGCTCAAAGCTTTATTCGCCCCACACGAGCACGAACAGCTTCCAGGAACCAGCAAGTTCACGAAGAACTTCTGGAACGCTCGTAAGTTAATATTTGAGACTTGAATGGGCTTCCTGGACTTAACAGACTCTCTCAACTCTCTTCTTGGTGCATCTTTCAAAGGAGGTCAAGGGGCTCTATTTATAGAGTGGAGTTGAAACTTCACCTCTTCTCCTATCCGATGTGGGACTAAAATACCAATACTCAAAAATAGAGTTTGATATTTTAGATCATCTCACAATCAGCATAGAAGTGTGCCAGTCCACGCCTACCCCTCGAACACTCCCGTGCATGCACTCATGTGCACACCTCAACACAAGCAATGCATTTTATTAAGATACTCACCATTTGGTGTAGCCGATGTGGGACTATCTTTTCTAGTCCAAAGGCAAAAACACCGACACCACCACACGTGCTCTCTCAGTTCTCTGTACATCTTATTGGAACCAGGATGCATAGAGTACTGAGAACTATGTGCTTCCTGAAGAACCTCTACCCAAAGATCTCCATTAGGTACGCACAATCTAGTATCGTACGTCAACGACCCTTCCTCGGCAATAGAGAAATTATCCAGCAACCCTACCTAAACCTGCTTTCTGATGCACCTCAGAGTCACATCATAAAACCATGCTGACTTGACCCTATCCTTCAGCTCAAACTGAATGTTTAAACTCCATATCTGCATCTTTATTCCAGTAACTACCACCTCGATACCCAAACTATCCAGTTCTTCAAATAAGTAACAGTCTGTCGTCAAGTATATAGCTAACGAATACCTGTTCAAGGCATCGACAACTACGTTAGCCTTTCCTAGATGATACTATAAATATATATCAAAGTCCTCCATCAGCTCTAGCCATCGCCTCTATCTCATGTCCAACTTTTTCTGAGTGCACATGTACTTTAAGCTCTTATACTAGTATTTCTTTCGCAACTTTAGAGCAATGATTACAACTGCCAACTCCACATCATAGATCAGGTAGTTCATCTTATGAGGACGCAATTGTCTAGACGCATAGGCAATCACCTTCTCATGCTGTTAAGGAACCCAAGCTTTTCCCTGACGTATCACTATAGATAGTGAAACCAACTGTCCCCGATGGCAATGTCAAGATAGGAGGTGTGGTCAACCTCGTCTTAAACTCATAAAAGGTGGCCGAGCACTCCTCAATCCAAATAAACTCTACGCCTTTTCTGGTGAGTCAGGCCATCGACTCTGCAATCCGAGAAAAGTCTTGCACTAACTTCCGGTAGTAGCCTGCCAGACCCAAGAATCTACGAATCTCTGCAACCGTGCTTATTGTAGACCAAGACTCAACTGCTAAAATCTTCTTCTGGTCCAACGAGATCCCCTCTTCGGTCACAATATGACCCAAGAATTACACCGGATCCAGGAAGAATCCACACATCGATAGCTTTCCGTACAGCTGCTCCTTCCTAAAAGTCTCTAGCACAATCCTCAAATGCTCCTCGCACTCCTCTGGCATCTTCGAGTAGACCAAAATATCATCGATGAATACCACCATGAACTTATCAAGGTACAGATGGAATACCTTGTTCATGAACACCACCATGGCATTAGTCAACCAAAACGGTATCACGGTGGACTCATATTATCCATATTAAGTTTGAAAAGCAGTCTTCGAAATGTCTTCCTTCTCCACCTTCAGCTGATGGTACCCCGACCTGTAACCTCTGTTAACCAAATTTTAGATTTTTCTGAATTTTTATATTTTTTATATTTTTCCTGAATTTTTTAAATCTTTAAAAATCGTGAATTTTTAATATTGAGTATATTTTCGATCGTAATATGCTATCATTATTTTGTTGGATCTTTGGTTTTGAGAAAACTATATTATATTGGATTTGTCCTAAATAAAATTCTTGTCCATTTTCTAAAATAATTTTCATATGATATACTTATTTCTTGTGTATAAGAAATAATTTGTCAAATATTATTTAAATAAGAAATGCTTTATTTCTATTTATTTGTAATCTTAAGGGTTTATGATAAATTATAAGATTCAATTTTCCCTCGTATCGGGCTAAGGCCATTTCGGTCCTAGTTCTAGCCTACCAAGTTTGGACTTAGGTTGTGGGCTACAGTTTCGATTTTAGTTACATAGTAGCTAAATTGCCATTAACTAGTTAAATTAGTAGTCAGCGACTAGTGTTAATGGTCAGTATTTTTTCACTAATTTTCCTATACCTATTATAATTACAATTCTACCATTAGGGTTTTTCCTACCCTACCCTGCCCTATAAATATTGGGGACTCCTCAATACCTTACATAGCATTTCCTAAACACTAAAATCCCTACACATTCTCCTAGCCACCACCCTACTGTGCAACAGATTCCTGCTTCCTTCCGATCTCCTCCTCTTGGCCAGCCCATTTGGCCACCACCATCATAGCAGCCACCACCCCTGCTCCGGCCTTCCGACTATTCCACACAACCAACGCCACCGCCATTCTGACCCATCCACTACAACATTCACCACCGCCTCCAAAACATTTTCGATCCCCACCAAAATACTAGCACCCCTCCACAACATTACTACGACTACCAGCGAGCTCCACCAGTGTCACAACCACCACTATCCTCCCCCTTGCCATACCAACGCAACCCCAGTCGGCCACAACCAGCACCACCACACAAGAATAGAAAGATATATAGAGAGGAAGAGGGAGAGATAACCTAACTGCCGCCACCGCCTTGGCTCCGCCAGTACCCACGTTCCACTACCAGATTCGACCACCCGCCGTAGCCGATCACCGCTAGCATCGATCTGGTGTGCATGCCGTGCCGCCCTTCCTCTGAGCCCTTTCCGACCTGCTTCGTCTCGCGCTTCCTCTGCCCTGCCAATGTGCACCGGTTCCTTTGCCATCTCCGACGATCTCACTATGAGCCCCCCTCTCGCTCATCTCAAACCGTATTTTTCCTCTTTTATAATTTTAGGGATTTAGTCAATCAAAATAGGAAAGAGAGTTATATCAGCAACTTTTGATCTCTCTCCCCTCTTTCAGTAAATTCGTTTGGGGGATGAGAGAATGAACAGAAGCAGCTGATGACCCCCTCCCCCCTTTTCGATCTTAAATAGATTAGTGAATAGTTTTTTTATTATTATGTATTAATAATTTATTATGTATTAATGATGATTAGGGATTAGATTTTTATTTAAATCCTATTAATAATTAATGATTATAGGATTAAGGTTTGTATGTAGTTGGCTGTGAAATTAGTTTGGGCTGAGCAAGCTAATGGGCTATTGGGCTTTACTATTGAGCCTACTGATTTACTTATAGGCTGTATAAAAAATTTAGAGAATTTAATATTTGGTATTGGTATAAAATTTGAGTTAGGGTTTGGTTTGGGACATTCTGTTGGATGTGTCTAGTTTAATTTGGGCTTGAGCCCATTAGTAAACTTTTTTTTATCTAATTTTGTTATCCATTAAAAATGGGCATGAATTTTAGAGTAAGTACCATGGTATATATGTATGTATGTTATATATATTTTGTTCATATATAAATGTATATGCATTGTATTATAATTATTATTATTGTTCTTATTCTTATGATTATTGTTATTATTATTAATACTCACTTGGTATTATGGTAATATTTATTGTATAAAATAAATAACAATATTTCTAAAAATATTATTATTTAGTTTTAGCCTAAAAATCCTATTTGACAAAGTTGATATTTAGTGCTTGAACGATTTTCTATATTTTTATTTTCAAATATCGTACATAAATATTATGATTAATAAAATTGTAGTTTCTAAGTGTTATAAATAATTTCCAGAAATAGTTATACCTATATAGTTATTCTTTTTTCCTTAAAATCATAAGTCATGACTATTATAGTCATTTTCTATTTTTTTGATTCGATTATCGTACCGAACTCTAATTTTGGGCTTCTAAATACCTAACTAGGCTATTTGGACTATTCTTGACTCAATGGAACTGCATGTGTCATCGTTTGGGACCATTTTGAGGAGCATAGTATCATTACCTAATTTTGTCGATACATTCGTGTCATGCATGTCGACTCTAGCAAATTGAGACAAGTATATTCTTTGATTGTTTTTATTACCTTGATAGTCTCTATGATATTAGTTTGTAGTGTTATGCTCGATTCTTAAAAAGAAAGTACACGAATTGGTGTTGCTTAGATCCCATCATGAGATGTTATTTCTGGTTATCCTGGTATATTAGTATGGGTCTTATTCTTGATTATTGTTCTTGTACTTGTATGGACACCGATTCCTAAGGGAATTTGCTACCCTCTTAGAGAATCTCATATCATAACGTGCCATGGTTGGATCCATTATACTAGTCAGGAGATGGAAATATATTAGAAGATTATGTGATCATGCCCCTATTTGTTTATTTGCTTGTGCATAGCTTACCCTCGACACACATAGGGTGTAGACAGATATTACTTGTACTTGTGCATATCTTCCATGTATGGTCGGCCTGATTTTTGGTTTACCTATACTTGTACTTGTGCATAGCTGATCATATGGATAGCCTGAACTTGATCCCAAGCCGATTACATAATAAACTAATATCTCAAGGCACTGTTTAGTAGTACATATTTTATTCTAGATTATTACCTGCTGTTACACTATACTCCTGATTACTTATAGTTCATTGCTACCATGATATGATCACATGACTGTCCTGTACTTTTTACTGCTCAGTTTTACTTACCCAGCATGTATTTCCATTGCTTAGTGTTATTTATAGTTTTTGTCAATTTAATAGAATTGCTGTTAGTTTATGTACTTCGCTCCAATCCTGACTGGATAACCATGTTTTTAGGAGTTGTTATGCCCCAAGTATTTGGACTACATGATG
Organism: Iris pallida; assembly: GCA_029216955.1. Taxonomy (NCBI): domain Eukaryota; kingdom Viridiplantae; phylum Streptophyta; class Magnoliopsida; order Asparagales; family Iridaceae; genus Iris; species Iris pallida. Next base: position 6,330,458 of record JANAVB010023996.1, on the reverse strand, counting down.
ATGCTAGCTGAGATAGGTTCTCGAAGTTCTATTTATTGTGAGTTGACTTCTAGGAGTTCTAGGCCATTAATTCATTATTTAGATTGTGGTTTCGTTATCAGATTTGTCTCTGATACATTCTTGTCATATATCATTGGTAGACTTTGGATTGATTCAGTATTACTGCTATCTTTCCTATTTTATATCTTCCTTAGTTGAATGTAATTTGAGTAGTCATTGTTGTTATGGATCATAAATATTATAGATATTTATTAGGTACTTGGCAGCATTCTACCATCGATACTACAATGTAGGCTGGGCGTGGCCGACGTACTTGTGTCCAAATATCTAGGTACTGGACATGACATGACCTCAAGTCTACCTTTAAAAATACCTTCTTGCCGCTCAAATGATTAAATAAGTCATCAATCCTCGGCAACGGATATTTGTTCTTGATAGTAAGGTAGTTCAGCGCCCTGTAATTAATGCACATTTGTACCATCTATTATTCTTCGGTACAAACAAAATTGGTATGCCCTAAGGTAAAAAATGGATCTGATAAATCCTTTATCCTGCAGCTTATCTACCTGTTTTTCTAACTCTGCAAACTCACTGTTGTTGATCCTATAGACGTGCTGCAAAATAAGCTCCATGCTCGGCACCAAGTCTATAGAAAACTCAACATCCCTGTCCGACAGCATCACTGGCAACTCCTCAAGGAAAACATCCAAGAACCCTGCTATCAATGGATGCGGTAACTCCTTCCCTTACACAATAGCTCTACAGAAGTTTCCACCCCTCTGCTCAGTTGCCCCTCTGACAAACACGACCTCCGGCTCTTCCGGCGAATTGAACAAAACTCTGCCTCCTCTATAATCTATGCTAGTATGGTACCTACACAACCAATCTATCCCGAGTACAATATCGTAGCTCGAAAGTGGCATTACGAGTAGTCACACACTCAAACCTCGGCACTCCAAAGAAACTCTTTGCACGTTACAAACATCACTATCTAGGATAATGCCTCCCCCGGTCATGATCTTGCAAGTCCTACCCAATGGTTGTGCAAAAATATAATTTCTAAGAGCAAAAAAGACAAGTACAAAGCTATGTGTAGCGCCAGAGTCGAATAATGATAAAGTAGGAAAGAAATCTAGAAGAACATAACCTGCGATAACGTAACCAATGGGCTCGGCCTCCTCGACCGTCAAAGCAAACGCTCTGCCATATGGTGCACCCCTCTGATGCTGGTGCTGGGCGAAATATTGATGCTAGGTCAGAAGCCACTATCCTTTCAGCTGAACGACATGTGTTGTAGGTGCTCTAGCTAGACCTCCCTGAGCTGAACGGGTTAAACAATCCTTCAGCTGATGATCGGGCGACCCACAGAAAAGATATATGCCCAACCACTTCCTGCAGTCCTCTCTGGTATGTCTCGACTTTCCATAGAATGCACATTGAATGGTCTTCCTCTGTACCTATGGAGGATGTACAGGTGCATGATGCTGCTGATGCTAATGTTAATGCTGCTGAAATGACCTTGCCTGAATGTGAGGGCACTTGGTCGATCCGGTACTGGCACCCACACCCATAAAATAATTGCTTCTCTTGGGCCTGAGGCCCTAGTCCTCATGTACTATCTGGGCATCCATCAGAATGTCCTCACAAGTTGCAATACGATGCCTAGATGTGTGCAATCTGACCTCATGATTCAGGCCCCTCCTGAACTTCATGGCCCGATCCCCTAGCTTCTGAGCCATATTTTTAGCGAATCGGCTCAAGCTGAAAAACTCGGCAACATACTCATCGACTAAAACCAAAAATTGACTCTCCAAGGCACGCAAAGCTATATTAGGGAAGAATTTCTCCTTGAAGAGCTTATTGAAGGCATCCCAAGTCAGTCCCATCATGGCGAGCCTAGGCACAGCGCGATACCATGTAAGTGCGATATCGAACAGCTGATAGACGGCTACCTCGGCCTACAAGCTCTCGGGTATCTGTGCTAGTCGCATGATTTGCTCGATGTTGTAAGCCCCTGGATTTTTTGAGTTATTTTCTAAATTTATTTTTATTATTTTTATTTAGTAAAGTTATTAATAGATATTTTCCCACTATTATTTACGATCATAATATATACTTTTACGTAGCTTTGATTTTTGGAGCACAAGAAATGCCACTCTCTAAAAATATTCTTCATGAGTTTTCATCTGGAGAGTTTAACTTCACTTTGATATATCATGTCCTAAATGTATTCTATTTTCGTCGTACAACTTTTAGGTCAATTTACGCCAAAAGGTTATCTACCGTAAAACTTGTACTTTTCAACTTGATTTTGAGACTCGATATCGATCCAACCTAAGAGATCCAATATATGATTTCGACTACTTTTGAGCCTACTACACAAATGCCTATGATGTCCCACTCAACGAGTTCTCATGTGCTACTTACTTTCAAATGGCACATATGACCCATTTTTAGCCATTTCGGTGTTTATTTCTGTTAAAAATAATTTTAGGACTTAACCCTAGTAAACCTAACCTAGTGGGGACCACTCTAGGGTGGCAACTCATGGAAGAAAACTAGTAAATTGATTTAAAGCAATTTATTTGCAGCTATGTGCTCTCCACTACTTTGACCAAAGTCAAACATTCTATCCAATTAAGGAATACAAGAAAAAAAATCCCTTTTACAACGTTTTATCTTCCACACATACTGTAAACGTTGTAAAAATGGGTTATTCTATAACCTTTATAGTAAATACGTTGTAACATATATGTGCAAACAACGTTTTATATTCAAACGTTAAGGTTTCTACAATGGTCATTCAAAAAAGTTGTGTATTACTATTTTCAACAACGTTTTATTAACATTGTAAAACTTATTAGTTTTGACAATGTTTATTTAATGTTGTCAAAGTTATTACTTTTGACAATGTTTTTAAAATATTGTAAAAAATGTCATGCTCAACAACATCTGTCAAATGTTGTAATCTTTCTATATTTCACAATATTTGTTCGATGTTGTAAAATTAATTTTACTTTGCCACTTTATATAAATGTTGTGTATGTCTTATCTTTTTACAATGTTTAAAAAATATTGTAAAAGATTATATTCAACAACTTTTATATAATATTGTAAAAGATGTGTACTTCACAATATTTATAAATTGTTGCAAATTTATTATTATTTTGCCAATATAAATAAACGTTGTGAATGTATTTGTCTTTACTATTTTAAATTGCATATCCGTATCCATATGTTTGACAAAAAAAAGTGACATCGCATCATGTTACACGTTTCTTAAGTGTATGTGTGTGGTGATCGGGGGGGGGGGGTGGGGGTGAATTTCCCCCATAATTTTTTCATTCCCCACAAAACAGAAGTCGTCTTCAATTCTTTAAATTAGTTATTACAAGCTGTGACTAGTCGACAAATTATTAATTTTGATTATTGTATGTGGTGTCTTCTTTGATTTTTTTAAGTTAGCTTGAGTTGATAAAGAACTTAAAGGAACAAAATAACTCAGTTTGCTGCTGACAACAACATGTACATATCGTGTGACACCAATCAAACAGTTACATACTGGGAAAGTATGCAAGCACTAAATATTAGTTGTATTCATTTACTACAACAACCAAACAACAGTAAGGCAGAACACAACAATAACATCAATTGCATATAACCCAATTTCGGCCCAATAAGTCATTGCAACACCATAATTTTCTTCTGTACATTCCTAATACTGGGAACAAATTTTGGCTTATTTCTCTCAATTTGCCATTCCTTTTACAATTTGTATATCATGAAAGAAGAAATACTCGGTGTGGAACCTTCACTGCAAGGTGTAATAGAGAAGTGTGGGATGAAGGCGTGAAGGAAAAGTGATAGTGTCAAAATAATATGAAAGGTGAAAATATGATACTAAATCAAATTCATAACATAAACAAGATACTAGCTATCAATCCCTATTCTTGGAAAGATCTTCAAAGACCTTCAAAGTTCTAATACCATGTGGTTCTAGGATGCATTGCATTTGCACCAAAAAACAACATGGTTTGCAAAGTTTGACTGAAATCCTCCTTTGAATGTTGATATTTGTGAACGTGATTAGAATTAGGTCATCAGTTTTCTACGTCGTTTCGTATCAGTTAAAATAGCTTAAATTACGACATGTACTAGGCTTTTCTCATCATTCGGCAAAGTATCATATTTGGAACTTTTCTAGTTTTTCTCTATACTAGAATAGTGATTAACTAGTAAGTCTCAGTAAGATCTTTTATAGGGAGTCGATCAATCTCCATGACCGGATTAGATGTAAGACCTTTTATAGTTTAAATAAGTATTTTATTTTAAGGTATATAAAATTGGAGAACAAGCTGAGTTTAGTCCGGTTACTTGCTATTCATGAGTTGCTTCTATATTCATAGTATCTCAAAACAAGTGGGAACTCTGGTTATTCTAATTTTTTTTCCTGTTAACATGTAGTCATGAAACATATGATTGCATTCTTCGAAGGTCAACACCTCATTAGTATTTGTCTAATTTTTATTTTGTAGTGAATACTGCAGTTTCTAGCAATATTCGCTCCCATGCTTGCAATTCTCTTATTGTGATGAAAGTGCTAGTGGACTTGGTGAATCACTAGAACAGACCAAAAGAAAGGGATTGTACCTCTGTAGCATCTAGTCACAAGGAAGCTTATTTCTATAAGTCCGATAATGCTAACTTTTGAATTGTATGTTTCTATTGCTTTCTTTCTTTGTTTTATAGGGTTGCATTCGCACTTCATATCTAAATTTGAAGTTTTCTTGGAGTTTTAGTATAGTGGCGTCGCTTCGCCTGATTTCGAAGCAAACCAAGTTCAAATATCTCTAGCACACATTTTAAGTGGATAAAATATTAACACATGTTAATTAATTGAGAGGCAACTCGATGGCTTTGTCCAAATGCTCCTGGCCAGGAGCAATGGTTCCATCCGGAGGCTTGCGGTCTTCAGGCTTACTGATGACAATATTTTCTCCTTCATCGGTGATTAGTAAGTTTATTTATCTTCATAGTCATGTCTTCAAATATTTAATATATATGTTATATTTGAAGCCTAGTAGATTGTTTGAAAGGCTGAAACTACATTACTTGTTTTGGAATTTAAAATGCAAACTTCATTTCACTAGGTGACCTTTATAGTTTTCATACTATACATGCATTTCTTTGTGTTTTGAAATTTTCATTCTAATTATTTAGAGCTTCAGAAAGTTTATTCAATTCAACTTGCCTAGGTTGCAAGGATTACACACCTCAAATATCACTAGCTCTATCTAGTTAAGAAATATTCACTCTCTTATCTGTTGGTTTTGGTCCTCGAATATAATTGTAGGCCTTTGGAGAAATGAAAGTGTTGTAGAAGGAACCTCGAAATTCATAATATGTTTGAAATATGAATTTTTCTTTCTCTTCATTCAACAAATTCTTGTATTTTATAACATGATATATTCTATTAACTCTTGTCTATTTTGTCAAACTGAAAAGACACTTATATACTTCATTGAAACATCCTTCTTTTGAAAATATCTTCATCTGTCCCTTTGTAGAGCCAATAACCGATGACAACAAAAACAAACCCTTTAAAACCCAAATAACCTTTGGTAACTTTATATATGTATATTCTATAGTGCGTCTTTAAGTCTTTGTCAAATACAGACATGATATCATTTTTTGAGTACTGTTTATGCTTCCTGGACTCCTTTGGACTACGTTAGTAGAAAAATCTGTGGCAATATTACCCCCCAATGTACCCTATTCTATAATCTTCACTTTTTATCGTACTTTTTGTGCTAAGATGTTTTTATGTATTTGTGAATTTATTTGGCATTGATCACCTTTTTATTTTGGAATGAGTAGGATCACACACGCACACACGCACACACACACACACACACACACACACACACACACATACCATGGTTGCCCAAGGACATTGTTGATATTCTCATATATTGACACATAAATGTATTTCTAAATTGATGATGTTAGTGTGCTTTCTGATGTAGAACACAACTGAAGATATAATAGCGTCCATACGAAAGTTAAGAGGGAAGTCTGCAAGAAAACTGTAAATAATGGGACAAAGCTTTACATGAATTGGCCTAGCCCAAGCAACATATGTTAGATAAGGTTAGTTTTTTCTTTTCTTTGATCATGCTTTCTTTATATTGATAGTACTATACTTAGAGAAGTAAATTTTCCTTTACCACTATTGTGCCTATAATCACAACCTCCTATAAAAAGATATTTTTGTTGTAGTTTAAGCTATCACGATTCATGAGCTTTCCTCTCACCCATATCCTCATATGAAGCTGACGTACCCTTGAAACATTTTTGTCCATTCATGTTTATGTTCATTTATTTTGATTCTTAATTTAGATACACATATTTGGGTATGTTTCTTGATCTCGTAACATAAGCCACTTTTAGGGGTATGCTAATACGAAGTGATTCTCTATTTTCGTACAATGTTTTATATGTATGCATGCTTTTATATGATTCTTGTATTTTTCGAAGAATGATGCTTCCAGTTCTTCTTTTTCAGGCTTCACTCTTAACTATAGGTCCAAGCTTCAATTGAGGAAAAGTGCACCACATACAAGATCCTCATTTCGGCAACGGTAGCAACAACAACAGCGGTAGCTACAACAGTAACAACAATGATAGTGGGAATTAGAAGAATGCATGTGTTTGTGTTTGTGTTTGTTTTTGTGTTTGTATTTATACAATTTTATTTATAAATTTTTTTAACAAAAATGGAAACATCAACAACGTTTCAAAACTGTTGTGAGATAACATTTTAATAATTTGTCTAAACATTGTAAATTTTATTTATAATACGTATAAATCATTGTTGATATTATAATTACAACATACTAATATTATTTACAATATTTGTCAAACATGATTGAATAAATATACAACATTTTTCAAAAGTTGTATAATTTTTTATTACGTTTGTACACTGTGGTATAAAATTTATGTACAATGTTTATTGAACGTGGTTGTTATTGTTTTTACTACACTTGTAGAATGTTGTTGAAATTATATTTACAACACTTGTAATACGTTTTAAAAATACTTTTTACAATACTTGAAAATATTGTAGAAAGGTTTTTGTCATATTTTATAAATTTTAACAATGTTTACAAATTGTTGTGAGAAGAACTTCTACAACATTTTTACAATATTTAAACGAACATTGTGGAAGATACCCCCCCCCCTTTTACAAACCTGGATATAACAACCTTCTGTTAAACGTTGTAAAAGACCTTTTACAAAGTTTTTTTAACGTTGTAAAATAGGTTTTTTCTTGTAGTGAATTAACTCTTTACACTCAAATTTAAATTAATTGATTGGAAGACCAAACCAAATCCAAGTCAATCCACCTAAATTTCCATAATTCATTGGAGATAAAACCCTTATATATACATCCCATCTATTTCCACCAATCTCCTCTCTACATACCAAAATTTGCCCACCTCTCTACATAGGCCGACGCCAACCAAAGCTTAGGCCGACCACTACCAACCACCAATTCTTCGATTTCCAAGCCATTTGCCACCTCTCTGACACCCCTCTTGACTGCCACCACCATCCAGCAACTCTTGGGAGCACCACGACACTTTTGGAGAGAGAGAACCAAGCCTCGAAGACACCGAATCGTCGTTTGTTCTGAAATTCCAACAACAGGTTGGTGTTTTGTAAAATAGGTTAAAAATAGTTTTACTCTTCTAATTTGTCTCAAACTAAATTTAAAGGATAGCCCTACATGTCTGTTCTCATACCCAATTGGTAACTCACACCATTCCACTCTGTTTCGTCTTGGCGTTCGTTACACCAAAACGTGTCCAGAAATGACAAATTTTGGTGCAGATACATTCACGACGACTTTGAACCCCATTTGATCTCAAACAAAACCTTGGTAAGGTCTCTAACATTTATATCTATCATCTAGAATCATTGTTCATGAATATTTATAATATTTCATGATGTTTTGCTATCACTTTACTTCTATCAAATTTTGGACACCAACACATCTCTCAAAATCAATCTTTTTGACTCCAAACTTTTGTAGAATTTAAATATGATATAAATATAATAATTTTAGTTGAAAAATCATGTTAAACCGTAATTATTCTGAATTATTCCAAAATAAATATTTTTCATATTTTTCTATGATTTATCGCTTCCGAATTAAATTTGTATGTGGCATGTTACGTTGATACTTTAATAAAGCGATCTAGTGTATTTTCTAAACTGATATTTATATAAAATATATTCAGAATTATTTACGATATTTTTTAGAAATTCAAAATATATATATTTGGTATATAATATTATATAACGGGTTGCCATATATAGATTATTGTATCTTTAAATAGTTTGGACTAATGGACTAATTTTTGTGACTAGTTTAGCCTGATAAGGTAAGTATATATATAATATAAGTATTGTGGTGATGTTTATTTAGTTTACTTATATCTTCTAGGAGTTCGTGATCAATTGTCTACGGATGTTGAAGCCGGACCGATACTTTATTTCTTTGCCAAAAATCCAGACAAGATATCGTGCCACTGTGATCTTATTTTATTTTTTGCTATACATGGACATGTTATTGTGTGTTGTCTTAGGAAAGCGTCCAAGTGTAACTTGGTTGCTGTCAATGATGCAATCCATGACTTATACTGGGTGTGTATGTGTGACCTAGTGTGCTAGTAGACTTCCTTGTGTTGAAGTTATTTTTCAATGACTTATATGACTTGGATAGACTGATGACACGACACTTGGAGTGAGAGTACATTGGTATTGGCACGCACCCTGTACTTGGCTAGTACAAGGGGTCGTGTGATGGATCATATATGACTAGTTGTGTTAGTTAGAGGACTTGTATGTGAGATACAAGTTGTGCGAGTCATCGACATGACCTTGTACTACTCCTGGGTGGGGAAGACTATTAGTAGTCATACAGGATTACTCTATCCTCATCATCCTTAGTGTGCCGAGTTACAGGCTATACTAGTGGATATTTCATTATCGTCTACGGACTAGGTTTGAGCGGGAGTATGCTAGTATATTCGCGATATTAGTTGATACTAATATCTCTCCTTACCTACCTGTACGATCTTAAAGTAGTCTTCAAGTGCATTACACTTAGATGGATAGTTTACCTTGTTTGATACTAATATCTCTCCTTACACATATATGACTTGTTGTATCTTGTTACGTCCCTCTGAGTACCTGATGATCTCTCCAAATTATCACTGAGCTTATAGTATAGACAAGTTGATGGTGTGATTTTGGCTGCAAGGTTCAAGTATTGCTTATAGTATTAGTTTATTATTATTTTTATGTTTTTATTTCCTTTCCTGTTATACCTTGCTCATTTAGTATAGTTTTACTGGACCTCTATTTTTTCTCGGGTCCTTTCCAAACATATATGTAATGGGCTACAGTCCACAACATATATTGTTTGTTTTTGATTTTTTTATTGTGGATTGAGACATTGCTGTGATAGTGTAGATTTAGTTTACTTTACAACGTAGTACGATTAGGATAAGTCCATTAAATTGGGAATACTTATTCTATTAGTACAGCTGGCATACTCACGTCTTGGGTTCCTAAATATTTTAGAACTGAAGCGTGACATATTTTGAGGAGGCCCATATAGGTTAGAATATACTGTTTTGGTAACATTAATGTTTCGGACAAGCCTGCACTAAGATAATGTATTAGGATCACAATCCACAATTGCTATTTGTTAGATTATATTTGTAATATAAATATGTCCCATAAGCCCAAATGTAGACACTATATATATTGTAACAAACCCAAACAGCTCTGATACCATGTAGAAAATAATAATGCTACGCATTGATCCGTCTCTGAAGAAATCTTTGCCGTACTTTGAGGAGGATTATCCATTGTGGAACTTGTTGGAGAAAAGATTTGTTGTTAGCAATGGCACTCGGAAGTAACAAATTAAGGTGGCTTTGGCTAAGTGTAAACAAACGGCTTTGATGTCTGTGGAAACGGATCAATGGTATTAAGGTGGATTTGGCTGAGTGTAAACAAACGGCTTCGATGTCTGTGGAAATCTACTTTGGAAATTTGTAATCTTTGTGGGATGAACAAGCTGCTTATTTTCTATTGCCTTCTTGTACCTGTGGTGAACTTGCTGCAAAGCTGCAGACTATGAGGGATGAAGACCACTTTCAGGACTTTATGTATGGGTTGAATGCTGAGTTGTATGGTCATACCCGATCTAATTTTCTGGCTCAGGATCCTCAGCCAAGTTTAGATCGGGCATACCAGACAGTCTGTGAGGAGGAGAATATATAAAAATTTCAGATCCAATTCGCTACTGAGGAGGTATTGGCACTGACTATCAAGACTTCACCTCGTCTTTCTACTACTTCTAATAGTAGAACCTCTGATTCCAGGGACAAATCAGGTATGTTCTGTACTCATTGCAAGAAAATAGGTCATGATGTTGCAACTTGCTTTGCCAAAATTGGATATCCAGAGTGGTGGGAGACTCGTCCTCGGCGTGAGGGCGGACGTGGTGCTGGCGTTGGCAGAGGCCCGGTACCACAGCAGAGACGTAATGGGGATGCGGTACTGGTGGCGCAGGGGTTGTTCATCATGTCGTCGCTGCTGGTCATGGTGTCCCTGCTGGTCTTGCTGGGAGTTCGGCGGATATGATGCATGGAGGGTATCCTTCACCACTCTCAGGTGAACCATGGCAGAAACTGATGAGCTTGCTGGTTAACGACAATTCTTCCAACCCTGGTTCTTCAAACTCTGATCATCTAATGGGTAAGAATTCTTCTATCACTTGGATATTCGATACTGGGTCTACTCTTCATGTGACATGCTCTCGTGACTGTTTAGTTGATTGCTTTGAGGGCCCTGTCTGTGCTGTGATTTTGCCTGATAGGAGCACTATTGAGGCTGTTCTGAGAGGCAAAGTATTTTTGACTGCTTCGTTGGTGTTGACGTATGTTCTTTATGTTCCGACATTGACTTGCAATTTAATCTCTGTCTTCCAATTGATTGTGCTAGAAATTGTGATATGTTATTTACTCCTGATTTGTGTTTTGTTCAGGACCGAAGTACGAGGATGGTGATTGGAGCAGGTGAACAAAGGGGTGGACTTTACTTCTTGGGGGAGGTTCCAACTTCTTTGGCTTCGGTGATCCTGGCATGCAAAGAGAGTGATTCCGAGGTTTGGCATAGTAGACTGGGGCATCCTTCAGATAAAGTAATACAGACTTTACCTTTTCTCTCTGGTAGTAGTGTGTTTTCTCACAAGGCTTGTGATATTTGTCATCAAGCTAAAAACACTCGTGATGCCTTTCCTGATAGTAGTAGTCGTGCTTTGAGATACTTTGAACTTATACACTGTGATCTGTGGGGACCATATCGTGTTCCGTCATCTAATGGGGCACGATATTGTTTGACTTTGGTGGATGATTTTTCTAGAGCTGTTTCGGTTATTTTATTGACGGATAAGTATGTTGTTTATTCTATGTTTCTTAAATTCATTGCTATGGTGAAGCATCAGTATGTGGCTGATATACGTCGTGTGCGGAGTGACAATGGCACTGAATTTAATTATTTACGAGATTATTTTTTGTCTCAAGGTATATTATTCCAAACATCCTGTGTTGGGACACCTCAACAGAATGGAAGGGTGGAAAGAAAACATAGACATATTTTAAATGTAGCCAGGGCATTGAGATTTCAGGGTTCTCTTTTCATGGATTTTTGGGAGGAATGTGTTCTGGGTGCATGTTATTTGATAAATAGAACCCCTTCTAGTATCTTGCATTTTAAGTCTCCTTTTGAAGTTTTATATGGTTCGGCTCCTAAATATGATCATCTACGTATTTTTGGTTGTCTGTGCTATGCGTATGATTTAAAATTCTGACATGATAAATTTGCTAGTAGGAGAAGAAAATGTATCTTTGTTGGGTATCCACTTGATAAAAAGGGATGGAAACTGTATGATTTAGAGACTGGTAAATTTTTTGTGTCCCGTGATGTTACATTTTATGGAAAAGAATTTCCTGGGTGTGGCTCGGCTAGCGAGATGACTTCTGTGACACACCATACATCTGTTGAGGTGCCGAGAGACTAAATAGAGGTTTTTGGGACAGTGCCGGCTACGATTGCTGAGGCCGGAGTGGTTGCAGGTGGCTCGGCACCAAGTGGCGAGGATGCACAGGTAGATACAGAAGTATTGACAGGAGAGTCCGCTAGGGGTGATGCGGATACTACTGATGCTACAGGGGATACAGTGGTGCTAGAGGTGTCCGACGAGGTAGTATTGGGAATAGGATTGAGAAAGAAATCACAGCCAGTCCGGTTACAGGATTTTGTGACGAATGTTGTTCGAAGTAAAAGTCCCCCCTTTACCACAGTTCATCTGTTTCCGTCACTTCGTCAGGTACTTTGTATCCTCTAACACAATTTCTAAGTTATGACATATTTTCTGTTGGACACATAGATTTTATTGCAGCTATCACTGCAGGTGTTGAGCCTACTTTATATCGCCAGGCCTCGCGAGATTCAGACTAGCACGCGACTATACAAACTGAAATACAGGCTCTGGAAGATAATGGGACATAGAGTCTTGTCGATTTGCCTCCTGGAAAGAAAGTATTAGGAAGTAGATGGGTGTACAAAATAAAGTACAAACCCGACGGCAGTGTTGAGCGTTTAAAGGTACGGCTGGTTGTGTTCGGTAATCATCAGGTTGAAGGGATCGACTATTCAGAGACATTTGCCCCGGTAGCTAAGATGCCTACAGTTCAGACGTTCTTGGCTGTTACAGCTGTGAGAGGCTGGACTTTGCACTAGATGGATGTGCACAATACTTTTCTTCATGGAGATCTGACAGAAGAAGTGTATATGAAGTTGCCGCCAGGTTTTTTGCATAGTGAACCCAACAAAGTGTGTCGCCTGTGTAAGTTACTATATGGATTGAAACAGGCACCACTTGTTGGTTTGCTAAGCTTGCTGCTTCTCTGATATCCTATGGATTTATACAATCTCATTCCGATTATTCCCTTTTCTCTCCTTTTAAAGGGAAGGTAGAGTTGCATGTTTTGATCTATGTGGATGACATGATTGTGTCTGGTAATGACAAAGGTGCTTTAGATGCTTTCAAAAAGTACCTTAGTTCTTGCTTTCACATGAAAGACCTTGGTGTGTTGAAGAACTTTCTTGGCGTAGAGGTGGCTCGGAGTGCAGAAGTAATTTCTTTGTGTCAAAGGAAGTATGCTTTGGACATTATTTCAGAATGCGGCTTGATGGGGTCTCAACCTGCTGGCTTTCCCATGGAGCCCAATCACAAGATGGCAGAATCGACTAGTCTAAAGATGGCGGATGCAGAGACTTATCGTATGCTGGTTGGAAGGTTGATTTATCTATCGTTTACTCGCCCTGACTTAGCCTATGTTGTGCATATCTTGTCTCAATTCTTATAGGAGCCTCGACAAGATCATTGGCATGCTGCTTTGAGAGTTGTCTGATATCTCAAACATGTACCGGGACAGGGTATTCTTTTGAAAGTTGATTGTGATCTTCGTCTTTTTGGTTGGTGTGATTCTGACTGGGCCAGTTGCCCTTGACTCGTCGCTCTGTTACAGGCTGATTGGTGTTTCTGGGGGGGGGTCTCCTATTTCTTGGAAGACCAAGAAGCAATCAACTGTTTCCCGATCTTTCGCTGAAGCTGAATACCGATCTCTTGCTGCGCTTGTTTGTGAGTTGAAATGGTTGAAGGAGTTATTGGTGTGTTTGGGCGTTCGACAGGACTCTGCTATGTCGGTGTATTGTGACAGTCAGTCAGCCCTGCACCTAGCTCAAAACCCGGTATTTCATGAGCGCAGTAAGCATATTGAGGTGGATTTGCATTTTGTTCGTGATGCTATTAGAGATGGCACCGTAATAGCCTCGCATGTTCCTACGTTTTCTCAACTGGCTGACATCTTCACCAAGCCCCTTGGAAAGCAAGTGTTTGATTCTTTCCTTCCCAAGTTGGGCATTTGTGACTTGCATGTTCCAACTTGAGGGAGGGTGTTAGATTATATTTGCAATGTAAATATGGCCCATAAGCCCAAATGTAGACACTATATATATTATAACAAACCCTAGCAATGAGAACAAGGCATTATTATTTCCTACAATATTGAAGTTCTTTTGACTTCTACAATCACCCTTAAATCTCGTATTTATAATCGAACAAAACTCTTTTGAACTCCTTGTTTCTAATGCACATCCTTTTCTATTTTAGAAAGACAGATATCTGTGCTTGATGAGCTATTTCAATTCTACTCTATGATATGCGTAAGTTGGAAAGAATATCCTAGAAAGTGATTATTTAAGGACGAGAAGGTAGAGATAGACACATTACTAGATGGATCGAGTAGGAGTGGTATTCTTCTGCTGTAGTAATCCTCACTTGAAGAATATCGGAAGCCATGCTTGACGGTACTAGGTAAGTAGCTACGGTGGGTAGAATTTGTAGACATTTTTCTAAGAAGGAAGTAAAATAGAGTAAAATATAGAACTTAACCCTAATAAGAGACCTTAGAACTGTTAGACCAAACCATGCTACCTTTGCATAAGCTAGATATAGTCTTGAATAGAAGTTTGCTTGATTCGCATGGGTAGGAAATTACGGAAGGCCCCTCGATCATAATGATTGTAGTGAGTAAGAATACAACTTAGAGGAAGACACAGTTGGATTTAGATTGAATTGCAGTTATTAATCAATTATGAGTGCCAACTTGAAGGACAATAACAAATAGATCTGAGGATCCCGTCAGGATTAACTAATTGATAAAGTGTAATATTTTTTATTAGATAAAAACTTTTGTTGGAGTCAGTATATTGGATTTTGTAGAATTTTCACATAGATGATATATAAATCGTGGATACAATGCATATATCAAGGAAAAGAAATTTTCTTGGATAAGTAGCCTAAGGGGCCTACTCCAGAGAGATTATCATAGATTGATAATATTAGTGATATGTGATCTAGCTATCGAATAGAGAAGGTAGATTTGAGATAGATTAGATAGTCATCTCTAAAATTGTTGAGACTTGCCTTAAAATGACCTAATAAAAACCAAGAATATAAAGTGACCAATAGGGTATATTATGTCAAGGTTATTAGACCTAAGCATTTGTTTGACTTGGGATCGACTTCTACTTGGCAGGAGGGTTTTATGTGGGTTATGTGTGCTTGTAAGAATTGTATGGCTTGCTTATAGTTAGAAAGGTAGGTTATTGATTTTATGATAAGAGATTTGATATACGACTTATAGGAGAAGAGTATAGAGTTAAGGGTTGACTGAGTTTAAGGATCAATAGTGATTTTCCTATGTCCTATGGTTAGTCATAACTAAGGACTTGAGGGTAGAGTTAGAAAATCTTACCTTAAGTAGTAGACTGGAAAACCCTTCTTCAATATGTGTTAGTTAGGAATCCTAGAGGAATTGTAACTAGAGCAGTTGTACTTAGATTAAGGAGCCCGTAGGAGATATAAAAAGGAAAGAATCATTGGAGCAATACTATTTTTCGGATGAGTAATTGAAGAAGAGCAATGACGAAATCGCAAGAAATTATTTTCAGGAAAATAAAAATTGAGAAGTTTCAATTGAGATGAAGATTACGACAAAGACTACTTATTATGATATAGCAAGGATTTCGGAGAAGATGTCTTGAGCGAGTAGTACTGTCGTAAGCCCAACCTAGAAGTTAAAATTCAAATAAAGGATGAGGAGGCTAGCTCAAGGAAATAGATGATACAAGTTTTGTGGAAAATAAAAGTGAAGTTAGGAAGTTGTTAGGACCAACAAATATGATGATAGGAAGCCACTATCATAGATTATTGACTCATAATTGTGATATTCAAATGAAAGACATGAAACAGATGGAATGAGATGAGAACAAAAAAAATCTCGAGATAGAGATGTAAGAGTGAAATAAAAGTATCACATCCTTAATTAGATTTATAGAAGGAAGCTAAGGTTTGAGTTGTTGTGTGAAGACCTTGGCGGATTTTATTAGATACATTTGATGCATATAGGCCATAGAATGGGGTGAACTGATAGAAATGAGACAAAAGATTTTTCAAGGGAATGGGTTAGATTCTCTTACGATCAACTAATCATATTTTAGAAATCATATGTTATCTTAGGGAACCCAACTAGATAAGCTATACCATAGTATGACTTGGTGTATTGTTTAGCCTGTTTGATTATCTTATTATCCCAAGTAAATAAAACTGGTAGCCTTAGACCGTATCATTAACCTTTTATTTTGTAATTTCTATTCTATGTTCGCAATCACATATAAATCATTTTAAATTATGTAATTGAGAAAGATCATGTTCCCTTCTTAGGAGTGCCATAATCCTTGATTTTATATCTCCTTATGCCTAATATTACATCACCATAGGTATCAAATTCGTTATATTCCAATTTTTTTGTCCATTAACCCCCAGGTGCCTACCTAAACCGTACCTTATTCTTGTGCAACATTACTCCTTGAACTTAGTGAAATTTTTTTATTAAGATCTGTCACGCCCCAGAACCAGAATACTGGAGAGCGGGGGCAGACACAGCCAGCTACGTATATTGAGATAGAATGCATCTCAATAATACGGTCACGACTGTCTAGATATGAGGGTTTACTACAAGCCAGCAGTCTCTTAAGGTCAAGCCTATTGTCTCAATCTCAAGCAATTAACAGAGTTACAAGATGTTAGAGCATCAAATATATATATATAAGGCGTCCCAAATATTACATATTGGATGATCATGAAGCTAGTCGTACAAAATGATAGGACTAGCAAGAGTTCAGTCGTACATGATCAACCCTAGGATTTGTTAATCATGTTTACAGCCCGTAGGCAGACAGTAAGTAAATGTGCATCGAGCTAACAGGTGCTCGTCGGCTAAACGCCTCAAAAGAATAAATTTACATATAAGTGGGTGAAACAAAAGGGAAAACCCACTCGTAGCCCGGGTTCCGTCTAGTGTTCACCATTGGGCTGGAAGCTTGGTAGATCCTCGGGAGCTGCTCCAAAATCTGGCCACACAAAACCAGCTGGGTCAAACCCCAGAAAGAGCAAGTGCCACAAAGGAGGCCACAAATAAGAACCAAAGCCAGCATATCAGAACATAAAGAATAAAAGAAAGCACAAGTAATAAAAGTACACAGAGCGATAAACGACTAGGGACGTGGAACCATTCCGGGAGCCAGGTTACAATCCTGAAACCAAACAAGGACCGGGATTGTATCCCTTCGCCTGAATAGCTCACTGTCTCTACCCATTTATCGTAAAAAGTAAAGCAATCATGCTCGAAGTTCCAGGTACAGGGGCTAGACAAGACTTAGACAGGGCTGGACACCATTCATTCACAATCGGCCAAGCAAGTACTACGGCTTACTACTTTAACTAACTAGGGTTATCACAAGCCTAATTACTAACAAGATGCAATGAGAATTCCAAATCCCAAGCCCTGCAGACCATCCAGTTATCCTTTCGCGGGTTGAGAGTTATAGGTGGGTACATCGCCCGGGAGACAAATGTACCCTTAGGTGACTTAGAGGTGCAACACATGACAGTGTGCTGGAAATGTGCTCTACTCGACGGCAAGCTACAAGTCCATTAAGGCTTCCAGATAACGAGACTGCCTGTGACCGGGAATTCTGTATGTTCTAATTCGGTCTACTCGTTACCTAGTCCAGTTTTTAGTATGAGCCCCTGGCCGTGGTACCCAGGGAGTCACCCCCTAGACATGATGCAAGACAAGATAAGTGATTTGCACAGAGCAACAGTTAGTACACCCACGGTGTCAAGACAAGTCAAGTCGAGTCAAGAGTGCGCCGCCACGGGCCACTATCAAGTGAAGCCAAGTCATACTATGTCAAGTCAAGTTAAGTTATCAAGTCATGCCAAGTCGGGAGTGCGCCACCGCGGGCCACTATCAAGTGAACCGAGTTATCAAGTTACAGGTCCCAGTTATTAACAAGATATTTAACAAGATAGAAGAAAACTAGCTGCAGGCCAAACCATGCCAAATCATAGAAAATAGTGTCAAGACGTGTCAGACCAAGTCAAGTCGTGTGGTGGGCAAGAAAATTTCAGAAAAACACAGTTAGCAAGAAACTAAGGACCAAGGTCCACCAGAGCACAGGGTGTGCTGGGCTAAAGGCGACCCAAGGGGGCGCCGGGTAAGGCTCGGGCTAGGGCGCACGAGCGGCGTCGAGAGACGCGCTCGGGGAACAACCGCTACACGCCAAGGGCGCAGCACAGCGGGGTGCGCGCGCGCGCAAGAGCGCGGCGCAGCGAAGCGCGCGCGCGCAAGGGCGCGGCGCAGCGGGATACGCCAGGGGGAGTGCGCCGGGGGCGCAGCGCAGCAGAGTGCGCGCGCGCAAGGGCGCGGCGCAGCAGAGCGCGAGGGGAGTGCGCCAGGGCGCAGCGCAGCAGAGTGCGCGCGCGCAAGAGCGCGGCGCAGCAGAGCGCGCGGGGAGTGCGCCAGGGCACAGCGCAGCAGAGTGCGCGCGCGCAAGAGCGCGGCGCAGCAGAGCGCGCAGGGAGTGGTGACCTTCTTCTCCAAGTTGGCTGAGAAGAACACCAACAATGGGTTCTAAGGTTCAAAATCTCACAACTTTGCCAATAAAACTCCAAATCCAGATCTTCAAAGCTCTAACATGGGTGCAATTTGATTCTCTTCTACATAGAGACACCAAAACCCTCCAAATTCAACTCAAAATAGATCAAAACCATAAATTTCCGAAAATGGTCAAAACCTAGATCTAGGAGAACGGAAGCTCCAAATCACAAATTTCCAAGTTCTAATGTTGTTCCTAGAGAGCTAATCCATCTAATGGACAAATAAAAACATGGGTTCTTGATCATGGCAAGGTGCACTTGCCTAGGGTGGAGGAGTTGTATTGAGGAAGAAGTAGATGAAGAATTAATGGAGAATGAAGAGGAGAGAGAAAAGTTAGGTGGGATTTAATGGGGGTGGTTGTGGTGTTCTTGAGGGTGTAGAGTAGGTTAAGGTGTTCCAATGCAAAATAACCAAACCAAACCAAACCAAATCAGACCAACTCCACAAAAATAAACCAAGCCATGGTCCAAAACTCATTTACGAGAAACTTAATCCGCAAGTCGAGAAAATAAAATATGTGCCAAAAATCCAAATACGAGCATAAATACGAAATACGGGAACGAGGGTGACAGCTCTACCCACCTTCAAAGAATTCCGTCCTCGGAATTTAATCAAGGAGCTAGAGATTGCCACGACAAGCCATACTAAGCAAGACAAGCTACACTAAGCAGTTCAATCATACAATCATACAATGCAAGCAAGGAAGGGAAAGCGTAAGGCATAAGAAAGACATTATACCTCACGAGTCAAACAGGTAGGGATATCGCGATCGGATGTCGTCCTCACGCTCCCACGTTGACTCACCTAGAGAGTGATGACCCCAAGCAACACGGACTAAGTTAATAGTCTTGTTCTTGAGCGTCTTTTCTCTCCGATCCAATATAGACACGGGCCTCTCCTCATACGAAAGGTTGGTACCAACAACCAATTCCGAATGATCTAGGATATGGCTCGGGTCCGGGATGTACCGTCTTAATTGGGATACATGGAATACATCATGCACCTCACTTAGCGACGGCGGAAGAGCGAGACGATAGGATACATCACCTACTCGCTCTAGAATATCGAACGGCCCTATATACCTAGGACTGAGCTTTTCCCGTACGCCAAAACGAATGACGCCGCGGGTAGGCGAGATCCTAAGGAATACATGGTCGCCGACGGCAAATTCTAAGGGACGCCGATGAGCATCGGCCCAATGGCGCTGGCGGTCCTGAGCAACTCGGAGGTGATCTCTGACTTTCTTGACCACTTCAACCGTCTGAGAAATCAGCTCTGGACCGAGCATCTGCCTCTCTCCGATATCGTCCCATGCTAACGGAGATCTGCACTTCCTGCCATACAGAGCCTCGAAGGGTGCCATCTGGATACTGGCCTGGAAACTATTGTTGTACGAGAATTCCACCAGGTGTAGGTGATCCTCCCACGAACCACCGAAGTCAAGGGTACATGACCGCAACATATCCTCAAGAGTCTGGATCGTGCGCTCTGACTGACCATCTGTCTGCGGATGATACGCTGAGCTGAACTTGAGACGAGTCCCCAAACTTTGATGAAGACTGTGCCAGAAGTGCGATGTGAATCTCGTATCCCTGTCTGATACTATGCTGACTGGCACTCCGTGAAGTCTGACAATCTGCCTGAGATACATCTCTGCTAGCTGTGCCGTCGACTGTCCAACCCTAAACGGAAGAAAGTGTGCCACCTTGGTAAGCCTGTCCACAATAACCCAAATAGCATCTCTGCCCGTCGGAGATCTGGGTAATCCAGTCACGAAATCCATGGTAATGTGTTCCTATTTCCATTCTGGGATCGGTAAAGGCTGAAGAAGTCCAGCTGGCCTCTGATGTTCAGCTTTGACTTGTTGGCAAACCAAACATCGAGAGACATACCGGGCTACCTCCCTCTTCATGCCATTCCACCAAAAGTGTTGACGAATATCTCTGTACATCTTCGTGCTGCCAGGGTGAATGGAGTACTGCGAACTGTGAGCCTCTGCCATGACTTCCTGTCTGATATCTCCACTGGGTACACAAAGACGCGTGCCGTGTCGAAGTGTACCATCCTCATGAATACATAACTCTGGCCTTCTTCCTGCCTTACACTCTGCTCTGAGCCGCTGAAGCTTGGAATCTGATGACTGTGCTGTCCGGATCCTTTCAACTATGGTGGACTGAACCTGTAGGCTGGCCATCAAGGCCACATTGGAAGGAAGAATCACTTCAATTCCCATCTTCTGAAAATCTGCCAATAACTCTGGTTGCGCCGTCAAGAAATAAACTCCGGCTCTCCGGCTCAACGCATCTGCTACCACATTGGCCTTCCCTGGATGATACTGTAAATCTACATCGTAGTCCACCAGTAGCTCGAGCCATCTTCTCTGCCGCATATTAAGATCCTTCTGGGTGAAAACATACTTCAGGCTCTTGTGATCAGTAAATATCTCCACTCTGTCCCCGTATAAGTAGTGCCTCCACAACTTAAGTGCAAACACTACTGCTGTTAGTTCCAAGTCATGGGTCGGGTAATTCTTCTCATGATCACGGAGTTGACGTGACGCATAAGCAATTACCTTCCCATGCTGCATCAAAACACATCCCAATCCTCTGCCTGAAGCGTCGCAATAAACTGTTAATCCTCCGGTCCCATCTGGAAGTGTGAGAATGGAAGCCGTTATCAAACCTCGCTTCAACTCCTCAAACGATTCCTGACACTCTGCTGTCCAAACGAACGGCACATCCTTGCGGGTCAACTGGGTCATCGGCGCTGAAATCCTTGTAAAATCAGAAACGAACCGCCGGTAGTAGCCGGCCAATCCAAGAAAGCTGCGAACTTCTGCCACTGAGCTGGGTACTGGCCAAGACTCAATGGCCACAATCTTCTGGGGATCCACTTCCACCCCTCCTCTGGTAATGATGTGACCCAAGTAAGAAATGCGATCGAGCCAGAACTCGTATTTACTAAACTTGGCGTACAACTGGTGCTCTCTGAGAATCTGGAGGATAACTCTGAGATGCTGCTCGTGCTCTGCCTCACTCTTGCTGTAGACCTGGATGTCATCAAGGAATACTATCACAAACTGATCCAAGTAAGGCATGAAAATACGGTTCATGAGGTCCATGAACACTGCCGGCGCATTGGTCGCTCCAAAGGGCATAACTAGAAACTCCCAATGCCCGTACCTAGATCTGAAAGCCGTCTTCGGGATGTCCTGCTCTCTGACTCTGATCTGGTGGTATCCTGACCGCAAGTCTATCTTCGAGAAAACTGAAGCCCCTTTGAGTTGATCAAACAAGTCATCTATCCTTGGAAGAGGGTATCTGTTCTTAATTGTCACTGAGTTCAAGGTACAATAATCTACACATAGCCTGGACGTACCATCCTTCTTTTTTACAAGAAGCATTGGGGCTCCCCAAGGCGATCCACTAGCACGAATGAATCCCTTGGTCCTGAGTTCTTCAATCATCTTGTACAAAATCTCCAACTCTGAAGGCGCCATTCTGTAGACTCGCTCTGATACTGGTGCTGTCCCGGGAATCAAGTCGATGGTAAACTCGATCTCCCGCTCTGGTAGCATCCCTGGAAGTTCCTCTGGGAAGACATCTGGAAACTCTTCAACTATCCGGGGCAACTGCACTGCTGCTACTGCCATCCGCAACACTGGAGAAGATGGCTCTACTGTGCCTCTGGAAAATGAAAACTCTGGCTCTCCGGGAATACTAAAGACAACTCTGCCAACATGGCAGTCTATCCTAGCATAATGGTTCCTCAACCAATCCATACCTAGGACTACATCATAGTCTGCCATAGGGAACTCTATGAGCCTAGCGGGGAACTCTCTACCGCTAACTACGATCCGACACGAGGAAAACACTCGGTCTACTCCCACAAGACCATTACCAGTAAGTATATTGAGCCTCACTGATAATGACTCGGGCTCCAATCCTATCCGTGTCGCGAATCGTGCAGACATGAATGAATGCGATGCACCAGAATCAAATAATATAGATGCTGGAAAAGTGTTGACGAGAATAGTACCTGCCACTACCTCACCTGGTGCAACTTCTTCATCCATGGTCATCATCATAGCCTGACCTCTAGCTGCGGGTCCCCTCTGCTGGAAACCCCTCTGTCGGTTCTGTGCTGGAGCCTGGGTGAACTGCTGCTGGAAGGCCTGGGCCTGAGGCAACAATGGCCTTGGGTACTGCTGTTGCTGTTACTGGACTGGAGCTGGGGCTGGTCCCCTCACCGAAGAACTAGAAATGTTGGATGATGATGGACCTCCCCTATTCGGGCAGGTCCCTATCTTGTGATCTGCTCCTCCGCAAGCCAGGCACAATCCCTGTGCCCTACGACACTCTGCCACTACATGGCCCGGCTTCCCGCAATGAGAACATCCCACCGCGGAAGGCTGCTTCTGCTTCTGCTGCTGCGGGTACGTCAGGGTTGAATGTTGAACCGACGTCACTGAGGTCGCCCGCCTCGGAGTTCCAATGGTTATACCCCTAGCTGCCGGGGCTGGAGCTGAAGATTGGTGCATCTGGTTGTGGGACCGCTTCCTTCCTCCGGTCCTGTCCACAATTCTCCGGGAGGTATACTCATGCCTCCTTGCTGCCTTCAATACTGCATCGAACGCCTGGTGCTCGAACTGCTCCACAGCTAATAATATCTCTAAATGAAGTCCCTGCTGGAACTGCTGAGCCCTATCGAACTCGGTTGCCACCAAGGTGGGGGCAAACCTACTCAGCCTAGAGAACTCGGTCGCATAGCCATCGACCGTCCTGCCTCCTTGCTTCAAGTTGGTGAATCTGGTCTGCAGGTCGTACCGTGCCACCGCATCGAAGTACTTCGTCTGGAACCTCTCTCTAAACGTCGCCCAAGTGACTGGTGTTGCTAATCCCATGGCCTGAGCTGCCCACCAATCGCGAGCCAAGTCTAACAACTGTAGGCGTACCACCGCCACCTTCTTATTCTCAGGTGTCCTAGCTGCTTCTAGAACCACCTCGGTATCCTGAAGCCAAGCGTCCGCGGCAATCGCATCTTCACTGCCGTCAAAGAAGGGAGGGTTCAAGCGCTTGAAACTGTTGGCCGCTTGATTTCCTTGGGGACCTCCTCGGTTTAGTGCATCATGAACTTCCTGGTACAAGGCGTCGCCTCGACGATCTTGGGATGCAAGCAGTTCCCTGATAAGCCCTACCAAAGGACCCTCATCTTGTCTAGCTGGTTGAACGGACGGAGCTTCCTGAACTAGAGGTTCTGAGCCTCCGGGAAGCATAACTCGGGAGGCTACTCCAGAGTGCTGAGCTTGATCTTCCTGGCGCTGGGGTGCTTGTCGAACTTCCTCTGGCTGGTTGGCAGGTCCGGGAGTAATGTCGCTGAAGAAGACGACATAGGGAACAATAAGGAAAGGACCAGGACAGATCAATGATACAAGCATGTGATCAGGTCAAAAATCTCAGGGATTTGAAGATACGAGCAGAGATCAAGGGCGAATATTGATTGAGATATCTATTCGGTAAACCCTCACATTTCTTGATTGACAAGACCTGCATGGGCCACCACTTAAGCCGTGTCACGCCCCAGAACCAGAATACTGGAGAGCGGGGGCAGACACAGCCAGCTACGTATATTGAGATAGAATGCATCTCAATAATACGGTCACGGCTGTCTAGATATGAGGGTTTACTACAAGCCAGCAGTCTCTTAAGGTCAAGCCTATTGTCTCAATCTCAAGCAATTAACAGAGTTACAAGATGTTAGAGCATCAAATATATATATATAAGGCGTCCCAAATATTACATATTGGATGATCATGAAGCTAGTCGTACAAAATGATAGGACTAGCAAGAGTTCAGTCGTACATGATCAACCCTAGGATTTGTTAATCATGTTTACAGCCCGTAGGCATACAGTAAGTAAATGTGCATCGAGCTAACAGGTGCTCGTCGGCTAAACGCCTCAAAAGAATAAATTTACATATAAGTGGGTGAAACAAAAGGGAAAACCCACTCGTAGCCCGGGTTCCGTCTAGTGTTCACCATTGGGCTGGAAGCTTGGTAGATCCTCGGGAGCTGCTCCAAAATCTGGCCACACAAAACCAGCTGGGTCAAACCCCAGAAAGAGCAAGTGCCACAAAGGAGGCCACAAATAAGAACCAAAGCCAGCATATCAGAACATAAAGAATAAAAGAAAGCACAAGTAATAAAAGTACACAGAGCGATAAACGACTAGGGACGTGGAACCATTCCGGGAGCCAGGTTACAATCCTTAAACCAAACAAGGACCGGGATTGTATCCCTTCGCCTGAATAGCTCACTGTCTCTACCCATTTATCGTAAAAAGTAAAGCAATCATGCTCGAAGTTCCAGGTACAGGGGCTAGACAAGACTTAGACAGGGCTGGACACCATTCATTCACAATCGGCCAAGCAAGTACTACGGCTTACTACTTTAACTAACTAGGGTTATCACAAGCCTAATTACTAACAAGATGCAATGAGAATTCCAAATCCCAAGCCCTGCAGACCATCCAGTTATCCGTTCGCGGGTTGAGAGTTATAGGTGGGTACATCGCCCGGGAGACAAATGTACCCTTAGGTGACTTAGAGGTGCAACACATGACAGTGTGCTGGAAATGTGCTCTACTCGACGGCAAGCTACAAGTCCATTAAGGCTTCCAGATAACGAGACTGCCTGTGACCGGGAATTCTCCATGTTCTAATTCGGTCTACTCGTTACCTAGTCCAGTTTTTAGTGTGAGCCCCTGGCCGTGGTACCCAGGGAGTCACCCCCTAGACATGATGCAAGACAAGATAAGTGATTTGCACAGAGCAACAGGTAGTACACCCACGGTGTCAAGACAAGTCAAGTCGAGTCAAGAGTGCGCAGCCATGGGCCACTATCAAGTGAAGCCAAGTCATACTAAGTCAAGTCAAGTTAAGTTATCAAGTCATGCCAAGTCGGGAGTGCGCCACCGCGGGCCACTATCAAGTGAACCGAGTTATCAAGTTACAGGTCCCAGTTATTAACAAGATATTTAACAAGATAGGAGAAAACTAGCTGCAGGCCAAACCATGCCAAATCATAGAAAATAGTGTCAAGACGTGTCAGACCAAGTCAAGTCGTGTGGTGGGCAAGAAAATTTCAGAAAAACACAGTTAGCAAGAAACCAAGGACCAAGGTCCACCAGAGCACAGGGTGTGCTGGGCTAAAGGCGACCCAAGGGGGCGCCGGGTAAGGCTCGGGCTAGGGCGCACGAGCGGCGTCGAGAGACGCGCTCGGGGAACAACCGCTACACGCCAAGGGCGCAGCACAGCGGGGTGCGCGCGCGCGCAAGAGCGCGGCGCAGCGAAGCGCGCGCGCGCAAGGGCGCGGCGCAGCGGGATGCGCCAGGGGGAGTGCGCCGGGGGCGCAGCGCAGCAGAATGCGCGCGCGCAAGGGCGCGGCGCAGCAGAGCGCGCGGGGAGTGCGCCAGGGCGCAGCGCAGCAGAGTGCGCGCGTGCAAGAGCACGGCGCAGCAGAGCGCGCGGGGAGTGCGCCAGGGCGCAGCGCAGCAGAGTGCGCGCGCGCAAGAGCACGGCGCAGCAGAGCGCGCAGGGAGTGGTGACCTTCTTCTCCAAGTTGGCTGAGAAGAACACCAACAATGGGTTCTAAGGTTCAAAATCTCACAACTTTGCCAATAAAACTCCAAATCCAGATCTTCAAAGCTCTAACATGGGTGCAATTTGATTCTCTTCTACATAGAGACACCAAAACCCTCCAAATTCAACTCAAAATAGATCAAAACCATAAATTTCCGAAAATGGTCAAAACCTAGATCTAGGAGAACGGAAGCTCCAAATCACAAATTTCTAAGTTCTAATGTTGTTCCTAGAGAGCTAATCCATCTAATGGACAAATAAAAACATGGGTTCTTGATTATGGCAAGGTGCACTTGCCTAGGGTGGAGGAGTTGTGTTGAGGAAGAAGTAGATGAAGAATTAATGAAGAATGAAGAGGAGAGAGAAAAGTTAGGTGGGATTTAATAGGGGTGGTTGTGGTGTTCTTGAGGGTGTAGAGTAGGTTAAGGTGTTCCAATGCAAAATAACCAAACCAAACCAAACCAAATCAGACCAACTCCACAAAAATAAACCAAGCCATGGTCCAAAACTCATTTACGAGAAACCTAAATCCGCAAGTCGAGAAAATAAAATATGTGCCAAAAATCCAAATACGAGCATAAATACGAAATACGGGAACGAGGGTGACAAGATCTATAAACTTCTCCTTCATGAACCTCTTGGAATTATTTCTTGTCATCAATGCCATAAAATGATCAAACTCCTCTATACCACCATCCAGTTATGGCACATTAAGTAAATTCCTTCTATCCTATTAAAGACCTAGCCTATATAGGAATTAGTGTTGATTTAGTAATAATTTTTCTTATAGGGTTATTGGCCAATAATACCATGATGGTACCAAGGACTCTTTAGTAAGCCTTTGAATCTAGTCCGTAGTACCTAAGTTTCGAATTCCTAATAGGAAGTTGTACCATTCTTGACCTTGATTTTGTATTGTCATCACATAAGTTAGGATAAATCTAGAACTAAGGGTACCTTATTCTAGTAGGTTATATGAACTTAGAATTCCTTTGATACGAACGTCCTCTAGAAATTATGTTTGATTAGTTTCTTTTATAGCATATTTCATGCTTAATTTTCATGATAGCATGGAAGACCAATCCGATGGCCAGGAGTACATGTTCAACAGACACTACAAGAATAAAGGCTTTTCTTGACCGGTTTTCCCCGTCAAAAATGGGTATCTTGACGGTTGTGGATCCGTCAACTAGGCCAGAGTCAAGAAAAGACCCCCCTTTTCTTGACGGTCGCTGACATGGCTTTTCTTGACAGTTTTTGGCCGTCATATGAAGTAATTTTCTTGACTGTTTTTAGCCGTCAAGAAAGCAGTTTTTAGAAACCGTCAACGTAGGCAAAAACTTTTCTTGACTCCGGCCTAGATGACGGCCTTTAGCCGTCATGAAAAGCCCTCTTACAGTAGGATTTTGTTATTTGTTGACGTTTTATAACCGTCATAAGAAGCTAAATTTTGTATAGAAAGTTTTTTAATTATAATTATATAATCGAAGACACACATAATATCAGTAATCCAAAAGATATACATACATAAATTACTAGAAAACTCAATTTTTATATTAATAAACTGTATATTGTTCATACACCACAAACTTTGAATACATCAAACACGTCCACCACAAACATCTAACATTTGTCCAACCACAAACATATCCAACAAAAGTATCTAGTTTCCATGCATCTTAAACATCTAAAACTGAAAATTATATAGAAAACCAAAATATGTAGCAAATCCGGCCGGAGCACATCCCTCTTATATTCACAACACCTTCATTATCCATGTAGTTCCTGAGAGAAGAAGAGAAATATATTTAATCCTTTATGCGTCCATGTTTGTATAAATTAATAACTGAGAACAAAATAAAATAACCACGAGGCCTACAAGTCAATACAATAATCAAATTCTAGTTCAACAATTTAAAAAGATGTTAGGATGACTAACAAAATATGATATCAGTTGAATCAACCAAGCCACCAAAAAGTCCAAGATTATAATTAAAAATGGTGAAGAAGATGAATCTTTTTTCTGCTTTGGTTTGATTACTGACATAATAATGGTGAAGAAGATGGCTAAAAATGGTGAAGAAGTAAGTTTCCAACTGAAATTTCTTTCCATTGATTGACAATTTGATGAAGTTTACTGCATACTTAAATTTTTTTGCATATTTTTAGACTGATATTCAATTTGCTTTATTTAATATAATAAAAAGAAATTTGTGAACTGTGTTATTACGCATCTCTGGAGTTCACACCATGTTTATATCATTCCGAGTTGAGTTTTTGATGGCCTAAACATTGTTTCCTGTAAAATCTTAGAGAATGTGGGTTGTGGGTAGATACACATTCTGGTTATGAAAATATAGAATGTGGGTTGTCAGATGAATGGAGAACATTGTACATCACTAGCTTGTAGTGTGAAATTATGAACTAGAGTGGTTAGTATCTGGGGATATGGAGTAAGGGATATGGGTTGGAGATGTTGAGTTGTCAACATATTCAGAATCATTAAACCTGAATCATTAAAATGAACAACAAAGCTCATGGAGACATCAAAAAATAACTCATACAAAAGGCTTAGAAATTCAAAGTACTGAAACATAAAGCTTAGAAAAATCAAGGTGCACTGAAACATTCAGAAATATAAAGCATCTTTGATTGTTGCAAAACATAATCTTGTGTAGAAACCTATATATTATAGCTAATAAATCTTGAAAAAAAATGTCCCATGTTTACGTATTATCAGAATTTTCTAGGTCATCCATTCTCTAAATTGTTGTTTCACATATTCAACATTATGGAGTTCATTTGGATTATATTAAGCCTCGTTCTATTTGGTTCTCTATGTCAAACTTATGATGCTATTCTTTGCAAGATTCCATCCTACACTAAGGGAAGTTAAAGACTGTTCCGTGGCTGATATTTTACTGACTATTTAGTTTGCATTATCATCTGAAAACCAATCTTAAAACTATAAAAACCAGCCTCTTCAAAAACCTCCAAAACTGTCAAAACTGATATTCATTGGAACAATACTTGTGTACTGGAAACTGGCTTTCTAGTCCTTATCTTTCGTTATTTTTTGCCACATGGCATTATTTTCTTTTTCTGCTACGTATTGTAACTGACTTGCATACTTATAATTGAATAACACACAAATGTTATGGGGATTTTGCATTTATCATGAGTCCTTCCAGGAAAATAGAAGCCTATCAAATTTTGTGCAGTGTTAAAGTTCAAACAAGATCATATCCAACAAAATCTAGCAAGTAGGTCAGGTTGTGTATATCAGATACAACTTTGTCATTCTATACTCCATCATTCGATAAATGTTGGCACCTAGAATGTCAAAATATCAAGCAAGTCTACAAAACAAATTTTGTGAAGGATATCCATCTTAAATCAAGGTAAACTACAACAAAACAAAGAATCGTTTGTAGTAGATGTCACGCCCCGATTCGGGGAATCGTTCGCCTCCGCTTTGATTCACGCCGAATCGTTCGTCCTCGCTAAGGCGTGATGCCGTACAAGTCTGGAATTACACTTGTACAAGTTGTGCTCATGTTCTTTTTATAAATGAGACATTTTGAATAAAGATTTGCAGCGGTTAATTAAAAAAATTGGGCAACACAAATATGATCTTAAATAAGTTCTTTATTGATATCTTTGAAATTACATTCATAAAACATAAGGCTCTCAAACAGCCGAGATGAAATACCAAACTTGGCTACAACTTGCAGAAATATTGAAATGAGATACAACTTGTTCCATACATCATATCCTTTTATTAATAATGCGGTAATAACCACCTTCAGCAAAATGCCTTTTTTCAAGTGAAAACTTGAAGATGTACAAAGCTTCTAAAGAGTCGGACAGCAAGCCTTCAGCGTCTAAGATTATCCACTAGGTTTCCGGCACCTGTGGAGACGAGGGTCAGTACATTGCCACATATGTACTCGTGAGCGGCCATAACCGATCTCACCATAAATCAACAGTAGTAAAATTACATGAATGCTCACTATTAATTTGTGATCTTTCTTTCTTGCCTTAGGGTCCATTAACAATTCATATATTTGTGAGAAATATAAGGAGCATACAGTGATGTTAGAAACATAAGCAATTCATGTTGTTCTAACATAAGCAATTTATATTGATCACCAATTTGGTGAATCTTATCCACGGTCGATAGCCATCCCTGTAAATATTTATGAATACCACTTACTCTGCCAGCATAAGACATTGTTAGCTATGCCACCTGTCTATATGAAGGTCACTGACTACACGCCATCTGGGACATCTTGTTCGGACGGCTCCCCTTCAGCGGTGGGTAGCTAGCCCATCCGGAAGGTTCCTGAAAGACCGTGCTACTACTTCAGCACTGTGCTACTACTTCAGCACTATGTTCCTCCTAGGACGAATCGGTTCCGTGGCCTCAGACTACCGTTCGAGCTATACCTTTTATACAAGTAGTCCATGACCATGCATTTGAATGCAACTTAACTAAATAAGAAACATACATGCATGATAACATAATTCAAGTACATAAGCCACAGTTCTCATTCATCTTGCCATCTTGCCATCTTATCATCTTACCAACTTGCCTTGAGCCATAGGCTCGCATATTCGTTCCTCCAACCAAGGGACTATTCATTTGTAATAACATTCTTTCGAACCGAAGTCTGATATACTTACCGCCCAATACTTGGATCTTTGTATCACCTGTTTAGCAATTCATATCGCAACATACGAGCATCATTCGATTTGCAACATAAGCCTAGCCATGTGATAATTTATCTTTTATTATCTTTTCGAATTATTACTAGGCATCTTTTATTAAGCCCCGAACGCAATAACAAGTCTACCATTGTTATGCATAAAGATTAAGGATTGTTGAAGGATCAAAGCCACTCACTTGTTGGTGAATTGCCGAGCGAAAGAGGTCTTCTACGCAACGTCAAGCTCGGTTTACTGCGTTAGCACCTGCATTGGCACCAACGTTTGGTTAGCATACTTCTTCTCTTTCTCTCAGTGATTCGATATGAAATACGTAGACAGTGAAAGTAAATCCATAAAAACATTCATAAAAAACAATCAATAAAATGCACACAAAAGCTAACAGCAAAAGCGACATCGAAAAGCAGCTTAGCAACGGTCTCGGGACAAGCGACTCTTATATAGAACTCTTCCCCCAAGATGCGTGCCACTACATCTTGGACATCATTTCAAAAGAGTCCAATCCATAACGAGGAAAGGATCTCAATTTATTATCCCGCGATCCTGGTAAAGTTTTCCCCAAGTAAGGTTCCCTAATTCTCATCCGATTCGGCCATTCGAACGCTAGCACGCTCCGTGCTCCGCAACGGAATTCAGGGCATTACATATTAATACACTAACAAAAAGTTTCATCCCCGAAACTTAAACACAAATCCACCTAGGTCAAACAACAAAGAAAACTTTTCCTTCACATCCGCCTCAAGTTCCCACTTCGACTCTTCGACAGAATGATTTCGCCAAAGAACTCGAACCAAAGAAACAACTCGATTTTGCAAAAATATATCCTTCCTATCCAAGATCTGTACGGGTTCCTCTACATAAGACAAGTCTGCTCTTAGCCCTAATGAACCGAAGTCTACCACATGGCTTGGATCATGTACATACTTCCATAGTTGCGAAATATGGAAGATATCGTGTACTCCATCCAATGCCGGTGGTAATACGAACTGATAGGAGACAGGGCCTACTCGCTTAAGAATTTCAAACGGGCCAACAAATCTTGGACTTAACTTCCCCTTCGCACCGAATCGTATAACTTCGTGCATCGGTGGCACCTTCAGAAATATGTGATCGCCTTCCATGAATTCTAATGGTCGTCGATAAGTATCTGCATAACTCTTCTGTCGACTTTGTGCTACAAGTAACTTCTCCTGAATCATGCGGACCTTCTCGATGACCTGTTCCACCATTTCCGGACCAAGTACCTGTCGTTCACCGACTTCATCCCAACAAATCGGAGACCGACACCATCGTCCGTATAATGCTTCATACGGAGCCATCTGTATACTTGACTGGTAACTTTTGTTGTAAGCAAATTCTGCTAGCGGCAAGTGAGTATCCTTACTGGTTTTCAGATCAATAGCACAAAGACGTAGCATGTCTTCAAGTATCTGATTCACCCTCTCGGTCTGGCCATCGATTTATGGATGATATGCAGAACTAAATTTCAATTGTGTTTCCATGGCCAAATGTAAACTGACCCAAAATGTGATAAAAATTGCCCATCCCGATCGGATACTATTGATGCTGGAACTCCATGCAATCGGACAATTTCATCCAAGTATAGCTAAGCTAATCGGGCGACGCTCCATGTGGTTTTCATTGCGAGAAAATGTGCAGATTTGGTTAATCGATTAACAATGACCTAAATTGCATCATTCCCACGCTGCGTCTTCGGCAAG
Organism: Iris pallida; assembly: GCA_029216955.1. Lineage (NCBI taxonomy): Eukaryota > Viridiplantae > Streptophyta > Magnoliopsida > Asparagales > Iridaceae > Iris > Iris pallida. Next base: position 6,297,654 of record JANAVB010023996.1, on the reverse strand, counting down.
CCAACTATAAAATCTATGGTTATATGATTCCACTTTCATTCAGGGATCGAAAGGTTCTATATCTCCCCGTCGGGCCTTTGGTGTTCCACCTTAACTCGTTGACACGCTAAGCATTGCGAGACAAAGAGGGCCACATCTTGTTTCATGCCATGCCACTAGAAGATCGTACGCAAATCTTTGTATATTTTTGTACTTTCGGGTGCAACGAATACTTGGCATAACGGGCCTCCGTCAAGATTTCTTTCCGGAGTTCTTCATCCTTCGGGACTCATAGCCTCCCCTTGAGTCGTAACGATCCATCCTCGTGCCTGGTGAAGTCGCTGGCTTCACCCCCTTCCAATATTCTGCCAATCTTAATCAAGGACTCATCCGTCCTCTGTGCTGTCTTTATCTTTTCCAATAAACTCGGCTCAAGTTGAAGTTGAGCCAGTTGTGCATTACGGCCACGAATCTGGAGCTCAATTCCCTTGCTCTCTAATTCCTCCAGTATTCGTTTGTCAATGCTGATTGATCCCACAAAGTTCCGACTCAACACGTCCGCCACCATATTACCTTTTCCTGGGGTGTACACGATCGTCAAGTCGTAGTCTTTTATAAGCTCCAACCAACGTCTTTGCCACAAATTTAAATCCTTTTGAGTAAAGATGTACCTCAGGCTCTTATGATCGGTGAAGATATCGCAAGACACTCCATACAAGTAGTGCCTCCATAATTTTAATGTAAACACTATCGCTGCCAATTCCAAATCGTGCATTGGATAATTTTTCTCGTGTGTCTTAAGTTGTCTCGAGACATACGATATCACCTACCCTCTCTGAGTCAATACACATCCCAAACCCAATCCAGATGCATTACTGTATATCTGAAATCCCTCGATGCCGTCAGAAAGTGTAAGGATTGGAGCTGACACGAGACGTTGCTTCAGATTTTGAAAGCTAGCCTCGCACTCATCAGTCCAATCGAATGCAACTCCCTTCTGGGTTAGCCGAGTTAAAGGCGTTCCCACTTTTGAAAAATCCTTGACAAACTTCTTCTAGTAGCCTGCCAAGCCGAGGAAACTTCGGATCTCGCTCGCCGACGTAGGTTGCTTCCAATCCACCACAGCTTTAATTTTCTTTGGGTCAACGGACACACCTTCTGTCGAGATAATGTGCCCTAGGAACGACACGCTACTCATCCAAAACTGACATTTTCTTAGCTTGGCATAGAGCTGATTGTTCCGTAGAGTCTGTAACACTGTCCTCAAATGCTCTGCATGGTCTTCTCTGCTCTTCGAGTAGATTAGGATATCATCAATGAACATGACCATAAATTTATCCAAAAAGGGTCGGAAGACTCTGTTCATCATATCCATGAAAGATACAGGGGTGTTGGTCAGTCCGAAGGGCATGACCAAGAATTCATAGTGTCCATATCTGGTTCGGAATGCGGACTTAGGAACGTCATCGGATTTGATCTTTAACTGATGATAGCCTGAGCGATCAATATTTAAAAATACAGACGCCCCTTGCAACTGATCGAAGAGGTCGTCTATTCGAGGCATTGGGTATTTGTTCCGAATTGTAACTTTGTTTAGCTCGCGGTAGTCGATGCACAGCCACATCGATCCATCTTTTTTCTTCACAAATAGCACCAGAGCACCCCGTGGTGAAACACTGGGTCTGATATATCCCCTATCTAATAATTATTGTAGCTGCACTTTGAGTTCATTTAATTCAGCAGGCGCCATCCTGTACGGAGCCCTTGAGATCGGACGAGCGTCTGGAAATGTATCGATAGTGAATTCAATCTCTTGGTCCGGAGGCATTTCGGGTATCTCGTCAGAAAACACATCAGGAAATTCTGCCACGGCTTCAGTGTTAGCTGAGTCTGCACCATTCTTGCGTGTGTCTCGAACAGAAGCAAGGTACCCTACGTAGCCAGAATGTAACATTTGCGGGCCGTAGTAGCTGAAATCACTATCGACGCCTTCGCCGACGAACTGGGCGAGTAAGAAAATTCTGTTCCTCCGGGTAGTCGAAACACAACTCGCTTCTTCGCACAGTCAATCGTCGCACAACATGCACTTAACCAATCTATTCCCAGAATGATGTCATAATCCTTCATATCAAGCTCGACTACATCTAATGGTAGCCTTCTCTTTCTGATACATATGTAACCATCCCTACATATCATGTTAGTAGGCATCTCCACTCCTGATAGAGTATTAACACTAAGATGTACATCCAACATTGACATTTTTATTTTATGTTCCTTAACAGTCTTTAGATATAAAACTATACGTAGCACCAGAATCGAATAAAGTACGTACAGGAATGCCATTAAATAATAATATACCTGTCACAACAGTATATGATGCAAGTACTTCTTCCTGTGTCAATACAAAGACTCGGCCCTGAGCACCGGGCCTTTGATTCTATGGTGGCTGGTGGGGTCGTGACGCCTGTCCATGATTCTGTTGATGCTGTTGGTGATGCTGGTGGTGTTGCTGCTGCCTTAGAGGGTTCTGGTGACCCCTCCCTGGACAGTTTTGGAATCCGTGGCCCATGCGACCACATTTGAAGCAACCACCCTCTAGCACCTGATATTCGTTAGCGAAGTACCCTTTGTTGCGGCACTTGTTGCAGAATGGTCCACCCTGATTGGGTCGTTGAAAGCCACCGTGATTCTGACGCCTAGGCGCCTCATATCCACCCCCGTTGTTCGGTCTCTTATTTTGTAGATTCTGCACCGACGCTTGTACTGGCGCCGTCGTAGGATAGTGTGGGTCTAATTCCTTTGCGTGCTCATAAGACTCCTGAAAAGTCTTATACTTCTGAACCACGACTTGAGCATTCAAAGCAAGCCTCAAGCCCTGCTCAAACCAACTATCCTTAGATGCTTCGTCAGTAAACATCGTGATTGTATACTGAGACATTCTTGAAAACTCTGTCTCATACTCCTTCACCGTCAAGTTTCCCTGCTCGAGCTTCTGGAATTCCAATTCTTTAGCTCGCTGCTCAGTCAAAGAGAAGTACTGAGCCAGAAAGGCCTCGTGGAACATTTGCCAAGTAATTTTTGTTGTCCCATTCACTCCCACAAGAATCCTTTTCTGACTTTGCCACTAGTAGTGTGCGTTGGAAACCAGCAGTAGTTTCACACACGATACCCTCTTGGATCCAACAATACCCAAAGCTTCCAGGTAATCCTCCACTTCAACTAGCCAATCCATAGCAATGGTGGTCTCTTCTATCCTTTTGAATTCTTTGTTGCATATTTTCTTGAACTCTGTAATGTCGGCCATAGCAGTGGTTTTCTTAGCCGCTGGGGGTTCCTCTGCCTCCACGAGTTTGTTTTCCCTTAAGACTGGAGTGCCTTGAGCCCCATTGTTCAGCACTGATCGGACCAATTGTTGTAGGGTATCTAGCTGCTTCTGTTGGGCCTCGAATTGCTTTGTGTTCTGCCTCTGCTGGCTTTCCATCATAGCCAGCATCCTCTCCATCGGGTCGGTTGAGGCGACCGCCCTTGAGCTACTCGCGTTGTTCGTTGTACCCGTCTTTGTCATCTCTGCAAAAATAGAGAAGCTTGTTAGTCTCAAAATATATTTATGGACTTATTGTATGGAACATCTCATTTCAGGACATTTAAAACAAAAGTTTTTTTAAGAAGCAATAAAGCTTGTGTCATTTTTGAAATCTCAAAACCAAGAAATTCCCAAGGAAGTAAAGTCGTGCTCTGATACCAAACTGTCACCCTCCGATTCGGGAAATCGTTCGCCTCCGCTTTGACTCACGCCGAATCGTTCGTCCTCGCTAAGGCGTGATGCCGTACAAGTCTGGAATTGTACTTGTACAAGGCGTGCTCGTGTTCTTTTTATAAAAGTGACATTTTGAATAGAGATTTGCAGCGGTTAATAAAAAATTTGGACAAAACAGATATGATCTGAAATAAGTTCTTTATTGATATCTTTGAAATTACATTCATAAAACATAAGGCTCTCAAACAGCCGAGATAAAATGCCAAACTTTGCTACAACTTGCAAAAATATTTAAATGAGATACAACTTATTCCATACATCATATCCCTTTATTAATAATGCAGCAATAACCACCTTCAGCAAAATGCCTTCTTCTTCAAGTGAAAACTTCAACATGTACGAAGCTTCTAAAGAGTCAGACAGCTAGCCTTCAGCGTCTAAGATTATCCACTAGGTTCCTGGCACCTGTGGAGACGAGAGTCAGTATATTGCCACATATATACTGGTGAGCGGCCGTAACCGATCTCACCATAAATCAACAGTAGTAAAATTACATGAATGCTCACTATTGATTTATGATCTTTCTATCTTACCTTAGGGTCCATTAATAATTCATATATTTGTGAGAAATATAAGGAGCATACAGTGATGTTAGAAACATAAGCAATTCATGTTGTTTTAACATAAGCAATTCACATTGATCACCAATTTGGTGAATCTTACCCACAGTCGATAGCCATCCCTGTAAATATTTATGAATACCACTTACTCTACCTGCATAAGACATTATTAGCTATGCTACCTGTCTATATGATGGTCACTGACTACACGCCATCTGGGATATCTTGGTCGGACGGCTCCCCTTCAGCGGTGGGTAGCTAGCCCATCCGGAAGATTCCCGAAAGACCGTGCTACTACTTCAGTACTGTGCTACTACTTCAGCACTATGTTCCTCCCAGGCCGAATCGGCTCTGTGGCCTCAGAGAACCGTTTGAGGAATTATACCTTGTATACAAGTTGTCCATGACCATGCATGTAAATGCAACTTAACTAAATAAGAAATATACATGCATGATAACAGAATTCAAGTACATAAGCCACAGTTCTCATTCATCTTGCCATCTTATCATCTTACCAACTTGCCTTGAGCCATAGGCTCGTATATTCGTTCATCCAACCAAGGGACTATTCATTTGCAATAACATTCGTTCGAGCCGAAGTTCGATATACTTACCGCCCAATACTTGGGTCTTTGCATCATTTGTTTAACAATTCATATCGCAACATACGAGCATCATTCAATTTGCAACATCAGCCTACCCATGTGATAGTTTATCTTTTATTATCTTTTCGAGTTATTACTAGGCATCTTTTATTAAGCACCGAACGGAATAACAAGTCTACCATTGTTATGCGCAAAGATTAAGGATCGTCGAAGGATCAAAGCCACTCACTTGTTGGTGAATTGCCGAGAGAAAGAGGTCTTCCATGCAACGTCAAGCTCGGTTCACTGCGTTAGCACCTGCATTAGCACCAACGTTTGGTCAGCATACTTCTTCTCTTTCTCTCAGTGATTCGATATGAAATGCGTAGCCAGTGAAAGTAAATCCACAAAAACATTCATCGAAAACAATCATGAAAATGCACACAAAAGCCAACAGCAAAAGCGACATCGAATACCAACAGGGCAACGGTCTCGGGGCAAGCGACTCTTATATCGAACTCTTCCCCCAAGATGCGCGTCACTGCATCTTGGGCATCATTTCAAAACAGTCCAATCCATAATGAGAAAAGGATCTCAATTTATTATCCCACGATCCTGGTAAAGTTTCCCCCAAGTAAGGTTCCCCAATTCTCATCCGACTCGACCATTCGGCCGCTAGCCCGCTCCGTGCTCCGCAACGGTATTCAGGGCATTACAGTAGATACCTACAAGTATATATTCTTCTACACACAAGATTTTACCTGCTGCTGCTATGCTACACACTATGAAGATACCCACAAGTATATCTTCTACACAACAATCACCTAAATTTCACCTCCCTAAAGGATACATGACACCCCCAAATGTTTCTACAGGAAATACTCTCCCAAATGATGGCATTGGTACCTATAGCAAATACCCTCTAGGCTTTGTTACCTGATTTGACTTTGATAAGTAGTTTAGAACATTCAAATTGTCACTTTTAGTTGTCATTGATATTTGTGATCTTAATTTCCTGAGATTTCACGATTCGATGAACAACATATCAATGTTATTTGCCAATTTGGTTCTCTCTTGACTTGTTACTTATGTCGACCTTTTGCTAGTTCTAGTTGCTTTCCAGTTTCTATTAATTAGATTGCACAATATTCTTTCATGTATCACCTACTATTAATCATGTTATTTTGTTCTATAATAGAGTTCCAACCTATTAGACAAATAATAACTCAATATCCCAAGTATTTTTTGATAGCTTTTATAATTTATTTTCTTCCATTGAGTTCAAGCTTACTCTTTCCAGTTTGAACATCGGTGCTCAAATACCCATGATACACAGACCTAAATTGATGTACACACCCAAACAGTGCTCTGATATGCACTGGAACTGCACTCGTTGATGTTGCAGCTCTACACAGCTACTATTGCCACAGGTAGCTGCTGCTGCATTTTCAGGAACCCGACACACACATGAATAGGTTCATATACACATACTACCTATTATTTTGGCAAAGATAATTATTTCATAGATGGTGGTTACTTTGGCACAGACGCATGGTACTACACCAGCATACTAGTATAGTTGCCATGTCTAATTATCCGCAGCATAGTTATGGCCATGTCTCCACTTTCTTCTTTGGATGCTAACACAATGTTGTAATTGTAGCTACTAAGCACACTAAATGGACAACCGATGCTCCTCAAAGAAAGAAATGGATTACTAAGCACATTAAAGATTATAGTTAACACTTATCTTATACAACCATTTCTTTGGCAATAATAATGTCATAGCAGAACATATAATAGGAAATTTAAAGGAAAAAGAAACAAAAATGAAAGGAGGAGTTATACCTTTCGGCATCAACATTTGTAGCCTTCAAGAAGGCGATTAGGGCATCGAGCGCGTTCTCTTGCACCGGAACATCGAATTCTCTATTGTCTTTCAAAACAAAAAATCTATCGAACAAAAAATGATCAGTTATGCAAAGTTTTTGATCATCGACATCAGTTCTTACACATAAAAAATCCTAAAATTTTTTAACAAAGAATTTAAGAAAAACTAGGTCAATTTGACTTCGACAATGCAAAGTAAACACAAAAAATGTCTTATCTCATATCTATTGTGGCACGACGGAGGACTTCCCACAGACGGAACCGCTACTTGTCATCGCTTGACACCGTCGTCCTTGTTGAAGCGGATGCGATCCACCTTTCCCTTCTTGACATGATAAATTTTAGATCTTCCCTAAAATAGGACCAACTTCAAAGCCCTAAAATGAAAATTTTTACAAATTTTCAGAAATCAAGAAAAGGAACCAACTTCAAATCCCTAAAATTAAAAAATTCACAAATTTGTAGAAATCAAAAGAGAAAAAAGTTCTTTTTTCATCAATATCATCAACCTAACCCAAAAAGAGAAAAAAAAACCCCTAACAAAACCCTAAGAAATGGTACCTCATGTCCTCGAGGTAGACGTCATCGTCGTCAAAATCCGCCTCCTCGGCCAAAATGGCATTAATGGTTGATCACGACGTCGAAGCAGCGGAGCACGCCGTCGTGCCTCTTTTTCTTCCCACCGGACCTTTTCTTCTTTTCGAGATCACTCTTTCTTTGCAAGGGGGAGGACGACAAAAGATGGCACGATGGAATGCTCCGCTTCTTTGATGACCGGGATCGGAACGGCTGGGCTCGAAGAAGAGGAGTATGAGAAATAAAGGGAGGAAGAGAGAAAAGGACTCGAAGAGGAGAGGAGGAGAAATAGAGAGAGGAGTTGTTTCGGGAAAAATTTTCTGCTCCTCGCCATAAAAAATAACCGCAGCCGTCAAGAAACATAAAAAATTTGAAAAAATTACTATAATGGCAGCCGAAAAATTTGTGCCCACTTTTTCACACATACATTAATTGAAGGTTTTTATCAATCCGTCAACAGAAAAAATTGTGTTTCTTGACGGATCCTCTAAAACCGTCAACTATTATGGTAAAAATTTGCTAAATTAACTTAAAATGTGTGCTTTTTTGACGTAAACCTAAAACCGTCAAGATAACCACTATTGTTGACGGTTTTCGAAGGCCGTCAACTTATAAACCGTCAAGAATCGATATTTTTCTTGTAGTGAGAGGGTCGTGGGTACTAGACAAATGAGCTCCCAACTTGTCACTTTTGCGGCAAGAAGGAATATGATCATAGGGATTACAAGAAGAAGCTGGGATTATGTTATTAATTATTTATTAAGTATTAATATTATGTTATGTATATTATTGTTGCTTAATTTTGAGGTCAAAAATTCCTAAGGTGGGTAGGTTGTAAGCCCGTTGAATTTTTAGAGTTATTTTCTTAATTTATTTATATTATTTTTATTTAGTATAGTTATTAATAGATATTTTTCCACTATTATATATGATCATAATATATACTTTTATCTAGCTTTGATTTTTGGAGCACAATAAATGTCAATCTCAAGAAGCTTCCTTCATGAGTTTTCACCTAGATGAGTTTAAATTTACTTTGATATATCATGTCCCACTCAAATATATTTTATTTTTGTCGCACAACTTTTGGGTCAATTTAGGCGAAAAGGTTATCTACAGTAAAACATGTTGTACTTTTCAACTTGATTTCTGTTCTTGATATTGATCCAACCTAAAAGATCCATTTCGACTATTTTTGAGCCTACTACATAGATGCCTATGTTGTCCCACTCAACTGAGTTCTCATGTTCTACTTCTTTCAAATGGCACATAAGACCCATTTTTAGCTATTTCGGTGTTTATTTCTCTTAGAAATAATTTTGGAACTTAACCCTAGTCAACCTAACCTAGTGGGGACCACTCTAGGGTGTCAACTCATGGAAGAACACTACTAAATTGGTTTATATCAATTTATAAGCAACCACGTGCTAAAATATTCACTCATTTGACCAAAGTCAAACATCCTATCCAATTAAGGAAACCCTTTCCACTTAAATTTAAAATGATTGATTGGAAGACCAAATCAAAGCCAAATCAATCAAAACCAAGCCCAAAATTTCCATAATTCATAGGAGATCAAACCGTTATATGTACATCCCATCCATTTCCACCTACCTCCTCTCGATATATCAAAATCTTCCCACCTCTATACATATACCGATGACCACCAAAACTTAGGCCGACCACTTACAACCACCAATTCTTCGATTTCTAAGCCATCCACCACCTCTTCCACACCCCTCTCGACTTCCTCCACCATTTTAGCAAATTTTGGGAGCATTATGACGCTTTTTGAGAGAGAACCAAGCCCTCGAAGACACCGAAACTTGTCGTTGAAACCTGTCGTTTGTTCTAAAATTCTAGCAGTAGGTTGGTGCTTTGTAAAATAGGTTAAAAATAGTTTGGCTTATCTATTTTGACTCATAGCCAGTTTAAAGGATAGCCCTACATGTTTACTTTCATGTCTAATCGCTAACTCACACCGTTCCACTCTGTTTGGTCGTGGCGTCCGTTACACCAAAATGTGTCCAAAAATGACGAATTTCGGTGCGGAGACTTTCCCGACGACTTCGAGATCTTAACAAAACCTTGGTAAGATCTATAACATCTATGTCTATCATCTAGAATCATTTTTCATAAATTTTTGCAACTGTTTCATGATGTTATGCTATCACTTTGCTTCTATCAAATTTTGGACACGACACACCTCTCAAAATTAATCTTTTTGACTCCAAACTTTTGTAGGATTTAAATATAATATAAATCTAATAATTTTAGATAAATATCATATTTAACCCTAATTATTTAGATTTATCCTAGAATAAATATTTTTCATATTTTTTTCATGATTTATCGCTTCTGAATAAAATTTCTATGTGGCATGCTATGTTGATACTTTAATAAAGTGATCTAGCATATTTTTCTAAAAAAGATATTTATATAAAATATATTCAAAATTATTTACAATAATTTTAGAAATTAAAAGTATATATTTGATATATAGTATTATATAATGGGTTGCCATATATAGATTATTGTATCTTTAAATAGTTTAGACTAGTGGATTAATTTGTGTGACCAGTTTAGCCTAATAAGGTAAGTATATATATGAGGTAAGTATTATGGTGATGTTTATTTAGTTTACTTATATTTCTAAGAGTTCATGGTCACTTGTCTACCGATGTTGAAGCCGTACGGATGTTGAAGCCAGACCGATACTTTATTCCTTTGCCGAAAATCTAGGCAAGATACCATGCCACTATGATCTTATTTTATTTTCTGTTATACATAGACGCGTTGTTGTGTATTAGGATTAGATGTCTTAGAAAAGCGTCCAAGTGTGACTTGGGTGCCGTCGATGATGCAATTGTTGACTTATAGTAGGTGTGTGTGACCTAGTGTGTTAGTAGACTTGCTTGCGTTGAAGTTATTTTTCAGTACTTCTATGACTTGGATACGGCTCATGATACGACAATTAGAGTAAGAGTTACATTGGTATTGGCACGCACCCTGTACTTGGCCAGTGCAAGGGATTCGTGTGACAGATTATATATGACTAGTTATGTTAGTTAGAGGACTTGCATATGAGATACGAGTCGTGTAAGTCATGGACATGACCTTGTAATACTCCTGGACAGGGAAGACTATTAGTAGGCATATGGGATTACCCTATCCTTATAGCCTCAATGTGCCGAGTTATAGGCTATAGTAGTGGATATTCGATTATCGTCTGCATACTAGTCTCTGGTTTAGGTGAGTGTATGCTAGTATATTCATGATATTAGTTGGCGGCATTACCTACCTTTACGACCCCAAAGTAGTCTTCAAGTGCATTACACTTAGATGGATAGTTTACCATGTCAGTTATTTTTATGTTTATGTATATTACTTTTATTGTTCATATTTTGGCTAGTTATTGTATCATGTTACGTCTATCTGAGGACCTGGTGATCTCTCCAGGTTGTTGCTGAGCTTATAGTATAGACAGGTGGATGGTATAATTTTGGCTGTAAGGTTTGGGTATTGCTTGTAGTGTTAGTTTATTATTTTTTCGTGTTTCTATGTCCTTTTATGTTATATCTTGCTCATTTAGTCTAGTTTTACTGGACCTCTATTTTTTCTCGAGTCTATTCCAAACATATATGTTAATGGCTTGCAGATCATGATATGTCTTGTTTGTTCTTATTTTTTTATTATTGTGGATTGAGACATAGTTGTGATAGATTATATATAGTTTACTTTACAGCGTAGTGCGATCAGGATAAGTCTATTATATTGGGAATAGTTATTCTAGTCATACAGCTGGAATGCTCATGTCTTAGGTTATTATATATTTTAGAACTTAGGCATGACAGATGTCCTCTAACCAGTCGTCAGCATAGAGGTAATGGCCCATTGGAAAATGGTCACACCTTATTTTGATAATCAACGACAACTTTGGTCGATACGTAAAATACGAACTACTACAGGTGAAAGGAAATCAAAGACGAAGAACATCTATAGCATACTGCGTCTACATCCCACTGTTACAGAACATCACATCGTTATCCAGAAGCATATCTTATTGGAATCCAGATCGAGTCATTTTATATTTTCTTCTTTATTTTCAATTTTATTGAGACTATGAAATATAAATGTGAGATCGTTCGGGATTGATATTGGCTTAGGTTTATTCCTAGTCTATATATCCAAATAAGCATACCAACTTAATTCCACAAACCGATAAATCCAAAAGCCCAGAACCTATACAATTTGGCCCATACAAATCTCGTTCTGGCCCACCAGAACTCAGCCAGAACTATGACCGAGTTTAGTCCGTGTTCGAATAGAGTTCGATCTGAGTATTTTGAATTTCTGTTCCCACCAAATCTGTATGCAACATTCGAATGCTAGATTTTTTCAACCGAACTCTGCCCGAACTTTGCCCGAGTTCGGTCCCCAAAAATATTATAAATAGAGAAGGATTTTTACATTTCTAAATCACTCATTCACACTCTCTTCTCCATCTTTTCTAAAGTTTTCTCAGCGATCTAAAGCTTTCACATCTAGCCTATACTACTCTTAGCCAAAGCCAGTACAGTACTATTCGATCTAGTGTTTTGGTTCAGAAGAGCTGTATCATAGGTTGCAATTCAGAAAATATTCCAATTTTTGGAATCAGTTTGTTGGATTCGGTCGTGCACTCGGCACCAAGGCACGTTGTTGTAAATAGATGGCAAGTTTTTATTTAGCGTGTGAATAGTAGATTAACATCGAGCAAGAGTACTCGAGACTGGAGTAGTCCTCTCAAAGAGAGACCAGTATACATCACTGTGTTCACTGAGTTAGATTCTCTGATCTCTTGCCTGCTGCATTTATTTACTATCCCTTATATATGCTATAGTATATAACTGCTAAAAATTTAAAGCGATGATTATTTCTGCTGTACGTATACACACTCTATTTACCCCCCTCTAGAGGTGCTTAACGGTTCTATAATTGGTATCAGAGCAGGTTATATTCAAATATAACACTCTAGAGAGTATATATGGCAGTTATGAAATCTATATTCAACGGTGAAGGGCAATTCACAAATAGACCCCACTATTTGATGAAATAAACTATATATATTGGAAAACATGAATAGTTTCTTTCTCAAGTCTCTTGATTTTGATCTTTGGTCAATATAAATAGACGATTATATGAAATCGACTAGAATTTTAGTTGATGGAGATCTAGTAGAAAAGCCGCACGACAAATACACAGATCAAGAAAAGACAAAGGCTAGTCTAGATGCACGAGCCATCAATGACCTATTCTGTACAATTGAAAGAATTAAGTTTAATCATGTTTCTACCTGTACTACATCACATAAAATTTGGAGACTTCTTGAGGTGACTCATGAAGGAACTTTTCAAGTGAAGGAATCTAAAATTAGCAGACTAACACAGGAGTATGAATCATTCAAGATGAAACTCGGTGAGTTAATTATACAGATGTTTACTCGTTTCCTTGATTTCACTAATCCTTTACATTCTCTTCGTAAGGATTATAGCAATCATAAGAAGATCAAAAAGATTTTACGGGCTCTAACCAAGAATTGGAACCCGAAAGCAACTGCGATCAAAGAAGGAAACGATCACATGACAATGACTCTGGAGACACTTATGGGCAAGCTGATGACCCATGAGCTGGACTTGCTAAAATTGGAAGAAGCAACCCCAGAGGAAAAATCTGTCACCTTCAAAGCACAAGCCAAAAAAGTCACATACAATGACTCTGACGAAGAATCATCTAGTGGTGATGGGCAAGTCCGGCTAGTCAGAAACATCATAAAGTTCTTGAAGTTTGAAAGATTAAACCAAAAGAAGAAGGACGTCCACAAAAGTAATAAAGAAGAAACAATCTGCTTTGATGTAAGAAGTCAGGGCATATCAAGAAGAACTGTCCATTATCAAAGAAAAGAAGTCCATATGATCGATCAGGATCAAGCATAAAAGCCACAACAGGTCAAAAGTATGCTAATACAAGCATCTGGCATAAAAGTGAGGCCAATAAATCAGAGGAGGAGGACAGACCCAGCAGCACTACAAATGTCTATTTTATGGCTTTTGATAAGGTATCTACTAACCCTCTGTACGATGATTTTACTTTTGGTGAGTTAGAAACTGCCTTTAGAGAACTACTGGATGAACATGAAAATGTGTTAGACAAGTACAAGCAATCTCGCAAAGAGGTTAAGGCTTACACAACTAAAGTAGCTAGATTATCTAATCTTGTTGAAGATATAAAAGAGACATCTTCTACCCGTAGCACGGATGAGATAGCCAAGATTAAAGTAGACTATCATGAGGCTGTCTCATAAATAAAAAGAAAGAAAAAGACTATGTCGAAGTACAAGAGCTTTATGACATAGAGGAGAAGAGACATATAGTCACAGAGCAAAGACTCATTAATATGACTATCAAATATGAGGAGTCTTGTGCGATCTCTAAAAAGTTAGAGATCAAGTTAGGCAAACAAACCATCCATGCTACACAGCCTAAGGTTAGTCCTAATGCTAAGCATACTTCTAAGAGAACTAAACCACAAAAAGCACACAAGAACACGTTTCACACAATTATGCTTTCACTTATAGCTTTTCAAAGAAGACACAAAAGAATGTCAACACAGAAACAAAAAGAATATTTTAAAAAATTACTTACACGTATTATGATAATCACGGGCACATATCACAGTATTGTCAAGCAAGGAAGCTTGTTGACAATCATATACTTGCTTGGCTTTCTATAACTAATCAAAAAGGACCCTTGAAGAAATGGGTACCAAAGGATTCATCTACTCATTTTGTAGTTGGACCTTCAACCCTCTCATGTTAAAAGTAAGTGGATTCTTGATAGCAGATGTTCGCGACACATGGCTGGTGATACATCTTTATTCGCTATGCTATCGATGAGGAAAGAAGGATACGTAGCCTTCGAAAATAATTTGAGAGATAATATAATTGGAAATAGCACTGTTGGTATATCTCCCTATCCAGTAATAAAGGATGTCCGCCTAGTCACAGAGTTGAAACATAACCTATTGAGCATAAGTCATTTGGCAGATAATGGTTATGGCATTAACATTGTGAAAGACAAATGTTCAATCTTTGATATTTCATCTGGTAATCATGTATATAAAGGGATTAGGGAAGACAATATTTATGTTTTTTCTACAAAGTAATAATAATGCAGGAAAGTGACTGGTAGCCAACCAGGATGAAAGTTGGCTCTGCCATATGAGGCTAGGACATGCTAATATGGACACTATCTCACGGCTATGTACTAAAAAGTTGGTAAAAGGACACCCAAAAATCACATTCAAGAGAGACATGGTACGTGCTGACTGTGAAAAAAAACAAAGCAACTAGGTGTTTGTTTAAATCCATTAACGCTATAAGTACATATAGACCTTGCAGTTGATTCATATGGATTTATTCGATCCTACTAGAGTCATTAGTCTTGGATTTTGTAATTGTTGATGATTTTTCTTGTTATGCATGGGTTTTCTTTTTATCAAACAAAATTATGCTATTTTTAAATTTTAGATATTTTATAAAAAGGTACAAAACGAAAAAGGCTTCATGATTACTCGAATTCGAAGTGGTCATGGTGGCAAATTCATAAATATTAATTTTAAAAAGTTTTGTGATGATAGTGGATATTACCACCAGTTTTCTTGTCCTAGAAAATACCAACAGAATGGTGTTGTGGTGCGGAAGAATCGTACTCTAAGCGAGATGGCTAGAGTCATGCTGAATCATCATAATCTTCCAAAGTATTTTTTGGACAGAAGCTCTTAGTACAACCTGTCATGTTTTAAATAAGGTGTTGATTCGACCTATCTCGAAGAAAACACCATATGAATTATAGTTTGGCAGGATTCCAAACATTTCATATTTTAAAGTTTTTGGATGTCGTTGCTTTATCCTGAACACTATGGATAGTCTAGATAAGTTCAACTCTAAAGCAGACGAAGGGATATTTTTCGGATATGCTACTAAGAGTAAGGGATAAATAATTTTTAATAAAAGATCTATGATTGTTGAAGAATTAATTAACTTTACTTTTGGTAAGCTCAATAGTCACAGATTTAGCAACCGCTATAAGAAAAATACCCTGTTATAAAGCTTGAAAAGAAGATATTACAGTAGTAACACATAATATGACGGTTCTAAAGAGTTTTTAGCCTACTATAATGATTTATAGCATTAAGCATTATATGTTGTTCACATATATGTAACGTTGTTACACGCAAACGTTATAAAAAGTGGTAAAAAATTAGACCGCCCGCTCGATTGCCCGCTCAAACTCGACCCCTAAATCAAAACCCTCAGTCCCCTTTTTTTTCCTCTCTCTCTCATTTTCTTTCTCATCTCCTCCTCTTCTCTTTTCCGCCAACCACTCTTACCATCGCCACCAGACCCAAAAACCCTAACCCTAATCTTTTGGGGGTTTTTAAGGAGGAGAAAAAGATGAGGGAGTGGACAAGGAGAATAATTAGGGATTTTGTTACACTAGATTCGATACTCAATAACTAGGTAGTAATTCGTTCTTCTTCGATCCAGTCTTCAATTAAGGTTCTTATGATCTAGAAAAAACATATTTTTCAATTAGGGCTCGTGCTCGGAGATGTGAAACCTCCACCTACACATGAACAAGCTCGCCAGCCTGATCCCTCCAGAGCTCGACAGGCTACGAAAGTTGACGAGCCTACTCCTGTGGGGGAACTCGCTGTCGGCGCTAGTGGTCCTCGACCTCTCTGTGAACAAGCTCTCCAGAGGAATCCTCGGGGACCTCAACAGGCTTGGCTTTGTGGAGCAGCTGCACCTCTCGGACAACGTGCTGGCCAGCCCCTGCCCTACGGAGCTCATCAACTACAGCAACCAGACGGCACTACAGCTCGACAAGAACGCTCTCTTCGGGCCCATCTCGTATGAGATTGGTGAGCAGAAGTACCTGCAGAGCCTCTTTCTGTGGAGGAAAACGATGGCGGGGACCATCCCTCATTCTTCGCCAACTGCACCGAGCTCTATGCGCTCGACCTCTCCAAGAACTAGCTCATCGACTCCATCCCTGGCGCATTTCTACGGACTTCTGGAAGACCGACAAGAGGACTTCTCGAAGATCGACAGACTCCTCGATAATGGCAACATCCTTATCGCCATCCATATGGTGAACCACAAAGAAAATGAGAGCAAGAACGCACTCTGGTCCATCTGGATCTCGTAAAATTATAGCCCCCTCCCTATGAACATCAATTTCTAATTGATCGATCGATCCATCTATAAATGAAATTGGTGTTTGTTTATTTTTCTGAAGCATTGATCCTTTGTCGTAATTTCGGGATCTGGAGGTCATGAATCGATACATTCTGGAAATCGACATCAAGGTTCTCGACCTGCTTGGTACCACTTTCCAGGGTCAAGAAGGTTTACAAGCAATTTTTGTTATATTTTTTTATTTTTTGATCAATAAATAATGAATACACAAATATTAACCCAAAAGATTCATATTTTCTTTTATCAGTGACAATATAAGTCGGTCCTTTGGATATGGAGATTCACGTAGTTGCAAATAATGTATGACATTAAGTTTTTAGACCATGTATGACATTAATTTTCAGTGAGTGGTAATTGTTGGATCTTTGTCTATTTGTGGGAACAGACAAGATATGATTATCAAAGGTAGTTGAAAGGATAAACATTTGTAGTTATAAAACCTTACTTTTACAATTATTGTACGGAATTAATAATTGCTGGATCTTTGTCTATTTTTTGAGACATTCTCATCTTCTTTTTTTGAGACATTCTCATCTTCTACGGAGCGAGTGCAAATAATAATTGAGAAAAAGTAACGGTAAATAAAATATAAAAGGGAAATCTGGTGGTAAGAACAGAAAGACATTGCTTCTATTCTAGCAAAAATAATTGATGGCTGGTAAACAAATAAATCATGATATTACAACAACTGTTGAGACAGAAGGCCTTTTCATCTCTTGCTAGTGTTTGCCGTTTGGCCTCATAATTCTTATGTCTTTTCCTATCTCGTATCATCTATTTGACTTCTTTGATATCTACTTCCCCCCAAATTGTGGGTTCTTTGTCTTCTTCCTCCAAACTGCGAGAGGTGGTTTCATAACTGGTTGGAGGACTAAGATGTTGTATATTGTGGATTTCAGCATCACAGTGATACCATACTATTATAGGAGGTGGCAGATCAGGACAAATGGTGGAATGAACTTTGTAGAATATATAATAAGAAACGGTTGACTTATTTGTTCAATGCCTTAAAACTTTCCTTATGTTTAGAATAATAAGAATTACATGTAGGATATTTCTTGTAGGTTTTCTTATTTGTAATCGGAGACGGTGACCGAAATCAAGGACGTCAAGAGGAGAGGTAGAAAATTGTACTATTAATTGAATATTCTTGCAAATATTAGAGAAGCATTATTACTTTTCATGTCAAGTTAATTGTCTCTTTCTAATGCGGCATGCTATTGATCTATATATGTAGTTTATTGAGTAATTACTTTGTACCCTAAGATGTTATTGTCAAATTTGGTAAGGTATACAATAGAAAATTTTCCAATAGAAGGCTTTATTATCTGTCACTGATACCCCTTCAAAATCTTACCCTAACACCTCTTCAAAATCTGGAGCTCCATTAGAATATCTGCGTTACCCTTTCCTGCCTTCCATAAAATTTAGTAAGCCGGTGTGCTTCATAAGTGTAGCAAACATGGCCTGGAGTGTAAAGTCTCAAGACCTCCGAAACTTTTTGTTTCCAGAGGGAGTATTTTATCTGATGAATACATCTTCCAGAGCAAGCAAAGAAGACCAACAGGTAATATCTACTTTTCGTTCATATAAGAGGTAGAAACTAAAATATCTACTCTTATTGGGAAGGTAATTAAGAAATTTATATTTATATATCCATGATTGTTAATGTCCTTGGTAGAATATCTTTGAAGTTGGTTTTTTTTCTTTTTTTGCAATAGATATTTATGGGAAGATATGGTTCTTTTTATTCATTCTTGTCATGTTTAACTTGTCTTGCATACATATTATCAATATTGCACGTTACAGCTGGTCTTCTAGGCAATGCCTAGTCCAGTGTTGTCCACTTCCTTGTTAGGGGTTTCGTTCCAACTCAAAGGGTGTATATGGAAGTTGATGTTTCATGAATGTGTACATATGGTCCATTGGTCACACATAGTTAGTTTGATATGCATGACTGCATTAATATGGTAAGGCTGATAGGGATGAGTCTTCTACTTATGTAGTCTTACTTGTAGCACAAGATGTTGCAGAAAGATGCAAGGTGTTGTATCTAGTGGTAATTGTTTGATTAGTGCCTTATTTTCTGTCATAGGTGTATTATTTTACTTATTGCTCATTTCTTCCATAGGGACTGGGGATTACGGCTCCCTATATTAAGCTCCGGGCCACTGGTGGGAATAAAAACCAAGACTCCTAGTCCTGGTGCTCAATCATCCCTTAGAGCACTTGCTCGATCTGGGATGAAAATTAGCCGCATTGTTTTGTTCATGATACTTCTCCTTGATGTACCTTTATTTTGTATTGCTATAGTACTTAGTATGCAATAGACAATTTTTTTAGAACTTGCACCTCAATCGAGCCAAGCCTAGCTTGGTATGTTCAAGCTTGGCTTGCTTAGGTTTGGCGATTAGTTGATTACCGAGCTCGAGCTTGTAAGACTATGTTCAACATGGGGTTTGTTTGGCTCGCAACAAGCTCCTACATAAGTATTGGAGGAGTATTATATCTAATCCTATTTCTACCTCCAAAATAAGGAGTAATTTCACATAAGAAAATTTACGAAAAGAAGGATCGAAGAACCAGAGTCGAAGTCTCGAAGAAGCATTCAGTTTCTGCTCAGGTAGATCTAATCCTACTTGCTTCTATTTTTTGCTGATACTTGAATAGTTAAAGAATTTTTGAATAGTATTAGCCCAATGATTATATCATGTTTTTTAATATTGCTAATTAATTAAGTTTAACATAATGACGTCACTAATATTCATGTAATCACTATCATGTTACTACTTAAACTTAACATTATCCTAATGTTTTACATCTTATTGCTATGTTTGTATCATAATGCATTGTACTGCTTTGTTCACCTAACATGTACTTTCAGACATGCAGTAAGCATGATCAAACATGATCAAATCAGGATATATGCAATGGAGAATTATTAATGGGCCAAGGACGGTATTATACAAGAAGATTTCTCTGAATCGTCCAATAACCTATCCGAGGCCTCGTATCTGGTGTTCCGTCGTGGGGGGCAGTGCCCTCCGTGGGACAGGGGTCGAGGGGGAAGTACCTCCCATAGGGATTTGGGGGCGAAGTACCCGAAAGGTATTCAGATTTCCAGATCTGTTTATCTTTGGAAGACCGCTGCCAAGGAAAAAGGCATCTTCAGGTCTGCTCAAATATTAGAAGAAAGGCATCATCAAAGGGCTTTTGGTTTTCCTATTTTATTAATATATTTTTTATATTTATTAAGTCTAGGAATATGATGTACACTGCGTTGTACTGGAAAATAGGCTACCTAAGAAACGTTTTCAAAATACCCTATCATTTTGAAAACAAGCCCACTTACAAAAGTCGAAACTACTTCCTAACTACCCGACTTTTCAAAAATCCTAAAAACCAATTTGTGAAATCCCGAATAGAACTCTAACAGAATTTGGCCCGAGTTCGTTTAGTGTCCGTTGGATTTTGAACTTGGTCATCCTGCAGTTACGGATGCAACGACTATTTGCCAAGATTTACTCAAAGAGTTCTGTCCGAATTCGGTCAGAATTTTTCCTTTGAAAAAACTATAAATAGAAAAGAATTTCACTTATTTTAATACACATCTCTCTTCTCCTGGGCTTAATACATTCTTCCAAAGTGTTCTGAGCTATTTATTTTTAAATCCCAAGCCAGTTACAATCCTCTAGTCGATTTGCCAATATGGTACGATCTTAAAGTTTTAGAGTGATTGTAATCAGAGGCTTGATTGAAGAAAGATACTTCACAATTGAAGTTGGTCGAGTACTTCGGATCGAAGCTCGCGTGGTAGAAGTTACAAGAACTTCGGATGAAAACTTGTGGCATTTTTCCATAGTTGATTCAACTGGAAGCTAGAGTTCTTCCGACTGGACTAGTCCTCACAAGAGGAAAACCAGTATACATCCTTGTGTTTGTGTTTTATTTCTGATCTCTATTTTTTATTTACTTATTTGTGATATATTATCTGTGATCTTGCTGCTAACATTTTTAATTAGATAATTTCTGCTACCCACTATATTCACCCCCATCTAGAGTATTACACTTTATAATTCATTCCCATAATTGGTATCAGAGTATGTGCTCTTTATATAGGAATTATTGCTCATACCAATTGTTCCTGTAATTGGTATCAGAGTAGGTGCTCCTTATAGAGAGCAGGTGCTGTCACTACCACATTTCTAGTTTGAGGGTAAATTTGTTATTTTTGGGGTAAATAAAATTTATTAGTATTAATTAGAATTTATGGGAATTTTTAGGATTTATTTTGGATTTATTTGGACTAGTTTGATTTTGGTCTAGTTTTGACTCATGTAGACTAACCTAGGAACTAACCATAGTTAGTTGGGCTTGGTTAGGTCAAGTGGACCCTAGACTAACCTAGTGTGACTCAAGTTAGTGGTTAGTGATTCATTAGAACTTGAATTAGGAATTTAGAAATCAAGTTAGTTGTTAAATGACTTGTGGTTTCACAAGTCATTTTGTGACTTAGCTAGATAGGACTAACAAACCTAGCTCAACCCTAACCCAAAGCCAAGTGGTCAGCCACCCTAGCTGAACCTAGGGATTCCCCCATTATAAATACACTCCTAATTTCTAGGGCTAGCCTCTTTTAGGGTTCTTCAAGAGTTCTAAGGAAAGAGGTGAGTCCCATCTTCCTAAAATCCTTAAAAGTCCATTTCAATTCCTTTTTCCTTCAAACCAATTCAATTGGACCTAAATTTCTTCCTCTTGCTGCTGGTATATTTTATTTACAGGAAAACAACAATTTGTGGGAGTTTGGGTGACTTGAGGAATCTCTCCATTCTAGTTTTTGTGAAGTTTCTTCACCAATAGGTAACTTCCCCATTTCCCAATGGATTTCCATTTTGTCTTCACCAATAGGAAGCCCTAAGGGTCCCCCTAAGGTC
Organism: Iris pallida; assembly: GCA_029216955.1. Lineage (NCBI taxonomy): Eukaryota > Viridiplantae > Streptophyta > Magnoliopsida > Asparagales > Iridaceae > Iris > Iris pallida. The sequence goes on along the minus strand of JANAVB010023996.1, from coordinate 6,276,013 downwards.
TGGTTAGGATTCGTGTCCTGTGTCATTGGATTCATGTCCGTTCAGGACACGTACCAGTCACCTATGCAATGTGTTTGATGAAATGCCAATGAGAAGTTGTGTTTGTTATTTTCGAATAATTTTTGAATGGAAAATATTGTTTTTATGTTGCTTACATGTTTCCAGTAGACTGAGGTGGATTTGGTGTCGTGTCGTGTCGAATCGGACTCGTGCACGCGTACTTGGACACGCACGCGCGTGGGAACAGTGATCCCCTGCATCTCGGGGGTCTCTGTTGGACACGACACGGCGTGTCTTGACACAAAATTTTGTGGGGGCAATGGGGCACCCACTTGTTGGCCCATTGGTCATAGTCAACCTGATTTTAATAATTGATCAAAACTCTGTCTGGATATACGAAGCTTGTTGGGACATCTCAGCTTCTTGGACATAAGCAAGATTGGATATTCACTCCGTTCAAGACTGAAGATCTGTTTGCCTACTTGAGTCTGTACTTCCTATGCAATATAATTTTTCATTTTATTTGAGTCGAGGAATACGTTGTACACCGAGTCGTACTGGCAAATAGGCTACTCCCAAATAGTTCAAAATGTTTTTAAAATGACCTATCAAAATGTTTACAAAAAGGTTTTCAAAAAGGTTTTCAAAAATCACCAAAAATCTTTTTTAAAAACCCTAACCTAACCCTGACAAAACTCGGCCAGAGTTCGGCCAGAGTTCGGCCAGAGTTCGGTTGGTGGCCGTTTGGTTGTTTGAATTCTCTGGAACTTGGTCCTCCTGCAGTTGCGGATTTGACCGAGATTTGCTCATCGAGTTCTGCCCGAATTCTGCCCGAATTTTGACAGAGTTCTCCCTTTGGAATTCCTATAAATAGAGATAGATTTCGATCATTTCAATTCACTCATTCACTTTCAATCTTCTCTCTATCTAAAAAGCTTTCTGCCTTCCAAAGAGTTTTCTAGAGCTTTCATTTTCAGATCCCAAGCCAGTTACAATCCTCTAGTCGATTTGCCAGTGCGGTACGGTCTAGAAGTTTCTGAGAGATTGTAATCAGAAGGCTTGATTGAAGAATACCTCTTCACATTTGAAGTTGGACGAGTTCTTCGTATCAAAGCTCGCGTTGTAGAAGTTGCAAGGACTTCGTAAGAAAACTTGCGGTTTTTTCTATAGTGGATTCAACTGGTAGCAAGAGTTCTACCGACTGGATTAGTCCTCAATAGAGGGATACCAGTATACATCGCTGTCTTTGCGTTTGCTTTCTGAACTCTGCCTTTACATTATTTTAACTGTGATTATATACTGTGATTGTGTTGCTAATATTTTTTATTTAGCATTATTCCGCTGCCAACTCTATTTACCCCCTCTAGAGTATTACGCTTTACTATATCGTTCCTATAATTGGTATCAGAGCGGGTGTTACAGGTAAAGCGAGGTAACAGTGCTATTATTTATTCATTATTTATTAGATCACAGCACATCACATGGCTACTATGAAATTCACAAGTGAAGGTCAGGCCACAAACAGACCCCCTCTGTTTGATGGTACTAACTACACTTATTGGAAAACACGGATGAGTTTCTTCTTGAAATCTTTTGATTTTGACTTATGGGCTATTGTTCTTGATGGCTATCAGAAGCCACCTCGTATAAATGTCGAAGGAGTTTTGGTTGAAAAACCCCAAAGCAGTTATACAGAGGAAGAAAAGAAAAAGGCCAGTCTTGACGCACGTGCCATTAATGCTCTTTTTTGTGCCTTAGACAGAACAGAATTTAACAGGGTATCTACATGCACAACGGCAAATGGTGTGTGGAAGCTTCTCGAAGTTACACATGAAGGCACGACTCAAGTCAAGGAGTCAAAAGTCAGCAGACTTACTCAAGAGTACGAGGCGTTCAAAATAAAGCCAAATGAAACAGTCACACAAATGTTCGAGAGGTTCTTGGATATTGTAAACCCTTTGTCCTCCTTAGGCAAAGATTACAGTAACTACGAAAATATTCGCAAACTCCTGCGAGCTCTCACCAAGAACTGGATTCCGAAGGCTACAGCTATCATTGAAGGAAACGACCTCACTACAATGTCACTTAAAGTACTCATGGGTAAACTACTCACTCATGAACTGGAGCTACAAGATTTTGAAGAACCTGCACCAAAGGAGAAGACTATCGCCCTCAAGGCTCAACACAGAAAAGCTGCTAAAGATGACTCAGACAGCAGTGGATCTGATGCTGAAGATCAAGCTCTCCTAGCAAGGAAGTTCAAAAGATTCATGAGACATGAGAAGAGAGTCAAAGAGAACAACAGCAACAACTGGTACCAAGAAGATGCTGTCTGCTATGGCTGCAAGAAGAAGGGATATATGAAGAAGGACTGTCCCATCAACTCATCATCGAGCAAGAAGAACAACAGGTATGAAAAAGGCAACCTGAAAAGATCAACGTCTCGGAAATATGCCAACACCAGCATATGGCATGAGAGTGAAGCTAGCGACTCAGAAGATGAACATTCAGAGGACGCTGCAAACATCTGCTTCATGGCAATCGTTCAGGTACCTACTGAACCTGTAGAAACATATGATGACTTCACCTTTGAGCAATTAGGAGATGCCTTCAGTGACCTGATGCTTGACTATAGGAAACTGCATAGTAAATATCAGACCGCTAAGAAGGTACTCAAAGAGTACAAAGGAGAAATAGTAAGACTTACCGACCTACTAGCTGAGGTTAGAGCTAATGTTAGTGAGTCTGGTGAGCTTTCCTCTATAAAACTCTTACTACACTAGACTAAACAGTCATCCGAAGAGAAAGACAAGATTATAGACCAATTGAGAGAAGATCTTTCTAGAGAAAAGAAAAGTCTTCAATCTGCACAAATCAGAATGGAATCACTCACTTCTGATTATACTAAGTTATATGACACTTCCAAAAGGTTGGAAATTAGGTTAGGAAAACAGCCTGAGCCTGCTGCTTTCTATCCTAACACGTGTCACTTACCGAGAATTCGGAACATTCCCAAGCCAAACACTGTCAGACCAAACCATATAAAACCTTTACCCCAAAAGGTTAAGCCCAAACATGATCATAGGTATGCATTCTTCTATACTAGAAAACCCAAACCTACCAACCATGCACACCACTCAGCTTTCAACACTCGACATGCACAATGTCATTATTGTGGCCTCATTGGTCATATATCATCTGCATGTAGAATGAGAAAGCTTGTAGATTTAAATGTTTATGCTTGGATACCTAAAGCTAACAATTCAGGACCCTACATGAAATGGGTACCAAAGGTTTCATCTGCAAACTATTTTGTAGGTGGAACACCCTTCACATGCTAGAAGCAAATGGATCCTCGACAGCGGTTGCTCACGGCATATGACCGGTGACGCTACCCTATTTGCAACACTGTCGAAGAAGAAGAAGGAAGGTTATGTTTCCTTCGGTAATAATTTGAAAGGGTATATTATTGGTATCGGTGATGTTGGTAAGTCTCCCTATCCAGTGATTAAAGATGTCTGTCTGGTTACCGAGTTGAAACATAATCTGCTCAGCATAAGTCATCTAGCTGATCATGGTTATGGTATCAACTTTGGCAAAGACAAATGTACTATAGTTGATAGCTCAACTGGTAGTACTATCTTTGAAGGAATCAGGGAAGACAATATATATGTTTTCTATCTGTTGGAAGAAGCTAACATTTCAGGTAGATGCTTAATGGCCAAAAGTGATGAGAGTCATCTATGGCACATGAGACTCGGTCATGCAAACATGGATACAATTTAAAGATTATCCACAAAGAAGATAGTACGCAGTTTACCAGACATAACATTCAAGAAGGATTCGGTATGCAGCCAATGTGAAAAGAACAAGGCTACCAAATCCACATTCAAGTCTGTAAATGCAGTATGTACTACTAGACCTCTACAATTGCTACACATGGATTTATTCGGTCCTAGCAGAGTTGCTAGTCTCGGAGGTAAATTATATGCATTTGTTATTGTAGATAATTTTTCTAGATACACGTGGGTATATTTCTTGACATGCAAGAATGACGCATTATCCGAATTTATTGCCTTTTGCAAGAAAGTACAAAATGAAAAAGGTTACATGATCACTCGAATTAGAAGCGATCATGGAGGCGAATTCGAGAATGATGATTTCGAGCAATTTTGTGACACACACGGTTTTATACACGAGTTCTCCTGCCCTAGAACTCCACAACAAAATGGAGTTGTGGAACGTAAGAACAGAACTCTAACCGAAATGGCCAGAGTGATGTTAAATCAATTTAGCCTACCCAAATACTTCTGGGCTGAAGCTGTCAATACAGCTTGCTTTGTGCTCAATAGAGTTCTAATTCGACCCAAATCGAAGAAGACTCCATTTGAGTTATGGTTTGATAGAATTCCTTCAGTTTCATACTTTAAGATATTTGGCTGTAAGTGCTTTATTCTTAATACTAAAGACAACTTGGGAAAGTTTGACGAAAAGGCCGATGAAGGTATATTTCTAGGTTATGCGGCCAAGAGCAAAGGGTACAGAGTCTTCAACAAACGTACCATGATCATCGAAGAATCAATCAACGTCACTTTTGATGAAATGAACCAAATATCTCTCGATGATAGTGATGAAGATCTGCCTACATCAAGTTTAACATCAGCTGAACCTGAACCAAGCTCTGCACTAGCTGAACCCCCTAGAGGAGATCCAGGAACCAGCTACCTACAGAGTCTACCGAAGAGGTTAAAATTCACAGCTGATCATCCACAAGATTTGGTAATTGGTGACATTACCAAAGGAGTAAGTACTCGATCATCCAGTAGAGATATTATTTCTAGTATTGCATTTATTTCACAGCTAGAACCTAAATCTATTGATGAAGCATGTAGTGATAGTTTCTGGATAGATGCCATGCAAGAGGAATTAAACCAATTCGAACGGAATCAAGTTTGGGAACTTGTTCCCAAGCCTATTGATCATCCGGTCGTTGGCACCCGTTGGGTATTCCGAAACAAACTAAATGAGGATGGTTTAGTAACTCGTAACAAGGCTCGACTCGTAGCTCAAGGATACAATCAAGAAGAGGGTATCGACTACGATGAGACTTATGCCCCAGTTGCGAGATTAGAATCCATTCGAATGTTATATGCATTTGCATGTTTTCATGATTTCAAACTTTTTCAAATGGATGTAAAAAGTGCTTTTCTAAATGGCTTTATAAAAGAAGAAGTTTTTGTAGCACAACCTCCGGGTTTCACGGATTTCAAAAATCCTGACCATGTTTTCAAGTTGAAGAAAGCCTTATATAGTTTAAAACAAGCCCCTCGTGCTTGGTATGACCGTCTAAGCTCTTTTCTACTTGACAACGATTTTTCAAAAGGAAAGGTTGACACTACACTTTTTATTAAATCTTTTATTGGCAAGCTGCTTTTAATTCAAATTTATGTTGATGATATCATATTTGGATCCACTGATGAATCTCTTTGTCAAGAATTTTCTAAGTGTATACAGAATGAGTTTGAGATGAGCATGATGGGAGAGCTGAAGTTCTTTCTCGGATTGCAAATCAAACAAATCGACAATGGGACGTTCATTAATCAAGCCAAGTACACAAAAGATTTGCTAAAGAAGTTCGATCTGGACAATGTCAAACCTATTGGCACTCCGATGGCAACTTCAACAAAACTTGATTCTGACGAACAAGGCAAGCCAGTCGACACACGTAAGTATCGAGGTATGATTAGTAGTTTACTTTACTTAACTGCTAGTCGTCCAGATATAATGTTTAGTGTTTGCCTGTGTACACGTTTTCAAGCTATCCCAAAGGAATCACATCTGACCGCAGTTAAGCGTATCTTCCGATACCTTAAGGGCACTTCTTCTGTCGGCTTGTGGTATCCCAAAACTAAATCCTTTGACCTTATTGGTTATTCGGATGCAGATTTTGCGGGATGCAAGGTTGATAGAAAAAGTACTAGCGGTACATGTCATTTCTTAGGCAAGGCTCTAGTCTCTTGGTTTAGTAAAAAGCAAAATTCTGTAGCCTTATCAACAACAGAGGCTGAGTATATCGCCGCAGGACGTTGTTGCGCTCAGATTTTGTGGATGAAACAAACCCTAGAAGACTTTGATTTATTTTTCACACATATTCCCATTTTCTGTGATAACACGAGCACCATTAATTTGACTAAGAATCCTGTATGTCATTCTCGTACTAAACATATCGAGATTAGACATTATTTTCTTAGAGATCATCATCAAAATGGAGATATAAACCTTGTGTACTAGATACTGAAAATCAATTAGCTGACATCTTCACTAAACCTCTAGCGGAAGATCGTTTCAATTATTTACGTCGAGAATTAGGAATTTTGGACGTCAATAATATTAATTGATTTTATTTTATGATTGTATATCATTATGCAAAAACTGTGTTAGAGACAAGCTAATAAAGAGTCTGTCTGTCACCACAACTACGGTTGAAGCAAAGCGGTACTTAGGAGTTCCCCGGTGAACCTCCGCCAGCTGGGACAGTACTCCTACAGCTAATCTGAGACAGTCGCTGTGTAACGACATTTAATTCATAAAATATTATTAATTATGTTATTTGAAGACTAAAATAACTAATCTTTGAATTAAATATTTGCAACGAGTCAATGAAAAAGAAGTAGCAAAAAATCAACTTTGAAAGAACCCTAGGCGAATTCGGCCAGAGCTCTGACCGAATTCGGCCCGAGTTCGGTTGAGGGTGTATGTGTATATATACAGAACCCGAGAGCTTCTTCTCTTTCATTACTTCCAAACTAATTACAACAGCAGCAGCAGCCGAACCAGACCTCCAAACCCTAGTTCTTTACCAATCTATTGCTTCCAATCTACTTGGTGAAATCCTTCCAAAATTTGGAATCGTGCGGAGATCGTTCTTCTCTACAACATATCTAATTTTCGTGAGGTATAACTCCCTCTCTCTTCACCTTTCAAATTAGTGCTTTTTTATTTCAATGGCACCTAGATTTAATCCGTCTAAGAGGAAGACGACCACTCCTAGTGAGGAAGGGTCTTCTTCGAATCCTCACACGGATTCTTTGTTTTTGCCGGTCCAAAAGAGCGACGGCGGTTTCGATGGGTTCTTCTTTCAAACCCTCGATCAAGCTTTATTATGGTACAGTGACTTTTCCATCCGTTCCATATGTAGCGGCGCTCCGGTTAAATGGACGGTATTCCCTGATCATCGTCACTTATTTGAGGCATTAGGGTTACACTTACTTGTTAAACTGTGCTTCCCAATAGCTACTAATGCCATTAGATTATTCTTTTGCAATCTCGTAGTTAACACTTTTGACGTGAGTACACGTGTCGGAGGCATAGACATTGACTTCAATGATGTCCTTCTAGCGGAGATTCTTGGTATTCCCAATGAAGGTGAACCGCTAGTTGATATCACGGAATTCGATTTCCCCGAAGGCACTACACTCATGAGTTTCAAAACGGAACTTTGTGCACCTGACAGAGTACGTTCTGGAAAGTTCAAGGCTAACAACCTGAACTTGTTTAACTACGAATTGCATCGCATCATCTACTCTACTCTTCTTCCAAAATCCACTTCCAAGGATGATGTGACTTCGTTTGAGCTGTCCGCCATGTACCATATTCTTATGGGGATTCCTTTTTCTACCCCTAAGACAATCATTCAGATGATGGGACGTTGTCGTGCTAGAGATCGAAATCTCTCTTACGCGATGATTCTTCCTCGTATCTTTCAGCGATTCGAGATCGATCTATCGACTTGTACTCAGGACTCTGAGCCCAAGTTACTCCAGCTTTTTCGTCGCAGCCGGACTGCTTCAGCTCCACCTCCTGCTCCTCCTACTGCACCATCTTCACCACATCAGCCATATGCCATGACTTTTGAGGGCATACATCAGCATTTATCAGCTTTGCATGTCTCGATGACGGACATGGCTCGCGAGCGAGAGTTCCGCGATGTCACCCGTTACCAGGCGATGGCAAACTCCTTGGCCGATCTGCATTTTGCCCAGACTGGTCACTCTGCTGCTTCCATCCCTCGTGATCCAGCTTTTTCGGGTTACCGCTGTGAGGATGAGGCTGTTCATGCCTACTTCCAGCCAGGTAATGCCTATGACTAGTATCGTGCACCTCGAGATTACGTTGGTGAGTTCTATGCTGGCGCCCCTACTCATCCTACTGGCGTTGGTAATTCTGGTGCTGGTACTTTCGGTCATGCTGGCCACGCTGCTGATGATATTGATGAGGATAGTGATGATGAGATCTGATTTGATTATTAGTGATATTCTATTGTATACTTGGAAATGCTCCGACATTCCAAGTTTTTATTATTTACTTTTTATCAGTACTTTGTAGTTTGATATCAGTACTTTTTATCTTCATGGACATGTTTTTGATGTTTCATTTATGACATCTCAGTTTATTTCAGCATTTTGTTTAAGCACTATCTCTTTATACTGCTTCTCCATTTTAAACTGCCTGTGAAATAGCATGCCTGAGATTTTTTCTTATGTTTTTGAAGCAATACATGCCTGTGATGATAATTTGTAGCAACTTTACATTCCTGTGAGGCTATATCTCTAATTCTTATACTATATTTCTTTTATTTTCTCGCTATTTGTTACTTATGCATTGATTGCGGGGGAGCCTTCTGCATTTACTGCGGGGGAGCCTTCTCTTGTGCAATTATTTTGCTAAGTGACAAAGGGGGAGAAAATTAAAAATGATCTAACATTTTTTTTGAGTTAAAAACAGGTTATGAACAATTTCTACTTTTTGATATTTTTGAACAAGCTTAATGTTATATCATTCATAGTTTGTCAATTATCAAAATAGGGGAGATTGTTGGCCCATTGGTCATAGTCAACCTGATTTTAATAATTGATCAAAACTCTATCTGGATATACGAAGCTTGTTGGGACATCTCAGCTTCTTGGACATAAGCAAGATTGGATATTCACTCCGTTCAAGACTGAAGATCTGTTTGCCTACTTGAGTCTGTACTTCCTATGTAATGTAATTTTTCATTTTATTTAAGTCTAGGAATACATTGTACACCGAGTCGTACTGGCAAATAGGCTACTCCCAAATAGTTCAAAATGTTTTTAAAATGACCTATCAAAATGTTTACAAAAAGGTTTTCAAAAAGGTTTTCAAAAATCACCAAAAATCTTTTTTAAAAACCCTAACCTAACCCTGACAGAACTCGGCCAGAGTTCGGTTGGTGGCCGTTTGATTTTTTGAATTCTCTGGAACTTGGTCCTCCTGCAATTACGGATTTGACCGAAATTTGCTCATCGAGTTCTGCCCGAATTCTGCCCGAATTCTGACAGAGTTCTCCCTTTGGAATTCCTATAAATAGAGATGGATTTCGATCATTTCAATTCACTCATTCACTTTCAATCTTCTCTCTATCTAAAAAGCTTTCTATCTTCCAAAGAGTTTTCTAGAGCTTTCATTTTCAGATCCCAAGCCAGTTACAATCCTCTAGTCGATTTACCAGTGCGGTACGGTCTAGAAGTTTCTGAGAGATTGTAATCAGAAGGCTTGATTGAAGAATACCTCTTCACATTTGAAGTTGGACGAGTTCTTCGTATCAAAGCTCGCGTTGTAGAAGTTGCAAGGACTTCATAAGAAAACTTACGGTTTTTCCTATAGTGGATTCAACTGGTAGCAAGAGTTCTACCGACTGGATTAGTCCTCAACAGAGGGATACCAGTATACATCGCTGTCTTTGTGTTTGCTTTCTGAACTCTGCCTTTACATTATTTTAACTGTGATTATATACTGTGATTGTGTTGCTAACATTTTTTATTTAGCATTATTCCGCTGCCAACTCTATTCACCCCCCTCTAGAGTATTACGCTTTACTATATCGTTCCTACACCACTGTCACCATGCTACCTAAGTTTCGTGGGACTTCGTGCTTTGGTTGGCGAGTTATCGACCACGCACTGGGAAGACACTGTTCTGTGCACTGTCACATTTTAGCCAGTGATACGCTGTTATAACTTGGACAAGGGGACACTTTGACTTTGTACAGGCACCTAGACACGAGGACACACCCCAGGCGAACCTACATTGGTGACCACGAGTCCCCATTCGTGTCGTGTCGTGTGCACGACACGCGTGCACACGTGCACGAGCCTGTGCACACTGCACAGTGTATCAGTGCACTATTTTCATGTTTTTATCTGTTGGACACGTTTGTGTCCTATTGCTGGGATACAAACACATCCTATGACACGTGTACATGCTATATGTTCATTACCAACCACTAATTACTCATAATAGCTTGTTATGTGCATCAATTTCCCATTACCCAATTTTTCTGAAACATATATAATTCCCAGTTTTTAGATTTTGTAAAATATGAACTTTGACATCATATTAACCTATTTTTTATACTGTTAATTGTAGGGTTTAAGATCTGAATGAGTGTACCTACATGTTTACTAATAGTGTGTCAAATTTGAACTGATTTTGTGGTCATTTGGCTTGTTTTGGGTTCAATTCTGGGTTACTATCAAAACTGGGATATTGGGTAATGAATTGGTTATCCTTCTTTCCCTGTGACTGAACTGTGGACTGTTGGTGATGGATTAGGTTCCTTTCCTATTTTTCTTTCTGAACTGATTGTTCTTTTCTGCAATAGTTCACATAGATTATTTTTTGAAATCTATGTTCTATATAACACTGTCAATAGGCTTCCTAATTCTTATTAAAACTGAGATTTCAAGTTCACTGTTTTTACATATATTTCTCACTGCTTGTTATCTGAGAACTTCAACATTGCTCACTGTCATCCTCTTCCTGTCACTGTTTCAACTAAAACTGAGAATGGGTGCAATGTAGATTGATAACCTGAGATTAGTATTAACCATTTCCTTTTCTAATTCAATGTTGACTTCATTCTTTATGGGTTTAATTCTGAACTGTGGTGATTGTCTTAATATTTCTCTGTCTTTTTCTTCCTATTACTGTTATCATGCCACACTTTCCTGAACACTTGACACATTCTACACAGTTGGATTTTCCTGCACACACTGATAAGCTTTATGTTGAAAACCTGAGATTGGTTGGTTAACTAATATAAATTTCTGCATATTTAAATGTGTTACACTCTTCACTGTCACCTATGTTCCTGTGCACATGGCAACACACACTGTCACATTGTTATTTCCTGCATTAATACCTGATCAAACACCCACACAGCTCACTGTTCACTGCCATATTGTTTTTCCTGCACAAATGTTACAGCCCATAAGCACATGCCTCCCCTCTCTCTTATTACATATGTAAGTTAATGTATATTCATATAGGTAGCCTACACATATATGTAATGCATGTAAATAGACATATGTACATCTATGTAAATGGAATGCCTAATGTAATGTATATATATATATATATATATATATGTATGTTGATAAATAAGTTAGACATGTTTGATGTATGCTAGTTATGTAGCATATAGCTATGTTATGATATGTGATATAGTTGGGATAGGCTTGGTTCAGGCTTGCATAGCCTTGTAGTGGTGTGTACTAGCTAGTATAGGCTTGTGTGTCCTAGTATAGACTAAGCTAGACTTGACTAGACTAATTTAGCCTAGTTTAGACAAGGTTGACCTAGTTTGACTTCTAGGGTTGACCAAAGTTGACCAAGAGTTGACTATGGCCTAGATTGACTTAGAATCATGTAGAATGCATAGTAGGACTCCATTTTGCTATTCTGGACTTGTTGTGACTTGTGCTGTTCTGTTTAGGAGCCAGACACCACTCCTTGGACAGTACGATTCATATCGGACACTCAGATACAGGCGAGTACATTCTCTGATCATTTCATATCTTGCTTAGAATTATTTCCTGCAGTAGATTACTTTACTTCTACTGTCACGACGGTCACACGGATTGGTACTATATGGATCCTTTCTTGAGATGTTATCCTTAGGGAGCATCGGGTACTACGTCTTCAGTGCGTTTCATTTACATGGCGTATCACTATGCTCTTGGTTCACTTGATTACTTGTGACATGTACCCTCATGATCACAGAGTCTCTTAAATCCTACACAGTTGGGTAACCCCCAGACTCCCCATTTATGGGACATCCATGTATCCCCTTCGTGGGCCTTGCATGGAATCATATAACATAACCTGGCTGGATCCTTGTGTATTGATTGGGGGTACGGGAGAGTAGAAGTGGACATGTAAATAATACACCAGTAGTATCTTCATTGAATCATTCCGTAGTGTCTTCATTGAATCATCCCAGGCCATTTACATGTTCATGTTGTACTCTGACTCACTAGTCACTGCTAGTTCTCTATGTATAGTAGATATTCTTTTACAGCTCTTCCTGTTTACATACTGTTTTTCTTTCAGTACCTGTATCTTACTTTACTGCATGTTCATATTTTCTAACCTGCTATGAATTGTTGAGATATACTGTGCTCGCTCCTGTCCTGACTGGACCTGTTGAAAATATTACAGAGGACGAGGAGGAGGCTGGCCTGGACACCTACTACGGGGCAGCCCTAGATGACACCTGTTAGCTGGCCCCTCAGGAGGATCCAGCAGTAGCTGAGGACTTTCCTCCGACTGCCTAGACTAGATAGTTAGGCTTTTATCTATTTGTAGTTGGATCATGTTTTAGCTAGACTCTTTATTGGAGATCAGTTTGTATATTCTTTCATGCTGTAGCTGAGTTTGTATTACTCTGGATATTGTTGGGATTATCTTAGACTATTTCATCTCCTTATTTCCTTGAGTTCTATTTCATATCGTGCTATCTTTTCCTTAGCTGTGATTGAGTTTGTTATTACTATGTTACCCCCGTTCGGGGAGTATAAACTGCTTAGAGATAACTGTTAGATGTTGAGACCTAGGACAGCGTTCTACCGCTGACACTGCGGCGTAGGCTGGACGTATTCACGTCTCGTGCCCTTACTCTAGGGTGCGGGTCGTGACACGTTTTTAGTGGTGGCCCATGCAGGTCTAGACTAGATGTATAGTAGTACTCGAACTAGAATATCACTGCAGCCTGCTATAGGATATAGGACATTAATTTTAAGATACTCAATCACTTTAGGAAAATTTCTTTTATTGCCATCTAAATCCTTTTGTCAGCTGATCCTTTGAATTATAATTGTCCGCCTTTGTTATTTCGCTTCTTTATCAGAAATTGATACTCTTGTTTGTCTATCTTCAGGATGGTAGAGATTCGATCAAAGCGTGTCGTTCCTGAGGATGCTAGAGAGGGGACTGCTACCTCTCAGCCAGCACGGCGAGGCCAGGAGACTGCAGCTCTTGCCACCTCAGCTCGTGTGGAGACCTCGGCAGCCACAGCAGGGGACATACACCCACCGGCTCGGAGGTAGGACCCGGTTATCCCAGAGGATCCTTACCAGCAGCCACCTCCAGGGACGATAGACGTAGTGCAGCTGCTAGCCTTCTTCAGACAGTACATGGAGGGTCAGCAGGGACAGCAGCATAGGCAGACGGCATAGCTCACTCGAGGCATTGTGCTGGCAGTGACAGCAGTGAAGAGAGTAGCGGCTCAGCCAGCAGCAGTCCAGCAGCCGCACCAGCCACGGAAGAAAGGCATCCAAGACTTCCAGAAGATGCACCCGAGGGACTTTTGCAGGACAGAGGGGATCCTGTATGCCGATGAGTGGATCGAGCATATGGAGGAGATCTTCAGGCTGGCTGAGATTCCGACGAGGCTCCAGATAGAGGCAGCAGCCAGCATGATGCAGGATCTGGCTCGGACATGGTACCAGACCGACCCGAGGGTCGGTACAGCAGGACAGACTTGGGCAGCATTCAAGAAGCTGTTCAAGGAGAAGTTCTTCCCAGAGGCAGCGCTGGGAGCCCTCGAGACTCAGTTCGAGGCCCTAGTTCAGGGGAGTCAGTCTGTAGAGGAGTTTGCAGAAGAGTTCTACCGCCTGGGCAGATTTGTAGAGGACTTGTCGGAGGCGACGAAGGCCCGAAGGTTCCGGAAGGGCTTGGTAAAGGAGGTCAAGTCCTACACCAAGAACGCCCGCGGTACTACATTTGAGGAGATACTGGTGGACGCACTAGCTGCAGAGGATGACCTTGAGCTTAGGCTCAAGAGAGGGAGAGACCCAGTTGGGGGCAGTAGCAGCAGCGGAGGCCAGGCCAAGAGGCCTCACTTTCAGTATCAGCAGCCGAGGCAGTTTCAGCCTCAGCCGATTCAGCAGAGGCCAGCCCCTTAGCAGCAGCAGCAGAGGCAGCACCAGCAGGGATAGAGGCAGAGTGTTACTTGTGCCTATTGCAAGAAGCCCGGGCATGTAGCCAATGAGTGTCGGAGGAGGCTGGGCCAGTGCCTGAAGTGTGGTTCAGCAAACCATCAGATGAGAGAGTGCCGCATAGTACGAGCAGGCCCAAGAGGAGGAGCCAGGGCTCCAGCAGGACAGCAGCGGGAACCAGCCCTGCCGACGCAGCAGCAGAGGTTTATCCAGCACCAGCAGCAGGCCAGGGGAGGCCAGCAAGGGCGAGCTTTCGCCATTGCAGCTGAGGATGCAGAGGCGATCGGAGAGCTGATTGCAGGTTCGATTCTTCTCGACTCCAGCCTAGCTTTTGCATTGTTTGATTCTGGTGCATCGTATAGCTTCATATCTGTATCTTTTACGATTAGACACGGTATCATAGATGAATCGTTGCCTAGGACTTACAAGATCACGACCGGGGGTGGCATTATCCTCATGCGTGATGTTTGTAAGGGTCGGAGAGTAGTTTTGGAAGGCCGTGAGTTGGAGGTGAGCCTGCTCGTAATGCCATTACCGAACTACGATATAGTACTAGGCATGGATTGGTTGAGCAGGTACCACGCCAGCATTGATTGCAGAGGGGGTAGAGTTTTGTTCAGAGCACCGGGGGAGCCAGAGTTCGAGTAATCCAGACGTCAGGCAGAGCAGAGCAGCGGAGTCTTCTGTGGAGTCTCGGTCGAGGAGCAGACGATTCCACACCCCTTGATAGCAGAGTATATGGATGTTTTCCCGGAGGAGTTGCCGGGACTGTCACCAGACAGAGACATTGAGTTCTCGATAGACTTAGTTCCAAGAGCGGAGCCTTTCTCTCAGCATGTCTATCGGGTGAACAACAGCGAGCTGGTGGAGATGAAGAAGCAAGTGGATGAGCTACAGGACAAGGGCTTCATCCGCTCGAGTTCATCGCCATGGGGTGCACCAGTGTTGTTTGTGCCGAAGAAGGATCGGTCAGTACGCATGTGTATTGACTATAGGGCACTCAACAACCTCACGATCACGAACAGATACCCACTGCCGCGGATCGACGATCTATTTGACCAGTTGAGCGGAGCTCGGGTATTTTCCAAGATTGATCTAAGGTCGGGATATCACCAGGTAAAGGTGAACGGGGAGGATATTCCCAAGACCGCTTTCAGGACGCGGTACGGGCAGTTTGAGTTTTTGGTTATGCCGTTTGGGCTAACCAATGCGCCAGCAGTGTTTATGAACCTTATGAACAAGGTTTTCCATCAGTATCTGGATCAGTTTGTAGTAGTGTTTATTGATGATATTTTGATATACTCAAAGACTGAGGAGGAGCACGAGGAGCATTTGAGGATAGTGCTGGAGATTCTCAGGAAGGAGCAGCTTTATGAAAAACTCTCCAAGTGTGAGTTTTTCCTGGACCGGGTGGATTTCTTGGGGCACGTGGTGACTGGAGATGGAATCTCAGTTGACCCCAAGAAGAATGTAGCAGTTGAGGCATGGGCAGCGCCGACTTCGGTTGCAGAGATCAGGAGCTTCCTGGGGCTGGCGGGATATTACCGGAGATTTGTGCAGGATTTCTTCCAGGTTGCAGAGCCGTTGACACGGTTGACCCGGAAGGATACTGAGTATTTATGGTCAGAGGAGTGTCAGGCAGCTTTTGATGAGTTGAAGAAGCGGCTGACGACAGCTCCGATTCTGACGTTGCCTTCAGGATCAGGTGGATTCACTATTTATAGTGATGCTTCAGGGAAGGGGCTGGGTTGTGTGTTGCAGCAGCACGGGAAGGTAATTGCCTATGCTTCCAGGCAGTTACGTCCCCACGAGAAGAACTACCCTACCCACGACCTGGAGCTGGCAGCAGTGATTTTTGCTTTGAAGCTGTAGAAGCATTACCTGTATGGTAAGCGGGTGGAGATCTTCACAGATCACAAGAGCCTAAAGTATGTGTTCACTCAGAAGGAGTTGAACATAAGATAGCGCAGATGGTTGGAGTTGATGAAGGACTTCGACATTGCACTGTAGTATCATCCAGGGAAGGCCAACGTGGTTGCCGATGCCTTGAGCAGGTATCCGACAGCTATGTGTTTGACCATGGATCGACATTTGCTTGCCGACTTGGAGAGCCTTGGGATTGAGGTGATCGTACCGGGAGTGCAGATGCAGCTATAGGGGATGCAGATACAGTCAGACTTGGTGGACAGGATCAAGGCAGCCCAGTTCGAGGATATGACTTTTCAGAGTATCAGAGAGCAGATCAGTATAGGAGTGGGAGATCCTGAGTTCTCACTTACAGAGGATGGTGCCCTGAGGCACGGTGCCAGGTTATGTGTGCCTAGCGGGGAGCTCAGAGAGCAGATTATGCAGGAGGCCCACAGATCTCAGTACTCTATACACCCGGGTGCCAACAAGATGTACCGAGATCTGCGGGAGCATGTATGGTGGTCAGGAATGAAGCGGGAGGTGTCCCACTTTGTAGCTAGGTGCTTAGTCTGTCAGCAGGTCAAGGCAGAGAGACAGAGGCCTGGTGGATTGTTGCAGCCGCTGCCCATTCCCGAGTGGAAATGGGAGCATATCACGATGGACTTCGTTTCAGGATTGCCACGTACTCCAGGAGGAAAAGACACGATTTGGGTCATCGTTGACAGGTTGACCAAATCGGCCCACTTCTTTCCATTCAAGGTGGGTACGTCTACAGAGAGACTGGCGAAGATGTATATACGGCAGATAGTCAGGATCTACGGAGTTCCGGTCAGCATCATCTCAGATCGGGATAGCCGTTTTACTTCCCATTTCTGGAGGAGTCTGCAGACCAGCTTGGGCACTCAGCTCAAGTTTAGTACTGCATACCACCCCTAGACGGACGGACAGTCAGAGCGGACTATTCAGACTCTTGAGGATATGCTGCGGACGTGCGTTCTGGACTTTGGAGGTTCCTGGGAGGATTATCTTCATTTGGTGGAGTTTGCCTATAACAATAGTTTCCAGGCCAGCATCGAGATGTCACCTTTCGAGGCTCTGTACGGGCGTAGGTGCCGTACACCCTTATCCTGGGATGATGTTGGTGAGCGAGCTTTGCTGGGGCCAGAGATGATTGTGGATGAGGCCGAGAAGGTGAAGCTCATCAGGGACAGACTTCGCGTGGCGCAAGACAGACATCGGTACTGGGCCGATAGCCACCGGAGGGCCTTGGAGTTTAAGGTACAGATTAGAGTAGGATTAGGTTTAGGTTGTTTGTTTGTAATTTTGATCATGTTTGTTTATTATTATTAATTGAGACCTTGCTTGTGATTAGGTCGAAGACCAGGTTTTCTTAAGGATATCTCTGACTCGTGGTACGATACGTTTTGGTGGAGGCGGAAAGCTTAGCCCGCGCTTCATCGGCCCTTTCGTTATCAGCGGGAGAGTCGGTGATGTGGCTTACAGGCTAGACTTGCCGCCTGCACTTGTGGGGGTCCACAACGTATTCCATGTATCACAGTTGAGACGGTACGTGGCTGACCCTAGCCATGTACTCGATCATTCGGAGATTGAGGTGGGCCCTTCTCTCAGCTATCCAGAGCAGCCAGTGGAGATTCTGGATCCACGGGAGAAGGTTCTGAGGAACCAGGTGATACCCTTGGTACCCGTCGCATGGAGGCATCATTCTCCACAAGAGTCTACCTGGGAGAGAGAGGATGAGATGCGCGAGCGGTACCCCTATCTTTTTGGACCGTGAGGTATACTTCTATCCTTCTCATCAGTTGCATTTCGCCTTTCAATTTCGAGGACAAAATTCTTTTAAGGAGGGTAGATTTGTCACTACCACATTTCTAGTTTGCAGGTAAATTTGTTATTTTTGGGGTAAATAAAATTTATTAGTATTAATTAGAATTTATGGGAATTTTTAGAATTTATTTTGGATTTATTTGGACTAGTTTGATTTTGGTCTAGTTTTGACTCATGTATACTAACCTAAGAACTAACCATAGTTAGTTGGGCTTGGTTAGGTCAAGTAGACCCTAGACTAACCTAGTATGACTCAAGTTAGTGGTTAGTGATTCATTAGAACTTGAATTAGGAATTTAGAAATCAAGTTAGTTGTTAAATGGCTTGTGGTTTCACAAGTCATTTTGTGACTTAGCTAGATAGGACTAACAAACCTAGCTCAACCCTAACACAAAGCCAAGTGGTCAGCCACCCTAGCTGAACCTAGGGATTCCCCTATTATAAATACACTCCTAATTTCTATGGCTAGCCTCTTTTAGGGTTCTTCAAGAGTTCTAAGGAAAGAGGTGAGTCCCATTTTCCTAAAATCCTTAAAAATCCATTTCAATTCCTTTTTCCTTCAAACCAATTCCATTAGGACCTAAATTTCTTCCTCTTGCTGCTGGTATATTTTATTTGCAGGGAAACAACAATTTGTGGGAGTTTGGGTGACTTGAGGAATCTCTCCATTCTAGTTTTTGTGAAGTTTCTTCACCAATAGGTAACTTCCCCATTTCCCAATGGATTTCCATTTTGTCTTCACCAATAGGAAGCCCTAAGGGTCCCCCTAAGGTTTGGATAGGATTCGTATCCTGTGTCATTGGATTCGTATCCGTTCAGGATACGTACCAGTCCCCTATGCAATATGTTTGATGAAATGCCAATGAGGAGTTGTGTTTGTTATTTTCGAATAATTTTTGAATGGAAAATATTGTTTTTATGTTGCTTACATGTTTCCAGTAGACTGAGGTGGATTTGGTGTCGTGTCGTGTCGAATCGGACTCGTGCACGTGCACTTGGACACGCGCGCGCGTGGGAACAGTGATCCCCTGCATCTCGGGGTCTCTGTTGGACACGACACGGCGTGTCTTGACACAAAATTTCGTGGGGGCAATGGGGCACCCACTGTCACCATGCTACCCAAGTTTTGTGGGACTTCGTGCTTTGGTTGGCGAGTTATCGACCACGCACTGGGAAGACACTATTCTGTGCACTGTCACATTTTAGCCACTGATACGCTGTTATAACTTGGACACGGGGACACTTTGACTTTGTGCAGGCACCTAGACACGAGGACACACCCTAGGCGAACCTACATTAGTGACCAGGAGTCCCCATTCGTGTCGTGTCGTGTGCACGACACGCGTGCACACGTGCACGAGCCTGTGCACACTGCACAGTGTATCAGTGCACTGTTTTCATGTTTTTATCTGTTGGACACGTTTGTGTCCTATTGCTGGGACACAAACACATCCTATGACACGTGTACGTGCTATATGTTCATTACCAACCACTAATTACTCATAATAGCTTGTTATGTGCATCAATTTCCCATTATCCAATTTTTCTGAAACATATATAATTCCCAGTTTTCATATTTTGTAAAATATGAACTTTGACATCATATTAACCTATTTTTTATACTGTTAATTGTAGGGTTTAAGATTTGAATGAGTGTACCTACATGTTTACTAATAGTGTGTCAAATTTGAACTGATTTTGTGGTCATTTGGCTTGTTTTGGGTTCAATTCTGGGTTACTATCAAAATTGGGATACTGGGTAATGAATTGGTTTTCCTTCTTTCCCTGTGACTGAACTGTGGACTGTTGGTGATGGATTAGGTTCCTTTTCTATTTTTCTTTCTGAACTGATTGTTCTTTTCTGCAATAGTTCACATAGATTCTTTTCTGAAATCTATGTTCTATATAACACTGTCAATAGGCTTCCTAAGTTCTTATTGAAACTGAGATTTCAAGTTCACTATTTTTACATATATTTCTCACAGCTTGTTATCTGAGAACTTCAACATTGCTCACTGTCATCCTCTTCCTGTCACTGTTTTAACTAAAACTGAGAATGGGTGCAATGTAGATTGATAACCTGAGATTAGTATTAACCATTTCCTTTTCTAATTCAATGTTGACTTCATTCTTTATGGGTTTAATTCTGAACTGTGGTGATTGTCTTAATGTTTCCCTGTCTTTTTCTTCCTATTACTGTTATCATGCCACACTTTTCTGAACACTTGACACATTCTACACAGTTGGATTTTCCTGCACACACTGATAAGCTTTATGATGAAAACCTGAGATTGGTTGGTTAACTAATATAAATTCCTGCATATTTAAATGTGTTACACTCTTCACTGTCACCTATGTTCCTGTGCACATGGCAACACACACTGTCACATTGTTATTTCCTGCATTAATACCTGATCACACACCCACACAGCTCACTGTTCACTGCCATATTGTTTTTCCTGCACAAATGTCACAGCCCATAAGCACATGCCTCCCCTCTCCCTTATTACATATGTAAGTTAATGTATATTAATGTAGGTAGCCTACACATATATGTAATGCATGTAAATAGACATATGTATATCTATGTAAATGGAATGCCTAATGTAATGTATATATATATATATATATATATATATATATATATATATATATATATATATATATGTATGTTGATAAATAAGTTAGACATGTTTGATGTATGCTAGTTATGTAGCATATAGCTATGTTATGATATGTGATATAGTTGGGATAGGCTTGGTTCAGGCTTGCATAGCCTTGTAGTGGTGTGTACTAGCTAGTATAGGCTTGTGTGTCCTAGTATAGACTAAGCTAGACTTGACTAGACTAATTTAGCCTAGTTTAGACAAGGTTGACCTAGTTTGACTTCTAGGGTTGACCAAAGTTGACCAAGAGTTGACTCTGGCCTAGATTAACTTAGAATCATGTAGAATGCATAGTAGGACTCCATTTTGCTATTCTGGACTTGTTGTGACTTGTGCTGTTCTGTTTAGGAGCCAGACACCACTCCTTGGACAGTACGATTCATATCGGACACTCAGATACAGGCGAGTACAATCTCTAATCATTTTATATCTTGCTTAGAATTATTTTCTGCAGTAGATTACTTTACTTGTACTGTCACGACGGTCACACGGATTGGTACTATATGGATCCTTTCTTGAGATGTTATCCTTAGGGAGCATCGGGTACCCTCATGATCACAGAGTCTTTTAAATCCTACACAGTTGGGTAACCCCCAGACTCCCCATTTATGGGACATCCATGTATCCCCTTCGCGGGCCTTGCATGGAATCATATAACATAACCTGGCTGGATCCTTGTGTATTGATTGGGGGTACGGGGGAGTAGAAGTGGACATGTAAATAATACACACAGTAGTATCTTCATTGAATCATTCCGTAGTGTCTTCATTGAATCATCCCAGGCCATTTACATGTTCATGTTGTACTCTGACTCACTAGTCACTGCTAGTTCTCTATGTATAGTAGATATTCTTTTACAGCTCTTCCTGTTTACATACTGTTTTTCTTTCTTTACCTGTATCTTACTTTACTGCATGTTCATATTTTCTAACCTGCTATGAATTGTTGAGATGTACTGTGCTCGCTCCTGTCCTGACTGGACCTGTTGAAAATATTACAGAGGACGAGGAGGAGGCTGGCCTGGACACCTACTACGGGGCAGCCTTAGATGACACCTGTGAGCTGGACCCTCAGGAGGATCCAGCAGTAGCTGAGGACTTTCCCCCGACTGCCTAGACTAGATAGTTAGGCTTTTATCTATTTGTAGTTGGATCATGTTTTAGCTAGGCTCTTTATTGGAGATCAGTTTGTATATTCTTTCATGCTGTAGCTGAGTTTGTATTACTCTGGATATTGTTGGGATTATCTTAGACTATTTCATCTCCTTATTTTCTTGAGTTCCATTTCATATCGTGCTATCTTTTCCTTAGCTGTGATTGAGTTTATTATTACTATGTTACCCCCGTTCGGGGAGTATAAACTGCTTAGAGATAAACTGTTAGATGTTGAGACCTAGGACAGCGTTCTACCGTCGATACTGCGACGTAGGCTGGACGTATTCACGTCTCGTGCCCTTACTCTAGGGTGCGGGTCGTGACAGGTGCTCCTTATAAAGATAGTTTGGCTTAACGTCCTTGGAGCAGATCATTATTACTAGAACGGATTATACATATAAAGCGAGGTAATATTGTTATTATATAACTTGTGTTACATAGATCACTATATCACATATGGCAAGTATATACTTCACAACTGAAGAGCAATCCACAAATAGACTTCCACTATTTGATGGAACAAACTATAGTTATTGGAAGATACGAATGGGCTTCTACCTAAAGTATATAGATTTTGACTTGTGGTCAATTGTTGTCAATAGCTACAAAAAGCCCACTTCTATTCTCACATCCTCTATAATCAACAAGCCTTATTATAGTTACATGGAGAAACAGAAGAAGTTAGCTTGCCTTGATACAAAATCTATACATACCTTTTATTGCGATATAGACATAAATGTATACAACCTTATTACTACTTGTACAATATCTCATAAAATTTGGAAAGTTCTTGAAGCTACTTATGAGTGCATATATGAAAGCAAAGCTAACAACTCCAGAAAGGAGGATAGTCTTCATAACGATACAAATATGTGCATGATGGAATTAGAATTTTAGGTACAACATAATCCCTTATACGAAGAAGAGCTTGTATGTGACAATTAAAAAAAGATGGGCCACACCCAAAAAGATTGTACTACTGCTAGAAAGGAGAGTCACTACGAAGATTAAATGAAGGAAGACCATCATCTAACAAGTACGCTAGCACGAGCATATGGTGTGAAAGCGAAGCAAGCGATTCAGAAGAAGAAAAGAGACCTCATCAAGCTCAAATTTATGTTCAACAACATTATCTAACGAGGTACAAAATAATTTTTTTTATGAAGAGTAAATTTTCTCATGATGAGTTATCTGATGCTGCTAGTGATCTATTAGAAGAAGACAAGAAAGTATTAGATAAGTATAACCAAGCTAGAAAGGATATTCAATCCTATAAGCGTGAGAATGAAAAGCTTACCTGCTTATTGAATTATGCCAAAAATACTTCTCCTTCTGATAATTCTACTGAGATTTCCACACTTGAGTTTAGATTGCATGAGGCACTTGAATGCATTGATAAAGGCACGTAAGAAAATGCTAAACTTAAGGAGGAATTAGAATAAGAAAAGAAGAAGTATTCTATTGCTTCATATAGAATTGATGCTCTTTCTGCTAAATATGATGAGATTTGTGCTAACTCTAAAAAGTTAGAGATTAGACTGAGAAAGCAGGTAGTACAACCTATGACTCAGTCTAACACAAGACACGTGACACATCACAAAGTCACACACGACAGATCTTTTACAAAGGAAGCAAGCAAAGCTAAAGCTTCACACAACCATGGTTTCTACTACAAGTATCCATGCACATCATATCACACCACTTTATATTCTCATACTGCTGCACATAGCACTAATATCAATACTTTCTATCATTATTGTGGTATGAACGGACACGTTTCTAATCGTTATCAGATTAGAAAACTAGTTGATATGAACTTGTACAAATAGGTTCCCAAAGCTAACAAATGTGGATCCAAGTATTGGATACCAATGTCTTCACCTAATATTTCAGGTCGAGCTACTTATGCTGAACCATAGAACATGTTGGTGGTTGCGCAACTACAAAGGTCATCTTTCATGAAACTGTACCAACATAAGTGTGGTCACTTGAACCACATTGCTAACATGCTAAAGTGATTTATTTTATGGTTTTATTTATAGAATCTAGCATGTTCTTATTAATGTCTTGCTATCTTTTAGTTGTTTATTACTTGAATCAATGTGAGATATAATCCTAACATGACTAGCTGTTTAGCTTAAATAATTAGTTCACACTATATAGTATTTTATTTTCTATTAGTGTGACACAGTTGTCTATGTATACTCTTTACTCTTAATCTTATTCTTGAAGAATGCATATGACTATAGTCCATAGGAGCTTAATCTTTTTGGTTAATATGTTTTTGACTTTTTATCTTTAAAAATTTTCTTAATGGTTACTTCTTACCTATTTATCTTTAACATGTCATATTTACTTTGATCGGTATTTTTAGCAAAAGTCTCATATTTACTTGAAAAGTATATACATATACTTTTATGTTAACCTTGTGCTTGCATAATATATTCACTATTGATTCTCATATTTTATTTTGATTAACTTCGTATGAATCAATTACATCTTTGTCTGGTAAAGCATATTTATGCATGTTTTTGATCTTGTGATAATTGTTTTAATGTTTATTAAGGATACTTGAATAATTTATTGTCAATCATATATTGCTCATATATTTTTTATATTAATATATATTTTTGTATAAATATCTTTATGGAAATATATAAGTTAAGTTCAAGTTCTATATTATTTTAAAAAGTAGTTTCAAACATGTGCTTATCTCATATTTTAGATATTGATTACTTGGAAAAAAATTATGTTCTTCTCCTTATTAGCTTCTTCCTCAAAGCCGCTTTTAATGATTTTTTTTGGCTTTTTGGTTGACATTTTGGATACATGACTATTTAAAAAAAATTATATCTTGATCTTGATAAACCATTCTTCCTATATTTACTTTTTTATATTTAGGGATTCTGGATTTCGATGTTGTTCGATGATACTGTATATATTCTTTTAAATCCATGTTTTTAGTAGAGATCATTTTGGGTACAAGCTGAAAGGGTTCTTCTGTCATACATGTGTAAATAGCTTGAAGCGACACGGTGTACTAATCTTCGGACTACCGCTAGCTGGGAACCGACCCCTACAGCTAACCTGAAGTGATCAATACTTTATAGACTTAAGATTTATTAAAGTCTATTTGCAACCAGTATCTAGTTTGGATCCAAGGTACTGAACCCAGTCTCTTAGGTTCCAGAATACATTAGTGTATCTAGGTCCTACATTTTGATTTACAAATATATTATATTTTATTGTTACCCAATGATTTTGTAGCACGTATGAATAAATGTAATTGATACATCTTATACCATATGCTACATTGTTCTAAGATATTTTTAAGTCCATAGAATATAATTGATTTCATATTGCACAAATTCTTTTTAAATCCTCGATTATTAAAGAAGAGATTTATTTGGGGTACAAGCCTACAAAGGGTCTGTCTATCACCACGGTTACGGCTAAAACGAAGCGGTAATTAAGTGTTCCCCGATGAACCTTCGTTAGCTGGGACAGTACCCTTACAGCTAGCCCAAGATTGATGAACGCTTTATAAACTAAAGATTTATTGAGATCTAGTTGCAATTGTTATCTGATGGATTTTGGAATTTAGCTTTGATGGATAATATTATTTAATGATTTTTTTACAAAAGGTAACATGTATTGGTCTTCATATGTTAATGTTTGTCATCTTTTGATATATATTCATTTTTTGTCACACTATTATATATTTAAACTTGATTTGATATTGTGACTACTGATTGAAATTATGTTCTTGTGATATGTTCTTTAGCGTTTGAGTAATATTCATGATACTCGTTTTATTAAGCTTTATTATTTTCTTCTTATTCAAGTTACTAACTGCCTATAGCAGTAACTCTTTGTGGAAGAGAAGTCTGGCAAATTGAATCTCCCTCAAAGCGTTTCTTTTCTTTAACCTTACGGTTGTCAGGTGGACATCATGTTAATACTTTAAAAGGGAAGAAAAGAACATTGATAAGAAGATCTAATATTTTTGAATTAGTTTTCTACTGCTGGAAATATGTCTATGAATTTTTTAAAAAAATTGCCAATAGTATTATTTTTTGGATATAGCCATATTTTAAGGGGGTGCAAATTAATAGTTTCAATTCTTTTATGCCCTTAATGTGTGGTATACCTAGTTTATCATGGACAAATTTTCTTTTACTCAATATATCTTGTTGATTGGTTCATGAATTTTTTATTTTAGTAAGTTTATGAGAGAATGTATGATTATTATTATTTATTTATTTTTAATTATCTTATTTAATTCGAGTTTCCAAACGTTATCTTGCCAAATATATTTAATTATCCTTATTTGATTTTTTGCCTTGAATTTAAATTAATTTTGGCATTTCTTATTGAGATTTTATCTCAAAGTTCATGATTATCCTATTTAGACTGATCATACTTTGCGGGAGAGCATTCAAATCGACTGAATTTTTCCTTCTCAAGTATTTTGTCTTCATTATCTTTATGTTTATCTAATGGATATACGTATATCATGCTAAGGTAATTGAATTCAAATGTATAAACTTTGGTATAGATTTTGCATAGATTCTAGTATATTTATTTTGATTTCTTTTCAATGATTGTACTCTTTATTGATGTGATTCACTAATTTGTATGGGCAAATTATGAATCATATTTTTTGGTTATCATTGTTAAGAGTCTCAGTATATATATTTTTGGTATATACTAGATATGCGAATTTTCTTCTCATGGATTATTTATGACCAATGATTGATTTCTTCCATATTGATACCTACAATTGGTATCGATGATATCTAATTTTTACTAAAATCCTTTATTGGTCTATTTCAAAATTATAGTTTTACTTATTCAAAATATTGTGTTTTGACATATTTTTCTCTTTTATGTATTTTTTTCTAAACTTGCCATTACACTGTTCTCCTAATCCTTGATCATGATTATTTTTGCCTTCCTCCTTTACTTATGCCTGAGTTCGTTTTATCTCTTATTACGGGGGAGCTTATTTTTTGATCATGTCAAAGGGAAAGAAATAAGTTTAAGTTAGCACACAATATTCTAGTATTATGTGTTTATTAGTGATACATGCCTCTATCGTATCTATCTTAAACATAATCGATTTGCCATAATTAAAAAGGGGAGAGATTGTTAGTCCAATAATTATATCATGTTTTTGAATATGGCTAATCAATTAAGTTTAACATAATGACGTCACTAATATTCATGTAATCACTATCATGTTGCTACTTAAACTTAGCATGTATTGTCTTAATGTTCTACATCTTATTGCTACGTTTGTATCATAATACATTATACTACTTTGTTCACCTAACATGTACTTTCAGACATGCAGTACGCATGATCAAATCAGAACATATGTATTAAAGAATTACTAATGGGCCAAAGATGGCATTATATAAGAAGATTTCTCTGAATCGTCCAGCGACCTATCTGGGGCTCGTATCAGGGTTCCACCGTAGGGGGGGGTGTAGTGCCCCCCCGTGGGATAGGGGTCGAGGGGGCAGCGCCGCCCGTGGGGGTTCGGGAGCGAAGTCCCCGAAAGGTGTTCAGATTTTCAGATCTGTTTATCATTGGACGACCGCCGCCAAGGAAAAAGGCGTCTTCAGGTCTGCTCAGATATAAAAAGAAAGACGTTATTAAAGGGATATTGTTTTTCCTATTTTATTAATGTATTTTCCACATATATTGAGTCTATGAATACGATGTACACTGCATCGTACTGGCAAATAGGCTACCCAAGAAACGTTTTCAAAATATCCTTTCATTTTGAAAATAAGCCTACTGATAAAAGCCCAAACTACTTCCTAGCTGCCCAACTTTTCAAAAATCTCAAAAACTAATTTGTAAAAGCCCTAACAGAACTCCAACAGAATTTGGCCCCAAATTTGTAAAAACCCTAACAGAACTTTAACAAAATTTGGCCCAAATTTGGCCCAAGTTCGGTTAGTGCCCGTTGGATTTTGAACTTGGTCATCCTGCAGTTACGGATGCAACGGCTATTTGCCGAAATTTACTCAAAGAGTTCTGCCCAAATTCTGTCAAAATTCTGCTTTTGGAAAAACTATAAATAGAGAAAAAATTTACTCATTTTAATACACCTTTCTCTTCTTTTCTCTCTGAGCTTAATACATTCTTCCAAAGTGTTCTGAGCTATTCATTTTCAAATCCCAAGCCAGTTACAATCCTCTAGTCGATTTGCCAGTGTGGTAAGGTCTAGAAGTTTCAGAGTGATTGTAATCAGAGGCTTGATTGAAAAAATATACTTAATAATTGAAGTTGGTCGAGTACTTCGGATCAAAGCTCGCGTTGTAGAAGTTGCAAGAACTTTGGATGAAAACTTGTGGCATTTTTCCATAGTGGATTCAACTGAAAGCTAGAGTTCTTCCGATTGGACTATCCTCACAAGAGAGAAACCAGTATACATCCTTGTGTCTGCGTTTGCTTTCAGATCTCTGCTTTTTTACTTACTTACTTGTAATATATTATCTGTGATCTTGCTGCTAGCATTTTTAATTAGAAAATTTTTGCTGCCTACTCTATTCACCCCTCTAGAGTATTGTGCTTTACAATTCGTTCCTACAAATAGGTCATATAAAAGGAAAATTAATTGGAGAAGCACATATTCATATCAAAGTTCAAGATTTTAATTTTTGACTGATACTTGTTAAAAACTTTTTGAATATTTAAAGAACTCTTAACTAAGTAATTTGCTTTTTTTTGACTGATACAAGATTTTTTGGACTAAACTTTTGTTAGACTACTCAGTTTGTTAGATAATTTCTCAGTCAGTTCTCATTTTTTTCTCTCAATTAGTTCTTTATACCATTCCCTCTTACATTAGATATTTTTTTAGTTTTTTTTTTTGTAAATGTAGATAGTATGCTATAGGAGACGGTGAGTTTGGTGCTCAATCCAGGTACATAACTTTGCATGCTGTCTTTTATGGTATTTAAATGAATTTTGGTGCTGAAGATTACAACGTTTTATTATACCTATATTTGTAGGTTATAGAAACGAGGATTCTCAAGTTTCTCCATTTGATCGTTTTGAGGGTTGTACGTGTTGACAATTTTGAAGGGATGTCAACAGTTTTGTGTTGATGAAACAAACAAAAAGAATGTTTTGTGGGTGCCATAAAAAAGGAAACATTAAAGATGTATATATACATTTATTTGGATATATTTTTGAAAGAAATGTATGGTGATATTATGTACAACTTGGAATGAGATATTTTAATTCAGAAGGAATGTTTCAAATGTTTGTCAAATTTCACAATCTATGTTGCTCATTGGACTGAATGTTTTGGAAATGGTTAGTATTTACTATTGTTTTTTATAATGCTTTCAAAGGTGATATATATATGTGTGTTCCAGAACAGTTTGAAAAACGTTATATATATATATATTTTTTGATTTATAATGCTTTGAAATAAATGTGTTATATATGAACCATAATTATAACGTTTTATGAATTTAGTGTTATATATAGTTGTATTATTTATATCGTTTTCAGGAAATAAGTGTCATATAAGAGGAGATCATTTATAACGGTTTTAGTAAACATTTATAGCACTGGTTTTCATAACGGTTGGGAGCTTAAAAAAAGTGTTATAAAATATCATTTATGACAGTTTTTAGCCATCATAAAAATGTTTTTTGTTGTAGTGATCGATCGACAGTGATGATGAAGAGATGCAGAACAAATCCAAAAATCCTGATGATACTGCTATCAATGAGAGCTATCTGGAAAGTCTACCAAAGATAATAATAAAGTTCATGCTAGACCATCCAGAGGCACTCGTCATAGGTGTTGTATCCAAAGGTGTAAGTACAAATTCTTCTACTAGAGATATTAATGTAGCAGCAAATATAGTTTTTATTTCTCGAGTAGAACCTAAGACAGTAGCAGATGCTTTTATTGATGAGTTTTGGATTGACACCATACAAAGAGGAACTTAATCAATTTGAAAGAAACCAAGTTTGAAAACTTGTTCCTGAACCTATTAGTCAATTGATAATTGGTACCAAATAGGTGTTCTGAAACAAACTAAGTGAAGATAGACAAGTTCTATGCAAAAAGCACGTCTAGTAGCACAAGGTTATAATCAAGAAGAAGATATTGATTATGACAAGACATATGCTATTGTTGCTAGACTAGAAGCCATTCGCACGTTTTTAACATTTACATGTTTTTATAATTTCAAACTTTTTCAAATGGACGTGAAAAGTGTATTTTTTAAATAGATTTTTAAAACAAGAAGTTTTTGTTAAACAATCCCCTGGTTTTGAAGATTTTTAAAAATACGATCACGTTTTCAAACTTAGGAAAGCACTCTATGGACTCAAACAAGCACCTCGTACTTGGTATAAACGCTTAAGTGCCTTCTTACTTGAAAATAGATTTTCAAAAGGAAGAGTTGATACAACTTTATTTATCAAGTCTTCAGATGATAGTATTCTTCTTGTGCAAATTTATGTAGATGACATCATTTTCTGTTCTACTAATAAAAACCTTTGTCAAGAATTTGCTAAGTGTATACAAAGTGAGTTTGAGATGAGTATGTTGGGGAAGCTAAACTACTTTCCAGGACTTCAAATCAAATAGCACTCCAGGAAATATTCATCAACTAAGCCAAATACATGAAGGATTTATTGAAGAAGTATGACTTCGACAACATAAAGCCTATTGGAACTCCAATGGCTACATCTACATGGCTTGACAATGATAAAAGTGGTAAACTAGTCGACCAACGTAAATGTCACAACCCGCACCCAGTATTTGGGCAAGAGCCGCGGGCACCTCCAGCCTATGCCACAAAGTTGGCGGTAGTACGCTGTCTAGTCATCTCCACGTTTATAAAACAACCACGCAATTTATATGTATTTGCACAATTTAAACCATATCACGAAATAGTTCAAAATGATATAAAATATATAAAATATCACAGTTTGGAGAGGAGGATAAATGATTCGGACAAACTCCAACAAAGATCAAAAGTATAAAGTGACATAGTCTCCAAAGATGAATATACTAAAGAACATTCACAAAACAACTCATGAGTCACAAAATAGAAATAACAATCTAAAATCTCAAACTAATCTAGTATGTGAGAATGCTACATAAATCTCCTAAAAATTATCTGTAGTAGGTAACTCTGTGTAGGCAGCCTCCAGTTCACCCTATGCGCCAAAATTAGGATCTTCAGTATGCTCATAATACGTAGTACAGAAATCCTCTAACTCATCTCCTAAAATGTTGGTTATCCAGTCAGGAATGGAACAAGCACACAAACTAAAAAGCTATCCGCAACATAATAGATTTGACAGTACATGAATATAACATGTGTGGAATAAACTAGAAGGTAAGCTAATGATATAGTATATCTAGAATGAAAGCATGAATCGCAGAACATGGTATGTCAACTAGAAAGAATGTAAAAGCATAGTGACATGGCAAATGGTGAAATATAAAGAAATAATAAAAGACAACTATCTAAGTGTGTTGAAACATTTTCGACATGTGAACGGCAAAGGGGTAAATACGACACCCTGCACGTGTCCTGTGCAGCTGCTATCAGTCAAAATTAGACATATTGGGATGGAATGGGTAGTTCACACGTCTACTAAGATATTTTTTCGTCCTGACCAGTATACATGGTCCCAGACAAGTCACGAAACACAATTATAAAATAGGATAAGAACATGATAAATGGGGTCCATGATACTATCTCGTGTGTCCATCGTGATAATCAAGCAAGGGTATATGTATAATATGTACTGAATAAGACAATAAGAATTGGAAGCAAATCAGAGAGCGTACTTGCCTGTGGTCCTAAGCAGTGGACAAGGATCAAGTGCTGAGTCAAAGTCCAAGGAACCTATTTATAAATTCACAAGGTCAATAGATAGTTTTGAAAACAAGAACATCCTATCTAATTGTATTTTAGGTTTTTGTGTCTAAACTAAGTCTGATTTTCCCTTAACTAGATGGGTTGACCTGGTTTGTATGACAAACTTATACATATATGGTTATAACCCCATTCTTAATTCTTCCCATACTTATATGTATGTATCCCGGGGTTTGCCTATGATATTTTCCTACTTGACGATTATTAACATGGTATCATATACTGTAGACATAGGTTCTTAAAGGTTTCTCATCCATTTACCCATATATGTATATAGGACTGAGCTAGACTTTCCTCTATTTCATATGACTTGTACTTGGTAACCTACAACAATTGGTGCTACTGTTGATATTGTCAACTCTCTTACCCAATTGCTACTCAAAGGCAGCCTATTGCTTCCCATTTCTGAAACCTATGCTTCCACACATTATCATTTACACCTGGTACATTCTAATAACTATGTAACCTGTGAACTAAACTCTGTATTTTCCTTACTAAGGTTCTTGATATACTTTACTAGGAGTAGTTCTCCCTGAACCTGTATATGACTTGTAGGCATTACCCACAGATGGGACACTACCCATGTGTTGAGACACAAAATACCAAGTATGGATACACCTCTTTACACTCTATAGCTATATACTCCCAATTCATAACTGGGAACAGCTGATACAAGTCCAGAGAGGACTGAACTTCTACTGGGACTGAATGTTAAAGGACATGCCTATATGGAACTGAACCTTAGAAGTCATATTGACAACCTATTGGACTGAAACAAATAATATCTGGGCTGATACATGCCAAAACTCAGGTGGACTGCACATGTGTAATTAGTGACTGAAAATCAAGGTCTGAACACTAATGTTAAGTATAGATTGAATAAACATATATATATATATGGACTGAGACATAATGCAGGTCTGATCGTTAAGAATGTGGGACAGTACATTGTAATATGGACTAGTGAAGGATGGTATTAGGTCCATAAGACGGACTGAACCTTAATCCACACTCACTCGAGTCCTCTCACCTTCCTGGACTGATCAGTAGATGGGAAGGGTTGAGTTGGACATGTGGAAAATAAGACTGAACTCAGGAATCCCTCCCAACTGAATTCATCTCTTGCATAAACATCAATTGATACAAATAGGAGGTTAAGCATATGGTATGGATTATACAGTAAGTGAGTGAGGACTGATACTCTAAGCAATTGATGCTAAGTATATATGGGACTGAATCATATATGGATAATCTGGGGACTGAACGAGATGGACAGATGGCTAAACAGTAGCTACAGGTTGAACTACAAGGAGCAGAGTAAGGTGTAACTGTTTAATACGTAAACAAGCAGAATATCATTACTAAAAATGAATATGCCAAGCATAACTAATAAGCTTGGTTAAATGCTCCATGTCCAGGTGTAGTGTGAGCAAAAATAGTAGCTGAAACTATCAAACATCAAAATGTTATTTACTAGGAGACAAGTAACATAATGCATCAGTAGAAGGCATTATGCTGTCAAATACTGGCTATATTATATGCTTCTCACTGAAAAATGACCAATGAGAGGCCACTCTACTGATAGAGAAGCAACTGATTATCTAAAGAAGTAAACTATGAAAGTGACTTTGGAAAAAACACATAAATATAGAGTACCAAAGGGGTACAACATAAAGGACCAATTTCAAGAAGAAGAAACAGAAATTGTAAATATGGAGAATGTTACTCTCATGGCCAGTCCCGAAAGGTAAAAGCAACAATGCTGCCACACAAGGTTATGGAATATGAGATTGCTTCTAGAGGAGAAACGACCAGTACAGGAAGTTCTATCAACATATCGAAGTCTACTTATTTTATTAAGTTCACTCCAGAAATATAAAATTAACAGGCCAAATCCACCATGTTAAGGAGGCTTCCAAATTCACCATGAGACTGCATTATTCATGGTCAAAAGAAAACACACACAGAAGAGCATTTTGAGACCTATTCCTCACTAAGAATTCAAATTGCAAATTATCAAATAGCAAAAACAAATGAAATAAGCCTCTTATAAACCGTACAGGAGAAAAACTTATAAAAGGCAAATGTATGTCTCATATTATCGATTGTCCAGTTTGTATAAGATACTCTCCCTCTAGTATCTATTCTATACTGGCAACACAGGTAAGGTGTCCACAGCTGGCTCTCTATGATGTACTTTATCCTAACTCTGAATCTATGCACAATTTATTGTTCAAACCTGGCACTCGTTCCTGGTTACTATTAGACCTCTCGGCTCTAGTATTGGCCCTATCTCATATTTAGTCCATCAGTTAATGTCATCCCCTTCCCATTACAGAGTCTATAGTCCATATATTAACAAGTAACTCTACGACGTTGTAAACATAAACTCGAATACTTTATGTGCATTTTCAGGAACTGTAAATTAGGGAATGGGTTATGCACCTGTTGAGGTCGGGATGTGAGAACCCGACCGCTCCTCCTGTTCCTTCTTCGGCTGCTTCTATGGTGGAATAGAGATGAGGATATTAGGGTTTTGTAGGGGCTTTGATCGGCTGCCATCTCCTCCTAAATATATACTAGTGCTTTAGATAGGATTGTATCAATTCAAATCGAATTTGAATCGATTGGAAACTAGGCTTGGATAAGGATTTGTTTTGTTTTTGAACTGATGACTCTATCCCCTTGGGGATTTGAATCTAAGGGGGGTCGATCGTTTAAAGCTTATGGTTTAAACATGGGGTTTTACAAATTCAGCCACGTATAAATCAGATATTTGCAAGAACCTCTTCCCTTGCTTCCCTTTTTATTTACTAAGCCTTAGTAATATATCTATTATATATATACATGTGATTACTTAAAATATATCTATGCATTAATTAATAAATAAGTAAGATAATAATCACATGAAAATAGGGATTTTGGGTTAAGGGCTCACAAATCTACCCTCCCTAAAATAATTTCGTCCTCGAAATTAAAGGTAGACACAAGAGTAGGAATTTATACCTTATAACTCGAAAAAGGTAAGGATAGCGCTCTCGCATCTCGTTTTCCCTCTCCCAAGTGGATTCGCCCGGAGAATGGTGTCTCCACGCGACGCGCACTAATGGAATAGTCTGGTTGGGCAGCACTTTCTTCTTGCGATCCAAGATCTCTATGGGCTGCTCCTGATAGCTAAGGCTCGGCCCCACCTCAATCTCTGCGTGGTCTAGCACGTGACTGGGGTCCACCATATACCGTCTCAACTGGGACACGTGGAATACGTTGTGCACTCCCTCCAATACGAGTGGTAATGCCAAGCGGTACGCCACCTCTTCGATCTTCTCGAGGATGTTAAACAGCCCGATGTACCTCGGACTGAGCTTTTTGCCTCCTCCGAAATGTATCATACCACGTGTCGGTAATATCTTCAAGAATACCATATCGCCAACCTATATCTAAATAAAAGGTCACTACCTATTCCTATCATGATTAACAATTACAACTAAGAAAACCATACCTCAAACTCTAATGGTCTCCAGTGACTGTCGGTCCAGTGCTTCTGTCTATCTTGTGCCACTCGAAGTCTCTCCCAAGTCAGTTTCACCTTCTCCGCGGCATCCACGATCATCTCGGGTCCCAATAGAGCTCTTTCGTCCACGTTGTCCCATGATAGTGGGGTACGACATCTCCGTCCATATAAGGCCTCAAGAGGGGACATCTCGATAATAGCTTGGTAGCTGTTGTTGCAGGAGAACTCCATAAGGTGAAGGTGATCCGCCTACGAGCCACCTAAATCTAGTACACATGTCCATAGCATATCCTTGAGCGTCTGAATGGTCCACTCCGACTGTCCATCCGTCTGTGGGTGATAGGCTGTGCTGAACTTGAGTGATGTGCCCAAGCTAGCCTGTAGACTCCTCCAAAAGTGGGACGTTAATCTGCTATCGCGGTCGGAGATAATACTCCCTAGGATGCCATGCAGCCTGACGATCTGCTTTACATATAACTCTGCCAACCTCTCCGTGGACAGTCCTACTTTGAATGGTACAAAGTGGGCTGATTTGGTCAACCTGTCAACGATGACCCAAATCGTATCCTTTCCGCCTAGCGAACGTGGAAGACCGAAAACAAAATCCATAGTGATATGTTCCCACTTCCACTCGGGGATCGGCAACGACTGAAATAAACCTTCGGGTCTCTACCTCTCGGCCTTGACCTGCTGGCACACCAAACATCTAGAAACGAAGTACGCCACCTCATGCTTCATGCCGTACCACCATACATGGGCTCTTATATCCTTGTACATCTTCTTGGCTCCAGGATGCAAGGAATACAGAGAATGGTGTGCCTCCTGCATGACCTCCTCTCGCAGCTCTCCACTAGGTACACATAATCTTGTCCTAGGTCTCAACGATCCATCCTCTGCAATGGTGAAGTCCTCTAGTAAACCAGCCCATGCCTGTGCGATGATACTCCTCAGCTGCTCATCCTGGTGTTATGCCTCTCGTATCCTGTCCATCAGTCCAGACTGAATCTGCATGTTCATCATCTGCATCTCGACTCCGGGAATGACGACCTCAATGCCTAAGCTCTCCAAGTCTGCTAATAAGTGTCAGTCTCTCTTCAAGAACATAGCCACTGGATACCGACTCAAGGCGTCCGTAACTACGTTCGCCTTTCCTGGATGGTACTGCAATGAGATGTCAAAATCCTTCATCAATTCTAGCCATCTGTGTTGCCTCATATTCAACTCCTTCTGCGTGAAAACGTACTTCAAGCTTTTGTGGTCAGTGAATATTTCCATACGCTCTCCGTAAAAGTAGTGTTTTTACAACTTCAGGGCGAATATAACTGCAGCCAACTCTAGATCGTAGGTGGCATAATTTTTCTCATGTGGTCGCAGCTGTCTGGATGCATATGCTATCACCTTCTTGTTCTGCTCAAGAACATACCCTAAGCACTTCCCTGAAGCATCGCTATAGATAAAAAAATCGTCGGAACAGGATGGCAATGTCAATATGGGAGCTATTTCAGCCTCTTCTTCAGCTCATCAAACACAGCCTGGCAGTCCTCTGTCCAAACGAACTCCACGTCCTTCCAAGTGAGCCTAGTCATTGGCTCTGCGATCCAAGCAAAATCCTGTACGAACTTCCGGTAGTACCTTGCTAATCCCAAGAAGCTCTGAATCTCAGCCACAGAAGTCAGAGTAGTCCATGACTCAACAACAGCAATCTTCTTCGGGTCAATGGATATACCGTCTCCTGTCAATTAGGATCTTCAGTATGCTCACAATATGTAGTATAGAAATCCTTTAACTCATCACCTAAAATATTGGTTATCCAGCCAGGAATGGAACAAGCATACAAACTGAAAAGCTATCCGCAACATAATAGATTTGACAGTGCATGAATATATCATATGTGGAATAAACTAGAAGGTAAGCTAATGATAGAGTATATCTAGAATGAAAGCATAAATCGCAGAACGTGGTATATCAACAGGAAAGAATGTAAAAGCATAGTAACATGGCAAATGGTGAAATATAAAAAAATAATAAAAGACAACTATCTAAGTGTGTTGAAATATCCTTTCGACATGTGAACGGCTAAGGGGTAAATACGGTACCCTGTACGTGTTATATGCAGCTGCGATCAGTCAAGATTATATATATTAGGATGGAATGGATAGTTCACACGTCTACTAAGATATTTCCCCATCCCGACCTGTCACGCCCCAGAACCAGAATACTGGAGAGCGGGGGCAGACATAACTAGCTACGTATATTGAAATGGAAACCACCTCGATATACGGTCACGGCTGTCTAGATATGTGAGGGTTTTCTACAAGCCAACAGTCTCTTATGGTCATGAACAAGCCTAGTGTCTCAATCACCACAAGTAAGTAAAGTCGCAAGATGTATGATCATTAAATGTACAATAACAAGGCGTCCCAAATATTATATATTCAGCTGATCATGAAGCTAGTCGTTACAAAATATTAGGACTAGCAAGAGTTTAGTCATACATGATCAATCCTAGGATTTGTCAATCATGTTTACAGCCCGTAGGCAGACAGTAAGTAAAAGTGCTCCAAGCTAACAGGTGCTCGTCGGCTAAACGTCTCAAAAGAATAATTTTTACAATAGAGTGAGCGAAACAAAATAGAAAACCCACTCTTGGCCCGGATTCCATCTAGTGTTCACCATTGGGCTGGAAGCTTGGTAGATCCTCGGGAGCTGCTCCAAAATCTGGCCACACAAAACCAGCTGGGTCAACCCCAAAAAGAGCAAGTGCCACAAGGGGGCCACGAAATAAGAACAAAAGCCAGCAATCAGCACAGAAAATCTAATATTAAAACTAAAATTATGAAAATATGTCAGGATGATATACGACGAGATAACCATAGAACTATTTCGATAGCCAGGTTACAACCCGTAAACCAAACAAGGACCGGGGTTGTAACCCTTCATCTGAATAGAGCTTGGTTTCCTACCATTTATCGGCAAGATAAGTAATGTAAGTAATCAAGACAGGAAGCAATCTTGCATGGGATCAAGACATGACTAGACTGGTTATACCTCATTCAATTAATTACGGCCAAGCAGATCCTACGGCTTACTACCTTAAGTAACTAGGGTTATCACAGGCCTAATTACTAATAAGATGCAGTAAGATTTTTCCACAGCCACAAGCCCTGCAGACCATCCAGGTTACCCAGGACGAAAGATTAGGGTTGAATTCAGGTGGGTACATCGTCCAGGAGACGCATGTACCCTTAGGTGACTTAGAGGGTGCAATACCTGACAGTGTGCTAGAAATGTGCCCTACTCGACGGCAGGCTACAAATCCCTGGAGCGCCCAGGTAACGGGATTGCCTGTAGCTGTGTCATCTCTTCATGACTACTGTGTTATTCTAGTTATTAGCCTTAATCTATTTTAGTAGGTACTCCTGACCGTGGTACTCAGGAGTTCCATCCTAGACATGATGCAAGACTGGACAAGTGAATTTATCAAGCAAGCAAGAAAGAACCACCCACGGTGTCAAGACAGGTCAAGCTAAGTTATCAGGTCATGTCAAGTCAGGAGTGCGCCGTCACGGGCCACTATCAAGTTATCAAGATAAATCATGTCAGGGTACTTGTCAGGAGTGCGCCACGATGGGCCACTATCATGTCAGGTTGGTCATGTCAGGAGTACACCACTACGGGTCACTGTCGTGTTATACAAGTTCCTTGCCATACCAAGCCATGTACAATAGTCATTCCAAACATATTAAGTAAAATCAAGTTCATGACAAAAAATATCTAATAAAATATCAAAGTACAGGGTTATAGAAGAGCCAAGCTTAAAGATATAAAACCAAAACTCTAAGAGCCAATGAATTAAGCAAGGGGTCAAGGGGCAGCAAACGTGCAAAAGCACGCACGCAGGGAAGCTGCGTATGCACAAAAACACGCACGCAAGGCTCACTCAAGTCTGCGTACCAAGGCACACTCAAGAGGAGCAGCGTAGGTGAAAAGTCACGCGCGCCAGAGAGAGCAGCGTTGGTGAAAAGTCACGTACGCTGAGAGAGCAACGTAGGTGAAAAGTCACACACGCTGAGAGAGCAGCGTAGGTGAAAAGTCACGCACGCTGAGAGAGCAGCGAAGGTGAAAAGTCACGCACGCTACAGGAAGCAGCGTAGGTGAAAAGTCACGCATACTGAGAGAGCAGCATAGGTAAAAAGTCACGCACGCTATAGGGAGCAGCGTAGGTGAAAAGTCATGCACGCTGAGAGAGCAGCGTAGGTGAAAAGTCACGCACGCTACAGGAAGCAGCGTACATGAAAAGTCACGCACGCTCAAGGAGTCACGCTTCCAACAGGAAGCGTACCTAAGTCTGTGTACGCAGCGCTAAAGAGCGCGCGTAGCTCAGGGTTGTTTGCCATTAAAATTGTTTGATTGAAAACTTTAATACAAACAGAACAGTGTTACAATGTAGGACTTAGATGTAGTCCTAGGAGTACACTTTTGTTTAAGCTGGGTCCTTAGTGCCAATGGAGCGAGTGGTAATACGTTGACTCCGTTGACCGGCTGACGACGGTTATCGGTTCTCTGAAGGTGTGGATTGCTCTGGGTGCTGGAGCTTGTCGAGAGGAGAAAGACGTTGAGTGTCTGTGTCTGCCTCTCTGGTGATTCCTTGTATGTTCGTTGTGAATTCTGTGTGTGTATGTGAAGGAGAAGATCCCTCTATTTATAGTTTTGCAGACTAGCTGCTCATACGTGCATGTAGGATGCGCCGGTGTGTGGGGACGCCACGTGGAAGTTGATGATGGGGGCGCACGGATGATGCGCCCTGATTGGGAGGTTGAACTCTTCATACTGCTGTTGTGAGCCGGCTCGTAGCAGAGGAGAAGATCTTTCTGTTGCTGAAATCTTGGACGAGTTGAGTCAAAGGACATGTGTCACCGACCCATGGCTCGAAGATCTCGGATTTGGTGGGGGGAAGTAATCTGGTGAGCTGCGCCTTGATTGGGCGCAGGAGGAGGCTGCAGCTTATAACCTTTAGGGGTTACAAACTATTTAGAGCACATGGCTTTTGAGGCGCATGCAGGCGACTTTCCTTCTGTCTTTCGAGATCAGAGATCAGTCTGGGGCTCATGGCTTTTGAGGCGCATGCAAAGCTTCAACTGGAGACTCTTCTTCAGTCTTTAGGGATCAGTGAAGGGTCTGAGGCGTACGGCTTTTGAGGCGCATACTGGTTTGGGCGCATGGCCGTAGAGGCGCATGGCGATTTGGACGCATGGCCGTAGAGGCGCATGCGGATGGCCACGTGGCAGTAGCCGTCAGAATAGAGTTATGATGATGCTGACGTTGCCGACGCTTCGTTCTCTGAAAAAGCTGTCAACTGTTCAGACTTTGGGAAGCGTGCTGCCAACTCTGGTGTCAGTTCAGCATTTAATGTTTGTGACGTTCGATGGACAGCTGAGTGGGCACATTGGTTGGTGTTCCACTCGGTATGGAGATGTGAGGGGGGCGCGCATCCTCTGTGATACGCCGGGTATTGTAGGGCACGTCTGTGTGATGCGCCTGATGCTGGAGGGCGTGTCCGTGTGATGCGCTGTTTGGCTGGCGTATCTGATATGTCCTTTAATGATGCGACTGTCTCGCTCCTCGAGTGCCATAATAGCCGTTTGGCTGAATTCGAGGCGTCCGGTTCATCCATTTAATGCAAATTCATTGCACAGAATTCGGAGAGTCATCCACTTGGCACGTGGGTTTGATTTGCTCGGCCTATAAATAGTGGCATGGAGAGAAGGTGTGCTCCTCGTTCCCTCACGTACTTCCAACATGAACTTGGATATGTGGGTGCATTCTGTTGACGAAGTGCTCCCGAGGGTAAAGATGAGACGTCGTGTTGTCTTCGATGCACTTGAAGGTGACTGTTACATCCAAAAGACGGAGTCGAGGGCTTCTGAGGCAGGCGGAAGGTGCCTGTTGCATCCAAAGATAGGGATGTTCGGGCCTTGTCTCCGTTGTTCCGGAAGAGCCGTAGATCGGAATGGTGGTGCTAGGCTCTCTCTTCCTTCAAAGTGGGTGCCGCCCACTTTGATTGTGTTGAAAGCTCCTTGTGCCATGATTTCGATCACGGTCTTCCTTGGTCTTTGGAGGCTCTTTCGAAGCCTTTCCTGGCCACAGCTTTGTCGTGCTCTTCTCTTTCTTGGTTCCAGCCAGAGGGTTAAATGCTTTATGTAATCGAAGCACTTATCAGGTGAGCCTGGCTGGAAGAGCGGCACATAACTGGGCTCTGCTCGGCCAGGTGAGCCTGGTTGGAAGAGTTGCACATAACTGAGCTGCTGAAGGGATGCACATAACTGAGCTGGATGTACATAACTGAGCTGCTGAAGAGATGGTAGGATGTGCCTGGCTGGAGGCGCATGACATCTGCTGCGCCTGGCTGACAGTGCATGGTGACTGCTGCGCCTATCGGAAGGCGTATGGTGGTTGCTGCACCTATCTGGAAGGCGCATGGTGGCTGTTGGCTGTAGATCTAGGATCCTTCCTTTGTAGAAATTCTCCTTTGTACAACCTTTTCTAGACATATAATAGACTTTTATATATATATAAATAAAAAGTCCTTCTTTGAATGTCTATGGCTTATTTGATTAGCTGTCAGAGTTCTGGCGCATATAATACCTGGCACATGGGCTTTCTGGTTGTGAAATTCTATGCTTCTACAAGACCCCCTTCAAAGTTTTCAAAACTTTTGAATAGGTTTTGGAATACTTTGAATAAGAAGCATGGAGGTCAGGGCACATGATTGTTGGGCGCATGCTTGTTCGGGCGCATGCTCCTTCCAGTTGATGATGATAACGCCTTGGTAACCCAAAAAGATTAATGATGATCTTTTGGTTGTATTTGTTGTTATCTCCTCACGGAATCCGAAGCGACGGCTGAGATTACACGTCATCGGTTCACGCGTGCGACCATGCCCTATAAATAGGTAAGGGTTGGAGAGAGAGAGAGTTCGTCTTCTCTGTGCCTTTGCTTTCTTTAGAGTTATTCTTCAAACCCTAACCTTTTCTTTTTTGAGAGAATGGATCCCAAGACTCCTCGCGGTGGTGCCGGCAAGGGGAAGGAGAAAGCGAAGGAGCCTGCGAAAGTTGTAACGGCTGACGTTCCCCGACGGCCTGTC
Source organism: Iris pallida (assembly GCA_029216955.1). NCBI lineage: Eukaryota > Viridiplantae > Streptophyta > Magnoliopsida > Asparagales > Iridaceae > Iris > Iris pallida. The sequence goes on along the minus strand of JANAVB010023996.1, from coordinate 6,233,554 downwards.
GAAGTTCGGCCGGAGGTGGTTGGTAAGTCTCGTTTTTTTGTACACCAACGCACATAGACCTTGGGTCTTTAATGATGTGCCGCGGTCTTTGTTCACCGACGCGCATGGGTTTAGACCCTGATGATGCGCCGAGGCTGCTGACGCGTATGGGCTTAAACCCTGATGATGCACCGAGGCTGCTGACGCGTATGGGCTTAAACCCTGATGATGCACCGAGGCTGCTGACGCGCATGGGCTTAAACCCTGATGATGCGCCGAGGCTGCTGACGCGTATGGGCTTAAACCCTGATGATGCGTCGAGGCTGCTGACGCGCATGGGTTTAAACTCTGAATGTGTCGAAGCTCTTCTTTCTCTTGTTGCTTCTAATATTTTTCTGATCTTTGCTAGTGTCAGTAGCGATCTCGTCTTTGAATGAAGTGTTCTTGGAGGCTGTCTTCAACCAGATGGGAGTAGAGTATGATGAGGAAGTGATAAACCCCGCTCAAGAGGCTCTTATGCTGGATCAGCCTCCCGAGAGAATGACCCAAATCCGTGAGCAACAGTATGGGTTCCTCAAACGGATGATGGAACGTGGTGTTTTAAAATCTTCCACATCTGATAAATTGACCTTCTTGAAGCCTGAGTTCCTATTCGGAGACCGTCTCACTTCTACTGATGCGACGGTGTTGAAGGTCAAGGAGGACTGGTTCTTTACAGCAAATGGGGTGCATATGACCATCAAGCAACTCGAACGTCAATGGCCTTTGACATCCTTCTGTCGCCTTGTTTCCCAGAGGAGGATGTCTTGGGATCTTACCCCCTCTCAGGGGGGAGCGGTGACCGGCGTCATCCAAATTGATTCTACCTCCGACCAAAGGGATACTTTGACCACCACACGGTCTGGGTCTTCTTTCACCTGGCGGACTCGACGCCCCGGGAGCCTCTACAGTGACGTACCCATTGATATGTTTGCTTATAGTGCTTTGACTTTTACACATCGTATGTTTTTGATGGAACGCTCATACCCGAAAAGAGATTTTCGAGTGGAGGGTTGGTGCCATTATGTTTCCAAATGGGATAGACTGACACTCTGGATCTTGTCGCGGTTTCGGGCCGAGCTTCGAGAGATTGGGTTGACTGCCTCGATCCGTGCTACCCAGGCGGGTGTTGATCTCAACAGGCACATGTTCCTCGCACTACTGGAGATGTTTGATGTCCATACCGGGACCTTTTTTACTCCGGTAGGGGAATTAGGGTTCGCACTTCATGAGATGTACGAGGTGTCAAAACTTCCTTGGGGGTCGGAACCCTATGAAGAGTACTTTCCCACCAACGAGGAACTTTAAGTCCTGGGGGACAGGGCTGAGGAGATGACGGCCGTCTTCAAGGAAGTGGCAAGTCATCATTACTATATGCAGAGACGGGATAGGAACGGGACGCAGCCTCATGTGACCGCTTGGAGAGATTATGTCTTTAGACAAGACAAGGAGGATCCCTTACAATTTTCTACTCCACCAGCGTTCTCTCATAGCGAAGTGTTGTCCGAAATGAGCAGGTTAGGGGAGAAACTCCCCGAGGAAATGAGGACCAGCAGTCAGATGCACGCTCTTACAGCTACTTCTGGCATCTTGCTTATCGGATGTCACCCAAGGCGGTGTTGGCGTCCTACCTGATGATATGGCTCCGGGATTGCGTGTTCACGGGCGGATCCGGTGTCGTAGAGAGGGTAACCCGAAACTTAATCCTGCCAGCCATGAAGCTGGTCTTCGGCCGGCGTTTGGCTCTTCTCTCCGCAATGGTATGTAACCTGCAGCGAGGTTTGAGAGAGTTTGCTGGAAATGTGATTCATGAAACAATAACTTCCCGTGCGTCGAACTGCCGTTTCACTATTTGATGGGATGGCTGATTTTGCATCATCCCAGTGTGATGATTCCAGGCTCGGAAGAAGATTATAAGGCTGGAGATGCACTCCTTCGTCGTTTCAATCGGAGGAGCTGGTCACATACTGGTGTCCCTGTTTGTAGATATGGCTGCTGCGCCCTCCGGATATGACAGGGAGACCAGTCTTATTGCAAGCACCCAGTTAGCGATGACCGGAGACGTGCCGGTGAAGGCCCGATCGCATCATCCGTCAGGGATAGGTCACCGGAGTGCCCCTTCCGCCTCTCAAGCAGAACCCTCGGGCGATCAATCAAAGCGATGCGCAGACGAAGGGATTGAATCTCCTGTACCGAAGAAGCAGAAGAAGTCGTCACCGACGGCATCATCGGATTCAACGTCCGCAGAGGTAAAGGCGTCCCACATAATCTGATTTTGGTTCCACTATTTACGAGGCTTCATCTTCTATTGTAGGAACCGTTAAATAGAAAACCTCGTACCCCAAAGTCAGGTGGGAGCAAGCGAGAAGGGACGGCAGGCTCGTCTGAAGTGCGTATCCCGCTGACCATGATGTCTCCCATGGAGGAAGATCCGGAGGATGCTGTTGACGTGGAGATTCCGGTATCCCCAGATTATGTCAGGAGGGAAACTGATGGTGCAGCAGCTTCCGAGATGGCAAAGGCCAGAACGGAAGCTTCAAAAACAAGCACGCCATTTCCTGGTGGTGAAGAATAATGGAGTTCGTCGTCTTTCGATGACGTTGCTCCAGAGCTGCAAGAGCCTGTTACGGAGGCAACAGAAGTAGTTGAGACAGAGGAGAGGGTTGAATCCCCTCTTTATCATGATGAGGGGAGGTCAGCTGTATCATTGCCGAGTCCTATCCCGGCTTCAACCGTAGAAGTTGAGGCGACTACCACTCAGGAGGTAGCGACAGATTCTGTCCCTGTTGAGGGACTCGATGATGAGACCCGTCTGCCAGTCAAGACCGCTGCGACGGGTCAAGAGACAAGTAATAATCTCCCTATTCTGCCAAGGGAGGTACCAACTGTTGATAGGACGTTGGGGGTAGAAGAGGTGGCCGTTGACATCGGTGGTTCCTCCGGGCTTGAGAAGGATAAGGGTGTAGAACCCTGTGTCGTTCCTTCTACTTGGAGGACCATCTTGACGCCTGTGTCGGCCCCTTCTGTTGCTTCTGAAGAACAGTTTGGCAACTCTAGAGGGGGGTGAATAGAGTATATATGTATAATGACCAATTAAAAATTAACTCTTTCACTAACAATGAATAATCAGAGTAAAATGCGGAATGTAAATGAAAGACAAGAGAGCATACGCAAACACAGCAATTTTAACCTGGTTTCCCTCGTGGAGGACTAGTCCAGGCCTGAGAACTCTAGCTCAGGATTAAATCCACTATTTGTGAAATAGTAGCTTACAACCCGTGCCTTTACTTCAGAAGAGCACGTCAACTTCTTACAGAGAATCGCAGTGGCGATTGCTTGGAATTGTCCAAGCGATTTCTTCACTCTTGCACAAGAATCCTAAATGAGAGATGCTGAGCACTCGAGACTTAGGAGGCTTGTGGCTAGTAGATGAGAAGGGTATGGCTTATAGAGCTTGTAGGAGAGAAGAGAAGAGAAGATTGAGTGATTCAAAATGAGAGAATTCATGCCCTATTTATACTGATTTTAGGGACAGAATTCGGCCAGAATTCGGGTAAGGAAATTCAAAAATTTGGCCGTTGGACAGCTAGCAAACAGCTAACCCTAAAATTAGGGTTCCTGATTTCTAGGGGACAGAGTTCGGCCCGAACTCTGTGTGGAGGCAGAGTTCGGCCCGAACTCTGTCTCCAGAGCACAGAATGGTCCTAAGAGGGACTTGTGGGCAATTTGGTTTTGGTGGAGCTTGGGATTTTGGGTAGGCTTGTAGACTAAGTCCCAAGAGCTCAGCATAACTCAGAGTACATAAATCTAGACTCAATGAAATCATAAAATACAGACTCCAGAACACACTGAGAGCTGAAGACTGAGCTGTCATCTGTCTTGAACTGAATGCAGTCGTCGTGTGTCGTATTGAATTAATACAAGTATTATTTGGTCAATGTAGTCAATATTTGGTTGACTGTGACTTTGTGTCAACAATCTCCCCCATATTGATAATTGACAAAATAATATATGTATATTTCAATATTCATACCTGGACACAGTTGATTGTAATATAGCTCCATAGCTCCCCCATAAACGATGCCTGAGCTAAGCGAAAATAGCTCCCCCATAAATCATGAGCGGTGTCGAGCTAGAAACTAGAAACTATAGCTCTCCCCCGTACAAAATGCATAGTACCTGTGATCTGATAGATAATATTTTCCAGAGCAAGAAGCACAGATATACACAGATATACGAATGCATAGAACCAGTAATAGTTTCCCAAAACAAAAATATACATATGTTTCTCCCCCTTTTGGCAGTTAGCAATATAAGAAGCAATGAATAGTAATGCAACCACACTAAGAGAAGAAACAGTATAATTTTAAGCAAAATAAGCACTGACAGAGAATGATAATAAAGATAGATAATGTCATCCACCAAACCAAGTGGTCAACTCATAAACAGAGTACATAAAACCAGCTACATAAATCCATGATAAACTAAATAACTGAAAGCAAAAGTAACTAAGACCATCATCAGTAGCAGCAGCAGCAGATAGTAGCCAGTCTCCATCATGGAGCACGAGAAGGTCCTGGAACATCTGATGGACCATGGAAGGAGCGACGAGGGTCCACAAAAGCATCATCCGGATCCATGTAGCACATAACCCACGGATCATCAATGCGATAACCCGCGCGCGCTGGATCCCTCTCCATGGGAATGTGCAGATGCTGAGACAGAGAGTACCGGATATCATGCAGAGAGTTGCCGAGAGCACTCATCTGCAGAGTGGTACGATGGTCCAGCTGTGTCCAGCGATCGTCCTCAAGAGTAAAACGATCCCGGAGCATGGTCTGAATGGACTCAAGAGTGGCAGGTGGAGGTGGTGCATCCTGACCAAAAGGAGGGGCGTCAGGCTCCTCATCAGCAGAATGCTCAGATGACTCAGAAGCAGCGACAGGCTGAAGGCGTCGTGCTTTGGATAGAAGAGCAGGTGCAGGCAGGAACGGACAATCATGGATAGGAATGATGAAAGCACGAAAAACTAAAGGAAGATAGAGAGGATAAACCAAAGCTCTTGGTTTCTTCCGACAGTTGATCATCCAATCCATCATAGTCCGTGGAAAGTTGAATGGAATACGATAGTGGAGATGATATAAGGCGGAGATCTCAAGATAAGTGACTTCATCTGTTGAGCCAGCCTTGGGTAAGATGGTGTTAAAAACCATTCGGTGAAGCTCATAGAAGTAGGGGTTGAGATGCTTGGCCATAAGTTTGCGAGGACTTATGTTAGGAGCACATAATTCCTCCTTGAATCCTTCAAGAGAAGTATCGCCAACAAATTGAAATTGACGTGCTTCCACAAGTTTATTCCAAGTATCAAGATTAACAAGATCAAGAAAATCCCCCAACTCAGAATCATTGAAGGCGATGTCAATACCGGCAACCCGGGAATAGATGTGTGTTGCATCAAAAGTTAAATTGCAATAGAACATTTGGATTGCACTACGGTAGATGACAGAATTTGAAGCAACTAAAGCATCCAAACAAAGATCATGGAATAAAGACTCATATTGAGAAAATATTGTGAAATTGATGGGATGGCCCCCAAACACCGGACGAGTCCTAAAATCGCTAAACCATTCATTAGAGGCGTCTAGCGATACAAATAGACGGTCGTCGTATGTGTTAGGGTCATCGGGACTCGGCGGATTGAACAACGGATGAATGGGGTGTTGTTCAACTACTTGTTCAATCGGAGGAGGAGGATTCGAAGAGGAAGCACCCTCGGTTCGGATCCTCTTCCCGCGATTGGGCAAGCGTGGAGCCATTTACAAGAAATTGGATAACTTGAAATGGAGAGAAAGAGAGAGTTATACCTGAAAATAATGTCAAACAGTTGAAGAGAACGTTGAAAAACCCCTTTTCCTTGATTTTGAGAAGAAATAGAGTCCTCTAGATCAAGAACTAGGGTTAGGGTTTGGACGGAAGAAGATGGAAGAGGTGGAGAAGAAGGAAATATGGGAGGAAAGAGAAGGAATCCCGACATAAAGTAGGGCTTTGTCTTTGGTCGGGTGAAATATTGACCATAGGATTAGAAAAGATCCAACGGTGGAGCCAGATCCCGATTCTGGAACCTAGGTACCGAACTCGGCCCGAACTCTGATAGGGGCAGAGTTCGGCCCGAGTTCTGGTTCAATAGTCCAGAACTGAAAATAGGCAAAAGTCAGGAAGAAAAATGTTTAATAAATAAACAAAATGATAGTCGGGGAAAACAAAGAGTGTTGAATGCAAATAAGAGGTATACAGAAAGTAGAATGAACTTTTTAAAAAAATGTCAATTAGGCAATATTAAATCGAAACAAGCCATATAATAAATAAGGACATATACTGCAGTTCAATAGTCCAAATTTGCCATGGGTTAGCTGCAGGGGCCGGATCCCAGCTAGCGGTAGTCCTGAAGACTAGTGCACCGTGTCGCTTAGGCTTTTACGCCTTGTTGTCAGAAGGGCCCTTTCGGCTTGTACCCATACCAAATTCTTCGTAAAGGAATCACAATATACTCGATATTTACGCAGGTGAGTTTCAATTTATGACTGCTTCATCTAAGATTCCAAGTTCACGACAAAGAAAATTAAAGCGCTCTTCGGATAGTGGCTTAGTAAAGAAATCTGCTAGCTGATGATCAGTGTCAATAAATTCTAAGTTAATCGTGCCATTTTGCTGATGATCACGCAAAAAGTGGTGTCTGATCTCAATGTGTTTAGTACGTGAGTGACAGACAGGGTTCTTAGTCAAATTTATGGCACTAGTATTGTCACAGAATATAGGAATATGCATGAAAGATAACTTATAGTCTTCAAGGGTTTGCTTCATCTACAGAATCTGTGCACAACAACGCCCAGCTGCTATATATTCAGCTTCTGTTGTGGATAGTGCGACAGAGTTCTACTTCTTGCTAAACCATGAGACTAGAGCCTTTCCTAACAAATGACACGTGCCGCTCGTACTTTTACGGTCGACCTTGCATCCAGCAAAGTCAGCATCAGAGTAACCGATGAGGTCAAATGATGTTGACTTGGGATACCATAGGCCCACTGTAACCGTACCCTTAAGGTATCGAAAGATACGCTTAACCGCAGTCATGTGAGATTCCTTAGGATTTGCTTGATATCTAGCACATAGGCAAACACTAAACATGATATCGGGGCGACTAGCAGTTAAATAAAGTAAGCTGCCTCTCATACCTCGATACTTACGTTGATCAACAGGTTTGCCGCTCTCATCTGGTTTGGGTTTGGTTGAAGTAGCCATTGGCGTGCTAATTGGTTTGACGTTGTCAAGGTCGAACTTCTTCAGCATGTCCTTGGTATACTTCAATTGACAGATGAAAGTTCCATTTGTCAGTTGCTTTACTTGCAGGCCAAGAAAGTAGTTGAGCTCTCCCATCATGCTCATCTCAAATTCTGTCTGCATACACTTGGTAAATTCTTGACAAAGAGTTTCATCAGTAGATCCAAAAATAATATCATCAACATAAATTTGAATTAATAGAATGGTGTCTTTGAAAGATTTGATAAACAGTGTAGTGTCAATTTTCCCTTTAGAAAAACTTTTCTCAAGCAGGAAGCTGCTTAGCCTTTCATACCAAGCTCTGGGAGCTTGTTTAAGGCCATAAAGCGCTTTCTTTAGCTTGAACACGTGGTCGGGAAATTTGTGATTTTCAAAGCCAGGGGGTTGTTTGACATAAACTTCCTCCTTAATAAAGCCATTCAAGAAAGCACTTTTAACATCCATTTGAAATAATTTAAAGTTCTGATGATTGGCAAAAGCACAAAGCATCCGAATGGATTCTAGTCTAGCAACAGGAGCATATGTCTCATCGTAGTCGATACCTTCCTCTTGGTTGTATCCTTGAGCTACTAGACGAGCTTTGTTACGTGTGACTGAACCATCTTCATTTACTTTGTTTCTAAACACCCATTTGGTACCAATTATTGAGTGATTAGCCGGTTTAGGAACTAGTTCCCATACTTGGCTTCTCTCAAATTGGTTGAGTTCTTCTTGCATAGCAGAGATCCAAAATTCATCAGTAAAAGCTTCAGAAATGTTTTTAGGCTCTACTTGTGAAATGAAGGCAGTGCTAGCAACAGAGTCTCTTAATGATGATCTAGTAGTAACTCCACGTGAAACTTCACCTATGACTAAATTTTCTGGATGAGAAGGTTTGAATGAGAATTTCTTAGGCAAACCCTCCAGAGAATTAGTTTCAGTTGAAGTATTCATTGGAGTAGAGGAAGTTGATGGCACAACATCATCATCAAGAGTACTTACTGCACTGTTATCTTCATCAAAAGTCACATTAGTTGACTCCTCCACAATAAGTGAGCGTTTATTGAAAACTCTATATCCCTTACTTTTGGCAGCATAACCAAGAAAGATACCATCGTCAGCTTTGGCATCAAATTTGCCTAAGTTGTCTTTGGTGTTAAGGATAAAACATCTGCAGCCAAAAACTCTGAAATAAGAAACATTTGGGGTTCTCCCAAACCAAAGCTCATAGGGTGTTTTCTTCGAAATGGGACGAATAAGCACCCTATTCAAAATGTGGCATGCTGTACTTACAGCCTCTGCCCAAAAATATTTCGGAAGAGAAAATTTATTCAACATGACTCTAGCCATATCGCCAAGAGTCCTATTCTTCCGCTCCACAACACCATTTTGTTGAGGAGTTCTAGGACAAGAAAATTCATGATCAAAACCATTTGCATTACAAAAACTTTCAAAATCTGAATTTACGAATTCGCCTCCATGATCACTTCGGATTCGAGTAATCATGTAGCCTTTTTCGTTTTGAACTTTATTTACAAAAACTTTGAAAACAGAGATAGCATCGCTCTTATTAGCGAGAAAGAAAACCCAAGTAAATCTCGAAAAATCATCAACAATAACAAAAGCATATAGTTTGCCACCAAGGCTAGCTATTCTACTAGGACCAAATAAATCCATATGGAGTAATTGCAAGGGTCTAGTAGTACTTACAGAGTTGATGGAATGAAATGAGGATTTAGTTGCCTTGTTTAGTTCACATTCGGCACATACCATGTCCTTTTTGAATGTGATGTCAGGCAATCCTCTCACTAGCTTCTTGGTAGAAAGCCTGGATATAGCATCCATGTTGGCATGACCGAGATGCTGGTGCCAAAGTAGTCGTTCGTCTTTGTGGGCATATAAACATCTACCTGCATTGTTAGTATTTATAGAGAGATAGAAAAAATATATATTGTCCTCTCTTTTCCCTTCAAAAGCAATGTCTTCTGTTGACCTATCGTAGATGTAGCAACAGTTTTGTCCAAAGTTAATATCATATCCATGATCAGCAAGATGGCTAATGCTGAGCAGGTTATGCTTTAACTCGGTCACTAGGCAGACATCCTTTATAACAGGAGAAGGAGGATGACCAATGATACCGTTACCTATTATGTGCCCTTTGAGATTGTTACCGAAGGATACGTATCCTTCTCTTTTCATCGATAGTGATGCAAAAAGATTTGCGTCTCCCGTCATATGTCGCGAGCATCCACTATCGAGAATCCACTTACTCTCAGTTGAGGAGGAAAGGTCCACCTACATCAAGAGTAGATGTGACCTTTGGTACCCATTTTCTCGAGGGTCCTGAAAAGTTAGTTTTTGGAAACCAAGCATATATTTTCTTGTCTACCAGTCTTCTAATTCTACACTGTGGTGAGATGTGTCCATGTTTTCCACAGTAAGTACAGATGGCATTTTTATTTATACTGGGAGCATGAGAATGATATCTATGAGCAACAGGATGAGGATGATTTGGAGAGTTAGCATGGTAATGATGACTATACTTAGAGTGAGTTACATGATGATTATGTCTGTGTGTCATAGCATGATGATATTGACTGTGAGGAGTGGCATGCTGAAATTGTCTATATGGCATAGTGTGATGTTGTGGCATGATATGATGATTTTGCTTATGTGGCATAACATGATGATTTTGTCTACGTGGCATGGCATGTTGATGAGGTATGGTATGATGACTTTGTCTATGTGTAGAGTGATATTGGTTGTGTCTTTGTGCAATATGATGAGTATGAGGAGTATTTTTACGTGCATGCGGTTTGTGAAAGTTTGTGTATATAAATGCATGGTTATGTGCTGTATGAGGGTGATGTGGTTGACTAGCATGAGTGATGTTGTGCTCATGTGATTGGGTTTGAGGTTTAGCAACCTGTTTTCCCAATTTGATTTCTAATCTTTTAGAAACAGCTTGTAATTCATCAACCTTAATATTTAAGCCATAAATCTTAGTCATAGAAATCTTGTGTCTACTCTTTTCTTCAGCAAGCAATGTGTTGAGAGTAGTGATTTCTTGAGTTTGTTGCTCAATGCGTGCTTCAGCATCATGTAAGCTTAATTTAAGCTTGGATACTTCATCAGTGTCATTTGTGGGAGATGTGTTTCTAACATTATTAAGAAGCAAGGAAATTCTTTGTATCTCATCTTCTAGACTTTTGATTTTGTCCTTGGCATGCTTGTATTTACCGATAACCTTTTTGTGATCATCAAGTAAATCGGTGAAAGCATCGCCAAGTTCATCAAAAGAGAAGTCATCTAAAGTTTCGTTTGATACCTTGGTGGAATTTGCCATGAGGCAAACATTTGCTTTGTCTTGAGGAGAGTTCTTTTCTTCCTCGGAGTCACTTGCTTCGCTTTCATGCCAGATGCTTGTGTTGGCATATCTTTTTGATGAGTTCTTCTTGTAGGGCTTTTCATACCGGTTGCTCTTCTTTAAGAGCGGACAGTCTCTTCTGACGTGTCCAGTCTTTTTGCAACCATAGCAAGTTGGCTCTTCTTCATCGTCTTCTTGTGGTTCCTTCTTTCTTTGATTGAAGCGAAGGAATTTCTTGAAGTTACGTACCATGAGAGCTTGGTCTTCATCATCTGAGATATCGTCTTCAGTTTCATCGTGATCAACCTTTCGTCGATGGACTTTGAGTGCTATCTCCCTGGTCTTCGGAGCAGGCTCTTCGAAGTCCTTGAGGTCAAGCTCGTGAGTCATGAGCTTGCCCATCAAAGTCTCCATAGACATACTTGTGAGATCATTTCCTTCTATGATGGCTGTCACCTTAGGGTTCCAAATCTTTGGTAACCCTCTGAGTAGCTTGCGGATCTTCTCATGGTTTGAGTACTGCTTACCAAGCGAGGATAACGGGTTGATGATGTCGAGGAATCTTGTAAACATTTGAGTGATCGTCTCATTAGGCTTCATCTTAAAGGCTTCGTACTCTTGAGTGAGACGACTTATCTTTGATTCCTTGACTTGAGTGGTTCCTTCATGCGTCACTTCCAGAAGTCTCTATACTTCATGAGCAGTGGTGCATGTAGAGACCCTGTTAAACTCGTTCCTGTCTATAGCACAGAATAAAGCATTAATAGCCCTAGCATCTAGACTTGCCTGTTTCTTCTCCTCGACAGAATATTTGTCGTGTGGCTTCTCAATGAGGTCACTATCGACAACTATTCTGGCGGGCTTTTTGTAACCGTCAGTTACGACAGTCCACAGGTCAAAGTCTAGAGACTTCAGATAAAAACTCATCCTTGTTTTTCAATATGTGTAGTTAGTCCCATCAAATAGGGGAGGCCTATGAGTGGACTGACCTTCACCATGATTGGAGATCAAGGATTGTGTGGTTGCCATGGATCAGCTCTTAGGATGTTAGTCCTTATAAAGAGAACAGAGCTCTGATACCAATTGAAGAACAGTTTGGCAACTCTAGAGGGGGGGTGAATAGATTATATATGTATAATGACCAATTAAAAATTAACTCTTTCACTAACAATGAATAATCAGAGTAAAATACGGAATGTAAATGAAAGACAAGAGAGCATACGCAAACACAGCAATTTTAACCTGGTTTCCCTCGTGGAGGACTAGTCCAGGCCTGAGAACTCTAGCTCAGGATTAAATCCACTATTTGTGAAATAGTAGCTTACAACCCGTGCCTTTACTTCAGAAGAGCACGTCAACTTCTTACAGAGAATCGCAGTGGTGATTGCTTGGAATTGTCCAAGCGATTTCTTCACTCTTGCACAAGAATCCTAAATGAGAGATGCTGAGCACTCGAGACTTAGGAGGCTTGTGGCTAGTAGATGAGAAGGGTATGGCTTATAGAGCTTGTAGGAGAGAAGAGAAGAGAAGATTGAGTGATTCAAAATGAGAGAATTCATGCCCTATTTATACTGATTTTAGGGACAGAATTCGGCCAGAATTCGGGTAAGGAAATTCAAAAATTTGGCCGTTGGACAGCTAGCAAACAGCTAACCCTAAAATTAGGGTTCCTGATTTCTAGGGGACAGAGTTCGGCCCGAACTCTGTGTGGAGGCAGAGTTCGGCCCGAACTCTGTCTCCAGAGCACAGAATGGTCCTAAGAGGGACTTGTGGGCAATTTGGTTTTGGTGGAGCTTGGGATTTTGGGTAGGCTTGTAGACTAAGTCCCAAGAGCTCAGCATAACTCAGAGTACATAAATCTAGACTCAATGAAATCATAAAATACAGACTCCAGAACACACTGAGAGCTGAAGACTGAGCTGTCATCTGTCTTGAACTGAATGCAGTCGTCGTGTGTCGTATTGAATTAATACAAGTATTATTTGGTCAATGTAGTCAATATTTGGTTGACTGTGACTTTGTGTCAACAGCTTCGGCTCCTCGGGCTAGCAGTCCAGCCCCTGTTGATGAAGAGCCCATTGATGCCGAGATTCAAGCCTCGCTGATTGAGGTTGGCAGATCTTCTTCCGATTCGTAAACTGTAGTAGCTCCTCCAACTCCCGCGATGACGCCGTAGGTCCTGGCGGATACAGACGAGTATGTGAAATTCCTCGTCGAGGGGGTATACAAAATGCTGCAGAAGGGTGTATCTGCTGTGATGGATGCCAACAGGAGTTTTGTGACGACAAAAGCTTTGGCAATGCCCTGCATCGAGCTGATTCGTATTCACCAAGGCCACGACCACATGGCCGAAATTCTGGAGGCTTCAGTGATTGAGCTGGATGAGCGGCTCGCGGAACTTCAACGCATCCAGCGAAACGACCTCTCTGTCCTGATAGATGAGGAGAAGGAGAAGCTGATTGCCGAGATCGAGTCTTCATACCAGGCCACTGTGGGCGTTTGGGAGCGCGAGGTGGCTGAGACTGAGGCTGCGGTAGAGCAGTTGTCTCAGTCCATGAAGACGATGGTGGAAACTCGAGCTGCATTGGAAGCTAATATCGCGGATATCGACACCCAGATGCGCCGCCTTGAAGACCAATGGGCCCGACTCCAGTTAGAGGTCGAGCGTGTCCGGGCTGAACATGCAGCATTCAAGAAGGGTGAAGCGACTTTCACTCAGCGGACTCTTGCCTTGGCGCAGCAACGACAACAACTTGATGAGAAGCATGCAAGTGATACTTCCGCTGGGGCCGTTGAATTGATACGCCAGGAAGCAGAGCGACGAGTCCTGGCGACGGCGGAGGCCCGTGCAGTCGACTTAAAGCTTCGAGTCAGGGAGCTCTCAGCCCATCCTGGGGAGATTCAGGGACCATAGCTTTTCCCTTTTTCTTTTGTGTTCTTTTGCAACCCTTACTGGGGGATGATGTAGCTTCTTGTACTCCTTTTTCAGAAAAATAAAGAAGTCTACAACCTTTTTTGTGATGTGTTCATCTTTTGTTGTCATGAACTTGATGATTTGTGTGGACCTATTATCTTTTGTGCACCTTGGTTTTCAGGTACAGATAATAAGTTTGAAGGAACCATTATGTTTGCTCAGAGGTAATGTAGACATGGCAATCATTGTGTTCGAAATGATAGAATCTCCCTGTTCAGAGGTATTATGGACGTGGTAGGAATGATCTTGGGGGATACGCTGAACAACTCAGAGGTTATATGGACGTAGAAGTTCTGCGATCAATGTACAATAACGCAGGGGTTGTTTGTACAAGATGTTTACTCAGAGGTAATGTGGACGTGGTAAACATGAAGGGTAGCGTAGGCTTACGAAGTGTAAGATTCTGCTTTGTAGGGTGTAGAGAGACAACTCAGAGGTAATATGGACGTGGTTATCTTTCTACTGGAAGATGCCACAGAACAGCTGGGTTCCGGAGGCGTATGAGTTTGTGGAAAGATGTTGTTTGGGGAAGTACATGTCTGGAGGATGTCAAGAATAGTACTTCTTTAGGAACTTGCCGTTGATGGGCATCATGAACAAGTCCCCGTTGGGTTTGGCGAGGCGGTAAGCACCGTTTGAGTATACCGTCTCTATGATGAAAGGTCCTTCCCATTTGGGCTCAAACTTTCCCGGTGTCTTGTGGGTCAACACCATTGGTCTTCTGACTACTAAAACCAGGTCGCCGACTTGGAAAGTCCTCTGTTTGACCTTCTTATTGAAAGCCTGTGATATACGGGCTTGGTAGAGTTCGATGCGTTATTGAGCTAGGAGACGCTTTTCGTCAAGTGCCTCCAGTTCCCGCAGACGACGACGTTGATTGTCCTCTTCTGTGAGTTTGTTTGTGATTGCTACGCGGAGTGAGGGTATCTGTATCTCGAGAGGCAGTACCGCTTCGCTCCCATAGACCAGGGAGAATGGAGTGTTGCCTGTTGGGGTCCGTACCATTGTGCGGTAGGCCCAAAGGCATTCGCCAAGCTTTTCGTCCCAGTCGCGTTTATTGGATGACACGACCTTTTTGAGCACCCTAACGATAGTTTTGTTGAATGCCTCAGCCAATCCGTTTGCTGCCGGATTGTAGGCGGTTGAGGCCACATTCTGAATACGATTCTTGTCACAGAACCTGCTGAAAATGTGGCTGATAAACTGAGGACCATTGTTATGGATGATCCGCCGGGGTACTCCAAAATGGTAAATGACATGGTGTTTGATAAAGCTGACCACTCTGGAGCTTTCTACTTCTGCTAGTGGAACTGCTTCCGCCCATTTGGAGAAGTAGTCGATGATGGCCAGGATGAAACGGTGTCCTCTCGATGAAGGAGGCTTGATTGGCCCTACAATGTCCATGCCCCAGGCTTCGAAGGGCCAGGAGGCGACTGTAGGATATAGCGGCTCCGATGGTGTATGTATGAAGTCTGCATGAAGTTGGCACGCGTGGCACTTCTTAGCATATTCAACAGCGTCGGCGGCCATGGTTGGCCAGTAGTAGCCCATACGTCGCAGTCGATCTTGTAACTTAGGACCGGGTTGATGAGCTCCACAAGTTCCGTCATGAGCTTCTTGAAGAGCTTCGGCTGCTTCTTCGTTGGACAAGCATCGAAGGAGGAGCCCGTCGAAGGAGCGTCGGTACAGCGTTTTGGTAGCTGTATCATAGTAGAATCGAAGGGAGCGTCTCCTGACTGAGACAGCTTCCTTCGGGTCCTCTGGAAGGATTCCATAGACAGCGAAGTCGATGAACGGGAACCTCCAGTCTCGGACATTAACACCAGTGTTTGTCGGCATGACGTGAGCCACCCGCAAGCATAGGTTGTTTCTGGGATAAATCAGATCTCGTCCTGTTACCGTGATATAGTGTTGAGTCCTAAAGGGCGCTGCTAATGAGGCTGCGAGGCCGGCCAGAGCATCGGCCTCCAAGTTTTATAAACGGGGGACATGTTCAATGAAGAACCTGATGAAGGTTGAAATGATGTTCAATGCGACTTCATGATAAGGGATTAAATCTTCATGGCGAACTTCGTATTGTCCCCGAACCTGGTTTACGACGAGTTTTGAGTCGCCGTAAGCTTCCAGATGGTCGACCCCCAGCTGTTGTGCGAGCTGGAGTCCCATGACGAGTGCATTGTACTCGGCAACGTTGTTGGAGCACGGCTTCGAAAGAGAGTACGCACGCTGGATGACCAGCTGATCGGGGGAGACTAAGACTACCCCCACTCCTGCGATGATTTGGCCTTTGGGGCCTGTTCTCGAAGCGCCGTCGAAGAACATCTGCCAAACGGAGCTTCCTTCGGTGACGTTGGATTCTTGGACCTCATCCGGGATATCTTCATAGAGTTTTGAGGATTCTGGGATGGGGTGTACAGCTAAAAAGTCAGCCAGAGCTTGACGCTTAACAGCTTTTTGCGGCACAAACACCATGTTATACGGTGTTAGCAAGATCGCCCATGTAGCCAGCCGGGAGTTCAATGATCCTGGCTTCGTCATGAGGACTCTGAGCAGATTGACTCAGGAAATGACATGAATTGTCTGACCTGAGACATAATGACGAGTCTTCTGGATGGCAAACACCAAAGCCAAGCACTCCTTTTCGACGGGGTTGTACCGGTGTTCGGCCCCGATGAGTGTTCGACTGAGGTAGTAAATTGCTTGCTTGTAGCCTGTATCGCTGTTTTGAGCCAGCAGAGCGCCAAGAGAATGATCCATGGCACGGACGTAGAGGAGAAATGGTTTGCCGGTGACTGGCGCTACCAGGACTGGTGGACTTGTTAAGTAAGCCTTGATGTCGTCGAAAGCCTTTTGGCACTCCTCTGTCCAGACGTAAGAGACTCCCTTCTTCATGAGCTGAGTAAAGGGTTGACATCTACCGGAGAGGTTTGCTATGAACCTCCAGATATATGCCAGACGTCCCTGTAGGCCCCAAAGTTCTCGAAGGTTCTTCGGAGGGTCCATGTTGAGGATGGCTTTGGTCTTCTCAGGATCAACATGAATGCCTTTCGCTGTGATGACAAAGCCCAAGAATTTGCCGTTAGAAACCCCGAGAAAGGATTTAGCGGGGTTCATCTTGAGTTGATGTGCCCGCATGAGATCGAAGACCGTCTTCAGGTCCTGTAGGTGATCTCCTTTGAGGCGGCTCTTGACTGCGATGACGTCAACATAGCATTCGACTGTCTTGCGAAGATGTTGACGGAAGATGGTGCTCATAGCTCGCTGGTATATCGCACCGACATTCTTCAAGCCGAAGGGCATTACTGTGTAGCAGAAAACACCCTTTGGAGTCCTGAATGACGTATGTTTCGCGTCATCGGAGAACATCTTGATTTGATTGTAGCCTGAATACCCGTCCATGAAGGACATGCGCTCAAAGCCACATGTGTTGTCGATCATCACATCAGTGATTGGAAGCGAGAATTCGTCCTTCGGGCAAGCAGAGTTGAGATCCCTGAAGTCGATACAGACTCGTATCTTCCCGTTCTTCTTGGTGACAGGAACGACGTTAGCTACCTAATCCGGATATTGTTCCTCACGGATGAAGCCGCTGGTCAAGAGTTTGTCTACCTCCTGATCGATGGCATTCATGATGTCTGGACGGAAGCGTCGCTGTTGTTGTTTGATAGGTTTGGCATCAGGTAAGATGTTCAACCTATGCATTGCGATCTGTGGGTCGAGTCCCGGCATGTCTTCATAGCTCCAGACGAAGACGTCGATATACTCTTTAGCCAGTTGGATTAAAGATTCTCGATCTTCTCCTTCTAGGCTTTTACTAATGAAGATGGGTTTGGAAGAAGACTCATCCCCGAGGTCGATCTGCTCGACTTCGTCTTCGGTGGGAGGTTCGCGTAACTCAAAACGAGATTCCCATTGTTCCCCTAGGCGTTGGGCCCAGGGTTCTTCTTCGAAGGGTTCTGGCGCGTAGTCTTCGCCTTCACTTTTTTGAGGTTGTGCTGACGTCATGTTAGCTGACAGCACTTTCCTGAAGACTGATCCGATACTGGTATCAGAATCCCAAGTCGATGCTTCGGATGAGTGGGAATGTTCTATGTCTTCTGCATCTGAACTCTCTGGAGTTGATGGCAGCGTGACATAGCCTAACCCTCGTCCAGTCCGATTATAATGGTCCTGTGGCTTTCCATTGGGCATCGAAAGCCGGACAGGGAGATGCCGACCCTTGCCGTAGTTTAAGCCTTTGTTGCTTTTCAGGTCGTAGCCCATCTTTTGGATGATGTGCTTTGCCGTATCCGTGTACCGATAGACTTGTACTCTGCCGGTATCAGGTTCGGGCTCGATTGACGGGAGGTCCCGATGACGCTCGACTTTGCCCGAGATGATGGTGCCTTGGTCTTGGCTCCGTGGAGGGACTATGAAGACTCCTTGAGACGGGACTACTCGATTATGGTAAATGGTCGTTATTTGTGTTTGCAACGACCGTAGAGCGTTGTCTAATGTATACATGGCATTCCAGTGTGGAAGACAAGAATAATTAAAAGACACTCTATTATTAATAAAATACGAGATCTTATCCCGTGGGATTACATTGTCAAAGGAGGGTGCCTCTACGTCAGCCGAGATATAATCACCAAGCTCCTCATCCGTAAGAACTGGGGGCGAACTAGGAGAGTCCAACACAGCTTTGGGGTCTGAGAGGGTTATATGAGCCTTCTCTGACACCTTGGATGACTGCGGCGGCTTGCTCTTGAGACGTACCTTGAGAGGCGCCTCGGCTGCGCCTCCGGTGAGTGGTGCCTTCCCTTGTAATTTTGCCACCAGGAGAGCCGATGTTTGAGGTGGCTTTCCCTTGAGGCGTATCTTCAGGGGTGCTTCGCGAGCCGGCGCTTTCCTTGATAGCTTGATGCTCATTGGAGGTGCCTTCTGGGGTGGTTTCTCCTTCAGTCGGATTTTCAAGGGGGCGTCGGGAGTCGTCTCAGGCTCCATGTCCGGCTCTGTTGCCGTCTCTGCCTCATCATCAGTGTCGTTGGCTTCCTCCTCGTCAATGGGCTTGTACAAGTCGGAATCGGTGAAGTAGGCTTCAATCCCTTTGAAAGGATCGATGTCTACAAACTCCGTCCGGATGACGCCATTGGTGGATACATACTTCATGCACTGGTGGAGCGTGGAGGGCACCACCATGTACTCATGCAGCCATGGTCGACCGAGCAGGATATTGTAGTTGACCTCGGCATCTACCACATAACAAGTCACCTCAGTTTTGAGGCTGCCAATGTGATACTTCAGTCGGATCTTGCCCAATGGCTCGCTCTTGCTAGCATTGAAGCCACTGATGGTTGTATTGGAGGGCGCCAGCCGGTACATCGGGATCCCCAGCTTAGATAGTAGCGCCTTCGGGATAATGCTTAGGGAAGACCCAGGATCGATCTGAATCCGGCTCACCTTGACCGAGCCAATGTACCCTGTATAATACAGCGGTCGGTTATATCGGTGATGCTTGAGCAGCATGTCTTGTTGGGTGAAAGTTATGTTTGGGATAACTTCTCCGCATAATGACAGTGCGCACAAGTAGTTGGGAGGTCTTCAGGCTGCTTGACCTGACTGAGAAAGGATTCAGCGTCCTTCAGAGCTTCGCAGAGAGCTTCTCGGGAATCTTTAGAAAGACGCAGGAGCTCGAACAAAGATAGGCGCGTAGGTGTACTGGCTAATTGTGCCAGAATGTCGAAGTTGTGAGGCTTGGACAGCCCTGAAGCATTCTCCTTCCGTAGAGGTCTGTCAAAACGGGCCTCCACCTGCTTCTGCTTATTGGCTGCTGAGGGCTTAGATGGACCCTCCTCAGGGATGGTGCTAGGAGACACCACCTCGCCGGCGGCTTCGCCGGATTGGGAGTTCTATTGTGCACGTGTTTACACTGGAAGTGCTTCTTCTGTTGAAGAAGAGACTGTGCGGCAAGACTTGATCTTCCTGCCTTTTGATTTGGAGGTAGGGCGTACCTCCGATTGAGTCACCTCAGAGACGAGGTCGGGGTGAAACCAGAGGACCTCTCCTCGAGATGTGGTGAGCGGGGTGAGTCCACTCACATTGTCACGAGTAGGTGGTAAGTTTACCACCTCCATTATCGCCTTAGGAATGGGGACGACGCCATCTTGTGTGGTAGTTGGCGACAAGGTGCCGAACTGAAGCGAAACCACATTGGCCGACACTGTCTTTTCTTCATAGTCGACGGAGATTACATCCGTATTGATCATGCGCTGGATGTAATTCTTGAGGACGTAGCAGTCCTTGGTCGGGTGTCCGACGAACCGATGGTAGTGACAGTACCTTGGGTTGTCCACTTTCCCAACTTCATCGGGCCGCTTTGGGTCCGGTAGCTTGATCTTATCACCCTGCTTCAGTATCTCGAAAAGTTGCAGGGTGTCGTCATCATTGAATGAATAAACCTCCTTGGGTCTCGGTGCCAGTGGAGGCTTCTGAGTAGGCGCAGATGCGCCTTTTGAGGCATTAACAGTCAATGCCTGTTTCCCCTTTGCTTCTCGTCCGGAGCTGTTAGCTGCAGACTTTTTCCCCTTATCGTCAAAGGCGGGGAAGCTGACACCCAGAAGACGTACATTGGCCGCCTTCTTTTCTGCAGCTTCAGCTTCGATGATCAGGGAGCTCCAGTCAGGAGGGGGAGTAGAGTTGAGCCAGAGCTTTACTGCAGGCAACATGTTCATGCTGCAAGCGGAGAGGAGCGCATCTTCTGGCATGCCTGGAGGTAGACTGAAGCAAGCCTGTCGGAAGCGTTCGATGAACGCCCGAACCGTTTCCTTCTCCTTCTGACGTATCTCTATGAGAGACGCCATCGTCATGTCCTTCCCGCCGTCGTAGAAGCGGTCGAGGAAGAGGCGCGTCAGGTCGTCGAAGGACGATATGGAATTGTCGGAGAGGCTACAGTACCAGTCATACGCCACTCCTTTCAGGGCCCCGACAAAGATACTGGTGAGGAGCGCGTCCTCCTTCGGAAGATGCCCTGTCTGTGACTGAAAGTATGTCAGGTACCGTCGCGGAGAGTCCTTTCCGTCGTATGGGGTGAGTGTTTGTGGTTTATACTTCGGGGGATAAACCACCTTGTTCCACTCGAGGGGATAAGGCTGGGGAATGCCTATTTTCTGGCGTTCCTCTTGCCTGTTCTTGGACTCGAAGCGCTCCCGCAGGTCTTTGATCATTTCGACCACATCCTCCGTAGAGCTAGGAGTCGGGGAAGGAGGTACCATTTGGATTGGAGCGTTTGAGGGCTCCGAGGTCCGAGGTACTTCTGTATCTGAGGGCGCCCGTTGGAGGGGCACACTCGACTCCCCATTAGCTCCTGGGTCAGGACCAGTTGAAGGTGTCCTGATCAAGGCTGACCGCATCTCAAATACTGCTTGGGTCAGTGCTTGCATAGAGGCAGAGAGGGTTTTGAGTCCTCCCTCCAATGAGTCTATGCGTTGGACTATGTCCTGTGACGGCGCATCAGACTCGACATCATCTCCAGCCATGTATACTGTCCTGACACGGCCAGGAGTGGATGGATTGGTTGAGGCTTCGCTTTCGGCCTCACTCTCATGCGGGGGAGTCACTTCTCCTGGTGTTGGGCCACCCCCAGCCACATTCTGGAGTTCATCTCCAATAGGCGCATCTGCAAGGGTCTGCTTGCCCTCAGCTCCGTCTTGAAGGACCTCTTCATTTCCAGAACTACCCCCGCGGTGTCCTGGAGGACATCCTCATTTTGAGGGGCTTCAGGGAGACTAGCCTCGCCTTGATGATGAAGATCCGCCGCAGCTGTGCTTTGGACATCTTCGTCTTCGGAAGGAGGCTCGACAAGGGTCTGGCTACCCCCAGCTTCCTCCAAGAACTTCTTCCTCGACCGAGTGCCTTCAAACACTCCAGAGGTCGAGACAGCTGCCTTGGTTTTCCTCGGCTGGCTTTTGGATGAGGACGAGAAATTGGCAGTCGGCCTCCGGATTGATGAGGAGTTAGAGATCACATTGCATGAAGCAACCTTTGGTTCCTCTTCTGTTGACACCTTCGTCCCAAGGCGACGTCGGAGAGGTGTCGATGATTGCAGCCGTTGGAAGACCGACTGTCTTGGTGGAGCTGCCGCCTTGCAACAGCAGTTGATGGTGACCACCGCACAAGTATGCCCAGTGAGAGGCGTATCGTGCTTGTTGGTCGACTCTCCTGACTGGCGCTTGTGAGTGATCATGTTGCGCAGGTCATTGGAGGAGAGTGGTGCCTTCACACCCCCTTCAGACGTATGGCAAGCCCAAACGTCGGGGTGGTCAGGTGAGTACTGCGCCCCCTGATATAATACCAAGCAGGCATCACGATCAGTAGTGGGGGAACCACAACATTTGAAGTGACTTGAACGAACCTCAAACGCACAACCAGAGGAGGCGCGGGAGTTCAAGACCACCGAGTTTGCCTTACTCGACTTGGTTGTACACGCAGTAGATGCGCCCAAGCGAGATGAGGACTTTGAAGATCGACTCCTTGTTGGTGCAGAAGCACTTGAGTCAACCTTGTACAGCTTGCCATCGGCAGCACGCGTGATGACGAGCACGTGCCTCTGGCCGGCTGCTGGCATAGCACGTTTCTGGCGCATGGCCCGTGCCGCCTTGGATTTCTTCGTACCAGCCCGCTGGGGCGTATAGTACTCAGCATCCAACTTCTCCTCGCCATTACAGCGAGTGAGTCTATCAAAGACAGAGGCTTTTTGTGGTGCATCAGAGGTGATGCGCGGGGCATTGGCTGCGCCCCTGCTCCGTCGACGTATCTTCCTCGCCTGAGAGGGAGATAGCTGGGGAACGTGGTCGGCCGTACGCTTCCCCAAGAGATGTGCTGCATCGGCGGGCGTACCTTGGTTGCTGAGAACGTCAGCAGGAAGGGAAGGCTGGATTGCTGCATCCCCTTCAGTGGTGGTGCCCGAGGCGTCGACCTTGCGCACCCAGGCCGTGCGGATCTTCTTCGGCTTTGGTAGCCGCTTCGAAGGACTCGCACTTCCTTCAGAAATGAACTCCTCGTACGCCTGTTGATTGAGGCGCACGACCAGCATCTTGTGGGAGGAGCCCACCTTCACGTCGTCGGCCTGTGACACGACTTTCTCGAAAGAGGAGAAAGAAGTCTCCAGCAGTGTCGCCAGCTTGTTTGCCATTAAAATTGTTTGATTGAAAACTTTAATACAAACAGAACAGTGTTACAATGTAGGACTTAGATGTAGTCCTAGGAGTACACTTTTGTTTAAGCTGGGTCCTTAGTGCCAATGGAGCGAGTGGTAATGCGTTGACTCCGTTGACCGGCTGACGACGGTTATCGGTTCTCTGAAGGTGTGGATTGCTCTGGGTGCTGGAGCTTGCCGAGAGGAGAAAGACGTTGAGTGTCTGTGTCTGCCTCTCTGGTGATTCCTTGTATGTTCGTTGTGGATTCTGTGTGTGTATATGAAGGAGAAGATCCCTCTATTTATAGTTTTACAGACTGGCTGCTCATGCGCGCATGTAGGATGCGCCGGTGTGTGGGGATGCCACGTGGAAGTTGCTGATGGGGGCGCACGGATGATGCGCCCTGATTGGGAGGTTGAACTCTTCATACTGCTGTTGTGAGCCGGCACGTAGCAGAGGAGAAGATCTTTCTGTTGCTGAAATCTTGGACGAGTTGAGTCAAAGGACATGTGTCATCGACCCATGGCTCGAAGATCTCGGAATTAGTGGTGGGAAGTAATCTGGTGAGCTGCACCTTGATTGGGCGCAGGAGGAGGCTGCGGCTCACAACCTTTAGGGGTTACAAACTGTTTAGAGCGCATGGCTTTTGAGGCGCATGCAGGCGACTTTCCTTCTGTCTTTCGGGATCAAAGATCAGTCTGGGGCGCATGGCTTTTGAGGCGCATGCAAAGCTTCAACTGGAGACTCTTCTTCAGTCTTTAGGGATCAGTGAAGGGTCTGAGGCGCACGGCTTTTGAGGCGCATGCTAGTTTGGGCGCATGGCCGTAGAGGTGCATGGCGATTTGGACGCATGGCCGTAGAGGCGCATGCGGATGGCAACGTGGCAGTAGCCGTCGGAATA
The DNA here is from genome assembly GCA_029216955.1 of Iris pallida. Classification (NCBI taxonomy): domain Eukaryota; kingdom Viridiplantae; phylum Streptophyta; class Magnoliopsida; order Asparagales; family Iridaceae; genus Iris; species Iris pallida. Next base: position 6,209,804 of record JANAVB010023996.1, on the reverse strand, counting down.
GAGTCATGATGATACTGACATTGCCGACGCTTCGTTCTCTGAAAAAGCTGTCAACTGTTCAGACTTTGGGAAGCGTACTGCCAACTCTGGTGTCAGTTCAGCATTTAATGTTTGTGACGTTCGATGGACAGCTGAGTGGGCACATTGGTTGGTGTTTCACTCGGTATGGAGATGTGAGGGGGGCGCGCATCCTCTGTGATGCGCCGGGTATTGTAGGGCACGTCTGTGTGATGTGCCTGATGCTGGAGGGCGTGTCCGTGTGATGCACTGTTTGGCTGGCGCATCTGACATGTCCTTTAATGACGCGGCTGTCTCGCTCCTCGAGTGCTATAATAGCCGTTTGGCTGAATTCGAGGCGTCCGGTTCATCCATTTAATGTAATTCATTGCACAGAATTCGGAGAGTCATCCACTTGGTACGTGGGTTTGATTTGCCCGACCTATAAATAGTGGCATGGAGAGAAGGTTTGCTCCTCGTTCCCTCACGTACTTTCAACATAAACTTGGATATGTGGGTGCATTCTGTTGACGAAGTGCTCCCGAGGGTAAAGATGAGACGTCGTGTTGTCTTCGATGCACTTGAAGGTGACTGTTACATCCAAAAGACGGAGTCGAGGGCTTCTGAGGCAGGCGGAAGGTGCCTGTTGCATCCAAAGATAGGGATGTTCGGGCCTTGTCTCCGTTGTTCCGGAAGAGCCGTAGATCGGAATGGTGGTGCTAGGCTCTCTCTTCTTTCAAAGTGGGTGCCGCCCACTTTGATTGTGTTGAAAGCTCCTTGTGCCATGATTTCAATCATGGTCTTCCTTGGTCTTTAGAGGCTCTTTCGAAGCCTCCCCTGGCCACAGCTTTGCCGTGCTCTTCTCTTCCTTGGTTCCAGCCAGAGGGTTAAATGCTTTGTGTAATCGAAGCACTTTTCAGGTAAGCCTGGCTGGAAGAGCGGCACATAACTGGGCTTTGCTCGGCCAGGTGAGCCTGGTTGGAAGAGTTGCACATAACTGAGCTGCTGAAGGGATGCACATAACTGAGCTGGATGCACATAACTGAGCTGCTGAAGAGATGGTAGGATGCGCCTGGCTGGAGGCGCATGACATCTGTTGCGCCTGGCTGACAGCACATGGTGACTGCTGCGCCTATCGGAAGGCGCATGGTGGTTGTTGCGCCTATCTGGAAGGCGCATGGTGGCTGTTGGCTGTAGATCTAGGATCCTTCCTTTGTAGAAATTCTCCTTTGTACAACCTTTTTTAGACATGTAATAGACTTTTATATATATAAATAAAAAGTCCTTCTTCGAATGTCTATGGCTTATTTGATTAGCTGTCTGAGTTCTGGCGCATATAATGCCTGGCGCATGGGCTTTCTGGTTGTGAAATTCCATGCTTCTACAAGGGTGCGTAAGCTAAACAGTTCTGCACACTGCCCACTGTCTTCTCCAAATAGCAAGAACACCATGGATGAACCTAAGGCTTCAAAGCATCATAACTTGGCCATCCGAACTCCAAATCCAGATTTCCAAAGTTCCAACTTGGGTAGAATTGAATGCTCTTCCACTTGGAAACACCAAAACCCATGCAAATCCAACTTAAAGAGATCAAACCATGCAAAAATCCAAAATTAGGAAAACTTAGATCTAGAGCAAAGGAGACTTCAAATCACAAAACATCAAGTTCTAATGTTGATCACCATGTCCTAATCTAGCAAATGAACCAAGAAAATAGGGATCTCGTGAAGTGGCAAGGTGCACTTGCCTAGGGTTAGGAGAGTTATGGAGGAAGGAGAAGAAGAAGAAGAAGGAAATTAATGGTGGAAGTTATGAGGAGAGAGAGAGGTAGGTGGGGGTTATAAAGAGGGTGAGTTGTGGTGGGTTGAGGGGTAGCATAGGTTAAGGTGATCCAACTCACATAAAACCGAACCAATCCAAATAAAACCGAGCAATGCCAAAACCCAAAATACGGGAAATACCAAAATCCCACAAGTTGAGAAAAATAAAAATACATGCCAAAAATCCAAATACGAGTATAAATACAAAATATGGGAAATACGGGAAATGAGGGTGATACGACCAGTATACATGGGCCCAGATAAGTCACGAAACACAATAATAAAATAGGACAAGAACATGATAAATGGGGTCCATGATACTATCTCGTATGTCCATCGTGTCAATCAAGCAAGGGCATATGTATAATATGTACTGAACAAGACTATAAGAATTGGAAGCAAATCATAGAATGCACTTGCATGTGGTCCTGAGCTGTGGAGAAGGATCAAGTGCTAAGTCAAAGTCCAAGGAACCTATTTATAAATTCACAAGATCAATAGATAATTTTGAAAAAAAGAACATCCTATCAAATTGCGTTTTAGGTTTTTGGGTCTAAACAAAGTCTGATTTTCCCTTAACTAGATGTGTTGACTTGGTTTGTATGACAAACTTATACCTATATGGTTACTATCCTATTCTTAATTCTTCCAATACTTATATGTATGTATCCCGGGGTTTGCCTATGATATTTTTCTACTTAACGATTATTAACATGGTATTATATACTGTAGATATAGGTTCTTATAGGTTTCTCATCCATTTACCCATATATGTATATAGGACTGAGCTATACTTTCCTCCATTGCATGTGACTTATACTTGGTAACCTGCAACAATTGGTGCTACTGTTACTATTGTCAACTCTCTTACCCAATTGCTACTCAAAGGTAGCCTATTGCTTCCCATTTCTGAAACCTATGCTTCCATACATCATCATTTACACCTGGTACACTCTAATAACTATATAACCTGTAAACTGAACTCTATATTTTCCTTACTAAGGTTCTTGATATACTTTACTAGTAGTAGGTCTCTCCTGAACCTGTATATGACTTGTAGGCATTACACACAGATGGGACACTACCCATGTGTTGTAACACAAAATACCAAGTATGGATACACCTCTTTACACTCTATAGCTATATGCTTCCAATTCATAACTGGGAGCAGCTAATCCAAGTCCAGAGAGGACTGAACATCTACTTGGATTGAATGTTAAAGGACATGCCTATATGGAACTGAACCTTAGAAGTCATATAGACAACCTATTGGACTGAAACAAATAATATCTGGGCTGATACATGCCAAAACTCAGGTAGACTGCACATGTATAATTACTGACTGAAAATCAAGGACTGAACACTAATGTTAAGCATAGACTGAACAAACATATATATATGGACTGATACATAATGCAGGTCCGATCATTAAGAATGTGGGACAGTATATTATAATGTGGACTGGTCAAGGATGGTATTAGGTTCATAAGATGGAATGAACCTTAATCCACATCACTCGAGTCCTCGTACCTTCCTGGGCCGATCAGTAGATGGGAAGGGTTGAGTTGGACATGTAGTAAATAAGACTAAACTCAAGAATCCCTTCCAGCTGAATTCATCTCTTGCATAAACATCAATTGATACAAATAGGAGGTTTAGCATATGGTATGGATTATACAGTAAGTGAGTGAGGACTGATACTCTAAGTAACTGATGCTAAGTATATATAGGACTGAATCATATATGGATAATCTGGGGACTGAACAAGATGGATAGATGGCTAAATAGGAAGATGGACTGATACTCTATCATATGGAGTTCTGGACGGTAGCTAGTGGTTGAACTACAAGGAGCAAAGTAAGGTGTAACTATTTAATACATAAACAAATAAAATATCATTACTAAAAATGAATATGCCAAGCATAACTAATAAGCTTGGTTAAATGCTCCATATCCAGGTGTAGTGTGAGCAATAATAGTAGCTGAAACTACCAAACATCAAAATATTATTTACTACGAGACAGGTAACATAATGCATCAGTAGAAGGCATTATGCTGTCAAATACTGGCTATATTATATGCTTCTCACTGAAAATAACCAATGAGAGGCCACTCTACTGATAGAGAAGCAACTTATTATCTAAAGAAGTAAACTATAAAAGTGACTTTGGAAAAAAACACATAAACATAGAGTACCAAAGGGGTACAACATAAATTACCAATTTCAAGAAGGAGAAACAAAAACTATAAATATGGAGAATGTTACTCTCATGGCCAGTCCCAAAAGGTAAAAGCAACAATGCTGCTACTCTAGGCTATGGAATATGAGATTGCTTCTAGAGGAGAAACGACCAGTACAGGAAGTTCTATCAACATATCTAAGTCTACTTATTTTATTAAGTTCACTCCAGAAATGCAAAATTAACAGGACAAATCCACCTTGTTAAGGAGACTTCCAAATTTGCCATGAGACTGCACTATTCTTGGTCAAAAGAAAACACACACAGAAGAGCATTATGAGACCTATTCCTCACTAAGAATTCAAATTGCACATTATCAAATAGCAAAAGCAAATGAAATAAGCCTCTTACAAACCGTACAAGAGAAAAACTTATAAAAGGCAAATGTATGTCTCATATTATCGATTGTCCAATTTGTATAGGATACTCTCCCTCTAGTATCTGTTCAATACTGGCATGACAGGTAAGGTGCCCACAGATGGGTCTCTACGATGTACTTCATCCTAACTCTAAATCTATGCACAATTGTTTGTTCAAACCTGGCACTCATTCCTGGATACCATTAGCCCACTCGGCTTTAGTACTGACCCTATCTCATATTGAGTCCATCAGATGATGTCATCCCATTCCCATTACAGAGTCTATGGTCCATATATTAACAAGTAACTCTACGGCTTCGTAAACATAAACTCGAACACTTTGTGTGCATTTTCAATAACTGTAAATTAAGGAATGGGTTATGCACCTGTTGAGGTCGGGATGTGAGAACTCGACCACTCCTCTTGTTCCTTGCTCGGCTGCTTCTGTGGTGGAAAGGAGATGAGGATATTAGGGTTTTCTAGGGGCTTTGATCGACTGCCATCTCCTTCTAAATATATAATAGTGCTTTAGATAGGATTGTATCAATTCAAATCAGATTTGAATCGATTAGAAACTAGGCTTGGATAAGGATTTGTTTTATTTTTGAACTGATGACTCTATCCCCTTGGGGAATCTAAGGGGGGTCGACCGTTTAAAGCTTATGGTTTAAACATGGGTTTTGCAAAATCAACCACCTATAAATCAGATATTTGCAAGAACCCCCTTCCCTTGCTTCCCTTTTAATTTACTTAGCCTTAGTAATATATATATTACATATATACATGTGATTACTTAAAATATATCTATGCATTAATTAATAAATAAGCAAGATAATAATCACATGAAAATGGGGATTTCGGGTCAAGGGCTCACAGTAAGTATCGAGGTATGATTGGCAGTTTATTACACTTAACTGATAGTGTCCAGATATTATGTTTAGTGTTTGTATTTGTGCATGATACCAAGCTAATATTAAGAAATCACACCTATGTCCCGTTAAGCATATCTTTCAATACCTTGAAAGAACTTCTACAGTCAGCTTGTGGTATCCCAAAACTATATCTTTTGACCTAATCGGTTATTCATATATAGATTTTGTTGGATGCAAAGTGGGCCGTAAAAGTACTAGTGATTCGTGTCATTTTCTAGGTAAAGCTTTAGTCTCCTGGTCTAGTAAGAAGCAAAACTCTATTGCTTTATCAACAATCGAGGCTGAGTACATTACCATAGGACGTTGTTGTGCACAGATGTTATGGATGAAGCAAACCCTAGAAGACTATAATCAGCACTACACAAAAATTTCTATATACTGTGATAATACTAGCACGATTAATTTGACTAAGAATCCTATTTGTCATTCACGTAAAATGCACATAGAGATACGTCATCACTTTTTATATGATCACCAACAACACGAGGATATTTGCTTAGAATTTATTAACACAGATCATCAATTAGTAGATAATTTCACAAAACTGCTAGCTGAAGATCGCTTGAATTATCTTCGTTGCGAGTTAGGCATACTTGAATTTTTAAATTATTAATGAGTTATGTTCAATAAAATTACTTAAAACTTGAGATTTTGATACTTATTAATTGAAGTTATTTTGGGTACAAGCCAAAAGGACCCTTCTATCATACATGTGTAAATAGCCTGAAGCAACATGGTGTACTAGTCTTCGGACTACAGCTAGCTGGGATTCGACCCATACATCTAACCCAAAGTAATGAATTTTAATTAATCAAGGAGTTAAAAGTTATTAAAGTACGTTTATTATCCATTACTCATAAAATGAATTGGAAAAATAAGCAGCCAAACTTGGACAGAACTGGGTCCAAATTCTGACCGAGTTCGGACAGAACTAGGTCAGTATTGTTTCAAATTCCAAAAATATTTCTGTCGACCCTAGATTCTTTATATACCTCATCTCCTCTCCACCCGAGCAGCAAAACCAAAAATCCTAGTTTTTTTTACCCCTTTGATAGCTTTATCTCCCTCCCCCTTGGATGTAAAAGGCTTGATTCTCCTTGAGGTATAATCTCTCATTTTTCTCTTTTCAATTCTATGGCCCCCAAGCTCTTCAAGAGAAAGAAGAGAGAGTCTACGGCTTCTTCCTCCACTTTAGAGTACGAACCCATGAACGTGTTCAATCTCACTCGTCCTACTGACGAAGAGGAATTTGGTACGACCCTATTTCCATCTTCGAAAATATCTTACTCTTGGTTTACCTTTTTTCGATACCTCGAGATTTGTCCCAGGCGATCGATAACTTTTACTATCTTTTCGGAGTATGCTTCCATATTTGGACACTTAGGACTCCGAGATTATTTTGAGACATCTAGTAAAATTTATGAAAATGGTGTTCATATGTTTTATTATAATATGCAAGTAAAAGATGATGGCAGTAATTATTCTTGTGTTAAAGGAATTAAATTGAGTTTAACTCGACTGATCTTACTGAATACTTCCATATGCCGGACAACCATGATGCACTAGTCAAGATAAACAAAGTTCAATTTCTAGACAACATAACCCTTGACTCTCTTAAGGCTGTTATGTGTCATCCGAACCCAGTCCCTCGAAGTGGTCGGTTGTTTGCAAGCACCTTAACCAAAACCTCTATGAACTCCAACGATTTATTTATACTTCTTTACTTCTCAAAACGGGATCTGCTAATGAGATCACATTTTTCAAGATGTTTATTATGTATCATCTTTATTTTGGAGTTATATTTTTTGTTTTTAAGACTTTTTTGGCTCGAATGATCAATTGTCGGAGGGTGGGCCGCAACCTTCTTTATCCTTTGCATCTTGCGGTAATCTTCTAGAAGTTTGACATTAACCTTGATATATGTCCTATCTCTAGGTCACCTTCTGAGTTGACTAGGTCTAGGAGATATCCTCTGCCTCCACTTCCATCCAGTGCTGCTCCACCTCCACCTGATCCAGTTGCTCTTGCTTCTACTTCTGCTACTCTAGGCTATTTTGATCCTCAGTTCTATCAGCGATTTGATGACTTTGTTACTCTTCAGGGACAATGTCATCAGTCATATGTTGATACTGAGTTTCGCTATACTTTTCAGGCTCAGGTCTTAAGAAATGGCATTGCTGATATTCAGTGGTCGTTGGCGCATCATCCTATTGCACCAATTCAGATCTTCCGTCCTCCTGGATTCGACGGACCGCGGCTTGAGGATCCGGACACTTTTGGATTCTTCGATTCGATGACAGCCTACGTTGATCCTCATCCTCCTGCTGATCCAGTCGATGATGCCGCTGATATATGATTTTGGACTTTAGTTTTAGCATTTTGTAGATTTTATTTGCTAACGATCATCATGTGGTAGTGACACTTTTTTGTTTGTTAATTGGACTTATGTAGTAGTTTGAACTCTTTATGTTCTAACTGTATGCACTCTACTTCGGTAGTGGTAGTTTTATGGTATATTAGTGTTTATTTCTCCTGCTTCTGCTTGTATTTCTTCTAAGCTATGACTTGTTATATTCATATTATTTGTGTATATCGCTCTATCTGTTTCTTTGTTATTGTTGGCTTGTTGGCTTCACATATTGTGAGGGAGCCACATGTTGGAGTACTTGACAAAGGGAGAGAAAGAGCCAATACAAAATTCTCGCAATCTATTCAGATCAAGTCAGGTATACATTTTCAAAGTTATATATTTGTTATATTTTGGTATAGACTCATAGTTTGTCAATTATCAAAATAGGGGAGATTGTTAGCCCATTGGCTAATGGTCATACCTGATTTTGATAATTAATAACAACTTTGGTCGGTATACAAAATATTCGAACTGCTACAGGTTAAAAGAAATCAAAAACGAAGAACATCTACAACATATTGCGTCTACATCCCCCTGTTACAGAATATCGCATCGTCATCCAGAAGCAACTCTTATTGGAATCCAGATTGAGTCATTTTATATTTTCTTCTATATTTTTAATTTTATTCAGTCTAGAAAATATAAATGTGAGATCGTTCGGGATTGATATTGGCTTAGGTTATTCCCAGTCCACATATCCAAACAAGCCTACCTACTTAATTCCACAAACCTTCAAATCCAAAAAGCCCAAATTCTATGCAATTTGGCCCATAGAAATCTAGTTCTGACCCACCAGAACTCAGCCAGAACTCTAACCGAGTTTGGTCCGAGTTTGGACTGACTTCGGTCCGAGTTCGGACCGAGTTCGATCCGAGTTCAAACTGAGTTCGGCCTGGGTATTTTGAATTTTTGTTCCCACCAAATCTACATTTAACATTCGAATGCAAGATTTATGCATCCAAACTCTACCCGAGTTCGGTCCCGAAAAACACCATAAATAGAGAAAGATTTTCATATTTCTAAATTACTCATTCACTCTCTCTTCTTTATATTGTCTAAAGTGTTTTTAGCGATCTAAAGCTTTCACATCTAGCCTATACTACTCTTAGCCAAAACTAGTACAGTTTTTTTCGATCTAGTATTTTGGTTCAGAAGAGTTGTATCAGAGGTTGCAATTCAAAAAATGTTCCAGTTTTTGGAATTATTTTGTTGGAGTCGGTCATGCGCTCGTCACCAAAGCACGGTATTATAAAGAGATGGCAAGCTCTCATTTAGCTTGTAAATAGTGGATTAACATCGAACAAGAGTACTCGAGACTAGTGTTCGACGTAACAAATATTGAATGAACTTTTTGCTTTATTAAACGTATAAGGTATCTGTGTACAAAGAAGAAAGTCCTAAACAGGATATTCTAAGTACAGGGAGAAGAGGTTTCTGGGAAAGTGTGACGATGGAGATCGAGCACTGCAGCGGATCCTTTACCTTGTTGACGATCTGATGATGAACCAACCTTGCTATGGCTCTCTGGCACCATTGATGGAACTCTGGGATCACCAATTAAGAGGTTGTCTGGATGAGAAGATCCTTTGAAGATGGTTGGTTGGTTCTTTGGTTGATAGGCGGATGAGGGTGGTCGACTCTTCGTGGATGGAGATCGCTGCTCCTTTAAAGATTGTTGATTGTCAATGTTCCCTATCTCTTTTTTCTCTTCTTTTTATGGAAGAACTCTTTCTATTTATAGAGAACCGAGCACATATACGATGTGCATTAGGGTTCCTGAGATATGAAAGAATTTGCCGTTATTGTACGATGCGGGCTTCTGTGACGCTGACACGTGGCGGGCATCAAGATTCTCCTCAAATGAGATCTCTGTGGTTATAAACATAACCGAAGGAGATGACACGTGGCACGTGCCAATTTTCTTGCTCGGATACAGCCGAGTAAATCTTGGGATTTTATCCTAGATTTGGAGTACAATTGATCCTCATCTAAGATTTAAATCATTCTGATATGATATCAATATTGATTTAATCCTAATCTTCTCTGCAAGTGGCGGTTTAAACAAACCAATTTTGGTGGACCCATGCTTCTTGTGCCTCTGGTGAGGAGTAAATGTTGTTGTGCTTCTGGGACGACGAGTAGACCGTGCTTCTGGAGACGATGGAACCTCTGTGCTTTTAGGCTACGAGTGGACTTGGCTTCGAATGATGACGGGAATTCTGTGCATGTAGAGTAACTTATGAAGCTGTATTTTGGGCGACCAGAGTCACTGTGCTGTAGGCGACAAGTAGGCTTGTGCTTCAGGTTGACGAGATTACTGTGCTTTTGGAGCGACATGTTGACTTGTATTGGTTGCGATGGGAATTCCTAAGTCTCTTGTAGAGAAGTGACTTAAGCTTCTGATCCAGAGCAGATGACTGCACCATAGTACTGGAGATAGAGTGAGCATATCACCATCATGTGCCTCATGCGGACACAGGTAAGTAGCTGTGCCTCTGAACAGTAAGGCGTTAGCTTCGAAAAGAAGGGTATGACAACCTTGCACGTTTGAGATTGGCGCATGCAGATAGCTGCGCCACTGGAGTGCAGACACTGGCTTCTGGAATAAAAGAAGAGGAGGGGGCCTACCACCATCTTGTTTCTGAGTTTGGCACAGGAAGGTAGCTGTGCCTCTGGTTTGAAGGCTCTGGCTTCTTCAAGTGCTGAGTTACTGATATGATTCTGAGAGGCTGCACCCACAAGAATATCAGAACATGCTTTGGTGGAGGTCAATCCTCGAGCTTGTGTATCGAGTAGAAAAAAGGTTGCGCTTCAATGAAGAATGCGTCCCTTGTAAATTCCTCTAGACTTCTGTTGAATCTGTACTAAATCCTTTGTAGAAGAACAGAATTAGTCCCTTATGTATAGTCTTGATGTCTCTGTACTAGACTTTGATAGACATGACAAAGAAGGGAATTCTCTCTATATCTTCTGTTTTATCTTTTTAGCACTGAGCATGAGTCTTTTGCATCTTCTGCGCTTTGGTGAAGGGATGTCTTCAGCTGAGATCTTTCATGCTTCTACAAGACCCCCTTCAAAGTGTCTCGAACTTGAGTCAAGCTCAAAATACTATAAACAGAAGCATGAATACGTGTCAGGACTGTACAAGCTGGGTGATGGCTGGTGTCACGCCTAGCTCTTAGCATTAATGGTCTTGAATCATCAGTCCAGAGCATAGGCTACGGATGGCTTCTTGATATTGGAGCCTCTCGCGTCTTTGTCGGGATCACGAATCTCTTTAACAGAGGAGGTTCAGAGTCACGTTCCTTTGGTCACTCGCAGTACTGCCATCTGTCATGGAGTAGAGCTTCAGCTTAGCTTATAAGCTTCCTTCTGATCAATGTCTGGCCCGTGCTTGGACCACGCAAACAGCCTACATAAAGGATTGTCCTCCTTCAAGAGAAGACTCAGCTGCTTCAACAATGGTCTTGCTTGCCCGATGTTCAGCTTCTGACGACCTTGGAGTTTGCTTGAGGCGGCCGTCGGTGGCAAATATTTTTATCCAAAGAAGCTGTAGTAGAACTACAATTGGATCTTGAGACGTCCTGCGTTCTAGATGTCGTGGGCGTCAATAGCGTCTCGGACTTCTGCTTCCTGGGTTAGAATTGCTTGCCATTCTAACCGAGGAATAGCAAGGCCTGCTGCTGTGGTTGCTCTCGCCGGCCAACTGGGAAGATAGAGGAGTCCTGTACTGGTCTTCATCTCCGACTCGGGCCAATAGCAGCTTCAGGAGGTGGCTTCCTTTTGACCAGGAAGTGATTGGCTCTGTTACCGCCTCGCCCGCGCTATTGAGAGCTTGTACCGTATTTTAAGCTTTTTTGCTTCTATGTATGTAACTACGAAGAGTCTGTAATAGGTCTTTGTAGCCATATGTTTTTATATGTAGAAGCTTTCTTGTTCCCTTTGCTTTTGTCCCCAAAATAAAGAAGGAAACTTCATAATGGATTTGTCTGACCAAAGGTAAGATGGATGTGGTAGGCTTAATCTTTGTCAGGGTATAGAACAACAATCCAGAGGTAATTTGGACGTTAATTGTCTTCTAGACCGCCAGGATAATCATAGAGGTAATGTGGACGTGAAGTGCTTCATCTACTTAAGAGAATATATAGGGGGAGAGTGAGAGATCCCCTTACCAGAACTCATGGGCACCCTTATCAGGGGATGTGGGTGCCTATAGTAGTTCTGTCTTCAGACGTAATACTTCTTTAGGAACTTGCCGTTGATAGCCATCATTATCAAGTCCTCATTAGGCTTAGCTAGCTGATAAGCACCGTTGGAGTACACCATTTCTATGACGAACGGTCCTTCCCACTTGGGCTCGAACTTCCCAGCCGTCTTGTGGGTCATCACCATCGGTCTCCTTACTACCAAGATGAGGTCGCCCACCTGGTAGGATCTTTCACACCCCTTTTTGTTAAAGGCCTCAGAGATGCGAGCTTGGTAAAGCTCAATCCTTTGTTGTGCGAGAAAGTGCTTTTCATCCAACGCTTCTATCTCTTGTAATCGCCTGCACTGATTGTCTTCGACGGTTAACAGATTAACGATCATGTTAGCAGACAACAACTTCTTAAGGACTTGACCCATACTAGTATCGGAGTCCCAAGTTGAGGAGTTGAAAGAGTGTGAGTGCCTAATGACTTTCTTCTTCTGAATCTTCTGAGGTGGTCGTAGGTATAACTTACCCTAGCCCTCGACGAGTACGTTGGTAGTAGTTTTCAGCTTTTTCCTTTGGAGCGTAAATCCGTATGGGAAGACGCTGACCTTTACGATAATTAAGCCCCTTGTTGCTATTCAGGTTGTAGCCCATCTTCTGGATAAGGTTCTTGGCCCGCGTCATGTAGCGATAGAACTGTATTTTGTCGCTGTCGAGGTCTGGGTCTTCAGGAGTTATTCGCTACGGATGCTCTAATCGACCAAATATGATAGGTTCCCCTTCTTTCTTCCTGGCTGGAACTACGATATAGGCACCTCGGGCAGTGTCACGATCCGCACCCTAGAGTGAGGGCACGAGACGTGGGTACGTCCAGCCTACGCCGCAGTGTCGGCGGTAGAACACTGTCCTAGGTCACAACATCTAACAGATAAAGGTAATAAACAGTTATACTCCCCGAATGGGGGTGACATAACAGAATATATCTCAATCACAACTAAGGTAGAATAGGATGAAAATAGATAGATAAATATCCAGAATGAAAGCACAGAAATACGATCCAGAATTCTAAATGTCTAAAATAAGTACATATCCAATAACATCTCAGAAACTCAATACAGAATCCAGAAAGATAAAGACATCCTAATCAAGGAATGTGCCATCAACTGCTAGCAGGTCCAAGTCACTAGTGATGTCTAATGCTGTACCAAGAGGGGTAGACACCAGAGGCTCATCATTCACTGTAAAATTTTCAACAGGTCCAGTCAGTACGGAAGCGAGTACAGTACATCTCAACAAAATCATAACATGTTAGGAAATACAGGCATGCTAGAGAGTAAGATACAGGATCTGAAGAAATAATATGATAAACAGGAAGACTCTAAATAAATAGCTACAGTATATAGAGAACTAACAGTGTCTAGTGATTCAGAGCACAAGATGGTTATGTAAACGGCACGATGTTGTACACGAGTAATCTACAGAGGTTTGTACACGAGTAATCTACTGGATTGAATACATAAACACTTCTACTCCCCCGCCCCAATTAATACACGAGGATCCAGCTAAGTTATGTTATTGTACACGAAGGTCATGTGAATACATGATTATACACGATTCACACGTTTCGTACACGAATGTAACGAATACAAAGAGTACACGATGTTCACGATAAAGTACACGAACACGAATACCCGATGTATCCGCTAAGGGGGATAACATCGCACAACCAGATCCATATAGTACTAATCCGTGTTTCCAACGTGTCAGCATCATGTAAAATAATCTAAAGCAGGAATATAATCCTAAACAAGATATAAAATGATCAGAGAATGTACTCGCCTGTATCCTGAGAATCTGGAGAATATATACTGTCCGAGGAGTGGTGTCTGGCTCCTATTAGAACAGCACAAGTCACAACAAGTCCAGAATGGTAATAAGATGCACTACAATGGATTTTACATGAATCTAGGTCAATCTAGGCCAAAGTCAACTCTTGGTCAACTCTGGTCAACCCTAGAAATCAAACTACGTCAACCAAGTCAAACCTAAGTCAAACAAGTCTATACTAGTCTAACTAGTCCATTCCAGGTCTAATAAGACTAAACAAGTCTAATCTAGACTCTACACTGACACACAGACACTACCATAGTCTATAGGCTATCATGCCTATGAACCACACCATAGCACAAGACTATATGACAATATTTATATCTAAAATAATACACATAAAGATATATTATAATCTACCTTAGAATATTTGTAGCCTATAGGCTACTATATACATATCACACATACATTTTATATATCCACATATGATATGGTAACACACATTAGCATATAGGTACCTATAGTATATCACACCTATATAGGATACCTAAAAATGGAATCTCACATACTCATAAGCATAATGAAATAGGAAAAGAATGTGTTTGTGTGTGTGTGAAACATAAGAGTGTGTGGTGTACATGTGTGTGTGTGTGAGAGAGTGTGACATGGGTGTGCTCCTGAAACAGTGTAGGGAAAACAGTGTAGCAGTGGCATGTGTTCAAGGGGAAAAACAGGAAATGGAAACCTGTGTCAGTTAACCATGAATTAGAATATTCATGCAAAACAGCAAAGTAAAAGAAGGAACTAATACTCAATTAAGGAAGGGGATTAAATCTCAGTTCAACCCTATCACAGGTATAACAAAACAGTGAAGTAAACAATGTGTGAATCTGGAACCTAAAACAGTAAACTATTCATGTATATTAAATCTGGAATTAGGTGCACATTGGGACACAGTCAAGTGAGGGTTAATCTCAAGTACATAGGAATAAAATAACAGTGAAGTAACATTGTGGGATCCTGGAAAACAGGATTACATCTCAGATTATTAATAGTTGAGGACAGTGGCTAGCTATCAAATTCTGGAATCAGTTAATTAGTGAAAATCAGTGAATGGAACCAAATCCTAATGCAAAACAGTGTAAGGAATGGAAATTCAGTTCAATAAATTAGAAGGAAGGGAAACTAATGCAGGATGTTCAGTCTATATGTCCAATTCAAATCGAAATATTGCTTTATTAGGAACTAACTATCATGTAGGAGAATTTAACAGTTGACAAGGATAGATTACTACCCAATCCTGGAAACAGTCTCAGGTTTAGGAATGCAACATTGCAATAAAATGGAAGGGAATCTCAGATTTAAAGGAATTTAACCTTTCACTTGGTTAACAGCCACTTAAAATTTTAGTTTACTAAGGAAGTAATCTCAGGTACATGGAATAGGTCTCAGCTGACATAAAATATTTTTAGAATCAGTGCATTCATTCAATTTAGTTAGAAGAAGGAAAAGAAAAACAATAATCAGTAAATGATGAATCCTTTATTCAACCTCAGGTTAGGAAATGGAACTGTGACAGGAAACATCAGTGAATGCTAAAGGAAGGAAAATGGAAATCAAAATCTCATTCACAAACTATAGCCCAAATTCAAATGCAACACAAGTGCCAAAATCCCATTCTCAAGTCAGTATTCAAAAATGAAAGGAAATTAGTTCAAGAAGGACTGAAACCCATCTCAGTGTATCAGTTAACAATTTCGAATCAACTACTACACATGCCAAATTCCATTATCACACCCAAAAGTTAAATTCGAAAGTAAATTACTAAGCTAACATAACAACCAAACATATGGGTGAGTATTTAACAGTGAGAAACAAACAAATAACAGGAATTAAAAGTTAGGAAATTACTGAAATGGAAAGTATCAGAATGTATCAGAAAATATGCAGTTCAACCCAATTCGAACCAAAATTCTCATTAAAACCTAATTCAATCATGTAAACTGATCTAATATAGATTACACATCATTTTTGGGATAAAACAATAATTAAAACATATTTTAAACTATTTAAAACAAATTAAACAGAGAACACAAATACTGTGCACACTGAACCGCACAGTGCACTACTCGTGCACACGCAATATCATGTCCGACACGACACGAGGGGTCGTGCCACTTGGGGGACCCCGTGTCAGTCATGAGTACGACACGTGTGTCGAATTTCGTGAGCCGAAACTGTAGAAGCGTAGAATTTCAGAACCAGAAAGTCTATGCGCCAGACTACATACGCTAGAGCTTGGGCAAAGTATTTCACAGCAAAAAGCAACAAATATAGACATTAAAAGAGGAACTTTTATTTAAAATATATAAGTCTATTACATGTCTAAGAAAGATTATACAAAGGAGAATTTCTACAAAGAAAAGATCCTAAGTCTACAGCCAGCAGCCAACATGCGCCCTCAAGTAGGCGCAGCGATTAACATGCGCCCTCATCCAGGCACATACCACCATACGCCCTCAGCAAGGCGCATCCTTTTCAGCAGCTCAGTTATGTGCATCCTCAGTTATGTGCATCCCTTTGGCAGCTCAGTTATGTGCATCCCTTCAGTAGCCCAATTATGTGCCGCTCTTCCAGCCAGGCTCACCGCCGTCTAAATGCTTCGACTAATGAAGCATTTATTGAGCAGAACGAGGGTAGCAATCAACCCTCTAGCCAAGGAAGGGAAAAGAACCACAAGCCAACCTGTGGCCAGGGGAGGCTTCGAAAGAGCCTCCAAACACCAAGAAAGACCGTGATCGAAACTACGGCTAAAGGAGCAGCTTTCAACACAACCAGAATGGGCCACACCCATTTTGAAGGAAGAAAGAGCCACCAAAGCCGCAGCACCGCCATTCCGATCTACGGCTCTTCCTACACAACGAAGACTAGGCTCGAGCATCCCTATCTTTGGATACAACAGGCACCTTCCGCCTGCCTCAGAAGCCCTCGACTCCGACTTTTGGATGTTACAGTCACCTTCAAGTGCATCAACAAAGACACTGCGTCGCATCTTCACTCTCGGGAGCATCTCGTCAACAGAATGCATTCAAGTACACAAGTTTATGTCGGAAAGACGTGAGAGAACGAGAAGCAAACCTTCTCTCCATACCACTATTTATAGGACGGGCAAATCAAACCCATGCGCCAAGTGGATGGCCCTCCAAATTTCGTACAATAAATTTGCATTAAATGGATGAACCAGACGCTTCAAATTCAGCCAAGTCAAAACGTCTATTTAAAGCACTCAAAGAACATAACAGTCGCACCATTAAAGACTGGTCAAGCGGATGCGCCGGCCAGACCGCGCATCACACAGACGCGCCTTTCAGCACCAAGCGCATCACAGGGGATGTGACCCCATGCGTCCCCATACGCCTAGTAGAACGCCAACCGACGCGCCCACTCAGCTGTCCATCGAATGTCACAAACATTAAATGCTGAACTGACAGAGTTGGCAGCATGCCTCTCAAAGTTTGAACAGTCGGCAGCTTTTTCAGAAGACGAAGCATCGCCAACGTCAGCATCATCATTACTTCCCTCCGATGGCTACTGCCACGTGGCCACCCAACCATCTCGCATGCGCCTCCGCAGCCATGTGCCCAAATCTGTATACGCCTCAAAAGCTGTGCGCCCCAGACTTCTCCCAGATCCCAAAATACATGAGTAAAGTCACTACTGAAGCACTGCATGCGCCTCAAAAGTCATGCGCCCAGAATGGTTCGTGACTCCTAAAGGTTACGTGCAAAAGCCTCCTCATGCGCCCAATCCTAGGCGCATCCTAGCAGATCATTCCTACATCAAATTCGATATCTCTGAGCTATGGGTCGATGACACGTGTCCTTTGACTCAACTCATCCAAGATCTCAGCAACAGAAAGATCTTCTTCTCCGCTATGTGCCGGCTCACAACAGCAACATAAAGAAGTCAACCCCTCGATCAGGGCGCATCGTCCATGCGCCTCCATCAGCAATCGACACATGGCGTCCCCGAGTAGAGGCACATCCTACATGCGCGTATGAGCAACCAGCCTGTAAAACTATAAATAGAGGGATCATTTCCTTCTTCCGGACGGACCAACCTACGTACACACAGACCAACCTCCACAACGAACAGACAGAGACTTCTCCCCACTAGAGAGGCAGATACAGACACTCAACGTCTTCCTCCTCTCAGCAAGCTCCAGCACCCAGAGCAATCCATACCTTCAGAGAATCGATAACCGTCGCCAGATCGTCAACGGAGTCAACGCATGACCACTCGCTCCATCGGCACTAGGGACCCAGATTAAACAAAAGTGTACTCCTAGGACTACATCTAAGTCCTACATTGTAACACTGTTCTGTTTGTATTAAAATTTGCAATTAAAGAATTTTAATGGCAAACAAGCTGGCGACTCTGCTGGGGACCTCTTTCTCCTCCACCGAGAAAGCTGTGTCGTAATCCGACGACATGAAGGTGGGCTCCTCCCATAAGATGCTGGTCGTACGCCTCAATCAACAGGCGTATGAGGAGTTCATCTCTGAAGGAAGTGTGAGTCCTTCGAAGCGGCTGCCAAAGCCGAAGAAGACCCACCGAGTCTGGGTGCGCAAGGTCGACGCCTCGGGCACCACCACCGAAGGGGATGCGCCAATCCAGCCTTCCCTTCCTGCTAACGTCCTCAGCAACCAAGATGCGCCCGCTGGTGCAGCGCATCTCTCGGGGAAATGTGCGACTAACCACGTTCCCCAGCCATCTTCCTCTCAGGCGAAGAAGATGTATCGACAGAGCAGGGGCACAGCCAATGCCCCGCGTATCATCTCTGATGCGCCACAGAAGATCTCTGTCTTTGACAGACTCACTCGCTGTAGTGGCGAGGAGAATTTGGACTCTGAGTACTACGCGTCCCAACGGCCTGGTACGAAGAAGTCCAAGGCAGCACGGGCCATGCGTCCCAAACGTGCTATGCCAGCAACAAGCCAGAAGCATGCGCTCACAATCATACGCGCTGCTGATGGTAAGTTGTACAAGGTCGACTCGAGTGCTGCGGCGTCAAGAACGAGCCGACCTTCAAAGTCCTTGTCTCACTTGGGCGTATCTACTGTGTGCACAACCAAGTCGAGTAAGGCAAATCCTGTGGTCTTGAACTCCCGTGCCTCCTTTGGTTGTGCGTTTGAGGTCCGTTCAAGTCACTTCAAATGCTGTGGTTTCCCCACTACTGATCGGGATGCCTGTTTGGTATTAGATCAGGGGGCGCAGTACTCACTTGACCACCCTGGCGCTTGGCCTTGCCATGCGCCTGAAGGGGGTGCGAAGGTGGCACTCTCCTCCAACGATCTGCGCAACATGATCACTCACAAGTGCCGATTAGGAGAGTCAACTGACAAGTACGATGCGCCTCTCACGGGGCATACTTGTGCTGTAGTCACCATCAACTGCTACTGCAAAGCGGTAGTCCCACCAAGGCAGTTGGTGTTCCAGCGGCTGCAACCATCGACACCCCTCCAACATCGCCTCGGGAACAAGGTGTCAACAGAAGAAGAGCCAATGGTTGCTTCATACAACGTGATCTCCAACTCCTCGTCAGTCCGAAAGGCGACTGGCAGTTTCTCTTCCTCGTCCAAGAGCCAGCCGAGGATAACCAAGACAGCTGTCTCATCCTCCGAAGTGTTCGAAGGCACTCGAGTGAGGAAGAAGATCTTGAAGGAAGCTGGGGGTAACCAGACCCTTGTCGAGCCTCCTTCCGAAGACTAGTGTGTCCAAAGCACACCTGGGGCATATCCTCGAAGCGAAGTCAGCCTCCCAGAAGCCCCTGAAGATAAGGATATTCCCCAGAACATAGCTGGAGGTAGTCTAGCATCTGCGGACCTGAGTTCTGGAGACGAAGAGGCCCTTCAAGACGGAGCTGAGGGTAATCAGGCCCTTGTAAATGCGCCCGTGGTGAATGTTCTCCCGAACATAGCCGGGGGTAGCCAAGACGAAGCTCCAGGAGTGGCAACTCCCCTACAAGAGAGTGAGGCCTCAACCCATCCATCCACTCTCGGCCGCGTCATGACAATAAATGTGACTGAGGCTGTTGTCGAGTCTGATGCACCGCCAACAGACCTCGTCCAGCACATAGATACCTTGGAGGGAGGACTCAAAACCTTTTCTGCCTCCATGCAAATACTGACTCAAGCAGCATTTGAGATACGGTCATCTTTGACCAGGACACCTTCTACCGGTCCCGATCCAGGGGCCAATAGAGAGTCAAGTATACCCCTTCAACGGGTATCCTCGGACGCAGATCGCCGAGAAGCACCTCGGACTTCAGAGCCCTCAAATGCTCAACATCCGGTGGTACCGCCTTCTCCGACTCCCAGCTACACGGAAGACGTGGTCGAGATGATCAGGGACCTGCGCGAGCGCTTTGAGTCCAAGACGAGACAAGAGGAGCGCCAGAAAATAGGCATCCCCCAGCCTTATCCCCTCGAGTGGAACAAGGTGGTTTATCCTCCTAAGTATAAACCACAAACACTGACGCCATACGACGGGAAGGACTCTCCGCGTCGCTACCTGACGTATTTCCAGTCTCAGATGGGACATCTTTCGAAGGAGGACGTACTACTTACCAGCATATTTGTTGGGGCACTGAAAAGAGTGGCGTACGACTGGTACTGCAGCCTCCCCGACAATTCAATATCTACCTTCGACGACCTGACGCGCCTCTTTTTTGACCGTTTCTACGACGGCGGGAAGGACATGACAATGGCGTCCCTTATACAGATACGCCAGAAGGAGAAGGAAACAGTTTGAGTGTTCATCGAACGCTTCCGACAGGCCTGCTTCTGACTGCCCCCAGGCATGCCAGAACATGCGCTTCTCTCCTCCTACAGCATGAACATGCTGCCTGCAGTCAAACCCTGGCTTAACTCTACTCCTCCTCCCGACTGGAGCTCCTTGATCATTGAAGCAGAAGCCGCGGAGAAGAAGGCGGCCAATGCTCGTCTTCTAGGTGTCAGTTTTTCTGCCTTCGAGGACAAGGGGAAACGGCCTGCAGCCAACAACCCTGGACGAGAAACAAAGGGGAAGCAGGCATTGACTGTCAATGCCTCAAAAGGTGCATCAGCACCTACTCAGAAGCCTCCACTTGTACCAAGGCCGAAGGAGGTTTATTCGTTCAACGACGAAGACACCCTGCAGCTCTTTGAGATACGGAAGTAGGGTGACAAGATCAAGCTTTCGGACTCGAAGTGTCCCGATGAGGTTGGAAAAGTGGACAACCCGAGGTACTGTCACTACCATCGGTTTGACGGACACCCAACCAAAGACTGCTATGTCCTTAAGAATTACATCCAGCGCATGATCAATTCGGATGTAATCTCCGTCGACTACGAAGAGAAGACGGTGTCAGCCAATGTGGTGTCACTCCAGTTTGGCACCCTGCCGCCAACTACAACACAGGATGGCATCGTCCCCATCCCTAAGGCGACAATGGAGGTGGTTAACTTACCACCAACCCGTGACAACGTGAGTGGACTCATCCCACTCACCACATCTCGGGGAGAGATCCTATGGGTTCACCCCGATCTCGTCTTCGAGGTGACTCAACCGGAGGTACGTCCTACCTCCAAGTCCAAAGGCAGGAAGATCAAGTCTTGCCGCACGGTCTCTTCTTCAGCGGAAGAGGCACTTCCTGTGCAGACGCGTTCACAACAGAACGTCCAACCCGATGAAGCTGCCGTCGAGGTGGTGCCTCCCGGCACCGTCCCTGCTGTCCAAGACGAGGGTCCGTCTAAGCCCTCAGCAGCCAATAAGCAGAAGCAGATAGAGGCCCGCTTCGATAGGCCTCTGCGAAAAGAGAATGCTTCAGGGCCAGCCAAGCCCCACAACTTCGACATACTGGCACAACTGGCCAGTACTCCTGCCCGCCTATCTCTGTTCGAGCTCCTTCGTCCTTCCAAAGACTCCCGAGAAGCTCTCTGCGAAGCTCTGAAGGATGCTGAATCCTTTCTCAGTCAGGCCAAGCAGCCTGAAGATCTCCCGACTGTGTGCAAGCATTGTCACTGTGCGGAGGAGGGTATTCCCAATATAACCTTCACCCAACAGGACATGTTGCTCAAGCATAATCGACACAACAGGCCGCTGTATTATACAGGGTACATCGGTTTAGTCAAGGTAAAGCAAATTCAGATCGATCCGGGGTCCTCCCTCAGCATCATCCCAAAGACGCTGCTCTCAACACTGTGGATCCCAATGTACCGACTGGCACCCCAACACAACAATCAGTGGTTTCAACGCCAGCAAAAGCAAACCACTGGGCAAAATACGACTAAAGTGCCACATCGGTAACCTCAGAACCGAGGTCACTTGTTATGTCGTGGACGCCAAAGTCAATTACAACATTCTGTTGGGTCGCCCATGGCTGCACGAGTACATGGTGGTGCCATCCACGCTCCACCAATATATGAAGTATGTGTCCACCAACAACGTCATCCGTACGGAGTTCGCGTACATCGACCCTTTCAAAGGGATTGAAGCCTACTTCACCGATGCCGACTTATACAAGTCACCTGACGAGAAGGAGGCCAATGATGCTGACGACGAAGCAGAAACAGCAGCAAAGCCGGACATGGAGCCTGAGGTCACTCTCGATGCTCCTTTGAAGATCCGACTCAAAGGCAAACTGCCTCAGAAGTTGCCTACCATGAGCATTAAGCTACCCGGGAAAGCACCAACTGCTCCTGAAGCTCCCCTGAAGATACGGCTCAAGGGAAAGCCACCTCAAACATCGGCTCCCTTTGTGACAAAACTACAGGGGAAGGCATCAGTCACCGGAGGCACAGTGGAGGCACCTCTGAAGGTGCGACTTAAGGGCAAGCCGCCGCCATCCCAGCTGCCAGAGAAGGCCCATATAGTTCTCTCGGACTCCCAGATCAGCGTTGTGGTGGACCCTCCCGATCCTACTCCGGTGCTTACATATGAAGAGCTGGGGGAATATATCTCGGCCGATGTAGATGCCCCATCTCTTGACAATGTAATCCCACGGGATAAAATCTCATATTTCATCAATAACAGTGTGTCTTTTAATTATTCTAGTCTTCCACATTTGAATGCCATGTATACATTAGATAACGCTCTACGGTCGTTGTAAACACAAATAACGACCATCCATCATGTAAATCAAGTAGTCCCGTCCCAAGGGGTCTGTTACATAGTCCTACCACGGAGTCGAGACGAAGAATCCATCATCTTGGACAAGGTCGAGCGTCATCAAGACCTCCTGCCACTCGATCCAGAACCAGATGCCGACAGAATGCAACTCTATCGGTACACGGACAAAGCAAAGTATCTCATCCAGAAGATGGGTTAGACCTAAAAAGTAACAAGGGCCTGAACTACGGCAAAGGGCGACGTCTCCCTCTTCGACTTCCAACACCTAAAGGAAAGCTGCAGGACTACTACAATAGAACTCGACAGGGGGTAGGCTATGTCACGCCACCGTCAACTCTAGAGAGTTCAGAAGCAGAAGAAGTAGAACATTCTCATCGTCTGAAGCATCAACGTAGGATTCCGATACCAGTATCGGATCTGTCTTCAAGAGAGTGTTGTCAGCCAATATGACATCTGCACAATCTCAAGAAGAAGAAGGCGAAGACCAAGCACCAGAATTCTTCGAAGAAGAACCCTGGGCTCAACGCTTGGGACAACAATGGGAGTCTCGTTTCGAACTACGCGAACCTCCTACCGAGGATGAAGTCGAGCAGATCGACCTTGGGGATGGATCTTCTTCCAAACCCATCTTCATCATGAAAAGCCTAAAAGGAAAAGACCGAGAATCTTTAATCCAGCTGGCCAAAGAGTATATCGACGTCTTCGCGTGGAGCTATGAAGATATGCCGGGACTTGATCCCCAAATTGCGATGCATAGATTGAATATCTTGCCTGATGCCAAGCCTATCAAACAACAACAGCGACGCTTTCGTCCGAACATCATGAATGCCATCGATCAGGAGGTAGACAAACTTTTGACCAGCGACTTCATCCGTGAAGAGCAACACCCAGATTGGGTAGCCAATATCGTCCCCGTCACCAAGAAGAATTGAAAGATACGAGTCTGTATCGACTTCAGAGACCTCAACTCTGCTTGCCCGAAGGACGAATTCTCGCTTCCAATCACCGACGTGATGATCAACAATACATGTGGCTTCGAGCGCATGTCTTTTATGGACGGGTATTCGGGCTACAACCAGATCAAGATGTTTCCTGACGATGCAAAACACACGTCATTCAGGACTCCAAAGTGCATTTTCTGCTACACAGTGATGCCCTTCGGCTTGAAGAACGCTGGTACGACATATCAAAGGGCTATGAGCACCATTTTTTGTCAACACCTTCGCAAGACAGTCAAATGCTATGTTGACGACATCGCAGTCAAGAGCCGTCTCAAAGGAGATCACCTGCAAGACCTCAAGACAGTCTTCGATCTCATGCGGGCGCATCAACTCAAGAAGAACCCCGCTAAATCCTTCCTTGGGGTTTCTAGCGGGAAGTTTTTGGGCTTCATCATCACGGCGAAAGGCATTCATGTCGATCCCGAGAAGACCAAAGCCATCCTTGATATGGACCCTCCGAAGAACCTTCGAGAACTTCGAGGCCTACAGGGACATCTGGCATACATTCGGAGGTTCATAGCAAACCTTTCCGGCAAATGTTAACCCTTCACCCAGCTCATGAAGAAGGAAGTCTCTTACGTCTGGACAGAGGAATGCCAAAAGGCTTTCGACGACATCAAAGCCTACCTGACGAGCCCACCAGTCCTGGTAGCACCCGTCGCCGGCAAACCGTTTCTCCTCTACGTCCGAGCCATGGATTACTCCCTCGGCGCTCTGCTAGCTCAGAACAGCGATACAGGCTATGAGCAAGCAATCTACTACCTTAGCCGAACTCTGATCGGGGCCGAACACCGGTACAACCCCGTTGAGAAAGAGTGCTTGGGTTTGGTATTTGCCATCCAAAAGACTCGACATTATGTCTCGGGGCAGACAATTCATGTCATTTCCCAAGTCAATCCGCTCAGGGTCCTCATGACTAAGCTAGGATCATTGAACTCCCGGCTGGCCACATGGGCGATCTTGCTAACGCCATACAACATGGTGTTCGTTCCACAAAAAGCTGTTAAGTGTCAAGCTCTGGCAGACTTTTTTGCTGCACACCCTATTCCAGAGTCCTCAAGGCTCTACGAAGACATCCCGGATGAGGTCCAAGAATCAAACGTCACCGAAGAAGGCTCCGTCTGGCAGATGTTTTTCGATGGCACTTCAAGAACAGGCCCCAAACGCCAAATCATCGTAGGAGTGGGGGTGGTATTAGTCTCCCCCGATCAACTGGTCATCCAGCGTGCTTACTCTCTTTCGAAGCCGTGCTCCAACAACGTTGCCGAGTACAACGTGCTCATTATGGGACTCCAGCTAGCGCAACAGCTGGGGGTGAATCATCTGGAAGCCTACGGCGACTCAAAACTCGTCGTAAACCAGATCAGAGGGCAGTACGAGGTTCGTCATAAAGACCTCATCCCTTACCATGAAGTTGTATTGAACATCGTTTCAACCTTCACAGGGTTCTTCATCGAACATGTACCTCGTCTATAAAATCTAGAGGCTGATGCTCTAGCCGGCCTCGCAGCCTCATTAGCAGCACCCCTCGGAACTCAATACTACGTCACGGTAGTGGGCCGAGACATGGTCTGCCCTAAAAACAACCTGCGCTCACAAGTGGCCCACGCCATGTCAACGGGTGCCGGTGTTAACGTCCGAGATTGGAGATTCCCGCTCATCGACTTTGCTGTCTACGAAATTCTTCCAGAGGACCCGAAAAAAGCCGTCTCAGTCAGATGACGCTCTCTTCGATTCTACTACGATACGGCCACAAAAATGCTGTACCGACTCTCCTACGATGGACTTCTCCTTCGATGTTTATCTAACGAAGAAGCAGCCGAAGCCCTTCGAGAAGCTCACGATGGAACCTGCGGGGCCCATCAACCTGGTCCTAAGTTGCAGGATCGACTGCGACGTATAGGCTACTACTGGCCAACCATGGCCGCCGACGCTGTTGAATATGCTAAGAAGTGCCATGCGTGCCAGCTTCACGCAGACTTCATTCACACACCGTCAGAACCACTACATCCTACAGTCGTCTCATGGCCCTTCGAAGCTTGGGGAATGGACATTGTGGGACCGATCATCACTCCTTCATCGAAAGGACACCGCTTCATCCTAGCAATCACCGACTACTTCTCCAAATGGACAGAAGCAGTTCCGCTGGCAGAAGTAAAAAGCTCCAGGGTGATCAGCTTCATCAAGCACCACGTCATCTACCGTTTCGGGTTACCCCGAAGGATCATCCACGATAATGGTCCTCAGTTCATCAGCCATATTTTTGGCCGATTCTGTGACAAGAATCGCATTCAAAACGTGGCATCAACCGCCTACAATCCGGCAGCAAACGGATTAGCAGAGGCGTTTAACAAAACTATCGTCAGGCTACTCAAAAAGGTCGTGTCATCCAACAAATGCGACTGGGACGAAAAGCTCGGCAAATGCCTTTGGGCCTACCGTACAATGGTACGGACCCCGACAGGCAACACACCATTCTCCTTGGTCTACGGGAGCGAAGCGGTACTGCCTCTCGAGATTCAGATACCCTCACTCCGCGTAGCAATCACAAACCAACTCACAGAAGAGGACAATCAACGTCATCGTCTGCGGGAACTGGAGGCACTTGATGAAAAGCATCTCCTAGCTCAACAATGCATCGAACTCTACCAAGCCCGTATATCACAGGCTTTCAACAAGAAGGTCAAGAAGAGGACTTTTCAAGTAGACGACCTAGTCCTGGCAGTCAGGAGGCCGATGGTGTTGACTCACAAAACACCAGGAAAGTTCGAACCCAAATGGGAAGGACCTTTCATCATCGAGACGGTATACTCAAATGGTGCTTATCGTCTCGCCAAACCCAATGGGGACTTGTTCATGATGCCCATCAATGGCAAGTTCCTAAAGAAGTACTACTCTTGACATCTTTCAGACATGTGCTTCAACCAGGGGATCTGTGGACCCAATTATTAGGGCTCACAAACAATTCCTTTCTACAAAATCATACGCTTAAGGAATCTTACATCCCATAAAGTGGAATCTTACAAACACGTCTACATTACCTCTGAGTTGTCCTTCTATACCCTACAAAGCGGAATCTTACATCCAATAAGACTACGCTACCCACCATGTTTACCATGTCCATATTATCTCTGAGTAAACATCCCGTACAGACAACCCCCGCTTTGCCGTACATTGATAGCAGAACTTCCACGTCCACATTACCTCTGAGTAGTTCCTTGTATCCCCCAGAGTCATTCCTACCACGTCCATAACACCTCTGAGTAGAAAGATTGTCACGCCCCAGAACCAGAATACTGGAGAGCGGGGGCGTACATAGCCAGCTACGTATATTGAAATAGAATACATCTCAACTATACGGTCACGGCTGTCAAGATATGAGGGTTTACTATAAGCCAACGGTCTCTTATGGTCAAGCCTATTGTCTCAATCACAAGCAAGTAATATAATCATAAGATGTTTGACCACCAAAAATACAATAAAAGGTGTCCCAAATATTACATATCAGCTGATCATGAAGCTAGTCATACAAAATGTGAGGACTAGCAAGAGTTTAGTCATACATGATCAACCCTAGGATTCGTCAATAATGTTTACAGCCCGTAGGCAGACAGTAAGTAAAGTGCATCGAGCTAACAGGTGCTTGTCGGCTAAATGCCTCAAAAGATTAACTTTATAATAGAGTGAGCGAAACAAAATAGAAAACCCACTCGTAGCCCGGGTTCCTTCTAGTCGCCACCATCGGGTTGGAGGTTCGGAAGATCCTCGGGAGCTGTTCCGAAATCTGGCCACACAAAACCAGCTGGGTCAAACCCCAGAAAGAGCAAGTGCCACAAGGGAGGCCACGAAATAAGAACAAAAGCTAGCATATCAGAACATAAGAAAAGAAATGGAAGAAGGTACAAGTAATAAAGAGTGCAACAGGACAATAAACGACTAGTGACGTGGGACCATTCCGGGAGCCAGGTTACAACCCTTAAACCAGACAAGGACCGAGGTTGTAACCATTCGCCTGAATATCTCCTTGTCCCTACTCAATTATTGTTAAAGCAAGTAAAACAATCACGTTCAGGAGTACCAGGGTACAGGGACTAGACAAGACTTAGACAGGGCTAGACATCATCCATTCACAAGCGGCCAAGCAATTACTACGGCTTACTACTTTAACTAACTAGGGTTGTCACAAGCCTAATTACTAACAAGATGCAATGAGAATTTCCCAGTCCCAAGCCCTGCAGACCATCCAGTTATCCTTCCGTGGGTTGAGAGTATGGTTGGGTACATCGCCCCGGAGATGATATACCCTTAGGTGACTTAGAGGGTGCAACACATGACAGTGCGCTGTAAATGTGCTCTACTCGTCGGCAAGCTACAAGTCCAATTAAGAGCGCCCAGATAACAAGATTGTATGTGACTGAAAATTCTCCATGAACTATAGTTTGATCTAGTCATTAGCCTAATCCATATTCAGTATGAATCCCTGACCGTGGGAACCAGGGAGTCACGTCCTAGACATGATGCAAGACAATACAAGTGGATTGCACAAGCAAGCAAGCAGGAACACCCACGGTGTCAAGTTGATTATACGAGTCAAGTTAGCCATCGCAACAGCATCAAGATAAATCATGTCAAGGTACTTGTCAGGAGTGCGCCACGACGGGCCACTATCATGTCAGGTTGGTCATGTCAGGAGTGCACCACTACGGGTCACTGTCGTGTTATGCTAGTTCCTTGTCATACCATGCCATGTATAATAGTCATTCCAAAACATATTAAGTAAAATCAAGTTCATGACAAAAGGCGTAAGGATATAAAATGGGCATAAAATATCTAATAAAATATCAATATACAGGGCCATAGAAGAGCCAAGCTTAAAGAAATAAAACCAAAACTCCAAGAGCCAATGGATTGCGCAAGGGGTCAGGGGGTTGGATTGCGCAGGGTGTCAGCTGCACAGGGTGCCATGTGCGCAGGGGCACAGGGCACAGGGGCAGATGGCGCAGGAATAGTTGGCACAGGCTGCGAAGTGCGCAGACTTAGACTGCACAGATAATGGATGGCACAGGATGCAGACTGCACGGGCTTAGACTGCACCGGCAATGGATGGCGCAGGATACAGATTGTGCAGGGGTCAAGCGCGCAGGAGCCGATGGCGCAGGGTTGGTTGCGCAATCGGGCAGCGGCCAGGCTGCGCAGTCAGCGACCAACGCTAAAGAGCGCGACGCGGAAAGGCTGCACGATTCAGTGCTGTGCTAAAGAGCGCAGACTGTAGATCTTCTTCTCCAGGCCGAGAGGAACATCAAGAACACCCAAAAATTCAATCTTTCATATCTTGGTCAAATCAAAGCCAAACCTAGATTTTCAAAGGTCTAACTTGAGTAAAATTGAATTCTCTTCCACATGGAAGCATCAAAACCCACAAAAATCCAACCAAAATAGACAAAACCATGTAAATCCAAAAATAGTTAAAACCTAGATCTAGAACAATGGAGACTCCAAATCACAAAATGTCAAGTTCTAATTTTCATCTCTATGGCCTAATCTAGCTAATGGACAAATAAAATGGGGTTCTCATGTGGTGGCAAGGTGCACTTGCCTATAGGTGATGGTGAGTGTAGAGGAAGGAAGAAGAAGAAGATGGAGAAATAAATGAGAAAATAAAGAGGAGAGAGAAAGGTTGGTGGAGATTTAAGAGGGTGGGTTGTGGTGGAATGAGGGTTGAACATAGGCTAAGGTGTTCCAATGCATGTTGAACCAAACCAAACCAATTCTCCTCCATAAAATAAAACCAAGTCAGGTAAAACCCAATTACGAGAACCAAAATCTGCAAGTCAAGCCAATTACAAGTACAAGCCAAAATTCGAGAAAATAAATACAGGTCTGAAATACATGCAAGCTTGACAAAATACGTATTTAGAATATGGGTGTTACAAAGATTCTATCATTTGAACCCCATATTTGCCACGTCCATATTACCTCTGAGCAAATATATTGAGTCCTTCAAACTTATTATCTGTACCTAAAACTAAGGTACACAAAAGATAATAGGTCCACACAAATCATCAAAGTTCATGAAAGCAAAAATGAACACATCACAGAAAATGGTGTACTTCTTTATTTCTAGAAAAGGAGATTAAAGGATTACACTATCCCCAGCAAGAGTTGCAAAAATACAAAAAAAAAGCAGAGACTACAAGCCCTAATCCCCAGGGTTGGCGAAAAGCTCTACAATTCGGCGTTTCAAGTCTGCCGCCCGAGTCTCCACAGTCGCCAAGACTCGACGTTCAGCTTTTTGACGCATCGCTTCAACAGCTTCAGCAGAAGTTTCACTCTCGTGCTTCTCAACAAGTTGCTGTCTCTGCTGAGCCAGGGTTAGAGCTCGGAGAGTGAAAGCTGCTTTCTCCTTCTTGAATGCTACGTGTTCAGCCTGGACATGTTCGGCGTCCAATAGGAGTCGGGCCTGCTGGTCCTCAAGGCGGCGTATCTGCGCGTCAATCTCTGCGATATTAGCGTCCAATGCAGCTCGCGTCTCTACTGTCTCCTATGTAGACTGAGATAATCGCTCCACTGCAGCTTCAGTCTCAGCCACTTCGCGTTCCCAGACACTCACTGTGGCCTGGTAGGAAGACTCGGTCTCGGCGAGCAGCTTCTCCTTCTCCGCATCTATCAGGACGGAGAGGTCATTTCGGTAGAAAATCGCTGGTCCAACTCAGCCATTGTGGCTTCCAAAATGACGGCCATATGATCGTGGCCCTGGTGAATACGGATCAAGTTGATATGAGGCAGTGCCAGAGTTCTTGCTGTCGTAAAGCTCCCCTTGGCATCCATCACTGTCGACGCCCCCCTCTGCAGTATTTTGTACACTGCCTCAATGATGAATTTCACATATTTATCTGCGTCCGCCACCACCTGCGGCGTCATAACAGGGGTTAGAGGAGCTACTCCAGTCGGCGGACCGGAAAAAGACCCACCGACCTCAACCTACGAGGCTGGAACCTCGGTATCAGTAGGCTCTTCATCAACAGGGGCCTGACTACTAGCCCGAGGAGCCAAGGAAACAGAAGAAGCCGGGACAGGCGTCGAGATCGTACCCCAAATGGAAGGGGCAACAGAGGGTTCCATCATACCCTTACCCTTCCCAAACTCGGAAGTACCACCGACGTCAGTGGCTACCTCTCCAATCCCTAACGTGCTATCAGCAGCCAATATTTCCCCTGGCAGAACGGGAAGATCAACACTTACCTCCTGACTCGTCCCTGAAGACAGGACCGCCAGACGAGTCTCTTCATCAAATCCCTCTACAGGGACAGGCTAGGACAGCGTTCTACCGTCGACACTGCGGCGTAGGCTGGACGTACCCACGTCTCGTGCCCTTACTCTAGGGTGCGGGTCGTGACAGATTTTCTACGACACAGCTACCAAGATGCTATACCGACGCTCTTACGACGGGCTGCTGTTACAATGTCTATCATACACAGAAGCCAAACATGCACTCCAGGAGGCTCACGACGGAGTTTGTGGTACACATCAACCAGGTCCCAAATTATAAGATCACCTCAAATGAATGGGTTATTATTGGCCCACAATGATAGCAGATGCCGTTGAATATGCAAAAAAGTGTAGGGCTTGTCAGCTCTACATCGATTTCATTCATCAACCTTCATAGTTTCTACACCCGACGACATCATCCTGGCCATTTGAAGCCTAGGACATGGACGTCATAGGACCAATCAGCCCGCTATCTTCTAGAGGACATCGGTTCATCCTAGTCCATAACCGACAACTTCCTTGAATGGGCGGAAGCTATACCGCTCACCGAAGTGAAGGCATCACATGATCAGTTTTATCAAACATCACGTTATCTACCGCTTCGGCCTACCTCACAGGATCATCCATGATAATGGTCCACAATTTGCAAGCCATGCATTATATCGGTTCTGCGATAAGAATCGAATCCAGAACGTAGCCTCTATTGCCTATAATCCAGCGGCTAATGGGCTAGCAGAAGCTTTCAATAAAACCATCATAAAACTTCTCAAAAAGTTCGTATCTTCAAACGAGCATGATTGGAATGAGAAGCTCGGCGAGTGTCTATGGGCCTATCGTATAACGGTCCAGACTCCAACAGAAAGTACACCATTCTCTCTGGTTTATGGGAGCGAAGCAGTTCTTCTCATAGAAATCCAGATTCCTTCTCTTCGAGTAGCCCTAGCCAGCGAGTTGACTATCGAAGAAAGCTACAGTCTGCGTCTACAGGTGCTCGAAGCATAAGACAAAAAATGCTTGTTAGCTCAGCAGCGTATTGAGCTATACCAAGCACGCCTTTCCAGAGCGTTCAACAAAAAGGTGAAAGAAAGAATTTTCTAAGTCGGTGATCTAGTCTTAGCTGTGAGAAGACCAATGGTCATGACACACAAAACAAAAGGAAAATTATAGCCTAAATGGGAAGGTCCTTTCATCATAGAATCAGTGTATCCTAACGGTGCGTACCCCATTCCTGTATTCCCGTCAATATGTGTTATCAGAAAATATCGTAACTCAAGCCTTAAAATTCATCTCGATAGAAAAATCAAATCAATAATGATCCAACAAAATCAAATTCAATCGTCAAGGAGTGAGAGCGAACAAATAAGAAAAAGGATTTCAAATTGACGTTTAAATAAGATTCTCAAGGGTCGTCCCAGGAATCTTTCAAGGAATCCTAATTGTGATTGAGTACCTTCAAAAATATATCCTAATCATACTGCAGGCTGTAGTGGTACTCAAGTTCGAATATCACTACATAAACTCGACCTGCATGGGCCACCACTAAAATCGTGTCACGACCCACACCCTAGAGTAAGGGCACGATACGTGGGTACGTCCAGCCTATGCCGCAGTGTCGGCGGTAGAACGCTGTCCTAGGTTACAACATCTAACAGATTAAGGTAATAAACAGTTATACTCCTCGAATGGGGGTGACATAACAGAATATATCTCAATCACAACTAAGGTAGAATAGGATGAAAATAGATAAATAAATATCCAGAATGAAAGCACAGAAATACGATCCAGAATTCTAAGTATCTAAAATAAGTACATATCCAATAACATCTCAGAAACTCAATACAGAATCCAGAAAGATAAAGACATCCTAATCTAGGAATGTGCCATCAATTGCTCGCAGGTCCAAGTCACTAGTGATGTCTAATGCTGCACCAAGAGGGGTAGACACCAGAGCCTCATCATTCACTGTAAAATTTTCAACATGTCCAGTCAGGATGGGAGCGAGTACATTACATCTCAACAAAATCATAACATGTTAGAAAATACAGGCATGCTAGAGAGTAAGATACAGGATCTGAAGAAATAATATGATAAACAGGAAGACTGTAAATAAATAGCTACAGTATATAGAGAACTAACAGTGTCTAGTGATTCAGAACACAAGATGGTTATGTAAACGGCACGATGTTGTCCACGAATAATCTATAGAGGTTTGTACATAAGTAATCTACTGGATTGAATACATAACCACTTCTACTCCCCCGCCCCAATCAATACACAAGGGCAGCTAAGTTATGTTATTGTACACGAAGGTCATGTGAATACATGATTATATACGATTCACACGTTTCGTAATCGAATGTAACGAATACAAAGAGTACACGATGTTCACGATAAAGTACACGAACACGAATACCCGATGTATCCGCTAAGGGGGATAACATCGCACAACCAGATCCATATAGTACTAATCCGTGTTTCCAACGTGTCAGCATCATATAAGACAATCTAAAGCAGGAATATAATCCTAAACAAGATATGAAATGATCAGAGAATGTACTCGCTTGTATCCTGAGAATCTGGAGAATATATACTGTCCGAGGAGTGGTGTCTGGCTCCTATTAGAACAACACAAGTCACAACAAGTCCAGAATGGTAATAAGATGCGCTACAATGCATTCTAAATGAATCTAGGTCAATCTAGCCAAAGTCAACTCTTGGTCAACTCTGGTCAACCCTAGAAGTCAAACTAGGTCAACCAAGTCAAACCTAAGTCAAACAAGTCTATACTAGTCTAACTAGTCCATTCCAGGTCTAATAAGGCTAAACAAGTCTAATCTAGACTCTACACTGACACACAGACACTACCATAGGCTATAGGCTATCATGCCTATGAACCACACCATAACACAAGACTATATGACAATATTTATATCTAAAATAATACACATAAAGATATATTATAATCTAACTTAGAATATTCATAGCCTATAGGCTACTATATACATATCACACATACATTTTATATATCCACATATGATATGGTAACACACATTAGCATATAGGTACCTATAGTATATCACACCTATATAGGATACCTAAAAATGGAATCTCACATACTCATAAGCATAATGAAATAGGAAAAGATTGTGTTTGTGTGTGTGAAACATGAGAGTGTGTGGTGTACATGTGTGTGTGTGTGTGAGAGTGTGGCATGGGTGTGCTCCTAAAATAGTGTAGGGAAAACAGTGTAGCAGTGGCATGTATTTAAGGGGAAAAACAGGAAATGGAAACCTGTGTCAGTTAACCATGAATTAGAACATTCATGCAAAACAGTGAAGTAAAAGAAGGAACTAATACTCAATTAAGGAAGGGGATTAAATCTCAGTTCAACCCTATCACAGGTATTGCAAAACATTGAAGTAAACAATATGTGAATCTGGAACCTAAAAAGTGAACTATTTATGTATATAAAATCTAGAATTAGGTGCACATTGGGACACAGTCAAGTGAGGGTTAATCTCAGGTACATGGGAATGAAATAACAGTGAAGTAACATTATAGGATCCTGGAAAATAGGATTACATCTCAGATTATTAATAGTTGAGGATAGTGGCTAGCTATCAAATTCTGGAATCAGTTAATGAGTGAAAATCAGTGAATGGAACCAAATCCTAATGCAAAACAGTGTAAGGAATGGAAATTTAGTTCAGTAAATTAGAAGGAAGGGAAATTAATGCAGGATGTTCAGTCTATATGTCCAATTCAAATCGAAATATTGCTTTATTATGAACTAACTATCATGTAGGAGAATTTAACATTTGACAAGGATAGATTACTACCCAATCCTGGAAAAAATCTCAGGTTTAGGAATGCAACATTGAAATAAAATGGAAGGGAATCTCATATTTAAAGGAATTTAACCATTCACTTGGTTAACAGTCACTTAAAATTTCAGTTTACTAGGAAAGTAATCTCAGGTACATGGAATAGGTCTCAGCTGACATAAAACATTTTCAGAATCAGTGCATTCATTCAATTTAGTTAGAAGAAGGAAAAAGGAAAACAATAATCAGTAAATAATGAATCCTTCATTCAACCTCAGGATAGGAAATGGAACTGTGACAGGAAACATCAGTGAATGCTAAAGGAAGGAAAATGGAAATCAAAATCTCATTCAAAAACTATAGCCCAAATTCAAATGCAACACAAGTGACAAAATCCCATTCTCAAGTCAGTATTCGAAAATGAAAGGAAATTAGTTCATGAAGGACTGAAACCCATCTCAGTGTATCAGTTAACAATTTCGAATCAACTACTACACATGTCAAATTCCATTATCACACCCAAAAGTTAAATTCGAAAGTAAATTACTAAGCTAACATAACAACCAAACATGTGGGTGAGTATTTAACAATGAGAAACAAACAAATAACAGGAATTAAAAGTTAGGAAATTACTGAAATGGAAAGTATCAGAATGTATCATAAAATATGCAGTTCAACCCAATTTGAAACAAAATTCGCATTAAAACTTAATTCAATCATGTAAACTGATCTAATATAGATTACACATCATTTTTGGGATCAAAACAACAATTAAAACACATTTTAAACTATTTAAAACGAATTAAACAGAGAACACAAATACTGAGCACACTAAACCGCACAGTGTACTACTCGTTCATACGCAATATCGTGTCCGACACGACACGAGGGGTCGTGCCACTTGGGGGACCCCGTGTCAGTCATGAGTATGACACGTGTGTCGAATTTCGTGAGCTGAAACATCGTGTCCAGCTCGGAATCAAGCTCGAGTAGCAGGGCATAATCCTGCCAGCGCGCGCGCGTGCACGACCACGTGTCCACGTGTCTGTGGGGATACGACGCGACACCAAACATGACTCAGAATACTAGAAACATGTAAGCGAGAGTAAAACCTAATTTTCTATTCACAAACATTTCTAAAACTCAACCGAAATGCCCTTTGGGGCATTTCACCAAACACCTACACACATGGGTTGATACGTATCCGATACGGACACGTAATGGACTCGAATTCTAGGGTTAGCTAGTCCTACAACTAGGGTAGGCTTAGGGCATCCTAGAAATGCAAATAAATAGCAATTTCATGAAGAGGAATAGATTTTACCTATTGATGTGCAAAGGCTCAAAATCCCCAAATGAAAGTGGTTCCTCAAGCCACCAAATTCCTTCAAATTGATTCCTTTCTGAAAATACTCAATACCAACAGCAAGTAGACTAAATTTAGGTCCTAATGCAATTGGTTTAGGGGGAAAAAAAGTTAAATAGGAATTTTTATGATTTAAGGAAGATGGAGACTCACATCTTCTCAAACTTGGAAAATTCTTAATGGAGGCTAGCCCTAATTTCTAGGATGGGATTAAATAGGGGAGAGGGGACCGAAGGTGGCCGGCCATGGGCTGGAATAGGGCTAGGGTTTCACTAGGTTCACTTGGTTGGGTTGGGCCTTTAAGGCTTTAAGTCATAATAATGACTTGTGAAATCACAAGCCATTCCTTAATCAACTAATTCCTAATTTCCCCAACTAATTCTAATGAGTTAATTATCACTAACTTAGGCCAGGCTAAGGTTTCTTAACCTAACCCAATAGTCATGACCTAGGTTAGCTATCAGGATAGTCTCCTAAGTCATCCTGAGTCAAAGTCAACTATAGCACTAAATCAATATATTAAAAATCACCAAAAATCATAATAATTATAAGTAATAAAAATAATTCCAAAATAATCCCAAAATTTTAAAAAATGACCAAAATACCCTCATTTTGAAAACTGGGTGTTACAGGCAGGGACAACTCGGCTCACATGGTTGGCAGTTATCATTTGCATTTGTTGTTTACATATAGAATTGTCTAGGAAATATTTGGTGTTCTAGCACGTGCCAGAGCAGTTCGATGATAACTTTCTGTTGATGAAGTAGGATATTTTGTCTCGAACGATTATGTCGTGGAAAGAGTGAGCCTCTATATCAGTGCAGACGTAATCTTCTAGCTCTTCGTTAGTAAGGGATAGAGCTGACGACGAAGAAGAAGGAGGATGCCTCCCTTTCAGCTTGACCATCAAGGGAATGGTGGTCAGATGCTCATGCGCCTTCATGGTCGAGCTTGGGGACCTACTGGGTAACTTTATTCATATAGGCTCCTGCCCATCTTTCATCGTTACTAGAGGTGAAGGTGGAGCTTTGTCGTGAAGCTTAACAACAAGAGGTTCTGACACCTTAGGAGGCCTCCCCTTCAGTCGAACCATTAAAGGTTCTTCGACCACTGCTGTGCTTTCAGAAGCTATCTCTGCCTCGTCATCAGCATCATTGCTGTCGTTGTCCCAGGGGACTGACTTGTACAGATCAACAAATGCACAACAGGCTTCAAGTCCTCAGAACGGGTCGATATCAGCGAACTCTATTTTAATTCTTCCGTCGCTGGCTACATATTTTATGCACTGATGTAGGAAGGAAGGGACAATCATGTACTCACAAATCCATGGTCGCCCAAGTAGTATGTTGTAATTTATGTCTGCATCAATGACATAT
Source organism: Iris pallida (assembly GCA_029216955.1). Classification (NCBI taxonomy): domain Eukaryota; kingdom Viridiplantae; phylum Streptophyta; class Magnoliopsida; order Asparagales; family Iridaceae; genus Iris; species Iris pallida. Next base: position 6,172,020 of record JANAVB010023996.1, on the reverse strand, counting down.
GTCACGACCTGCACCCACTGTGAGGATACGAGAACGTAACAACGCCCAGCCTACGCCGCAGTGTCGGCGGTAGAGCACTGTCCTAGGTCAACATACATCTACAATATATATCTAAACAGTTTATACTCCCCGAGTGGGGGTGACATAGCAATACTAAACTCAATCACAACTAAGGAAGAGACAACACGATATGAAACAGAACTCAAAGAAATAAATAGATGAAAGTAATCTAAGATAATTCCAGCAATATCCAACAGTACAAGGTCTCAGATGAAAGAATATATACAACTCTGAACTCCAAATAAAGTCTAGCTAAAACATGTCTCAAGACTGCATAAAGTAAGATAAGCCTAACTAATCTAGTCTAGGCAATCGGGATGATATCCTCAGCTAGAGCTGGGTCCTCCTGAGGGTCCAACTCGCAGGCGTCATCTAGGGCTGCCCCGTAGTTAGTGTCCAGGCAAGCCTCCTCCTCGTCCTCTATAATATTTTCAACAGGTCCAGTCAGGACAGGAGCGAGTACAGTACATCTCAACAGATCATAGCAGGTTAGAAAATATAAACATGCAGTAAAGTAAGATACAAGTACTGAAAGAAGTGCAGTATGTAAACAGAGAGAGAGCTGTAATAGAAATATCTACTATAAATATAGACTAGCAGTGACTAGTAATTCAGAGTATAATATAGACATGTAAATGGCCTGGGATGATTCTGATAAGACACTAAGAAATGATTCTGATAAAATACTACTGGTGTATTATTCACATGTCCAATTCTACTCCCCCGTACCCCCAATAAATACACAAGGATCCAGCCAGGTTATGTTATATGATTCCATGCACGGCCCCGGAAGGGTGATATATGGATGTCCCATAAATGGGGATTCTGGGGGTTACCCAACAGTGTAAGATTCAAGAGACTCTGTGATCATGAGGGTACATGTCACAAGTGATCAAATGAACCAAGAAGCATAGTGATACTCCATGTAAGTGAAACGCACAGAACACGTAGTACCCGATGCTCCCTAAGGATAACATCTCAAGGAAGGATCCATATAGTACCAATCAGTGTGACCATCGTAAAAGTACAAGTAATCTATTGTATAAAATAATTCTAAGCAGGATATAAAATAATTAGAGAATATAATCGTCTGGTATCTGAGTGTCCAAGATGAAAGTACTGTCCGAGGAGTGGTGTCTGGCTCCTATTTAGAACAGCACAAGTCACAACAAGTCTATAATGGTAAAATGAAACACTACCATACATTCTACATGAATCTAGGTCAATCTTGGCCAAAGTCAACTCTTGGTCAACCCTGGTCAACCAAGTCAAACCTAGGTCAACTATGGTCAAACTAGGTCTAACTAGTCTAAATAGTCTATTCTAGACCTAAACAAGACTAAACAAGTCTAGCTAGTCTCTCACTAGTTAACAGACACATCATAGGCCATACACCTATGTAGAGTCATAACCGTGTAGGTCATGAGCTAATACAACATAACCTATAGGCCAAACCATATATATATATATATATATATATATATATATATATATATATATATATATATATATATATATATATATATATATATATATATATATATATAAAATATATATATATATATATATATATATATATTAATATATTCACATATATGAGTAAATATATATATATGACTACATATACAATAAGATATGCCTAGTACTCTAGCTATCACACATATAGAATCCCCATACACTTATACTACCATTCCACATTCACATTAGATTAGACATTGGTATATATATATATTCATAGGCATACATATATGTATTATATATACATAGAGAGGGGAACCAATGTACAGGAATGTAATGTGTGTGTGTGCTATATGCATTGAGGCATATTTGAACAATATGTATATCACTAGGTGGGCAAATCTGGAAACAGTGCAACATTCAACAGTGTGTGTGTGTGTAAACTAGTAAACAGTGAGGAGGAAAATCCAAGCAGTGATAGAGAAATAAAAGTGTGTGTGCTATACTATATGTGTACAGGAAATACAATCAGTAAAAAGGAAAGGAGGACAGTGTGTGTATGAGCAGTGAGAGATGCAAATCAGTATGAAAAATAGTGTCAAACAGTGCCATGTGTGTGTGTGTTCACATAAAATTGTGTGTATATGCATGAGTGAGTGTGGGTGAGTGAACAGGCTGTGTGTGTGTTCCAGTGTCACAGGAACATACAATGTGTGTAAGTTATAACTGAAATTGGGATCATTTCACATTAAACTCAGTTAAGAAAAGAAAATCAATTTACTGGCCCCAACAAATCTCAGTTTTTTGAAGAATACTCAACAGTGTAAGTAGTCCAATGAATCCCAGGTTTTGTACAATACTGTCATCAGCTATTGGTTCCAATAAAACACCAAAAAATAGTCCCAAAATAGTTTATTTAATCTCAGGTTTAATATAATTTCTAACAGGATAGTAAACTAAAGAAAAGAAAGGAAATCAGTCTACTCTTGGTCTATTCATCAAACTCAGGTTTACATCTCAAAACAAATATGAAACTTCACCTTAAACTCAGGTTCAACTCATATATGAAAATAAAATCAACAGTTAAACACTCAACTGAATTCTCAGGTCTGTGTAGTCTCAGATTTTCGAAGAACCATAGATAGCATTCAATCCCAAATAATATCCCCACATGAAACCAACATCCCAACACAAAACTCTAACATAACATGAATGCAATATATGTAGGCTATCATTGAAACTGGAAAATAAACCATTCGAATTAGGGAGAAGTCATGATACTCCATGTGTCAGAAATTTGACAGTTAACACAATGCAAGTCCAATATTGCAACCCACACATAACATCGATTATCCCATTTAAACAAAGACTAATCTGATATGTAATTTAATTACAATGGTTTGTGACATGTTAGGATGCAATTTAGCAACTAATTTAATTACTAATATCAGGAATTAAAAACAGGAAAAAGGAAGAACAGTGTATCAGTGATACACTAATGTATCAGTCGAAAAGCTTAACCAAACCACATTCGATTTCATGCTCCATTGGCATTTCATGAAGAACATAAAGTTGGTAATTAATGGGGGGGGTATAAGTGTGTGTCACAGGTACAAAACAGTGTCCTAAAACATAACACACAAGTGTCCAAGACCACACAAAACACAAATACTCAGACTGGGTTCAGTCGACAGTTCCCGTGTCCAGTGCGGGCTAGATTCCTCACCCGACACGAAACATTAGGACACAAAACTTCAGGGGTGACTCGACAGTCACTGCCCCTTGCTTCACGTCCAGCCACGTGTGTGCACGTGTCCTGGATGGCTCGCACGAGCACGCGAGTAGCAGGGCATTCCTGTACACGCGCGCGCGACCGTGTCCAAGGATCCCAAACGACACAAAAATGACACGAGACTCTTTCAGTCACTTAGAAACCCATAGACGATACCAAGACACGACTTCCTATTCAAACACATCTCACAAACGAGATCGAAATGCCCTTTGAGGCATTTCGACAAACACTGAAACATGGGTTCTGATACGTGTCCAGAACGGACACGAAACCCATGACACCCGACACGAAACCTATCCAGACTCTAGGGGGACCCTTAGGGCTTCCTATTCATGAAGACAAAATGGAAATCCATAGAGAAATGGAAAAGTTACCTATGGATGCACAATCCTCAAAAAGACCCAATAGAGAATGGTTCTCCAAGCTTCAAAACTCCCTCAAATTGTGCCAAACCTGTGATGTGACTCCACAATCAATAGAGGAACAGTATTTAGAGTGCTATGGAGGAAATCTCAATGAAAATGGACCTATAGTGAAAGATCTATGGAGAAATGAAGTGTAGGCTTACCTTGTCTTGAGGAAAGAATCATAAACTATTGGAAGGAGGCTCAACTCCCCAAAATGATATTATATAGGAGGGGGGGCAAGCTTGGCCGGCTACTAGGTTTAGGTTATGGTTTCTAGGTGGTATCCTATGGCTAGGAATGAATCAAGGGTATTGAGTGGTCTAGAACAAAGGGTTGTTTCCTAGTCTCAAACAAACTCACTTAAACTTAACTAACTTGACTTAAACCATAATCCAACCCATCTAATTCTCCAAATGGCTAACTAAAATTAGCTATGACCAAACTAGGTTAGGTCCAAACTGGGTTAGGCTAACCAAAACACTCTGGCAATAATTTAAATAGGATTTAATCACACCATTAAAATAATCATAAAAATTTCCAAAATAAAATATATAAAATTCAAATAAATTATAATAAATTTAAATAACCCCAAAAAATGACAAAAATACCCTCACACTAGAAATGTGGTAGTGAAAAATCCACCCTCCTTAAAAGAATTTCGTCCTCTAAATTGAAAGGCGAAATACAACTGATGAGAAGGATAGGAAGCATACCTCACGGTCCAAAAAGATAAGGGTAGCGCTCGCGCATCTCATCCTCCCGCTCCCAGGTAGACTCTCCTGGGGAATGATGCCTCCATGCGATGCGCACCAAAGGTATCACCTGGTTCCTCAGAACCTTCTCCCGTCGATCCAAAATCTCCACAGGCTGCTCTGGATAGCTGAGAGAAGGCCCAACCTCTATCTCTGAATGATCGAGCACATGGCTAGGGTCAGCCACGTACCGTCTCAACTGTGATACATAAAATACGTTATGGACCCCCACAAGTGCAGACGGCAAGTCTAGCCTGTATGCAACGTCACCGACTCTCCCGCTGATAACGAAAGGGCCGATGAAGCGCGGGCTAAGCTTCCAGCCTCCACCAAAATGTATCGTACCACGAGTAGGAGATATCCTCAAGAAAATATGGTCTCCGACCTAATCACAAGCAAGGTCTCAATTAATTATAATAAACAAACATGATCAAAAATCATAAACAATAACCTAAATCTAATCCTGCTCTAATCTGTACCTCAAACTCCAAGGGCCTCCGGTGGCTATCGGCCCAGTGTCGATGTCTGTCATGCGCCATGTGAAGTCTGTCCCAGATGAGCTTCACCTTCTCGGTCGCATCAACAACCATCTCTGGCCCCAGTAAAGCTCGCTCACCAACATCATCCCAGCATAAGGGTGTACGGCACCTACGCCCGTACAGAGCCTCAAAAGGTGACATCTCAATGCTGGCCTGGTAACTATTATTGTAAGAAAACTCCATCAAATGAAGATGATCCTCTCAGGAACCTCCAAAGTCCAGGACGCACGTCCGCAGCATCTCCTCAAGGGTCTGAATAGTCCGCTCTGACTGTCCGTCCGTCTGGGGGTGGTATGTAGTACTAAACTTGAGCTGAGTGCCCAAGCTGATCTGCAGACTCCTCCAAAAATGGGAAGTAAAATGGCTATCCCGATATAAAATGATGCTGACCGAAACTCCGTGGATCCTGACTATCTGCCGCATATATATCTTCGCCAGCCTCTCTGTAGACGTACCCACCTTGAATGGCAAGAAGTGGGTCGATTTGGTCAACCTATCAATGATGACCCAAATCGCGTCTTTCCCTCCTGGAGTAAGCGACCATCCTGAAACGAAGTCCATCGTGATATGCTCCCATTTTCACTCGGGAATGGGCAGCAGCTACAATAATCCACCGGGCCTCTGTCTCTCTGCCTTGACCTGCTGACAGACCAAGCACCTAGCTATGAAGTGGGACACCTCTCGCTTCATTCCTGACCACCAAACATGCTCCCACAGATCTCGATACATCTTGTTGGCACCCGGGTGTATAGAGTACTGAGATCTGTGGGCCTCCTGCATAACCTGCTCCCTGAGATCCCCGCTAGGCACACATAACCTGGCACCGTGCCTCAGGGCACCATCCTCTGCAAGTGAAAACTCAGCATCCCCCACTCCTATACTGATCTGCTCTCTGATACACTGCAGAGCCACATCCTCGAACTGGGCCGCCTTGATCCTGACTATCAAGTTCGACTGAATCTGCATCCCCCATAGCTACATCTGTACTCCGGGCACGATCACCTCAATCCCAAGGCTCTCCAAGTCGGCAAGCAAATGCCGATCCATGGTCAAACACATGGCTGTCGGATACCTACTCAAGGCATCGGCAACCACGTTGGCCTTCCCTGGATGATACTGCAGTGCAATGTCAAAGTCCTTTATCAACTCCAACCATCTGTGCTGCCTCATGTTCAACTCCTTCTGAGTGAACACATACTTTAAACTTTTATGATCTGTGAAGATCTCCACCCTCTCACCATACAGATAATGCTTCAACAGCTTTAGAGCAAATATCACTGCTGCCAGCTCCAGGTCGTGGGTAGGGTAGTTCTTCTCATGGGGACGCAATTGCCTGGAAGCATAGGCAACCACCTTCCCGTGCTGCTGCAACACACAACCCAGCCCCTTCACTGAAGCATCACTATAAATAGTGAAACCAACTGATCCTGAAGGCAACGTCAGAATCGGAGTTGTCGTAAGCCACTTCTTCAACTCATCAAAAGCTGCCTGACACTCCTCTGACCAAACATACTCAGCATCCTTCCGGGTCAACCGTGTCAACGGCTCTGCAACCCGGGAGAAATCTTGCACGAATCTCCGATATTATCCTGCCAGCCCCAGGAAACTCCTGATCTCTGCAACTGAAGTCGGCGCTGCCCATGCCTCAACTGCTACAATCTTCTTCGGGTCAACTGAGATACCATCTCCAGTCACCACGTGCCCCAAGAAGTCCACCCGATCCAGAAAGAACTCACACTTTGAGAGCTTCACGTAAAGCTGCTCCTTCATGAGTGTCTCTAGTACGATCTTCAAATGCTCCTCGTGCTCCTCCTCAGTCTTGGAATATACCAAGATGTTGTCAATAAACACCACCACAAACTGATCCAGATACTGGTGGAACACCTTGTTCATAAGGTTCATAAACACTGTTTGTGCATTGGTTAGCCCAAACGGCATAACCAAAAACTCGAACTGTCCATACCGCGTCCTGAAAGCGGTCTTGGAAATATCCTCCCTCTTCATCTTCACCTGGTGATATCCCGACCTCAGATCAATCTTGGAAAATACCCGAGCTCCGCTCAACTGGTCAAATAGATCGTCGATCCGTGGAAGTGGGTATTTGTTCTTGATCGTGAGGTTGTTGAGTGCCCTATAGTCAATACACATGCATACTGACCCATCCTTCTTCGGCACAAATAACACTGGTGCACCCCATGGCGACGAACTCGAGCGGATGAAGCCCTTGTCCTCTAGCTCATCCACCTACTTCTTCAGCTCCACCAGCTCGCTGTTGTTCATCCGATAGACATACTGAGAGATGGGTTCCGCTCCTGGAACCAAGTCTATCGAGAACTCTATGTCTCTGTCTGGTGGCAATCCCGGCAACTTCTCTGGGAACACATCTATAAAATCTGCTATCGAGGGGTATGAAATCGTTTGTTCCTCGGCCGAGACTCTACAGAAGACTCCGCTGCTCTCCTCTGCCTGACGTCTGGAATACTCAAACTCCAGCTCCCCTGGCGCTCTGAATAAAACTCTATCCCCTCTGCAATCAATGCTGGCGTGGTGCTTGCTTAACCAATCCATGACTATTACTATATCATAGTTCGGCAATGGCATTACAAGCAGGCTCACCTCTAACTCACGGCCTCCCAAAACTACTCTTCGACCCTTACAAACATCACTCACGAGGATAATACCACCCCCGGTCGTGATCTTGTAAGTCCTAGGCAACGATTCAGCTATGATACCGGGTCTAATCGCAAAAGATACTGATATGAAGCTATGCGAAGCACCAGAATCAAACAATACAAATGCTGGACTGGAGTCGAGAAGAATCGAACCTGCAATCAGCTCTCCAGTCACCTCTGCCTCTCCAGCTGCCATGGCGAAGGCTCGCCCCTGCTGGCCTCCCCTGGCCTGCTGCTGATGCTGGACAAACCTCTGCTGCTGCGTAGGTAGGGCTGGTCCCCGCTGCTGGCCCACTGGAGCTCTGGCTCCTCCTTCTCCTCCTGGAGCTGCTCGTGCTATATGACACTCCCTCATCTGGTGGTCTGCTGAACCATACAATAGGCACTGGCCCAGTCTCTTCCTGCACTCACTGGCGACATGCCCGAGTTTTCTACAGTAGACACAAATGGTAACCTGCCTCTGGCCCTGCTGGTGCTGTCTCGGCTGCTGCTGATGATGAACTGGCCTCTGCTGGATCGGCTGAGACTGGAACTGCCTCGGCTGCTGAAACTGAAAGTGAGGCCTTTTGGCCTGGCCTCCGCTGCTGCTACTGCCCCCAACTGGGTCTCGCCCCCTCTTGAGCCTAAGCTCAAGATCATCCTCAGCCAACAGGACCCCCTTCAAGATCTTCTCAAATGTAGCATCTCTGCTGCCCTTGGTCAGGGACTTGACCTCCTTGACCAGACCCTTCCGGAACCTCTGGGCATTCGCCGTCTCGCTCAAACCCTCAACAAACCTGCCGAGACGGCCAAACTCTCCCGCATACTCCTCAACTGAGAGGCTCTCCTGGACCAAGCTATCAAACTGCGACTCTAAGGCTCTGACTGTAGAATCTGGAAAGAACTTCTTCTTGAAGAAGCCCCTGAACTGCTCCCAAGTCTGCCCCGGTACCCCCACCCTGAGGTCTGACTGATACCAGGTGCTAGCAAGATCTCGCATCCGGCTAGCTGCGGCCTCGATCTGAAGGTCTGCTGGAATCCTGGCCAAGCGGAAGATCTCCTCTATATGATCGATCCACTCATCGGCATATAGGATCCCCTCTTTCCCCAAAAAGTCTCTGGGGTTCATCTTCTGAAACTGCTCGATCCCCGGTGTCCTCGGCTGCTGCACCATTGGTCGAGCTGCGGCTGTCGTGACGGCCAACTCTATGCCTCTGTCCTGCCGAGCCGGCTGTCGATCCATGAACTGTTGGAAATACGCGAACATTTGAGCTGCGTCCACATATCCTGGAGGTGGTGGCGGCTGGAAGGGATCCTCTGGAATGACCGGGTCCTGTCTCCCAGTCGGTGGATGCATACCCCCTGCTGCGGCTGCCGAGGTCTCAACACGAGCTGAGGTGGCAGGAGCTACAGTCCCCTGGCCTCACCATGCTGGCTGAGAGGTAGCAGTCCCCTCTGTAGCATCCTCATGAATGGCACGCTGCGATCTAGTCTCTACCATCCTGAAGATAGACAAACAAAAGTATCAATTTCTGAGAAAGAAGCGAAATAACAAAGGCGGACAATTATAATTCAAAGGATCAGCTGACAAAAGGATTTAGATGGTAATAAAAGAAATTTTTCCTAAAGTGATTGAGTACCTTAAAATTAATGTCCTATATTCTACTGCAGGCTGTAGTGATACTCTAATTCGAATACCACTACACTTCTAGTCTACGACCTGCATGGGCCACCACTAAAAATGTGTCACGACCTGCACCCACTGTGAGGATACAAGAACGTAACAATGCCCAACCTACGCCGCAGTGTCGGCGGTAGAGCGCTGTCCTAGGTCAACATACATCTACAATATATATCTAAACAGTTTATACTCCCCGAGTGGGGGTGACATAGCAATAATAAACTCAATCACAACTAAGGAAGAGACAGCACGATATGAAACAGAACTAAAGGAAATAAATAGATGAAAGTAATCTAAGATAATCCCAGCAATATCCAACAGTACAAGGTCTCAAATGAAAGAATATATACAACTCTGAACTCCAAATAAAGTCTAGCTAAAATATGTCTCAAGACTGCATAAAGTAAGATAAGCCTAACTAATATAGTCTAGGCAATCGGGATGATATCCTCAGCTAGAGCTGGGTCCTCCTGAGGATCCAACTCGCAGGTGTCATCTAGGGATGCCCCGTAGTAAGTGTCCAGGCAAGCCTCCTCCTCGTCCTCTGTAATATTTTCAACAGGTCCAGTCAGGACAGGAGCGAGTACAGTACATCTCAACAGATCATAGCAGGTTAGAAAATATAAACATGCAGTAAAGTAAGATACAAGTACTGAAAGAAATGCAGTATGTAAATAGAGAGAGAGCTGTAATAGAAATATCTACTATAAATAGAGACTAGCAGTGACTAGTGATTCAGAGTACAATATAGACATGTAAATGGCCTGGGATGATTCTAATAAGACACTAAGGAATGATTCTGATAAGATACTACTGGTGTATTATTCACATGTCCAATTCTACTCTCCCGTACCCCCAATCAATACACAAGGATCTAGCCAGGTTATGTTATATAATTCCATGTACGGCCCCCGAAGGGTGATACATGGATGTCCCATAAATAAGGATTCTGGGGGTTACCCAACAGTGTAAGATTCAAGAGACTCTGTGATCATGAGGGTACATGTCACAAGTGATCAAATAAACCAAGAAGCATAGTGATACGCCATGTAAGTGAAACGCACAGAACACGTAGTACCCGATGCTCCCTAAGGATAACATCTCAAGAAAGGGTCCATATAGTACCAATCCGTGTGACCATCGTGATAGTACAAGTAAAGTAATCTACTACAGGAAATAATTCTAAGCAAGATATGAAATGATCAGAGAATGTACTCGCCTGGTATCTGAGTGTCCAAGATGAAAGTACTGTCCGAGGAGTGGTGTTTGGCTCCTATTTAGAACAGCACAAGTCACACCAAGTCTATAATGGTAAAATGAAACACTACCATGCATTCTACATGAATCTAGGTCAATCTTGGCCAAAGTCAACTCTTGGTCAACCCTGGTCAACCAAGAAGTCAAACCTAGGTCAACTATGTTCAAACTAGGTCTAACAAGTCTAAATAGTCTATTCTAGGCCTAAACAAGACTAAACAAGTCTAGCTAGTCTCTCACTAATTAACAGACACATCATAGGCCATACACCTATGTAGAGTCATAACCATGTAGGTCATGAGCTAATACAACATAACCTATAGGCCAAACCATATATATATATCAATATATTCACATATATGAGTATATATATATGACTACATATACAATAGGATATGCCTAGTACTCTAGCTATCATATATATAGAATCCCCATACACTTATACTACCATTCCACATTCACATTAGATTAGACATTGGTATATATATATTCATAGGCATACATATATGTATTATATATACATAGAGAGGGGAACCAATGTGCAGGAATATAATATGTGTGTGTGTGCTATATGCATTGAGGAATATTTGAACAATATGTATATCACTAGGTGGGCAAATCTGGAAACTGTGCAACATTCAACAGTGTGTGTGTGTAAACTAGTAAACAGTGAGAAGGAAAATCCAAGCAGTGATAGAGAAGTGAAAGTGTGTGTGCTATACTATGTGTGTACAGGAAATACAATCAGTAAAAAGGAAAGGAGGACAGTGTGTGTATGAGCAGTGAGAGATGCAAATCAGTATGAAAAACAGTGTCAAACAGTGCCATGTGTGTGTGTGTGTTCACATAAAATTGTGTGTGTATGCATGAGTGAGTGTGGGTGAGTGAACAGGCTGTGTGTGTGTTCCAGTGTCACAGGAACATACAATGTGTGTAAGTTATAACTGAAACTAGGATCATTTCACATTAAACTCAGTTAAGAAAAGAAAATCAATTCACTGGCCCCAATAAATCTCAGTTTTTTGAAGAATACTCAACAGTGTAAGTAGTCCAATGAATCCCAGGTTTTGTACAATACTGTCATCAGCTATTGGTTCCAATAAAACACCAAAAAATAGTCCCAAAATAGTTTATTTAATCTCAGGTTTAATATGATTTCTAACAGGATAGTAAACTAAAGAAAAGAAAGAAAATCAGTCTACTCTTGGTCTATTCACCAAACTCAGGTTTACATCTCAAAACAAATGTGAAACTTCACCTTAAACTCAGGTTCAACTCATATATGAAAATGAAATCAACAGTTAAACACTCAATTGAATTCTCAGGTCTGTGTAGTCTCTGATTTTCGAAGAACCATAGATAGCATTCAATCCCAAATAATATCCCCATATGAAACCAATATCCCAACACAAAACTCTAACATAACATAAATGCAATATGTGTAGGCTATCATTGAAACTGGAAAATAAACCATTCGAATTAGGGAGAAGTCATGATACTCCATGCGTCAAAAATTTGACAGTTAACACAATACAAGTCCAACATTGCAACCCACACATAACATCGATTATCCCATTTAAACAAATACTAATCTGATATGTAATTTAATTACAATGGTTTGTGGCATGTTAGGATGCAATTTAGCAACTAATTTAATTACTAATATCAGGAATTAAAAACAAAAAAAAGGAAGAACAGTGTATCAGTGATACACTAATGTATCAGTCGAAAAGCTTAACCAAACCACATTCGATTTCATGTTCCATTGGCATTTCATGAAGAACATAAAGTTGGTAATTAATGGGGGGTATAAGTGTGTGTCACAGGTACAAAACAGTGTCCTAAAACATGACACACAAGTGTCCAACACCACACAAAACACAAATACTCAGACTGGGTTCAGTCGACAGTTCCCGTGTCCAGTACGAGCTATATTCCTCACCCGACACGAAACATTAGGACACAAAACTTCGAGGGTGAAACGACAGTCACTGCCCCTTGCTTCACGTCCAGCCACGCGTGTCTACGTGTCCTGGATGGCTCGCACGAGCATGCAAGTAGCAGGGCATTCCTATACACGCGCGCGCGGCCGTGTCCAAGGATCCCAAACGACACAAAAATGACACGAGACTCTCTCAGTCACTTAGAAACCCATAGACGACACCAAGACACGACTTTTTTTTCAAACACATCTCACAAACGAGATCGAAATGGCCTTTGAGGCATTTCGACAAACACTGAAACATGGGTTCTAATACGTGTCCAGAACGGATACGAAACCTATGACACCCGACACGAAACCTATCCAGACTCTAGAGGGACCCTTAGGGCTTCCTATTTATGACGACAAAATAGAAATACATGGAGAAATGGGAAAGTTACCTATGGATGCACAATCCTCAAAAAGATCCAATAGAGAATGGTTCTCCAAGCTTTAAAACTCCCTCACATTGTCCCAAACCTGTGATATGACTCCACAATCAATAGAGGAACAGTATTTAGAGTGCTATAGAGGAAATCCCAATGAAAAGGTACCTATATTGAAAGATCTATGGAGAAATGAAGTGTAGGCTTACCTTGTCTTGAGGAAAGAATCATAAACTATTGGAAGGAGGCTCAACTCCCTAAAATAATATTATATAGGAAGGGGGGGCAAACTTGGTCGGCCACTAGGTTTAGGTTAGGGTTTCTAGGTGGTATCCTATGGCTAGGAATGAATCAAGGGTATTGAGTGGTCTAGAACAAAGGGTTGTTTCCTAGTCTCAAACAAACCCACTCAAACTTAACTAACTTGACTTAAACCATAATCCAACCCATATAATTCTCCAAATGGCTAACTAAAATTAGCTATGACCAAACTAGGTTAGGTCCAAACTGGGTTAGGCTAACCAAAACACTCTGGCAACAATTTAAATAGGATTTAATCACACCATTAAAATAGTCATAAAAGTTTCCTAAATAAAATATATAAAATTCAAATAAATTCTAATAAATACAAATAACCCCAAAAAATGACAAAAATACCCTCACACTAGAAATGTGGTAGTGACAACATAGAAAGTCACTTCAGTATGAAGGTTGTCGATCTGACATTTTGAGCAAATTTTGCCCAAAGGCTCGCTCTTTCCCGTATTGAAGGCACTGATTGTTGTGTTCGAGGCTATCAACTGATGCATCAGAACCCCTAAAGTTTGAAGCAGGCTTCTTAGGATAATACTTAAAGAAGAACCTGGGTCGATGTTGATGCGATCGACCTTAATGGTACCGACATACCCCATATAGTACAAGGGCGATTGTACTGGTTATTCTTTAGCAACATGTCTTGTTGATTAAAAGTACTACGGGGAATCCTTCAACCATGCTGTAGAAATATGGGCAAGCTGCAAGATCCACTTTCGGTGGCCGATTGTGGGTGAGGAAGGACTTGGCGTTCTGTAAATCATCATTGAGCACATCTCGGGTCTCTTTAGAGAGGCAGAGGAGCTCGAAAAGTAACAATCTAGCCGGAGTACTAGCCAGCTGCTAGAATATCAAAGTTGTAGGGCTTGATAGGCCCGATTGTTGGATCCTTTCTGAGAGGTTTTTGGAAGCGAACCTCCTTCTGTTTTAGCTTGTCCACGGTAGGGGCCCGGGAAGGACCTGCCTCTGGTGCCTCAGGGATCTGAGGTAGACCTGCTCCTGATACATCTAGGACAGGAGGAGTATTTGGTGGAGACTCCTCCTGGTTTGGAGCCTGGCTCCTCTCTTGCCTCTGTACCGAGTGGGTGGTCAATAGAGCATCGTCGGTCGACGTCGAGACCATGCGGCATGCCTTACTTATCTTACCTTTGGCAGAAAGGGTCGTAGATGCTATCATATCGGAAACCAAGTCAGGATGTATCCACATGACTTCGCCTTGAGGCATGGAGAACGGGACGAGCCCTTGAGCATTGTCTTGTGCTGGCGGAAGGTTGAGTACTTCTGTCGTCGCTTTTGGAATAGGGATGACACCATCTTGTACCGTTGTAGCTGGAAAACTTTCAAACTGGAGAGTAACCATGTTGGCCATAATTGTCTTCTCTTCGTAATCCAACGATATGACGTTGGCATTAATAAGGTACTGAATTTGCCTTTTCAACACATAGCAGTCCTGTGTTGAGTGATGGGCGTACTGGTGATAATGGCAGTACTTGGGATGGTCCATATTTCCTATTTCATTAGGATGCCTAGGTGCTGGAATGGACAGTTTGCCACTCTTCGTAAGCATCTCGAAGAGCTCCAACGTATCCTCATCATTGAAGGAATAAGTCTATCTTGGCCTCTACGCCTCCGCAGACTTGGGGTTCGCAGCTGCTGAACCTTTAGAGATATTGACGGTCATGTCTTGCTTGCCTTTTCTTCTTTAGGGTTGTTGCTGTACGAGCGTCTCTCCTTGTCTTCGGGCATAGAAAAGTGTAGCCCCAGGAGCTGCGCATCCTGGACTTTTCTTTGTGTGGCATCCGCCTCTGTAATAAAAGGCGTCCACTCTGTACAGGGAGCACTGTACCACAATTTTATAGCAGGCAGCATGTTCTTGCGGCAGGAGTCCATGAGCATGGGCTCGAGCATGTCGGGGGGTATTCTGAGGACTGCGTGGCCGAAGCGCTCAATGTACGCGCGGACAGGCTCTTTCTTCCTTTGGATAATTCTTATGAGGGTTGATATGGTCATATACATGCCTCCTTCATAGAATTGGTCCACGAACCGATTCTTCAGGTCTTCAAATGACGAGATGCAGTCGTCCAGAAGACTGCAGAACCACTCATAGGCTACCCCCTGCAGAGATCCTATGAATATGTGGGACAGGAGGGCATCTTTCTTTGTCAGGTACCCCGTTACTAAGGTAAAGTACCTCAG
Organism: Iris pallida; assembly: GCA_029216955.1. NCBI lineage: Eukaryota > Viridiplantae > Streptophyta > Magnoliopsida > Asparagales > Iridaceae > Iris > Iris pallida. Next base: position 6,156,548 of record JANAVB010023996.1, on the reverse strand, counting down.
GTATTATCGGGGAGACCCCTTTCCTTCATAAGGTGTAAGCGTCTATAAATTGTATTTTGGAGGATAGACGACGTTGTCCCACTCGGCAGGGTATGGCTATCGGATCTCCATCTTCCTAAGCATTGCTTGCTTCTCCTTGGCATCATGATGAGCATACAGCTCCTTGATGGATTGGTGTATCTCAGTCGGCATTACGGAGCCTGTAGCCGATGGAGTAGATGACGATGGTCCTGGCTTGTTGGCAGTAGGCAACCTATTGGATTCATCATTGGTTGGCGGATCACGCACAGGTATAGAGACAGCGGGAGTCATGCTGCTCTTGAGGTCGATTATGACCGAGGATAGGGTCTTCATGGTGTCCGTCAGCGTATCTAACTTTGTATCGAGGACATCGATACGTCTGAGAGTTTCGTTGTTGTCTTCCTCATTGCCGTCGGCCATGAACACAGACCGAGGGTGAGGGTGACTCGAGGGAGCCGTGGATCTTTCACTTTCTGGCTCAGACGCCTGAGTCTCGCTGTCCTGAGGATATACCGTAAGATTGTGATCTTCTTCGGACTCAGTATGGTTGCTACCCCCGATCTGGTGACTGGCTGCGCCATTGGAAATATCTGTGTCGTATTGTGCCTCGTCAGATTGGAATATCGGGTTATTGTACATGGTAGAAGGTTGGCTACCCCCAGTTTTTGACAAGGCACCCAATACAGATTTGGAACGAGTACCTTGGAACACACCTGCATCGAGTACCTTAGCTTTGTTGTTCTCTTACTTCCTCTTCGATTTAGCCACCGATATAGAAGGATTTTAGGAAGGCTCCTTGAAAGCTCTCGAACCCTGCACTGCGTAGCATATGGCGATGCGAGGCTCATATTCTCTATGTCTCACCGACCCCCTGGTAGGCATCTGGCATAGAGTCGGCGTAGAGTAGAGTCTCTAGAGGACGGAGCGCCTGCTCGACGAAGGCGCAGCCGTCTGCTGACAACGGTAGTTGATGGTAATCTGTGTACAACGGTGCCTTGATTTAGGCACGTCTTCGCCATAGATTCTTCTTTCGCTTGGAAGAGGGTTGGATCTTCTGTCGTAGCACTCCCATTGTACATGCAGGGAAGATGTATATAAGCACTGTCAGAGCGAGTTTAGCGAGAAAGCCTCATGTCGCTCCTACGGGAACACTACTCGCATGGCTCTCTCTCCATGGGAAGTACTCCCTGGCTTGGCTTACGCACATGAGTACCCCAGTGGGAGGGAGATTCGACTGGTTAAGACATCGGAGCGCAAGAGCCAGTATTGTATAGCTTTTCGTCGGCTGCATGCGTTACCGTCAACACGGGCCTCTGGTCTGCCGCAGGTGTCGCACGCTTGTTGTACAAAGCACGAGCCACCTGGGATCTTTTCCTACTACCTCCAGCGGGTGAGTAGTATTCAGTGTCCATCGAAGGTTTACCTGAAAGGAAAGCGATTCTGTCGAAGACAGATCTCCTTGTCGGTAATACTCCCGTCGAGAGGGGTTGGACCGGTGTGGACTTCCTTTGGCATCGTTCCTTTGTCAGATCAACAATGGAACCACCATCTTCTTTGCTATGCTTTTTTGTGACAGGAATCGGGCAAGAGGATAAGGCTACAGCAGCCAGAATCTTCTCTATGGCCTTGACATTGAGGGGGTCCTAAGATACAGTTTTCACCATCGTGTTGTTGACTGCATCCGCCTTAGGCCTCCAGTCACGTCGAGTTTTCTTTAGTTGTACGAACCGCTTCAAAGTCTTCAACTTTTCATCAGAGAGAAGATCTTCAAAAGCCTGCTGGTCGATGCATATGACCAGTATGTCTTGAGAAGCTTCCAGCAAGTTGTCATCAGATTGCGTCACCACCTTCTCGTTGGAGGAGAAGGTAGTCCCCAGCAGAGTTACCATTTTGTTTGACGTAATAAAAGGTTGAATGAACTTTTTGTTTTATTGAATGTATAAGGTATCTGTGTACAAAGAAGGAAGTCCTAAACAAGATATTCTAAGTACAGGGTGAAGTGGTTTCTAGGAAATTGTGATGATGGGGATCAAGCACTGCAGCGGCACCTTTACTCCGTTGACGATCTTACGACGAATCAACCTTGTTATGGCTCTCTAGCGCCTTTGATGGGACTCTGGGGTCACCGATCAAGAGGCTGTCTAGATGAGAAGATCCCTTAAAGATGGTTATTTGGTTGGTTCTTTGATTGATAGACGGATGAGGGTGGTCGACTCTTCGTGGATGGAGATCGCTGCTTCTTTGAAGATTATCGATTGTCAATGTTCCCGCTCTCTTTTTTCTTTTCTTTTTGTGGAAGAAGAACTCCTTCTATTTATAAAAAATTGAGCACATGTGCAATGTGTATTAGGGTTCCTGAGATATGAAAGAATCTGTCGTCATTGTACGGTGCGGGCTTCTACGATGCTAACACGTGACAGGCATCGAGATTCCCCCTAAATGAGATCTCTGGTGGTTATAAAAATAATCGAAAGCGGTAACACGTAGCACGTGTCGATTTGCTTACTCAGATACAGTCAAGTAAATCTTACAATTTTATCCTTGATTTGGAGTCTAATTATTCCTCATATAAGATTTAAATCAATCTGATATGATATCAATCATGATTTCATCCAAATCTTCTATGCAAGACACGATTTAAATAAACCAATTGGGGTGGACCTATGCTTCCTATGCCTCTGGTGAGGACTAAGTGCTACTGCGCTTCTGGGGCGACGAGTAGACCGTGCTTCTAGAGACGACGAAACCTCTGTGCTTTTAGGCTACAAGTAGACTTGGCTTCGAATGACGACGAGACTTCTGTACATGTAGAGCAACTTATGAAGCTGTGTTTCAGGCTACCAGAGTCACTATGTTGTAGGCGACAAATAAGCTTGTGCTTCAAGTTAACGAGGTTACTGTGCTTTTGGAGCGACAGGTTGACTTGCATTAGTTGCGATGGGAGTTCCCAAGTCTCTTGTAGAGAAGTGACTTAAGCTTCTGATCTGGAGCAGATAATGTACCGTAGGAATGGAGATGGTGTGAGCATATCACCATCTTGTGCCTCATGCGGACACAAGTTAGTAGCTGCGCCTCTGAATAGTGAAGGCGTTGGCTTCGAAAAGAAGGGTATAACACCCTTGTGCATCTGAGATTGGCGCAGGCAGATAACTGGGCCACTGGAGTGCAAATACTGGCTTCTAGAATAAAAAAAGGGGAGGGGGGCTACCACCATCTTATTTCTGAGTTTGGCACAAGAAGGTAGCTGCGCCTCAGGTTTGAAGGCTCTGGCTTCTTCAAGTGCTGAGTTATTGATATGCTTCTGAGAGGCTGCGCCCACAAGAATATCAGAACATGCTTTGGTGGAGGTCAATCCTCGAACATGTGTATCGAGAAGAAGGAAGGCTGCGCTTCAATGAAGACTGCATCCCTTGTAAATCCCTCAAGACTTCTGTGGAATCTGTACTAGATCCTTTGTAGAATAATAGAATTAGTCCCTTATTGTCACAACCCGTACCCACTATGAGGGTACAAGAACGTAACAACGCCCAGCCTATGCCACAGTATCGGCGGTAGAACGTTGTCCTAGGTCACAACGTTTAACAATATAAGGTACCTGAATAGTATATACACTCCGAACGGAGGTGACATAACAGAACAGTCTCAATCACATCTAAGTAGATACAGAATAGTAAAGGTAGATAGATAGATCAAAATCACAATGTCATACAAATAAGAAAGAGAGAATCTAAGTGTCTAAGATAGCAACTCAAGAAACATCCAGCTCGATACAAGTCTCTAAATATATACAACATCTCAGAACAACAACTGAAAGTCTACTAAATAATGCTAGAAAAATATGATAAAGCCTAGCTATCAAGCCTAGACTATGGGAGTAGCATCCTGTACTGCAGCTGGGTCGTCCAGAGAAACCAGGTCGCAGGTGTCGTCTAAGCCTGCTTCGTAATAGGTGGTGCATAGGGCCTCATCCTCATCCTCTGTAATATTTTTAACAGGTCCAGTCAGGACAGAAACGAGCACAATACATCTCCCGCAGTTCATATCAACTTAGAAAAAATAAAGCATGCTATAGAGTAAGATACATGAAATGCTGAAAAGAGAATATATGAAGTAAAGGATCAATACACAAGGATTTGTTCAAGTTATGTTAAGATTCGTAAAACTTCACATAGCTCATAAAATGAGTGATACGTGAAGGTGATTCATGATGGCTCTGTGAACATGAGAGTATATGTGTCACAAGCGATTCGTGAATCAGTGAAAGCATAGAGATACGTGATGATTCATGAAACGCATAAAATATACAGTATTCGATGCTCCTGAGGGGGATAACATCTCATGAAAAGATCCATATAGTACCAATCCGTGCTACCAATGTGTCAACATCAAGTAAAGTAATCTAGAGCAAGAATATAAATCCTAGCAAGCATGAAACGGTCAAAGAATGTACTTGCCTGATAACCGAATGTCTGAAGAGGGTGTACTGCCTGAGGAGAGGTGTCTGTCTCCTAATCAGAGCAACACAAGTTACAACATGTCTAAAATGAAGTAATTGAACATTACGATGTATTCTACATGATTCTAGGTCAATCTAGGCCAAAGTCAACTCTTGGTCGACCATGGTCAACTACACTAGTCAAACTAGGTCAACTAAACCATTCCAAGTCTAAACCTAGACTAACAAGTCATTCTAGTCAATCTAGGCCTAACCAATTATTATACAAGTCACACTAGCCTAGTGATACACATGTGTATCCACACCACATGCCATAGGCTATTCTACCTAGGCCATGAGCCAAGTTACACATAGGCCAATACACCCATTACCATATTAGGCTATATACATTACACTCACATTACATAGGCAATGCAATATTGATTTCAATTTACCTTATCACATTCACATATTCACTAGGTTATATATATATATATATATATATATAAGAAGGGGGAATTTTATTGATGTATCTGGCGCAAAATGAAAAAGCCTATATAAGAAGAGTGTCAAGCGCTGGCAAAAGAGAAGAAGTGGCTAGACAAACCGACAAAACAGAAATAAGAAGACAGAGACTAATAAAGGGTCTCCCAGAATTGTGTCGTGGGGTGCGAGCAGCGCCTCCGATTCTTTAGGATTTGTCTGATGATTTTTCTGTACAGTTGGGGTGGAAGAAGATGTCTGCCCTCGTAACGAAACTTATTCTCCTTTTTCCACAGGACCCAAATGCCCGCGGCTACGATGATCTGGTGTCCGTAGGAGACGCCCCAACTGGACAGGAGATCGTTGAAGCCCCTAGAGGGAAGGGCCTTTCTAAACTTGGTGCTGAGAGTCGCCCAAATATTCTTGGCCAGATCTCCGGAGGTGAGGATGTGCTCAGCAGATTCGGCTTGGGGGAAGTGCAGCAATGGCATCTCAAAGCAAGGCTGTATCCAAACGAGGTGATTGCATCGTCGATGGGGAGCTTACGGAATAGGGCTCGCCAGATAAGGATCGACCATTTGATGGAGATGCACGCGTGCCAGAAAGGAGCTATGAAGGGTGATGGGATCCCGACGTCACGTGCGATAGACCTGGCGGAATGCAGGAAGAACTTGCCGTCCGGGTTAGGGGACCATCTCATAATGTCCGAAGTATTGGAGAGTCGGAGATTCGTTGTGGCGAGACGGTCGGCTGCCGCGTGGCCGAGCCAGATTCTGACACGGTTCCAGATCCATCCGGACGAAGGGTCCCAAAGCTCGCGAATCTGGACCTCGCACGGAGGGGACTCGGGGGTGCCGAAGGTTTACATCCTACCAACGATCGTGGCTCATCGATGAGTAGCCATTGTCAAGATGGACGTGCATGAGGGGGTCAGCAAGCTGTCGGCCGCGGGTAATGCGTCTCCAGGATGACGATGAATGATTGTTAACTAAGGCCGTCCCGGGATGGGAATATCTGTGGTATCTCTCTTTCATGAAGCGAGTCCAAATTGAATTGTCCATGCGTAGTTTCCACCATAACTTCATGGAGCATGCGTCGGCGATGTGTTCCAATCTGCAGAATCCTAGACCACCCTCGGAGGCGGGGTTAGCCATAGTGTTCCAACTGTCCCAGTGGTGCTTGTCTTTGCCTTTGTTGTAACCCCAGAAAAAGCGGGCGAAGAGAGATTCAAGCGAGGCAAGAACCTTTTTAGGAGGGTTGCAGACCACCAGGGTGTAACTAGGAATGGAGGATAGGACGTGCTTGATCAGAATCAGCTTGCCTCCAGGTGAGAGGTGGCATTGTGCCATCCCTCGATCCTTTTCCTGATGGCGCCGACCATGTACTCGAAGATGCCCGAGTTAGCCTTGCCATAGACCAATGGGCACCCTAAGTAGGTGAAAGGGGGGTATGCTGTGGCAAAGGAAGTCAGGTTGGAGAGCGTCGTAGAGTGAGATCTGTCCGATTTGTGATGGGTGTAGATGACGCTCTTGTTGTTGTTGATTCTTTGACCAAAACATCCAGTGTACCTGTTCAGCGTTTGGAGGACCACCTCGATAGATCTGATGTCATCGGAGGAAAAAATGAGGACATCGTCGGCATAAGCAAGTTGAGTGATGATGGGGCAGCCGGTGGTGGTGTAGAAGTAGTGGAACCACGGGGTATTGGGCATGCTCTTAAGGTTTCTGCTGAGGGCCTCTGCAGTGATGATGAAGATGGTGGCTGAAAGAGGATCCCCCTGACGGACGCCACGACTAGCAGTGAGGAAGCCCTCGGCCTGGCCGTTGATTACGGTGGAGAACCAGGAATTGTTGATGGACCTGAAGATGATGTCGATCCAAGGTTCAGAGAAGCCGAAAACCCTGAAAACCCAGATCATGAATTGCCAGTCTAGGCGGCCATAGGCTTTCTCCATATCCAGCTTGATGGCGATGTTTCCCCCTCTAGCCAGGAATTTTATACAAGTGACCATCTCTTAAGCTAGAAGGATGTTGTCCACGATGTTACGCCCTTTAACGAAACCGCTCTGCTCTTCGGATATAATTTTGGGCAGGAGATCCGACATTCGGTTAGCGATAATTTTTGCGATGATTTTGTTGGCAACGTTGCATAGAATTATGGGGCGAAAGTCTTTAAAGGTTTCTGGGTTGTTTTTTTGGGGATTAGAATAAGATTAGTCCTGGATAAGGATTTAGGATATCTCACTCCTTGAAAGAAGGCGACCGAAGCCTCCAAAAAGTCTCGACCGATGATGTCCCAGCATTGTCTGTAGAATACCCCGCTGAATCCGTCAGGTCCGGGAGCGCTGTGCTCGTCAAGCTACCATATCGCGGTATGTACCACGACAGCGGAAGGTAGGGAAAGGAGCTGCTCGTTCTCAATTTTGGTGATGATGCTAGGGATCTCCGCCAGCACTCCATCATCCAAGATGACCGCTTCTTTGGTGAAGAGATTGGAGAAGAAATTGGTCGCAGTCTCTTGAATATTTTGCTGGTCCATCAACTGGTTGCCGTTGTTATCGAAAATACGGTGAAGGTTGAGCCGCTGTCTGCGGCCTTTGACGCAGGCTTGGAAGAAGCTGGAGTTGCGGTCCCCTTCGTTATCCCATTTAAGTCTAGCTTTTTGTTTCCAGAATTCGGTTTCGACTTTAAGCCTGGACTTGAGGATAGCTCTGGTGAGGTTGAGCACGGTACGCGCTTGGGGGATCTGTTAGCAACGTAAGAGATTTCGGTACGGGTAACATCATCTTTCGCATTTTTGATCTCCTGAAAGATGTTGCCGAAAGCTGCCTTACTCCACCTAGTGAGAGCCTTGCTTGTGGCTCGTAGTCTGGCCGCGAATCTATACAGCGGATCAGCATCGTTCACTGAGAACCAAGCTGAGGCCACCACAGATTTGAAACTAGAATGGTGTCTCTAGAAATCTAGAAGTTGGAAAGGTTTCTTAATGCGGTGGAGGCTTCTGCTGATCTCGATGAGAAGGGGTGAGTGATCGGATTCTGTGGTGTTGAGGTGGGAGAGGCTAGTGACAAGCCCCATGTCTGCCCAGTTATGTTGATGAGAGCACGATCGAGGCAGGAGTATTGACGTCGGGAGCCTTCCTGCATGTTGCACCAGGTGAAAGCGTTGCCGGAGAAAGGGAGGTGAGCGACGTGCGCGTTGAAGGTGAAGTTGTTGAAGACTTCCATGGTCGCAAGCGTGGGCGGACGCCCCCCAGACTTCTCGACACTACTAGAGATGGTGTTGAAGTCTCCTAAGCACATCCACGGAAGGTTGTGAAGAAAGAGGTGGGTGTCGAGCAGGTCAGTCCAGAGGAGTTTACGCTCTTGGAAGTTACAGCTGCCATGAACGGCGGAGATTAAGGTTCTGTTCCGGTGTTGTGGGTGTTCCACCCAAAAGAAGAGAGCTTGGCGGAAGCCCTGAAACATGCCTGATTTGATGCCTGCACTGGCAAAAATCTAGATGTCGGGACTGCCAGCCAGCGCGGTCGCGAATCCAAGATGAAGTTTGATACCGGTGATCCTTTTTATGGGAATTTTGGGCTCAATGATCACTAGGACGTCGATTTTATGAATTTTCTTGAGGTTAAGGATTCTTTTCAGCGTTGGTTTATTTGCTATGCCTCTAACGTTCTACGAGAGGATGTTAAACATTGGGTTGGTGGGAGGGGTGTGATGGTTTAGCTTGGCTGCTGACCTAGTGGTCATGGCCGCTTGTTGATTCTTTTTCTTGTTTTTCTTCTTCTGATTCGAGGAAGATTTGTTGTTGGAAGTATTGTGGTTGTCACTGGCCGCTGTCAAACCAGTAGGTGAGGGAGCACGATCGACGGCCACTGGGGAGTAACTTGCAACCTTGACTTTGTCAAGCGCACACAGAGGGTTGTTACGATCAAGGAAACCAGCATCCTTGGCTTGCCAGAACCTTCCAGTGAGAGGAGAACAAGGGTCAGGTGGGGCGTCGTTGACGACAGGTGAGAGGGCCGTATCTGCAGTGGACATCCCTTGTCCAACGGCAATATGGGTCACCACGAGCAGGTCTTGTGGTTGGTCGTCAATGGTGATAGGGGGAGTGGAGCTAGTGTCTAATGGCTTGAGGGAGGTGATGAGGGAGGTCTCAAGAGGGACAGTGCCGTCGCGATGGGGGGTGGAGGTGGGTGGGGTAGAGAGGCTGTCGAATTTATGCGCACCATTGCGTGAAGTGTCCGGCTCTGCCTGGGGGATGTTGTCGGAATTCGGGCTAAAGTGGTGAAAGTTGTGCTCGCTAGGGCTTTCGGGGGAGTTATCAATGTCTAGAATGGCAAAGGAGTTAGCGAGGGTGATGGGGGGATTGTATGGGACGATGGCGGAGTCGGACGAGGAGAGGGGTCTTGAGCTTTGCTGAGGGAGGATTCATGTGTGCCGTTGGGTGGGAGCGGGTGAGGTGTCAGGCGATGGGATGTGGGGGTGGTGGATGCGACCGGGTTACGAGGTTTGCGTGTTCCAGGCTTCTTGAGAGACGGGTTGGCCCGGAAGTAGCGCTGCAAGGAATGATCGCTCATCTGGCAATGTTGGCAATAGATGATGTTGTTGTCATACACCAGCGTTTGTTGGATCGTCTGATCTCCAAGCTCCATCTCAATCATTTTTGGGGGTTCTATGGCGAGATCGAGCTCAACGCAAATCTTCGCATAGTTGCATTTTGAGAGGTTACGTGTTTCTTCCGCGATAGCGACCAGGGACCCGAAGGAACTGGCAATACGCTTAAGAGCAGCTGCGGGGAAGCACACTAGTGGGAGGTTGGACAGGGCGACCCATGTGGATATGATCGACGAATCCATAACGGTGTTGAATTTGGGTGACCATTTGACGATTTTAGCTATCTGTGAGTCGATTTTGGTGGAGCCCTTGGCCCAAACCTTGGTGCAGTCCTGCTTAGAGGACAGGTGCAGGAACATGTGCTTGGGGTTGAGAGGGACAACCCGGTAGGTGTCTGAGAGACCCCATGCAGCGATAGCCACCTGCACCTTAGCAATCTTCGGGCAACCGGAGGTGAACTTTAGGATGAAGGATTTGAGGAAGGTGGAGGATAGGGAGGAAATGTCCACGTCGGAGAAGGGAACGCGGATTGGGTATCCGTCAGGTGGTGTTGCAAAAACTATGTCCGGAAGGACGATCTTCGCGGACGGGGGGGAAGGACCTTCGCGCGGTCAGTCCGTAATGCTTCGGCGTAGGAAGGGGCTCGGGGAGGAACCGGGCCGCCCATAGGGTGGGGGGTGAGGGGACTGAGGCAGCTCGAGGGCAGCTGGAGGCGGTAGCGATCGAGATGACGGATCCTCCAGCAACGGACCCGGCTGCAAGGGGGTTAAGGAGTCCCAGCACGGAAGAGTTGAGCGGAGAGAGGGGTGGCTGGCCCACAAAGTGGGAGCCATCTAACTCTAGAAAGTCTGCACCAGAGGGGGAAGGCTGGCCCACAACGTGGGTGCCTCCGGGCGTACGTACTATGATGTCCGGAACTGGGGAAAAGGGCTGGCCCACAACGTAGGTGCCACCGGGCGAGCGAACTACGCTACCCATAACAGGGGGAAAGGGCTGGCCCACAACGTGGGTGCCACCGGGCACACAATAGCCCGATGTAGAGGATGAGGGCTGGCCCACACCGTGGGAGCCCTCAAGCTCGCGAAATCCCTCAACAGTGGGAACGGGCTTATCCACAAAGGTGGAGCCTACGCACGTGACCAATGAAGTGGGGCAGGTGTACGCAACCCCGAAACAGCATATGGGAAACGATGGGTCCCTCCAGCGTAGAGATGCTGGTAGCGCTAGCTTCCTCCAGCGTAGGCGTAGAGCCACGCTTTATGTAAGGGAGTACAGGTACGATCTCCGAGATAGGAGCAAAGCCAGCGGAGGAAGCAAAGACAGCAGAGGCTTCGATGTGCGAGTTGCTGAGGGGGCACGGGGCCCCAAGCCCGCTCACGAGAACCGAGGGGGGAGAAGATGGACCATACTGGCCGACGCGGGGCCCGAGGCTATCCTCGAGGAGGAGGACGCCGCTCCGCACTCTGCTGCGACCGCGGGAGGCCAGGCCAAGGCGAGGAACGCCGGAGGGGAAAGTTCGTCGGGGCTGAGGGAGACCGCCCCCCCCCCCGACCAACGAAGGAGAGTTGGTCAGAGGTCCAGGCTGGGAACACCGGAGGGGGGCGCCAAGGAGGGAGGGTAGGGAGGACAACCGGCGGGAGCTCGGGGCAGGGCCGGACAGCGGGCGTGAAGGGTGACGGCGACGGGGGAAGTAAGGGTGTGCGCCAACGTCGGATGGGCGCGGCATACTTCCTTAGGATGCGGCGGGTGGGCGATGGGGCCGGGGGGCACGAGCACCGAGGGCACGAGGCCGGCATGGACGCAAGGGAGGAGGGGGGCGGGAAAGGACGGAAGGGGGTGGAGCGGTGAGGGGGGGTGGTACTGGGTGGGGGGAGAGGTGGATGAGTGGGGCGGCCGACGACGCAGCCCGACCGGGCGGCCGGAGAAACATGCCAGAGCGGGGCCTCGAGATGAGCGGAATCGCCAGGAGCAAGAGAGGCCAACTTATATATATATATATATATATATATATATATATATATATATATATATATATATATATATATATATATATATATAGGGAAATATGTAAATAATGGCAAATGTGTGTGTGTATGTGTGTTTCCTGGGTGTGACAGAAAACCATAGTGTTGGGTATATTTGTGTACACAAGTGATAGAAATTAGAAGGGTGTTGTGTGTACATGTGTGTGTAGGCATGTGTGTGAGTGTGTGTGAAATGTGTGTGAGTATTAGCTTTCAGGAATCAAGTGACACTAGATGACATGTTCTCAGTTTTTAGGATAATAGCAAACAGTGTGGAAACCATATGTGTGTGTAGTATTTATGTGTAATAGAGTGTGTGTGAAATGTTTACAAGTTAAGTCCCAGGTTTAAAACCAAGTGACAGTGTCTTAGTGTCTCAGGAACCAATTCAGTGTATGTGGGGGGGGGGGGATTACCTAAACAGTGCATCACAGTCTCAGTGTTCAGGAAACTAATTGACAGGGTCTTAGGTGTTCAGGACAGTGTGTCACAGGTTTACAAATGCCAATGCCTCAGTTGTGTGCATTAGATTACTGGTGACAGGGTGTGTTCTCAGGATTTGTGAGATGCAAAGAGTCTCAGTGTTCAGGTAAGTGTACCAGTTGTGTTCTCAGGATTAAACCAAGTGACAGTTTGAAATGGTAGTTGTGTTAGGATCAGTGAAATGCAAGGTGGTTTCTCAGGTTCATATAATGATAGTGAACAAGGTAGGGTCTCAGGTTTTGAATTAAAACAGTGCAATAGGGAACATGCCTAGGTTTAGATGTCTCAGAATTCAAAATAATGACAGTTCAAACATCAGGGGATTATGAGCTTTAGGAATGGGTAAATGCTAGTTCAATAACAAACCACAGTCCTTTAGCAACTAGCAATCCAAAAACCGAATTCAAATCCCATTGCTCACCACAAGTCACAACTAATCATAAATATTATTCATTAAACATGTAGGTGAACTAACCCTAACATTAACATCATTAAAAATCAGTTAATTAACAGATTTAAACTCAGAAAATAATTCAGAAGAGGGGTATTAGTCGGGTATCAGTCCATTTGGGAATTCAATGAATTTGAATTCAATAAACCATCAAAATGATTCCTTAACAAACCCTATCATGTTATCAATATATAACCATAATTAAACTACATTAATTTCATGATAAAAACATTTAAAAGTAAATTGAAATGAGAGGGAACAGTGTACACAAACACTGATACTTGACAGTATCAGTCAATAAAGAGATTTCCTATTTAAACATTGAACAGCAGTAAAAGTCTAGATAATTGGTTGGCAATTAATATTCAACATGTGTTCGTGCTGTACATAAAGTATCATGTCCAAAAATACTAGACACAAGTGTCCAAACCACACAAACCCAAATATACTGAACTGGGTTCAGTCGACTGTGCACTCGTGTCCAGTACGGGTCGAATCTCTCACTCGACACGAACCCAATGAACATGTGGTCTTGGGGTTTTTGTGGCAGATGTTGCCCCAAGGCCTGTGTCAAAGGACACGCATCTACATGTCCTAAATAGGTCACACGATCCTGCAGGTAGCAGGACAACGCTGTCCAGGCGCGCGGTCGTGTCCACGAGTCTAGTGCGACCCCGACTCGATACGAAACAAGCTCAGTCGTGTAGAAATCCATAAGCGACACTAAAACGGGTATTCCTATTCAAACACATTCCTAAAACAGGATCGAAATGCCCTCTGTGGCATTTCGTCGAACACCGAGGAACCTAGACCGATACGTATCCGATATGGACACGTAAAGGACACGAAATGACACGAAACCTATTCCTACAGTTAGAGGACACCTAGGGCTATGCATCCATGCCAAGAAATCGAAATTCTATTAGGGGAATAGGGAGGTACCTATAGGTGCTCTTCCTCAATGAAAACTTCAAAAATGAAGATTCCTTCTAGCTAGCCCTAAGCTCCAAAGTATCTCAAATCTGTTATTGGCCTCCACCAAAAGTAGAAAAATAGAAATTAGGTCACCATGGAAGAAGTTTGAATGAAAAAGGATCAATATTGATCAAAATAGGAAAGAGTTTAAATTAAGACAAACCTTGCTCTAGAAAATGAAGGGATGAATAAAAAGAGGCAACTATTTTGAGAGGGATTAAATAGGGATGGAGGAATACCTAGGCTGGCCATAGAAGTCTAGGGTTAGGGTTTTAGGATAGATCAAGGGCTCTCCTTCCATCTAGTTTAATTAATGGTCTAAAATCTAGGTTTCACACTTGTCTTAATAGCAACCTAGTTAGCTCTAACTATTCATGACTTAACCAAAACTAATCATAACTAACTAATACTAACCATGACTCACTAAGACTAGGTTAGGTCCAATCTAGGTTAGGGCTAATCACAACACAAGACAATTAATTAAATAATATTAAAATCACACCATTCAAAATAATATATATTAAATTCCAAATAATTATAATAAATCACAATAAGCTCAAATAAATTCAGCAATGACCAAAATACCCTCTAGGCTAAATGCACTAAATTGAACCTCTACTCACATGGTTAGGCTCTAGGTCAAACAGTCTCTAAGGTCATACTAGCAACACCAAAATTATAGGTCATGACTTAAAAATAGTTTTTAAATGATAAAAATCACCAAAAATCATATTATGATTTAAATACCATTATTAAATGATTAAAAACATAAAAGTTTAAAATTATCCTCATTTTAGAAAACTGGGTGTTACACTTATGTATAGTCTTGATGTGTCTGTACTAGACTTTGATAGACATGACAATGAAGGGACTTCTCTCCATATCTTCTATTTTGCCTTTTTAGCACTGAGCCTGAGTCTTTTACATCTTCTGCGCTTTGGTGAAGGGATGTCTTCAGCTGAGAATTTTTATGCTTCTACAACTAGAGTAGTCCTCTCAGAGGGAGGCCAGTATAAATTGCTATGTTCATTGAGTTTGATTCTCTTATCTCTTGCCTACTGCATTTATTTTTTGTCTCTTATATATAACATAGTTTATAACTGCTAAATTTTTTAAGTGGTGATTATTTTCTCTGTACGTACACATACTTCATTCACATCCATCAAGAGGTGTTCAACGGTCATAAAAGGGGATCCCCTCAATACCCCTGAAGTCTCGAGGAGACATCCTCTTAAAGTCCATGATAGTACCCAGCCTCGTCTAGTGCTGGCGGATAGTAGCACCCTGAGGCTAAGCGGTAGCCACCTTCTCTACTACAGCAAGTGCCAACTTGTAGGCACTCTCGATGTTCTAATACGTCACCTCTGCCTACCTCTGGTGAGCCTCAGCCTGTGCCCTCTGGGACTCCATCATCTGTAGGAACAGCACGAACATCTGTGATGTATCAGCCGACGGTGGAGGTGGCGGAGGTAGCGGAGGAATAACCTCTGGCTTTACAGGTACGATCCTCTGAACAGGTGGAGGAGCTCCCCCAAATGCAGCTGATACTTCCACATGGACGAAAGAAATAGTACGAGCAAGTCTTGTTGTCACGACCCGCACCTACTATGAGGATACGAGTACGTAACAGCGTCCAGCCTACGTCGCCGAATTGGTGGTAGAACGCTGTTCTAAGTCTCTAACTAACCATCAACTCATGAGTATATATAATGTACTCGTCATGATCTCAACTCCAAACGGACGACAAGTATAACATATGATGCAACTCAACCATAGTCTAAGCACGATAAGATAACACAGAGAATATAACTACAAATTAAAATAACAATATCTCATCTACTGAAATATTATCAAAATCTTAAAACAATCTCAAATACATCTCAAGTCTCAAATCAATACAACAAGTCCAAATAAGAACTAATGCAAGTCTAAAACTATATCACGACCACTGCTGAGTGTCGGGACCAAAGGTAGATACTCCTTCACCATGTCTACAGCATGTAGGGCAAGTGTCATCAGGGCATATATCTATAATATTTTCAACAGGTCCAGTCAGGACAGGAACGAGCACAACTCATCTAGAAAACCCAAGTAAATGACAGAGAACTATAAAGCAGTTATAGACAGTTTTATTGATGAACATGGTAGTTTATATTCAGGTAAGAAACAGTTGAAATACAAGGTAAGTAAGGTAACTAAAACAAGAGAAGAATCATGGCAAAGAAGACTGTAAAATAAGATTCTAGCTGAACTAGAGTAACATGATAAGTCCAGACAGTAAATGTAAGACAAGTGTAAATCCAATGTAAATTCTTTACGAGACGAACCTAATACAAGATGAATCTAATACAAGATGATTCTAGTCAGTGATCAAGAATCCAGGTAAAACTAGCTATATTCTAACAGTGTGTTTTAAAATACCGAGATCGACATGTAAACGGCTGTAGGTATCAGGCATATCACTCACTGATCAAGCGAGGATGGATATGCTTCCAGTAGAGTCCAGTTTGGAGATTCCAGATTTGGGGTATGTCTATATGTCTTACTCAATATTTTCCTACCCCGCAATATAAGTGAATCCAGAATTCGACACGAGAATTGAGATGAGTCCAGCCAAACATGATGATACCAACAATGATTCCAGAATGATTCCAGTAATAGAGGCCATACAAGATGGTATGTGTGTCGCATACATGAATCCAAAAATATCCATACGTGTTGTAACAGAGAATTACATAGAACTGAAGTACAGTAATTGACAAGTAAATAAGAGAACTATCAGAGAATGTACTCGTCTGACACTCTAAAAAGAGTAGTATAATATCAGATATCTGTACCAGAGTCACAATGTCCTAAATAGAGCAGTATGGGTTATGACATGTCCTGAATGGTAAATTAGAACATTAGAATACAATCTACATGATTTCTAGGATAATCTAGGTCAAAGTCAAACTTTGGTCAACCTTGGTCAAATACACTAGTTAACTAGGTCAATTCTAGTCCAGTCAAGTATCACTAGGCCTAACCAAGTCTATACTAACATACAACCATAAACACAAGGCTAACCAAGCATTACACATACTAGTATAGATATACACTCATATTTAGATAGGTATTATACAACATATATATATATATATATATATATATATATATATATATATATATATATATATATATATATATATACTTATTCTAATTCATGCTTACACATATCATTTATCATTGTATTTATACATGTTTCACAATTACATCATTCATGTATTCATGCATTCATTTAACCAAGTCCTTCATTCATGTATACATTTTTTCTTCATACTACATACATACATACATACATACATACATATATATATATATATATATATATATATATATATATATATATATATATATATTATATATATATATATACATTCATACTTATTCTAATTCATGCTTACACATATCATTTATCATTGCATTTATACATGTTTCACAATTACATCATTCATGTATTCATGCATTCATTTAACCAAGTCCTTCATTCATGTATACATTTTTTTCTTCATTACCTACATGTCATGCATAAATGTCATACTTATATACATTAAGGAGATAGAGGGGGCTAAGGTTAACTGCATACTTGAACATATGAGTGTGTGTGTAGGTGTCTTAATAACAGGGGTTGCAGTCAAGTAATCTCAGGTTTGTGTGTGTGGTGATGTTCTCAGGTTACAACATGAAGGCCCCAACTCAGTGTTCAGTTCAATCATGATAATTCAGTTTGGCACCATATTATGTATTCAATGAACTAATTAACCCTAACTCAGTATCAGCACCTTAGGGTATTAGTTATATGTATTTGAAACCAAATTTTTAACCCAAACATGCATTCCAGTAAACCCAAGCATGCTAACTCATCCACAGATATTATAACATGTAAACACATTATTAATTTATCATAAATTTATAGAAAATCATAATTTAATTATCATGTTAAATCCTGGAAACTCACAAAACAACATAGGTATTAGAATTTACTGTACACAACCCATTTTAAACCAATTCTACATCAAAATCATAAATAAAAGCAAAATTGTGTGTGTCAATATGAAATACATGTGATAATGTGTCAGGGGATAAATTCGTGTCCAAAAATCAGGACACGAAGTGTCCAAAAATTAAAATGCAAAGTGTTAGGAACTGGCAGTGAAGACTGCCTCGTGCAGCCATGTCGTGTCCGTTTGGACACAATTCAGCGCTCGAGACGAGCCGTGCTCGTGAACATAGGTTCGCCAATGATAGGGTTACACGCTTGAGTGTCTGCAACGTGTCCACGACACGCATAAACTCGATACAGACACCGTATCAGTGTATATTTTTTGCCTGAACTAGTGTAGGCAAAAATACGTGCACATGTCATAGCGTGTCCGACACGACCCGAACAGCTCTGGCACTTGGGGGCTGACTTTTCAGTCGTGGCCCCCACGTCCATGCCAAGTGACATGCAGCCACGTGGCCTGTGCTACGAGAAAACGTCCCTGTGCAGCAGGGCACGCGCGCGGCTGCTCGTGCAACGTGTTCATGTCCATTTTTGGACACGGACACGACACAAAAATCGACTCAGTCCATACGAAATCCAAAGTACAGGCATAGGGCTACAAATTTGTTCAATTATTTTTTGAAATTACTATGATTTAATCCATTCAAGCATTACATCAAACACATTAACATAAACACTGATATGTATCCGATACGGACACGAAACCAAGTCTAAATCCTACCAAACTTGAGGGACAACTAGGGTTGACCTAAATAAATGCAACCAAGGAAAGAAATTGGGAATTGAAGGGGTTTTGATGGGTTTTACCTATTGATGGTAAAACCTCAATAAAGAGTTCTTTGAATGAGAGCCTCTTCACAACTTGTAATGATTCCAAGCCTCCAAATCCTTGCTAGCTAGTCTCCAACAACATCTATACCAAGAATATAGTCCAGTGCAATTGGTTTGGTCCAATTTGGTGGAGAAATGAAGAAATGGTGAAGGTTTGGAGAAGAACAAAGATAGGGTTCTTTGTAGAGATGAAAAAGAGGCAAGAATTTTGTGGGAGATGTGATTAAATAAGGGAAGAAGGCTATGATGGTTGTTGTAAAGTCTAGGGTTAGGGTTTTAGATGAGTGGCTAAGGTTTCTCCACCAATTTCTAGCTCATCTAAGGGCTCACATTGAAAGTAGGTTCTCTACACAAATATCTAACTAAAATATTTACCCATAAATATCTAGATATTAATCTAACTTAGCCATTAAGTCTCTAACCCTCTAACTAAGCCTCTATGAACATCATTAGCATCTAGGTTAGGTCAAAACTAGGTTAGTCTCTAATAAAATAATTAGCACTATAATAATCAACCAAAATTTATTTTCATCAAAAATGACCAAAATATCCCTAGGCTAAAAAGTCATAAATAATTATCCTAATCACATGGCTAGACCTCTTTGGCCATGGTTAGTCTCTAGGTCATGCAGTCTCTAGGGTTTTACTAGCAGCACATCAAAATCACAAGTCATGACTTAAACAGTTTTAAATTGATTAAAAATCACCAAAATTTATAATATGATATAAATATCATTAAAAATGATTATAATTACAGAAGTTCAAAATTACCCTCATTTGAAAAATTGGGTGTTACACCTGCAGTTGTAGATCCAGCAGCTGGAGGAGGAGGCCGTAAAGTAGCAGATCTCTCGGATCATGCTACAGGTCCCGCTGGTACAAAGCGTTATGACATAGTCTTCGACGGCATCCTGAAGAAGATCAAACAAGAAAGTCAATATGGCACAAGATAAGATATTATCAAAGAAGGATAATTAAATTCAAAGAATAATTGCAAAAGAAGGATTAAAATGGTAATCAAAAGATTGGAAGTTTTCTAATTGTGATTGAGTATCTCCTAATATAGCCTATAACCTATATCCTAAAAGCATGATCGTATCGCACTCTAAGTCTGAGCACCATTAAGATATCGCACTAATTATGACCTAGACCTGCATGGGCCACCACAAAAATGTGTCATGACCCGTACCCGGTATAGGGGTATGAGTACGTGGTACATCCAGCCTACGCTACACTATCGACGATAGAATGCTGTATAGGTCAACAATACTATCTAAACAGTCTAACAAATATATGATCATAACCTATCAATAGTAATCTCAACTCCGAACGGAGGATAATATATATCATCTAGAATCATAAACGTAATCACAGATATCTAAGGAAGATAATATCATGATTTGATATAAAGATATGAAATATGGAAATAGTAGTCTAATAGCATAAGTCAAGTACACACCGAGTCTAGAAGTCTAATATCAATAAGTACATATCCTGAATGAATATAACATGTCCCAAATGAATATAACATGACCCAAATATCAATAAACTAGAGACATATCAAGTATCCAAGCTACTAGCTAAGATACTACTGGTGGTGCATCCTCAACGGGCACCAACTCCAAAGGAATCTCCTGGGCATAGTCGCTATCTACGCCGGTCCGTGGTAGGTGGGACAAAAGTACTCTGTCCTCTGAAAAATATTATCCAGTCAGGATTGCAGCGATATACAAACACCAATAGCAGTTCCTTTAAATTGGTAGGTACTATAAAGACAGAAAGTAATAGAGAGACATGATAGAATAAATAATACTGGACAGTAAGAAGTACATGATAATCAGGTAATCATATCATGGTAAGTGAGAATAATGAGTAATCAGGAGTACGATATAATCAACAGGTAATCTAGAATATAAAATGTAATACTAAACAGTACCTTGCCTTGAGATATTAGAGTACTATGTGATCGGCTTGGGACAGGATCAAGCTATTCCATGACCCGCTATGCAGAAGTACAATAATAGAACAGGTCGATCATACCTGAAAAGCTATGTACAAGTGATATAAGATTAGGCTACACCCTGCGTGAGGTGAGGGTGAGCTATCCATAAGTAATTTTGGGTATGATCACAAAAACTACTACTATCTCTCCATCCCCAAATAGTATAATGGATCCAACCATGTCACATTACGACACAGGATTCATGAAGCAGGGGGACAGCCCACTCCTGAATCAGTATCTACACATAAATAAGAAACACAAGACATGTATAGGGTCCTCCCAGAAAATAATATATCATGATAGGATACAAAAAGTATACTAATCTGTATATCCTCGTGTCAGGAATCAAGTATAACACTATAAACTGATATTATAGAAAATATTAAGACAACAATAACTTTCAAAGAATGTATTCGCTTGTGGTCTTGAGCAACAAGTGTGAATCGAGGTCCAAAGTTGATTCACAAAGATCCAAATATGAAATATCAATGTTAATTGGTGTTTCGGTGTGTTAAATATTGATATCTAAGATAAAACATAATTTATAGGTCACATATAGGTCATGGAAGTCAAACTAGGTCAATACTCGGCCTCTATGGTCAAATTAGGCCAATTTGACTCAAATGTTAACTTTTTTAGGTCAAAGTAGTCAACTTTGGTTAAATTAGGTCAAACATAGGTTTATAGGTCAAAAAATGGTCATATCAAGATAATCTAACCTATACTAGGTAATACTAGGCTTGTTATAGGTATTTACCTATTTAGGATACCTATAGGGTATCTGGCAATACCCTACCAATTTACCCTATATATTATCCTATGCACACATGCTATAGCTCATAGGTAAAACCCAACCTAGTACCCATGTATCTCATGGATATTCGTAGGTAACCCTTACCCTTTACATTACCTATGTATAGCTTATGAAACTACAACCTTTACCCTATACCTAACACATTACACTATACACATGTTACTTACACATAGGTAACTTATTACCTTAACCCACTATTACCTAAGCACATTTACCCTAATCATTACCTACTCAAGACACTTCTCTCACACACTCACATACCCACACATATCCACAACCTCAAGTGTGTCACTCACACACACATGTGTGTGTCACACACACACACAAACATACAGTATTTCACATATGCACACACTGTGCACTGACCTGCATGGGCCACACTTGCTGCATGTATGTAGCATGTACTTGTGTGCAAGGCCTATGGCTTACTGGCAATGCCCACCGGGTGTCATTTACTACTGCATGCTTCATGTGCAAATAAGGAGCTAAGCCTGCTGCTGCCCTGTGTGTGCACAGGGCATATTGCTTGCCGGCCTGGGCAAGTGCTCTGATGCACTAGGGGCATCCTCTCCCCCCCCCCCCTCGAGGTCCCTTTCTTGTACACTAGTCCAGGGCCTATGTAAGACACAAGGGCTAAGTCCCACCTGTCCTGGCCTGTGTGCAACCTACATACAGCTTGTAAACCTTGTGCAGGGCTAAGTGCCATGCCCTCACTAACCTGCTGTCTAGCATAGCAGGGAACCTTTCTTCACTACAACAGAAATATCCTTTAATGACGGCTAAAAACCGTCATTAATGACGAACCATGACGGATTTTTTCTTAATCCAAGCGTTATGAAAGCGGGTGTTATAAATGTTTTTCAAAGCGTTATAGATAAATCATCCGAAAACGTCATTAATAGTATGAATTTCTACTATGTTCTATTTTCAAACCGTTATAGATAGTTATGTAAAAACGTTATGAATAATTTAGTATGGTTGGGGTCAGGACATTTTGAAAGCGTTATGATTGGTCATTTGTATAACATTTATAATGCTCTATACTGCATGTTATACATTCCAAACCCTGCTCAAATCAATTCGAAAACAACCACTTAATTTGAACCATATTCACAACAAAAAATTAAAATATAACATTAATCTCCATTTCATTGTCTCAAAATAGAACCACATTCCATTGTCTCAAAATAGAACCACATTCCATTGTCTCAAAATAGAGTACACTTTAGCTATCATTCCACATTTCTCAAGCCATATATATATACATCTTCACAAAAATCTATAGATCAGTATCCAATATAGCTAGTACACTTTACATCAAAACTATCCAAATATCCCACACCATAGCATACAACTTCACATGAAGACCTGTGTCCACAGCACATGTATCCTGCAAAAGATAACACAAGGATTAATAAATGTGATATAATGATATAAGTCATGATTAAAAACACACATTTATAAGATCACAATTCAACATATGTTGTGGGAAACTGTTGTGCGGAGTTTCTGTCAGATTCATCTTGTGTATATATAATGTAACTATCAAAAAGATGTTGGCTTATAAGGCCTGAGGCTATTGCCTGCAGGTAGGGCAAGTGGCAGTAGGCTACATTAGCAGCAGCAGGGGACTCATTCCCCCCTTTTCAGCGTGACATGTTGTAGACAAGTGGCAGAAGATGCTTCCTATGCAGGCATGACTACTCTCATCAAATAAACTCTGTCGTCCCTCCCGACATACTATCTGTCTTCCTATATCCTTCCCAAAAAGGTCACGAAGATATTATCTGGGGTGGTTCTGATATTACAAGAAAAATGCATTTCAGATCTTGGTCGACTTTTACTAAATCTAAACTGCATAGTGGTCTGGGAATCAGAGATCCTACAATTAGCAATATGGCTATGGTCATAAAGCTAGCTTGGAGATTTCTTGGCTAAGAACACTGATGCTGCAGATGTTGGGCTAAGGCTTGAGGCTATTGCCTGCAGGTAGGGCAAGTGGCAGCAGGCCAGGCCAAAGCAGTAGGCCACATTTCTTTTTCAAAAATATTTTATATAAGAAATTCCAGGTAGGCTACATTTCCAGGTAGGCCAAAAATGTTTTATATAAGAAATTTCGAAAAGATGCCTGAACCACTTGATCATACAAGTGATGCATAAACAACACATGAAACATTTCCATTTCCTTTATATAAGAAATTCCCAAATGATGCCTAAACCACTTGATCATACAAGAAATGCATAAATAGCATATAAAACATTTTATCTTTTGTTATTAACTTAAATATGAATTGAAGTATTATTCTTATCCATAGCAGCAAAGTAGAAGAAATATGGGAAAAGCTTATGCTATTTGATTGGAAATCAAAGCTGTGATTGATGTTTCAAAATCCACAACAAATCCACAAACTCCATAACCACAAATTGATGTTCGACAAATAGAACAGAGGGTAGGACTATCAGTCATAGTTTAGTGAGTGTCTTGAGTGTATTGTGTCCATGTCACAGTAGGGTGTCTTGTATCAGTAATGGAAATAAGTGAAATGAGTACCTTGACCCTCATGTATCCATATGATTGGCAACGAATTCGATGAATTCGCATCGGACATCATCTAGTTCTTCATGCATGTATGTTGATTTTCCAGCCAATGTTTTTAGCTAAAAAGTCAAAAAATAGTTACATTAGTTTGTATAATTTCAGAAAAGTAATTAAGAATTTAATTAATGAATAACTTACCTTTGACTCAATAGTAGGAGAGGGGTCTTCCATGAGATCCCGTATATATTTCATAACAAAATATCCGCATTCATAACCTCCAGGTTGTTTCGGGACCTACATGAAGATATTATTTGTAAGAGAATATAATGTCCATGATTATAATAAGTCATATATTAGTTTGATTACCTTGGGTAATTTCCAAGTAGGACTTCTATTTGATCTTTTACCACCAATATATGATGTGTTGAGGCCACTAGTAGAAAATAATTATATATACTAACATCAGAATATACACATTTATTAAAATATTAACAATAATAATAATAATTTCACTTACGTATTGAAAAACAACTTAATATCTCCTCTCGGTTTAAAACACAGCGAGTCCAACCAGTAAACATTAAAGGTAGAGAGCTCAACAACAATTAGAATCCAATGCTTCCTACATTAAAGGGAACATGAATGGAATAAAGCAATTTGGTTATTTAATAGGAAAGAAAAATCTTGCTACTTGATTAAAACTTCTTACTCCTTGTAAATGAATGGAATGAAGCAAATTTGGGTTTTCTTAGCCTCTTGGAGCCTTTCTCTAACCAGATTGCTTATTGCAGGCCTGGATGCATTACTCATAGCAGAAGGGTTGAACATTATCAAAAGCTCCCGAGAGTTTGGAAATTTCTCAAGCAAAAACCTAAAGCCAAAAGAATAGTTGAATATGGTGTCAATCGCAAAATGAAAATTTCAGAATATAAATTTCATATTTCTTACCTCATATAGGCAACAACAGGATTCACATCTAGCCATGCCATCCTACATAACTCTTGCAGAACGATTTTAGAAAGATAACAATTTGACGTAAAGGTTCCGAACATTCCTTCCAATGGTATTTTAAGATGAGGGTCGGTAGCCTTAATGGTTTCTACCATCTCTCCGAAAGTGTCAATTATCTCCCTACCACAGCCAGCAACCTTCAAAGGTTAAACATTGTCAGATTCAATTGGAATTTTTTTCAACAATTTCATAAAAGATATTGACACTAGCATTAAATAATATTACCTGAAGACCACCAACAATAAACTCTTTGGGCCAAGCTACTAAAGACCCAATTGCATCTTTAACAACTTCCATTTCTCCATGAAGTGGCACGGGATGGCTCGCAGGTTGAAGGGCTTTCATAATTGAAACCCTAACATTATGTTCTCCTAATTCAACATTATGAATTTTCTCATTTGGTCCACACCCTTCAAAGACAATTCCCTCGGCAACAATATTTTCTTTTGTGCCCACTGCTAGCTTACATTTGGTTCCCTAAACAAAATAAGAAACAGTTATTTCTCGATATAATTACTACATGTTATAATTAAGTTGTTGAATAAAGATTATGTATTGAATATATGTAATTACCATGCCAATGTCTGATGTAGGATATGTTATAAATTTTTGCCCGCTTAACTTTGTATTCTGTTTCAGCTTTTCAAAGAAGATAGAAAAGCATATTAGAATAAACATATTAGACCAAAAAAAAGAAGAAAAGCTTATTAGACGAAATGGAACTAACTGTAATAATCATTACCTTAGAACCATATGATGGACTCTTGTTTCCAGGAGACTCGCGTTCATTCTTACGACACATTATATATTTCCTATTACCACTTCCTTTGGTATTGGAAGCAAGCTTCTCAGATGTTTGTGAAGCTCCTTGGCTTGAAATTCTTTTAACATGATCTCCAATTCTTGTCTCCGTTTACGTACCTCTTCCAATTGGGACTTGAGTAGTTCATTTTGTTTTTTCATTCCCCGTTTTGGAAGCTTAAAATAGGCCGTTGGTATCGGTCCTAATCCCAAACCCCGAATACGTCCCGAATGCTCGGGAGTGCCCAACGCCAAGGTTAGAATATCCGAAGCTCCTTCGGTCACCAAACTCCCATCTTCCTTTTGTTTGATGTATTCCTCCTATAAAAAGTACAAGGTTTTAGAAATATAAGCATGTTGATAAGCAGGATTCCTCTTAATAGACTGGACGATATATACTCAGCACTTTCATAGCTACGTCCTTGGTCCCATCGTCATTAAATGTACCGGCCTTAGTAACTCGTGCCTTTGTCCAAAAAAAACTTCTATCATCTATATATTTTCCCCCAACTGTCGTCGCTGTTTTGAAAGAAAAAACTACGTTATAATATATATGTCCACATGTAAATCATGTTAACTGATATACAAATATGTATTACCAGCTCCTCTTTAAGACTGGCATATCCCTTCTTGCTTAAACGATGAGGAAACTTGCCCTTGGCTCTCCGTGCACTTTGCTCCTTGCTCATTTTCTTATAATTACAACACATGAAGGTACAGAAGAAATAAGATATATATAATAGGGACCGAGTCATCCTTGTTATGCATAAAAAAATAATTTTGACAAGTTAACCTTAAAACTTGCAGACAGTCTATTTTTGACGAATTCCTCCCACACAGATTGTTTCAAGATCCCCGAGTACTTTGGTGGAGGGTGCTTGAGAAGCTCACGATTGCCATCATTCGGATAAATCCAATGCTTGGTGAGTTGACCTTTGAATGCCCTCCAACTCCGAGCTATGGATGCTAACACAAAGCCTTGACTATTTGGATCTAAGTCAAATTTGGCCTACAACAGAAAATAAATATTCAGCATCTATACATGAGTGCATAACATAGTGCATAACATGTAAAGCATTCCAGTCTGAATACGTTCAGACTTGAATTCAAGCATTCAATGGTGCAGTGAACAAGTGAATTCAAGTCTGAACTTAGTTTACTTATCTGAACTTCATGTCCAGACCTGAGCTCTCTATGTACAGGCAATACATATATGGTATGTAGATAGGTTTTCAGTTTGTACATGCGTGTGTGTGTTATGTAGAGAATTCAGTGAGCAGTAGATAGGTTTGGGTGTCTCAAATTGTGTACATCCTTAGGAAAATCAGTAGAGTGTCTCAGTAACACACATGGCAATACAAACAGAAATTCTCAGGAACACACATGTTGAGCCTACAAATCAATTTGAAACATGGCATACAAAAGAACATTCAAAGGAACATACACAACAGTTTATCAATTCTCAGGAACAAACATTGCATAGTTAATTCAATGTCAAGAAACATGGCATACAAAGGAACATTCAAACTGAAATTCTCAGGAACACACATGGCATACAAATATTGCATAGTTAATTCTCAGGAACAAACATTGCATAATTAATTCAATGTCGAGAAACATGGCATACAAAGGAACATTCAAACTGAAATTCTCAGGAACACACATTATTTTTACCTGAATAGCAGTCCATAAGCTCTTTTTAACTGATTCTGGCACTTTATGCCAATTTGGATAAGTTATTTTTACTAAGGACTTTACTGTAATGCCGTAGTAAGTTGCCAAACTAATTTTTCCTTCACCAATTGGTTGCCCAACATCGTTATAAATGATCTTTATCCTCTCTTCATCATCTTTGATTTTGCTGAATTTTTTTGATTTTGATGCCCCTCTACCTTTTTTCCGACTATAATTTTGTTCCCCGAAATCCTCACATTGCTGTGTAGCCTGCAACAAATAAATGGCATATTTATATTCATATTAATCTTGCTAAAATGTGCTTGAAATAGCATGAAACATAAAATGTGCTTGAAAACTAAGATTGAACTAACAAAATCTGAGATTAAGAATAAAATGTGCTTGAAATAGCATGAAACATAAAATGCGCTTGAAAACTGAGATTCAACTAACAAAATCTGAGATTAAGAAGACCAAACCTAATAATTCTAACAAAATCTGAGATACACCCATTCTCAGGTTTGATATAAGTAACAAAATCTGAGATTAAGAATAGCAGTTAACATTATAAAAGTAAATCCAAAATCTGAGATACACCCATTCTGAGATACAGGTAACAAAATCTGATACACCCAGGTTTGATATAGGTAACATAACCTCAGATATAAGTAACAAAATCTCATATATAAGTAACAAAATCTGAGATACACCCAGGTTTGATATAAGTAACAAAATCTGAGATACAATGTTCAATCTATGTAATGTTTGTTCAACAAAATCTCAGTTCAATCTATGCAATGTTTGTTCAACAAAATCTCAGTTCAATCTATGCAATGTTTGTTCAACAAAATCTCAGTTCAATCTATGCAATGTTTGTTCAACAAAATCTCAGATATAAGTAACAAAATCTGAGATACACCCAGGTTTGATATAGAGTAATTTTCACTTGCAGCAACATTTCAGACTTGCAGCAACATTTCTTTAACCAATTCACTTGCAGCAACATTTCAACAAGAAGATTTGGACTGTGCAATCCAAGTTCCCTCGCAATCTTCACGTAAATAGGTCGAGGGTGATTCATCAACAACATCAAATGACTCAAAATCCGGTACTTTATTGCAAGTTTCAACTGAATCAAAACAATCGATTCCCTCGTCGTCATTGTCTTCATCATAATAAGTCCTTTACGGAGCCGATAAAACGATTGACCAATTTTCATCCAATTGATCAGAAACATAAAATACTTGCTTTACTTGAGAGGGCAAAACAAAAGAGTCAGACTTGTGGCCAACTCTATCAAGCTCGACTAATGTAAAACCAAGTTCATCCACCTTAACACCATTCTTGCTGTCAAGCCAATCACACTTGAAGACGGGAATCTGGAAGGAGAAATAGTCAAGCAACCAAATCTCTTTGATGACACCGTAAAATGTTATATCTGAGATGATAGGATTGTTGTCCTTCGTGCTAGCAACTTGAAAAGTCTTTGCCACTAGAGTCACTCCACTGTTTTGCTTGACTCGTACGTCGTCACGATCTTTCGTTTGATAGTGACACCCATTAATTGCATAACCTGGAAACTTAGTCACGTGATGTCGAGGTCCTTGAGCTATCTATTTTAATTCAACAGAGACATTGCTAGTTGGGTCTTCTACCGCAGCCTCAACCTGTCATTTTTTTCCTAAGTTCAATATTTTATTTTCACTAAGTAGAACATAAAATATAGTAGCTTAATCAATACCCTTGATCGTAAGCAACTAATAAAGCTGCGATTGTGCTCAACTTCTAACCATTTTGCACTTTTCACTCTACGAGGGTGCAACTTTTTCAAGTAAGCCTCGTGCTCCCTATCAAGTAATAAGTAGAATTTTGTTAATTACAAAGCGAAACATAAAAAAAGATGTGTTTGGTCCAAAGATAAAACTAAGTAAAGAGTAATATAGACATCCTTACTCGTTATAAGGTTGAACATCATTTATGTTGTGCAACACATAAAGATGTGCTTGGTCCAAAGATAAGCGGTCAACTTTACAGATATTTCCTTTTCCTATAGGTTTTTCCTCATTCTTCGTAGAAGGAACTCCAATGGCGGGTTGTTCTTCTAGATATTCTGAACAAAACTCAATGGCTTCCTCTGCGATATAGCATTATGCAATACACCCTTCAGGACGATTCTTATTTCTCACATAACCCTTTATCACACCCATAAACCTACAATGAACAAATGATAAAGATAAAAATGATTACACAAACATCAATCATGTTACTACATAATAAAAATCAAAGTTCAGACTAGACCAACCTCTCTGGTGGGTATATCCATCGGAAGAAAACCGGACCGCCAAGTTCGACCTCCCTGACAAGGTGCACCATTAGATGTACCATTATGTCAAAGAATGATGGTGGAAAATATTTTTCCAATAAGCACAATGTGATCACAAGATTATTTTGGATATCTTGCAATTTTTGTACATTCACGACTTTGGCACAAAGGGCATTAAAGAAGAAACATACTCGTATAATAGCACATCTCACATGCTTTGGCAACACACCACGTATTGCAACAGGAAGTAGTTATTGCATTAGAATATGACAATCATGGGATTTGAGATCATATAACTTTAGATCTTCCATTGAGACATTACATCTAAAATTTGAAGAGTAACCATCTGGGACCTTAAGGTCATACAAAGTTTGACACACTATTCTTTTCTCTTGTCTCGATAAAGAATAACATGCAGCTAGAAGATAAATCCCATTTTTCTTATTATGAGGTGCCAATTCTTTCCTTAAGCCCATCTCTACAAGATCTTTGCGACTATTGATCCCATCTTTTGTTTTTCCAGGAATATTTAATAGTGTCCCAATGATACTATCGCAGATATTCTTCTCAATGTGCATGACATCCAAGTTATGTCTAATAGGAAGATATCTCCAATACTCTAGCTCAAAAAAATAGATTTCTTCTTCCAACAACTTGTAACTTTGTCTTTTTGTACTTCTTTTTTCCTCTTCTTTGGTGTCAATTTCTTTTGCACTTCTGCTTCCTTCTTCTTCTTTGAAGTCTTCTTCTCTGATATCTTTTTCTGGAACATCTTCTTTTTCCCCCAAGAAACCGGAATCTCTGCAACCTTTATTAATATTTGCTCCCCACTTAATGGTTCAGGATGAGTTTCAAACTCTTTGTCACCATTAAATGCCTTTCTTTGTGATCGAAAAGAATGGTTATGCGGCAAATATCTTCTGTGACCAGTACAAATATTCTTGTTGCAATGTTTCAATCTATCTGAATAAGTACTTTCGTTTCATATTAGACAAGCAAAATATCCTTTCACACAACAACCAGACAAGTTGCCATATGCAGGAAAATCGTTAACAGTCCATAACAATACAGTTCTCAATGTAAAAGATTCTTGCCGATAGGCGTCGTAAGTCACAACTCCATCCTTCCACAGCAACTGGAGATCCTCAATCATTGGTGCTAAGTAAACATCTACGTCATTTCCAGGTTGTTGGGGGCCTGATATCAACAATGTCAACAATGTGAACTTTCTCTTCATACACAACCAAGGTGGTAAATTATAAGTATTTAGCATTACAGGCCAACAACTGTACCTACTACTGAGTGAACTAAATGGATTAATCCCATCGGCTGAAAGAGTGAGTCAAAGGTTTCTTGCTTCTGCTGCAAACTCTGGAAATTTATCATCAATTGTCTTCCACGTCGGTGAATCTGCGGGATGACGCAATTGGCCATCAACTTCCCTTCCGTCTACATGCCATGTCAAATTCTTTGATGTTTGTACCGATCGAAACCACCTTTTAAAGCATAAAATGGGTGGAAAGTGACATAGAACTTTAGCTGGGATGTCCTTCTTTTGCTCTTCCTGACTTTGTTCAGACATATTCTTCTTTACCTTATATCTCGACGTTCCACACGTAGGACATGAGGTTGCATTTTCATAATCTTTTCTATAGAGTATGCAATCATTCGGACATGCATTTATTCTCTTATATCCTATTCCAAGTATTGAGAAGCAACGCTTAGCCTCCCTAGTAGTTACAGGCAATTCATTTTCTCCCGAAAGCATGTCGGCGAACAATGTCAACACATTTGAAAAGCTTTTATCACTCCAACCACTCTTGGCCTTGATACTAAAGAGCTTCACTATCGCAGTTAGCTTCGTATACTTTCTACAACCATTATACAATGGTTTCTTAGCATCATCAAGCAATGAATTAAAGTTCTCTTCATCATCTCCTTCAATGTCGTTCCTTTTTAATGCATGGAACATCTCTAGTGTATCTGCCACATCATTTAAAGTATCCATATCATAGTCCTTATAAATAGACGCACATGTATCCTCACACACTTCATTAGGATCAACTTCCCCATGCCATATCCATATAGTATACCTTGGATCGATACCAACTGTCGTCAAATGAAATTTTACATCTTTTAAACTCATACTATAGAGATTCTTGCACTCATTACATGGACATCTAATGAAGTCGAGATCATCCCCACTAGCTTTAACATGCTCCATAAATTCATCAACTCTGGCTCTATATTCTTCCGATAATAGGTGCTTTGTCATCCATGATCTATTCCTCTGTATAATAAAGCAAAACATCGAGTAAGTGATTGTAACTTGAAAGTTTCATTTTAAGCTGAATGCGGAGAAGATTGATTCCAGAATAGCCAATATGAAGTAGATATGGCCAATAAATTCAGACTCATGAAAGTGGAGAAGGTTGATTCCAGAATATAACTTTAATTGCTAGAGTTAAAAAAGAAGAAGAACATGACTTAGGAATAGTTCATTTCGTTATTACAAAACAGAAAATGGTTTACAATTCCCTATATGTGCATACGGGTATAAAAGGTAACAAAATGTCAAAATATGTAAGAATATATATTGAGAAAGTCTATATGAATCATCTACATAACTACAAAAGAGGGTCAAATAAACCTAAAAAAAGAGTTGGTTAACGCTCACATCCAACAGGACCGATATCATTTAATCTAAAGATGTCCAGTCAAACAATTGCATATATTGATGTCAAAGATCCATCCCACCCTCAATGCATGAGCAACGTGCACACTGTAAAAAAATAAGTTGTATTGCCTGGAGTAATTTAATCTAAGAAGAACATGACTTAATTTAAAGACAATATGACATGGCACAAACACAGACACGGTACCGATTTCTGCGTGACCTGGAGTAATTTCGAGTGTAAAAATGTCGTGTTCAACATGTGTCATACACGACGTTACAGGGACATTGATCTCTTTCTTGTCCATGATTTCTAGAAAATAGGGCAATTGAAAAGAACATGTCTCCATGAACCAAAACAAACCTTGCTACCCGAACGTGTCTCTATGAAGTTGAACTTGTAAGTATTCGTCCGAAAGCAATGGAATTAACACCCTTCCATACTGCAAGAACCAACAAAGAAAGAAACAATAAGATGAACCAACGCGCGGACGAAGAAAATGCCTCACAAATTAGTAAAAAAAGAAAATTCTTTCAAAGATTTCCAAACATGCATTCAAAGATATTTCAGCCATCTTTCGAAAACTAGGAAATATAAAATAGGTCAAAATTAGGGTATTTTACTAAAATCAAGTCGAGGCATTAGGGCATTTTACTAAATAAGAAAAAATTGGCAGTAGAGAATGTGTCTCAAATGTGTCTCAGTGTCTAAAAAATTGGCAGTAGAAAATTAGCAGTAGAGAATGTGCAGAAATTAGGGCACAAAATAAGAAAAAATTTAGGACAAACCTTGGGGAGCGGGGAGCGGGCTGAGGGGAGTTGGGGCACGAGGCGCGGGGAGCAGGGAGCGGGCTGAGGGGAGTTGTTCGGGAGCGCCGGAGCGGGCTGAGAGGAGTTCGGGAGCACCGGAGTGGGCGGAAGGGAGTTGGGGAGCGGTAGGAGAGAGAGAAGGAGAAAGAGAGTAAGTGCGGGAGAAGGGACTTTTCGACATAAGTGCGGGAGTAAGTGCGGGAGAGTCGAGATTTCGACTTAAAATTTGTGTTTTTTTCATAACGCTCGTACCACTGAGAGACATTGAATAACGCTTTTAGAGATAACCGTCATCGATTCCAGTCTTGCTGAACTTTGATGATGCTTCTTTATCAGCCGTCATTAAATCACCTTATCAAGCGTCATTAAAGGGTATTTTTGTTGTAGTGCTTGTAGCCAACGGGAGCTAGGAAGCCCCTTGCCTCCCCCTAATTGTTGTTGTGCAGCTCACTGTCGCCCTTTCCTTTCTATATATTTCATATTCTCACACTCTATTACACTCAAACACACACACATGTATTTCAATCACTCCCTATGTACTCTCTATTGCACTGTAGGCATACACACATGTATATGTGTAAACACATACACACATGTATTTCACTCACTCCCTATTTCACTCTCTGTTGCACTCTAGGCATACACACATGTATATGTGTAAACACACACAAACACACACATGTATTTTACTCTCTCCCTATACACACATCACCTAGTCTCACACACACATAAACATGTGTATGTGTAAACACACATTTAAATAATTACCTGTTGTTTTCGTCCCTCTCCTTGACACTCTCCCACTCTCACATACATGCACAAGCATACACTCTCACTTTAGTGTACCCTATACACATACACATACATATAAGCACACATGCCCGCATTAGCATCCCCTAGGATACCCTATACGCATACTGTAGTGTATATAGAAACAAACACACCTACCTACGAGCACGCACAGATGCAATGTGTCTTCACATATACATATGCACAACTATAGGCATATGAATATGAATACACATGCATACTTGCAATTTTACAAACACTTGGTGTGCATCATGCTAGTATCGTACTAAAACTTTGAAACTCACGTGATAAGTCCAAGATACCTATACCAAACCTTGTCCTATTCATACCACAACACATGAGCATACCTAAAATGATAATTAGAAGCTAATTAGAGTGGTGTCTAACTAGTGCAATGTGTCATGTGAAATGTGACATGTTGTGATAAGTATAGGAAGAGTAAAATCCCTAAATTGACTTTGTGTCCTAGTGTGACATGACAAAAGCTATTAGTATCCATTTATGGATACATATCTAGCCACACACATCATTTATATACCCATTCTCGGATTTTCCTAAAAATGGTACAGAAATCCTATGTAACTTCTACCAACATGATCATTAGAACCTAGTTCATCCTCATATAGGTAACCCTAGTCCATCGATGGGTTTTTAATAATGCAATGTATGTAATAGTGTCTAAACATGGATAAAAGGCTAATAGTATACATATTGGGAGATGGATTCCCAATGTAACACCATAAGTGGACACTAGTATGAAGTAGGACACAATTCACAAGCCAATAGCCTCCTCTTCTTGTGCTCCCTGGCTCCCAAGCTCCTAGGCTCTTTGGGTGAAGAATAGAAGAAGATTGAGAGTGACTTGGAAGGGTTTTGGTGGAGGAATGAATGGAAGAATGAAAAGGGTTTTTGGATAACACCAAAACTAGGGTTTAGAGCTCCAAAATGAGAAGTAAAGAATAAGCATTCACTTTCCAATTGCCCGGCCATGTAGTGCCCTAGTTTGCCTATTTGAAATGTCCATATTGCCCCTTTTTGTTGTTATGAAGGTTTGATTAACCTATAGAAGCTTCTAGCCTAAGTTGGTAATTAGTTGTAATCCTATTCATGACTTATTATGACTTAAATGAGTCATTTTGTGTCTAACCTATAATGTAGGTCCAAGTGTCTGACAATTCCAAATAAGTTCACTAACCAAAGGTTCAATAAATAGGCTAGTCTACTAATAAATGCAACCATCACATATAATTAATTAAATAAAAATACACACTATAAATAATATAAATTGACAAAATAACCATATCTAGGATTGTGGTAGTGACATCTAGGAATGGACAGACCTCAAGAGGGACATGGAAATGGTCGAAGATCAAAGGTAAATACATTGTGTATAGAAGGTTATGTCCTTTCTTTATGGCGTTGATCATGTAGTTCATGATAGCTCTAGGAAGGTTGAAAGGTACAATAAAATGCAAATGATATAGGCATGAGATTTCCAAGAAAGTTATCTCTTAAGTAGAATAAGTTTTAGGAAGTATGGAAGAAAATACCAGACAATAAAGCTCATAGAAATGCTGGTTTAGATACCTATCATAGAGACATTCAGTAGGACGAGGATGTGGGGAACACATGGCATCCTTAAATTATTGAAGGGGCATATCATCAATAAATTAAAACTGGCAATTGTCGATAAGAGCGTCACCCAAATTTGGCATATTTAGGATTTTGCCCATATACTCATCGTCAAATTTAATTTGTATCCCCAGGCATTTGAAATAATTCTACCATTGTCCACAGTTAGATTATAATATAACATCCAAATTACATTAATATAAACACGATTTTGGATTGCCATAAGTTTTTCAAAGCCAAGATCATAAAAAATAGGAAAATAATCTGAGAATAGTAAAATTTATAGGGTTACCATGACATACGTTCCTCGTACATAAATTATTATACCACTTATTAGAAATTTTGAGAGATCGAAATAAGAATCCATAAAATTGTCCGTCCTCCGGGATAGGAGGGTTGAACATTGAGTGGGGAATATCCTCTTAGGAGGATTTGATGAAGAGTCTTCATCAGCCATTATATTTATTCTACTATCCCTATTGAATAGTCTAGGAGCCATGAACATTTTGAAAAGTATATTATACCTTACATTTTGAAAAGTATATTATACCTTACACTACAAAAAAATAGCTAATTAGCGACTGAAATTTCAGTCGCTAAAATGGAAATTTCAGTCGCTAAAGCAAATTAGTGACTAACTCTCGACCAAAAAATTTCATCGCTGAAAGCATCGTCGCTAATCAGTTTTAGTCGCTAGTTAGTCGCTGCAGCGACTAACTTCCGACTAAAGTAGCGACTAAAAATAGCGACTAAACGTCGACTAACTGTTTAGTCACTGTTGTAGCGACGACATAGCGACTAAACTGTGACAGAAAATTTACAGTTCATAACTAGCGACTAAATTGTTTTCGTCAACTTTTAGTCGCTATTGAGTCGCTGTGTAGTCGTTGATTTGTCGCCAGTTAGTCGCTACTTTTACTTTTTTTCAGTTTGTTTAGTCGCTAAGTCGTCGCCAGTTAGTCGCTGATTCGTCGCTTTAATCATTTATTTTTTCCAGGTTTATAAGAATCATGCTATACACAACCTGTAAGAGTAATATAAACAAGTCAATATCATTGTCATGTCCAATCATCCAATCATGTCCAAATCGTGCAAATAACTTTTAGCACCACAATAATTACCAATGATATAAACAAAAATAATAGCATACACAAAGTACACAAATAGAAAAACTAAAAATTATATATCATTGTCATGTCCAAACAGAAAAACTAAAAACATGTTTCATAGTCATGTCCAACCATCGACCATACAACATTCATACAAAAAGATCATCCGTCATAATAATGTCGACCATACAACATTCATACAAAAAGATCATCCGTCATAATAATGTCATCTTTAGATGCTCTTCCGATTTGTTGATCTGGAGTGGATGGGGACGGTCGGATGAACTTCCACGGAGGCAGCGACGACCTCGGTTCGTCATAGATAAGATCTGTACATTTATAAAGACAGTAGTATAAGTGACATCAAAATATCATAACATATGCGAAGGGATGCAAGTTTAATAACTCAGAATATGTATTAACTCAAAATATCACAACATAGCTAACAACAGAAGTTCACGAATAACTGGAAATATCCTAAATATGCTGATATCCAGTGTGCACAATACCTACTGCACATATGTTAAGAAAAATTGGTTTATTATGTACCTTGGACCTTTTGGTTATTCTCCTCGTTTTCAGAATATATTTGTGATAAAAACAAGTATAGATACAACAAAATATTCATACTACTAACAGATAATGAGGCATATTATTTCTTTTATTTACTTTCGTGTTTATTTAGATTCCAAATATATCCCTAGGCCTACAATAATTTTGGCAAGTCCAAGGTAAGAACCAGACCTGTGAACATCTCGTGCATGCTTCAGAGAACGATTATTGATAAAGTTCTCCCGACACCATTTATTCAGAGACTTCTCCACTGTTTTTTCCTTGTTATTTGCAGCTTTGCTCTTCTCCAGGCATTCTGTAGCACCTCGATATACATTCAGCAATGTTATATGGTCTCCCTCAGAACTCAAGAAACTTTTCCTTGAAGCTCTTGCCTGAAAAATTGCAGCAGGGGTAAAATTTGTGGTTTAACCAAAAGTAGTTGTTGGTTTAACCATTTTCTGGTCTAGCCCCTACTAACAAAGTAAAAAAAGAAGATCATACATGGAAGTGCAAATGAAGTGTAAGAAATGGTACAAAGTCTAAACGAAGTGTAAGAAATGGTACAAAGTCCAAACGGGATTTATCATGCAAACAAGGAAGCACTATAACATGCATGGATTTTTGTATGTATACCTCCTCCAATTTTTCGCGGGGAAAGTAAAAAATGGATTCCAAAGTAAAAAATGGATTCCACTGAAAGCATTGCCACTATTATTAGCATTTCTTCCAAGCATTTGAAATCGCTAGCCATAATGGGAGCTTTGGAATATAAGGGGTCTAGGGGTAGCCGAGCCATTTGAAGCCCAACTGGATCTGAGAGTTTGTAGTCATCAGTTAAAGCCCCTAGTAAGGATAACTGCTCCAAAGATTTCACAATAGCCATCCTGAAGAAAAAATATGAAAATTATTAGGTAAATAAAATAAGTGATAATTTGGTCTCAGAAAAAAAAAAAATGTGACACGTTACATAGAAGTGCTACTTAAGTTACAAGTTACAACCTTCATAGGTAGTTGCAGGTATCATTTGGTAAATTTAGAAGAAAGGGTCAACTCTCACTAAAAATGAAAAAAATGACCAAATGTTGTCTATGTGCACAACAACTTATTTACTGTTTGCAATAGCATGCTTCAAAACTTCTTCCCTTAATTAATTGACAAGATTCACAAATATCCTAGCATACTAGAAGAATTAATATTCAATTGGTCATCAACAATTGGTCAAACAGAAATTGTGGCAATCAAACAGAAATTGTTTACTATAGGATACTTCTAAAAGTTACAGCATACTAAATTTAAAACTCGACAATAATCTTGAAGACAATCACTTAACTGCAGCATGCATGATGATTATCCTTGCATTGAGGTCTCCAGAACTAGGCAATCTATATCATGCTTCAAAAGAAAAATAGGGAAAATGAGGTAAAAAACAAGTGTAGATACAACAAAATATTCATACTACTAACAGATATCATGCTTCAAAAGAAAACGAGGAGAATAACCAAAAGGTATATAATAAACCAAAATATGTACATAATAAACATAATATAGATTATTGTCAAGAATAGGAAGACTGAAAGCTTCCGACAAATTGCTAATATACGGCCACCAAAAGGAACCAACTTCTGCTCTTTCCTGGAGAAGCTTCAAGCCCAATCTCATAGCCCAAAGTTCCTCTGTTACATTCTCCCCGCAGGGTCCAATTTACTCCCATACTAAAAATCAGAATATCCTAATTTGCAAAATACGAAGTCACAGCCTATTATATAAGCAGGAATTTTAATTGCATGAGGCTCAAACTATCAGATATGGTATAACAGTGAGACAATATTAGATAAAAGTTCATAATACTATGATCCCTCAGCAGAGAATCTCCTAAGAAACTACCAAGCGGAACAAGTACTCAGATAAAAGATTTACGTACTATAATCATATTACAAATGAAATTGGCCTTGGTTTTATATCCACAAAGAATACTGATGCGAACTGATGATGCACCCATCATTGACATTGAATATAATTTTCATATTCTACTGTTCATAAAGCATGGCCCTTAACAGAGCTGAATGGAAGAAAAGGATTCAAACAGCCAACTCCAACAATTTGGACTAACAGACTTCATTGTTTTTGCACTGTCATAAGATCAGATACAATGCAATTGACATGTGAACAGTCAGATGGTGAATATTTACCTAAGAAGATATGATGACTTACATCTCATAAATAGTATCTTATCTTCTTTTTGCTTTTGCTCTTTTCCTGTTGCCTTTGCAAATCTTACTACTAGTTCAGGGTTTTGGGAACAATTACTATGATGTTGGCAAATTTGCATGCAAGTACTGTGAAATTTTCAGCATTCATTATATAGTTTTGTTCTCTACATTTAAGGATGAAAACTACACCCCTAGCTTTCTAGTGGTTGGGGCCTCCCTAGTTCAAACATCATCAAGGAGGATTTCATAAACCACTGCACAACCAACTACTCAACTGAAGTGGTTCGATGGTGAGAGTATATTCTACTTGGTTGTTTGTAGCTCCAAAGATCAGTGACTTCATCATTTCATATTTATTAGTTTCAAGAATAGGTTTAATTGTACTTAAATACCCTCAACTATCTAATTTCGGCACTTTAAAAGCCCTTACTTTTTTTGGCAACTCAATACGCTAAACTCTTTATTTTTCACTTTAATACCCCGAACTATCATTTATGTACAGATAGAGGTAATAGTAAAACAAAAGGATCATAATGACCTGACCCTAATCCCAACTGTAATAATTAATCAAAATTTATTAACATATTCTTAATCCTAAACCTAATCCTAGTCCCATCTCCAACCACCACCAGCCAGTTGTTGTCGTTGCGCCATGCAGACGTGGAGGGAGGAACAGAGTCTTGACAACTACAAGGGGAAGCGCGGTGTTAGGAGGGGGCAAAGGCCCGCGTGACAGGGCACCAAGCAGCAAGGTAGGGGAAGGAGGGGTTGTGGTCAGTGTAACGCTTCTTTTCGCATAAATCCGCCTCTGTGGCCGCCTAGCCGCTTGGGCATTAGGCGTCCCCTTGCCGCATAACGGCCGCCTAGCGCTTTCTTTTCACAAAAAAGGAAATAGCAATTTATCTTTTGTTTAGGGGCAAAAAATTCCAAAATGGTCATTGAGAAGGGGGATGGTTGACTAACAAGGGAGTAACTTACAAAAACTTCAAAGTTGGGTGTATTTAAATGCTCAAAAAAATAATTCAAGGTATTTAATTGCCAAAACTAGTTAGTTCAGAGTATTTATGTGAATATTAGCCTCAGTAATATAATCATCATGTGCTTTAACATAAAGATACTTCCTAGGAGGTTTCTGTGAAGCAGTAGAAAAATTATGCTTATATCCGGCTACATATGATTTCACCAAAAATCTGGCCAGACCGAGGGAACAGTTTAGCTAAGGTACATGAATCCAATCATGCATATAATCAGAGACTACTGGAAGGACCTATGTTTTCAAGGCATTTATAGTTTTGGGTTAAAATTCAAATCTGTGAGCTGTAAATTACTCACTGTTTGGATGAAAGATTGACTGATTGGGGAATTATGGAATTA
The DNA here is from genome assembly GCA_029216955.1 of Iris pallida. Taxonomy (NCBI): domain Eukaryota; kingdom Viridiplantae; phylum Streptophyta; class Magnoliopsida; order Asparagales; family Iridaceae; genus Iris; species Iris pallida. The sequence goes on along the minus strand of JANAVB010023996.1, from coordinate 6,115,850 downwards.
GACTTGAGAAGTAGGAAGACTTAATTTCCGACTTGATTGCTCAACCAAATACCAAGCTGACACCCAGGAATTACGAGAAACTTTTTATCGTATTTCATAAATTGTGAGCTTATTCCTCCCTCGACCAAGAATCTAGAAAATCATGACTCTTTGTTGTTCCAAACTATCCAGGAATCTAGGGATTAGCCAAAGTTTACAAACGATAAGGAACTAAATAAAGTTTGACCCAAATTGAGGAATTATAATTCATTCACTGTGTACCAAAATTATGCCCGGTAAGAAGTAAGCCCTAATTCCTCAGATATCTCTCATAAATGAAAATCAGTTGCCACGGACAATCATCAATTCAAGCAAATTGTGAAAGATCCAAGCAATAACCCAATCTCGAACCTGCAAACTGCAGCAAATAAACTTGAACCTTGATAAATATTGTCTATGGACATAGGACCAGTAGAAGCTATCCACTTTCATTCGTAACGACCCTATTATTCATAAGCTGAATAACTCAAAGAATAGCCTGTAATCTTCCTTTGTACCACCTAAAGAATAGCCTATATCTGATGAATAGCCTACTGCAATGACCTAGAATACAAATTTTATTAAACGCGATATTTTTATAAGAACATAATCATGGGTTGTGGAAGACAAAACATAGATCACTCTTCAAGTAGACAAACTAATACTTACAGAACAGCAGATAAGGAGACACCCGATAAGTATAAATGGTCTTCTCCTTCCAAATCTTGAATGGCTTCTATCACTCCATACACCAACACAAGTTTTGACCTAAAATAAAAGAACTTGATGAAAACATCGATCTTTATTGATGGACTACGAAACAAATTATGAGTGTTGGGGCGGTGATTAACCTTTTATAGTAGGTTATTTTGTTGCAGAACCTTGTTGATTGCTTCATAATCTAGTCAATTTGAAGTGCATGATTCCTTTTTAATTTATTTCCAAATTTCCATGGGAATGGTTTTTCTTTCATATTATCACACATCAATGCATACCTTAGATAGGACTAAGATTGGGCCGCGTACCCCCAAATCATCTAGGGAACTATCTGGCCTTACCTTCACAATGATATGAATATTGATGTTGGATACACAGTAGTCAGTTAAGTGATCACGGTGGTTTGAGTGGGGCTGTACAATAACATATGGAAACTAAGGCTCTAAGTTGGTTAGTAACAATTCACGATGAAATCATGAAATCATGAAACTTTCAGGTAGAAGAATTAGTTCCTACTATGTATTTTACAAAACCATCTCAGATACTATATACATTCAACAAAACATCAATTAAATGATCTCCCACTACTAGTCCAATATCTGGATGACACAGGTCACTAGCAACTTCTAAACAATCTCCAGAAAATATAATCCTCCCACTGCTAGTGTAGCATCAGCTCCATGCTTGTATCTAACCAGAGTGCCGATCAAATTGATGACCAAGACTGACTTTATGCCTCATACGCATAAGTGGCATAGGATGATCAAAACTGCCTATAAGTTCAATTTAAGCTGAAAAGTGAAAACATATCTATATTCATCTTATAAGTCACCATAAAAAAATTGCCTATAAGTTCATAAAGTATGACTGAAAAGTGAAAACATACCGAACTTTTACAAAGACCTGGTAAGCACAAGTTGAAAAAGTTCAAATTAAGCTGCTACATGACCTCGTAACTTTAGGTCTTACTGACGGCAAAATAGAAAGTGACATTACATTATACAACCAGTCTACCAAAAGATGTACTGGAAGGTACATAAGGTATGTATACACCCGGAAAAAATAGCGATCTTTATCGGAATTAATTTTTTATGTTGCTTCTATAAAACCGGTACTTGAACTGCATAAACTCTTGACATCCAACAAGCCATTGTCCCAAACTTTTGGTATTGTTAACGACAAAGTTTTTGTTTCCACAGGCAATGCCGGTTTCACACGAGAAATATGCACATTTGGATCTTATATATTTAATTTTCATAAATTCAAATCTTGGCTACAAAAAAATTCACAAACTCAAGTTTTTTTTAATAAGTAAATAAAGTACTAAAACTATTATATACCGTTTCAAATTTTCAACAGCACTGATAATATAGGAATAAAAAAACCCGTATGGATATAGAAAGTTGGTTATATCAGCAATTTAGGAATAAAGAAACCCCTATGTTTCTGATATTTTTCGAAGTTCACAATGTATCAGCACAAACTATCTCAAATTCTTCCAAAAAATTAATTTAGAATAATCACACAAAATACAGACCAAAACCTAAATTGATTCCAGACCAAGTCCTAGACTCCTAAAGTGATGTACTACATAAATTTAGGGCTTAAATTGATGCATTAAAAAAGTTCAAACTAAAAGAACATTAAAAAAGTCATAATGTACTAACTACTTCAAGGAGGAGGCGGAGGGAGTCGACGAGGAGGCTATGGCACCAGCTTTAGGCGGAGGAGGAGTCGGAAGGAGGCGACGACTTTTGGAGGAGGAGATGGCAACTTTTGGAGGACCGGCTGTCCATAGGAGGAGGAAGTTGACGAGGAGGAAGGAGGCAGCAGTTTTGGAGGATGAGAGCTCGTTGGGAAAAGGAGGAGGGAGGAGCCGGCCGTCTGGAGGAGGAGGAGGAGGAGGAGGAGGGAGGAGCCGACCGTCTAGAGGTGGAGGGAGGAGGGGGTGATTTTTTTTTGGGGGGGAGGAAATGAAAACGTTTGTTTTGGGGGGGAGGGAAGAAATAACGTAGGGGGGAATGGAAAGGGTTTTTAATGTTTCAGCGACTGAAATTTTAGTTGCTAGTCAGTAGGAACAGAAGAAGTTATTACACCAATGCTTTTTCGACGTAAACATTTTATTAATAAAATAGTTAGTAATCACTACCGACTCTTTTGCGACAGAACAGCGACAACTAATTAAATGAAATAAAATTTTGTAGAAAGTTAGTGGCAGGTTAGTCGGTAGTATAGCGACTGATTTTGGTTAGTTGGTAGTTCAGTCGCTAATTTGTAGTATTTTTGTAGTGTTAGAAAGATATCAAAAACTGAAAGAGAATCAAATGTATCAGATCTGCATTGATGGGATTTGAGATAACTTGATAATAGAGGTCCAAAGAGATAGAGTTTGGATTTTAGGGTTTTTGGAGTATGATTAAGGTAGAAGTTGTTGTTGTTCAGTTCTGACGAAACGGAATATGAGATGATATATATAGTTACCAACTTAAGTCAAAACTTAGGGCTTAAATTTTGTTGCTATATTCTGGAACAGAAAGGACTGAGTTTGGCCCGAGTTTGGCCCGAGTTTGGTCCGAGTTTGGTTCTCTTCGTCCAGAATATGAACATTTGGTTATATGTCCAGATCAAACACAAGTTAAATCTAAAATTTCTAGTTCTCGATGAATGAAGTTGAAGCCATCATCGACTAAGGCTTTAGTAAAAATATCAGCGAGTTAACGTTCATTGTCAACAAATTCTAAACAAAAGTCCCCGTGTAACATACAAGGTCAAAGGATGTCTTGCTAGTAATTTTAAGATCAACTTTGTTTTTTACTAAGAGCAACTCCAACCGCACGGGATAACGCGAGTTTTAGCGGGGGAGGCGCTCCAACCGCACACGATAACGCAAAAAAAATTTTGGTGTCGCTACAGGAACTCGCGATATGTGGGGGGGAGAAAATTTTTTGCCGGTCACTAGATAAACATATGGCCCACCATTTTATCCCTTTTCAAACTAGATATTAAATTTAAAACATTGTTAAAATTGAAATTGAAATTAAAATTAAACTAATCATGAAGGGATGTTGTAGATGATAAATATTTCTTAAATTATTTTAGTTTTATCAAAATAATTACAAATATTAGATTTATTTAAAGCTTTCAACAATGTTTTTCTAATAATAAATTTCTTATATTAAAATTAATTACGCAACTATTACTTATCATTGAATGTTTAATTTTTCAAAAAAATAATGTTAAAATGGATAAGTAAAAAGAAGTGTTGGGTTGGTTGCTCAAAAATTAAATCGGTATCTATTTGAATTTTGATAGTAACATGGATTTTCTCAATATCTCAAACAATAATTTTCATTAAAATGGAAATAATACATTACAAGAGCTGAGAAATACATTTCTTCATTGACATAACACATATGCATACAACAAGCATAAATTAATTTACTAAAAATACATTTATTCATTGCCAAGCATATGCCATAAGTGCTCAATCAGCCTGTTCCGAAGCTCAAAATGAGCCTCTCTGTCCTGAATATTCTTATATCGATCAAGGAATGATCGCAACCGGTCGTCCACATTGGTCTCAATATCTTCAGCTCCAGAAGGCCCATCGTGAGTGCCAATGTCTGCTTCCTCATCACGTTCATCTTCTACAGTCATGTTATGTAGTATCACACAAGCGGTCATGATGTCGTGTAGCACCCGTTTATCCCTAAAACGTGATGGTCCCTTAATGATAGCAAAGCGTGCCTGAAGCACTCCGAAAGCACGCTCCACATCTTTTCGATATCTTTCTTGCATTGTGGCAAAGTACTGCTTCTTTCTACCCTGTGGTTGGGATATTGTTTGTACAAGGGTAGACCATTTGGGGTATATCCCATCGGCCAAATAGTAACCAATGTCATAATGTTTTCCTAAGATTGTATAATTAGCAGGAGGAGCTTTACCTTGTGCTAGTTCATCAAACAAATTTGACGATTGCAATACATTGATATCATTGTTAGATCCAGGTAATCCAAAATAAGCATGCCATATCCATAAGTCATACGAGGCTACGGCTTCAAGAATAATCGTTGGTCCTCCGTGACGTCCTGAGTAATGTCCCGCCCAAGCAGTTGGACAATTTTTCTACGCCCAGTGCATGCAGTCAAGACTTCCCAACATTCCAGGAAACCGTCGTTCTTCGCCTTTTCTTAGCAGTCTTGCAATGTCGTCTGGTGTAGGATGCCTCAAATATTCTTCGCCGAACACTTCTATGATTGCTCGACAAAACCTTTTCAAGCATTGGATTGTGGTTGACTCTCCAATCCTAATATATTCATCACTAATATCTGCAGCAGTTCCATAAGCTAACATGCGATGTGCCGCTGTTACTTTTTGTAAAGTTGATAATCCTAATTTACCTAAACTATCTTTTTTCTGCACAAAGAAATTATCATGCTCTTTGACGCCATTGATAATGCGAAGGAACAGATTCCTTCGACATCGGAACCTTCTGCGAAAAAAGGTTTCCCCATATATAGGGTTCTCAGAAAAGTAATCTTGCCAAAGTCGAGAGTTACCTTCTTCTCTTTCACGATTTATTACCATATGTCCTAGAATCGATCCTCTACGTTTTGCAGCCCTTCTCTCTTGAAGCCTATGATTGTACATTTGCTTTAAGACTTCCTCCTCCTCCTCCATATCAGCTAATTCTTGCTCCCATTCTTGGAAGCAAAGATCGAGAGTTTCGCCATCGGAAGATGAAGAAGAACTAGACCAATTGAGAAAGCTCATGTTTTAATGAAATATGTCAAGTGAGTGATATAGAACACAAAGACATCATACTCTTATAACTTAGGTAGCATTGGATTCTAAGCATTGGATTCTAAGCATTGGATGCCATCCAAATAGTAGCATCGGGTGGTGTACATGCATTGGTTTTCGTTTCATCATTGGATGCCATCCGAATAGTAGCATCGGGTAGTGTAACAGCATTAGATGCCATCCAAATAGTAGCATCGGGTGGTGTACATGCATTGGATGCCATGGACATGTGGACCATATTGGATTCCCAACATTGGATTCTCTTGATAACATTCTTATAAATAGTACGATATTTATATTTGTATGACCACAACTCCTCTTACATTCTTCAGTTCATTTTTCATCTCCAATGGCTGCTATTCGAGAAAAGTCATTCAGCCAACAAGAGGACCAAGCATTGTGCGAGGCATGGCTTCAAATCTCTCAAGATCCAATACTCGGTACAAATCAAAAGAAGGATAAGATGTGGCAAAGAGTCGGGACGGCATTCAATGAAAAGATAGGCGATGGAAGCAGAACAAACAGATCTCTGGAAAGTCGTATCGAATATATTAAGAAGTCTATAAACAAATTCCGAGGTTGCATACGACAAATCGAGCGACTAAATCAAAGTGGCTCTTCTGAATTGGATATAGTAAGTATTTAAATTCGAATTTGGTTTTCATTTTCCAATTTCATTTTATCTCTTTCTGACGCTTTGATCCTTATTTTGTTTAAACTATTTTGGTTAGTTTACGAAAGCTCTAACTATGTATGGAGAAACATGCGGGGAAAGGAAAGGATTTCAGCTTAATCATGTCTGGCCAATCCTCAAAGATGCTGAGAAATGGGCGGAACCAAAAGGTGCATGTTCAAATCAGGGGTTTTGTTCATCGGATGCGAACTCAGAGACCGCAATGGATGGCAACATAGGGAGTGAAAATTTTCCTACTATGGGTGATGACCAGTCTCCTACAAACATTTCAGCAAGTCGGCCTATCGGAAGAAAGCAGGAAAAGCTGAAAAGAAGGCAATCAATGGAGGGTAATTCAGAAGAGGATTATTTTTCTAACGTGCAGGAACTGAATGAGAAACGTGAGGTTAATAGGGAGAAAATACAACAGATGATGATGATAAAACTTGAAAATGAAAAGATAAAATTAGAACTACGAGCTAAACAAGTGGAACTGCGTGCTAAACAAGTGGATCAATGTGATCGTGAAATAGCTCTTCAGCGTGATATTGAAGATAGAAAAATATTGAAGGTAGATTTGAGTAAGATTGTTGATCCAGAAGAACGCGCATACTATCAAAAGAAGAAACAAGAAATTGTTAACAGGAACGAATACAATGCTCATTCGAATGATTTGCAAGGATTTTCTCAGCTTCTTGGAGGAGCGAGAGGATTTTCACACTTTGCTGGGGGCTCCGGATATGTAGGAGGAAACTCATATGGAAATCCAGGTGGAGTTCATGACGGAGGCGACAATTTTGACAATATTAACATATATGACGATTAAATTATCAGTATTTTGTTTTTCGATATTTATGTATGTTTATCTTTGCTTATTAGAATGCTATGTTTGAATGTCATTTCCTTCGGGGCGGGTTATATAGATCCCCATATGTTTTTATTATCTCAATTTGCATTTTACCTTTAATTTTAAAAAATTATTATTTTAATAATATAATAAAAATAGTAAATATTAGGCTTATTTTAAAGCGCTCGACGAGACCTTTGTAATTATAAAATTATTAAATTAAAATACTTTAAGTTACCATTAATAATAATGGAATGTTTAGTTTATCGTTAAATTAAATGGAAGATGGAGGGGGGAAATGGAGGGATGGGTTGGAGCTCCCTCCATTTTCCACCCTCCATAATTGGAATATTCCCGGAATATTCCTCCCCATCCCTCCAAATTTGGAGGCATGGGTTGGAGATGCTCTAAATCACCAAACTATGGCATTTCCAAAGAAATTATATGTGTCGCTAGTACTTTTATAATCGACTTTGCATCCAACAAAATGATATGTTTCTTTTTCTTCTTCTTCTCATCATCCTTCTCACACTCTCCATCTCCTCCCTATCTTCCTTCCTCCTCCTATGACAGCAGCCATTATTGTTATTGCCTAAGCTTTGACTGTTACATGAGCTTTTCCTGTGCCTTCCTACGGATCCCTGTACGTCGCTATGATGGTCGACGGTCGCTGTACCTCACTGTGCGTGGCCGCTGCTGCTGTCGTTGCAGTTGATGCTGCAACCACATCCTTCCCGCAACTACCCCCGGGGCAGCACTTTGCCCCCCAACCGACAGTGCTGCCTAACGAGACCCCGACGAGCCCGGCGTATGTGCCGTATGGTCCCTCTAATAATGGCAACACACGGTGCCCCTTTCGCGTGTGCAACTACGATTGTGCCTCGGAGACGCACGACAGTGCCTCCCCGTATGCTATGCCATTCGAGGTGGCAGCCTTATCATCGTACATGCTACCACGATCATCCTCGGCACGATCCTTCTCCTTCCAGAGGTAGTTGCAGATGATTCCTACGACTGGAATCAGAATCTCGACGGAACGTGCGAGATCATAAGATAGAAAGTGTATTTCATAATAGCAACTTTACATGCATATTTCAGGATATCCGACCAATGGAACGTCGAACTATTTCTTCCGTCACAATATCGATATATAGCACTACCTTCGCCTAAATTTTAACCATTAGATCGATCGTTTGATAAAACCAAAATCGGCCACTAAGTTGGGTAATTGAATTGCGTATACTTTTGATAGTGTCATGGAGCCAACTTTGCAGATTTATTTCAACCTCGTCGAACCTCCATTTGATGAACCACCAACTCTACTACATAGAAGGTATAACCAACTTCAGGATATAAAATTTTTAATTCATTATGTTGTCATTTGGTTGATAAAATTCGACGCCAAAGTTGTTCGATCGAATTCGTAATTTCTAACATGTAAAATTCCAATTTTGAACCCAGGACGTCGGATTCCAAATCTTACACCACCATTGGACTCGTGACATCATTCTGGCTAAGATTGATATATAATTGGTCAAATTTGGGCAACCTTTATCCTAGCATGTTTTTTGGTGCAAAGCGAATCCAACGACGAACTCCGTTTTGTGCCAAAATTATCATTTTGCTTCTATGTCCAAAATTGGACTTATGGTAGCCTATCTTAGCTATTTTTTATTCTAGGACTATTGGTGATGTCTATTACAGTATTCGGAGATTTTTATAGAAGTCTTGACCTTTGCTGCTTTCGTTGGTTTGACGAGTTCGTCTGCGGAACGTTGCCAAATCATTGCACAACTTCCAGGCAAGTGTATCTTGCCATTGTTAGTTCTTGTTGACTTTATTTAGTTACTTTTCTTGCTTCATATTTAGCTTATTTTATAGTTACTATTTATGTAGGATATTGTTGATACTTTATGTTCGAGCATATTCGGGTGTCAATGTCCGTACGCGGATATTGGGTATTGACCTTAGACATAGCGTTTCATTGATTGTTGTATTACTTGAGAGATAATGGACCTAGGATACTGATAGGATGATGATACAGAGTCCTAGACATAACAGATTCATGGCTTTGACTCTGTGATAGGTTACAGCTTTACTTACTTGACATTGTTAGTGTTACCTGACATGACCTGGTAGAATAGAGCATGGGGTAGGGAGAATATAGACTGATTCATCGGGCTATTTTATAGATGCATGTTAGTCATCGTCTCTATAGCAGGGACATGGCTGTTACCCATACTGTATACTGTGGTCTCTGTAGCAGAGCTTCAGTATTTACTGTACGACTGAGGTCCCCTAATACGGTACCTTTGGCATAGTTAGCCTGATGAACAGAGATGTTTCTCACTTGCATTTCATTTAGATGGTTATGATAGTTACCCCTCATTATATGGATATTCTTTTTGTTGTTACTTGGCATGTATATTATGTATCTTGTTACGTCCTTCTAAGGACCTAGTGATCTCTCCAGGTAGTTGGTTGTACAGAGATAGTTTCACGGATCAAAGTGGTGTTGCTATTTTCGAATCAGGTTTTTATCATAATTTTATATTTTATCCATTACTTGCATTCCACTATTTAGCCTAGTTTTGTAGACCTATATTTTTATTTAGGCCTACTCAAACATATATGTTATTGGGCTACAGACCTTGACACATATTGTTTATTCTTTATATTATATATAATATGGATTGAGATAGATATATATTAGTTGATTTGATAGATAGATTAGAAAACCAAGACAACTTATACATATTCAAGTCGGGCTGGAGTCCACTTGATACGTAACTGGCATGTATACGTATTCTATTCCTACATAATTTGGGACCAGGATGTTACAATGGGAACCCATATACATAAGTTCATATCAAATTCTACATTAATATAGAATATATCTTTAAGTCGACAGTAGTGACGGGTAGCATGGACATTTGTGCCAGGTGTAATAGGATGAATGTGTGAACATAAAATGGTATATTGTGTCTTGCGTGGATACTTGGGGTAAAAGGCGTGGCTGTCTGAGGCTTTAGCTTTGCTTGCCTTCTTTGGAAATGGTATGCCGTGGGTGACTTTGTGCTGAGTCACATGTCTTGTGTTAGACTAAGTCATAGGTTGTATTACCACTTTTCCAATCTAATCAATATTTTAGAGCTAGCATATAGATCATTGTATTTGGCAGTGAGTACATCTATTTTTTGTGTAGCTATGTTGTATTTATTCTTCTCCATCTCATATATTTCAATAAGTTTTACATTCTCTTGTGTATTCTTTTTGATATATTCAAGAGCATCATGCAAACTTAATTTTAGAGAAGAGATTCATTTGTGTCACTAGAAGAGTGTATATCTCTTATTTTATCTAATAAAGATGAGAGTCTATCATTCTCAAGCTTTTGTGTTCAAATCTCTTTTCTAACATGCTTGTATTTGTCTCTAAGCTTATTGTTATCTTGAAGGAGATCGTTGAAAACATCAGAGAGTTCATCATAAGTAAAATCTTCGAAAACAAGATTTGTTGTCACCTTATTTGTTAATGCAATTAGGCATATATTTGCAGTATTATGAGGGCTTTCTTCTTCTTTGAAGTCGCTTGCTTTACTTTCACACCATATGCTCATGTTAGCATATTTGCGAGTCGAAGATCCTCCTTTGTTTGGGCGTTTATAGCGATTTCCCTTCTTTTTTTAGGGCAATCATTCTTTATGTGGCATTTCTTCTTGTAGTTGTAGCAAACATGTTCTTCACCTTTATAGTCCTTCTTTCGGTTTGATCTTTCAAGCTTCTAAAAAATTTGAAGTTCCTAGATATGAAGGCCAGCTTCTCATCGTCTGAATCGTCGTCTTCGCTTTCATCTTTGGAGATCTTTTGGTGATGTGCCTTGAATGCAATAGTTTTCTCCTAAGGCGTTGATTCTTCAAACTTCTTAAGATCCAGCTCATGTGTCATTAACTTCCCCATAAGCATCTCAAGAGTCATGATGGTGAGGTCGTTTTCTTCTATGATCGTCGTTGCATTTTGGTTCAAACTCTTGGTGAGTCCCCGAAGCACTTTGTGTATCTTTTCATGACTGTTATATTCCTTGCCAAGAGAAGAAAGAGGATTAACAATGTCAAGAAAACATGTAAATATTTATGTAATTGTCTCATTGGAATTCATTTTGAAGGCCTCATATACTTGTGTTAACCTAATAATTTTGATTTAAAAAGATTAAAATTAGAAAATTTGTTAAATTTTGAGTTCGAGGGATGAATCATCAATTTAAATTTTAAGGATAGAAATTGAATCTAAATGGAGGCTACGAAATTCTAAAATTTTAAATCTTAGAATATGTCTTATTGAATAAATTTTTGGTTATTTAAAATTTTGAAGAGTTTCTGATAAGGGTGGACTTGTATTTCTAAGGAATATTGATGAATTATAATTTCGAGGACAAAATTTTCTAAGGTGGGTTGGTTGCAAGCCCTCTGAATTTCAGGATTTATTTTTTGTATTTAGTAGTATTATTTATATTAAATAATATTTTAATTTTAATTTTAATTTTGGCTATAAAAAAACCTTTATCGTAGCTTTGATTTTAGAAGCACAACAATTGCCAATTTCTTAAAACAAAATTTCATATGTGTGATCTAGACGAGTCTACCTTCATTTAGACATATAATGTCCCACTCAAACGTGTCTTCTTGTCCTCTATTTTTATCATACAACTTTCGGGTCAAAAAGTCCATTACTATCTATCACCTACCGCAATACTGATGTCTTTTCGGATTGAAATTTTAGATCCAACTTTGACACAAACATTTCGACCAAATATATGATGGTATACTCTGAGCGTACTACACACGTCACTTGTGTTCTACTCAATTGAGTTTCCTTGTGTTACTTATACAAAAGTCATAAAAGATGTATTTTTGGGCTTCCAGAACCCATTCAGCTACCCTTACTCGAAATTAGCCCAATTAGAATTGGCAGAGCCTAATCTAGGTTTCCCTAACCTAATATGATTATTTTAGAATGATTTTTTATCAATATTTGTACAACCATCTTTGATGGAAATCCATGTTCAAATCCTCCATTCAAAACCTTTCCATTTTGAAACCCATTAAATCTTTTAAGAGACACAGTCGTTCGTTTGGCGTGTGGAGCACCGAAACCAAGCCGAAACTTCAGCCATAACGAGAATTCTGAATCAGCGGTGTAAGACCCCTTCCAAAAATTTTATTAAATCGAATTTTCTTTTATTAGAAAACATTTTAAATTTTTGGTTGGCATAACATTAGTATTTATATTATTAATGATGAAGGATACTTTCTTACTTACAACTATAGGGTTGATATACGATTGTATGGGCCTAAGCCCATTTAGTAATTAATGTATTAGGCTTTCAATCCATATATTATTGATTAATTACTTTTGGTCTTCAGCCGATATACTACATATTGGACTTAGCCCAGCACCACCCCGTACCCAAGAGACCAACATTAGCACAACAATCCATCATATCTTCACCAACACAGACACAATCAACTTTAGGATTCATCTGCTTTTTAATCCTTCCTAATCCTTTATAAGTACCAAACCATTCCCCTACTCATATATCCCTAAGTAATTAAATTAGTATGGTCATAGTACCCATAAATCAAACTCCCTAGGAATTAAAAACCAATAGCAACATGTAATTCCACGGGCCATCTACCTACTGGACTCTTTCCGGCCCAAGCCAAATTAATGCCGCTCTGAATTCCTAAGGCAACTAATGTGATAAAACCCTAGGATTGCTACAACGCCGCTTTCCTCCTGCGAGCAACACACACCAGCCCCTCCATCTTTCCCTACTTCCAGTGCTGGCCACCTCTCACCTCCTATTTCTTCCTTTCCCCCTCCAGTCTTACTCATCACGCAACCACCGTCGAAAAATGTCCCCGACGTCTGGGTTGTCACCCAGGCCTGATGTGCGGTTTTGAAGCAAGCAAGGATGCTCCCCTGGCCGGTCGTTGGCCGTCTTCGATCCGGTGCAGGCCGGTGTGCACAATTCTCTATTTTTCCAGTAGCTTCGCTGCCATTACCATTTTTCTAAATAGGAATAATTTTGTCATTTTGCACGTATTTTAACATTTCTTAATTAGTTTAGGAAGACTCCTTAGGAAGACCAAAGAGTAGTCTTCCTAATTACTAAGTTGTCCTTATTAAAGTTAATGAACTATTTTTAATTAGTATAATGTATGTAAGGGTATTTTCGGAATTCAAAAGTTTCACCATCTAAGTTTTTCTATTATATAGTAGAATAGATTTTGAATATTTATTTACAAAATATTGTTTATAATTATTGATTTATATTGTTTTAGTTTTTACGGTTAGTGGCTAACCTAAGTGTTAGACTTGTGTTAATGAACCGGTTAGCCTAGACACTAAACTAGAGCCCACTCGTAGACTAACTTATTGGACTAGACCCATTTGGCTCATTAGTCATGACCAATTAGTTATAATAGAGATTAGAATATTGACTGAAATAGGTCCAAACCCTCTCATGCAACTAAATAGCTGCATGACAACAATTAGAGGGCTAAATTGACTTTTTAGATTAGCTATAACCTAGCTATATATCCGACCATATGAGGAGCCTCTCCATTTCATTCCATAGCCTCCTTCTTTCCAAATTTGGCATTCTTCCCAAAAATAGAGCCATTTCTCCATCAATCTCTTCGAAATCCCACTCATTCTTCTACCTATTCCACTCATTCTCTACACTAGAAGGAGTCTAGAAGGACCTTGGAGAATATGAGCAAGGAGAGGATTCTATTTGCTAGGAGCTACGTGTCCGGATCGTGTCCATTTGGCTTTTTTATTTGAAATCCATCTCCCAATATATATATATATATATATATATATATATATATATATATATATATATATATATATATATATATATATATATATATATAGACTCTATATGTGATATAAAACCCTTAGGAATTCACCCATGGACTAGGACTACCCATAGTAAGAGTTTTGAGACACTAACGGGTCTCTATTTGGAAGCTATAATGGATGTTATGCCATTTTTTGGAGGAATTTCGAGAATGGAACACCAAGTGAAGTGTTTGATATTAGGTTTGTTAGGCCTATTTAGATTAAATTTGGTTGTGCGTGTCTAGATTCGTGTCCACAAATAGATACGTATAGGTTGTGTCGTGATACGGTAGGACACATTATCAATTTGGGAATTTTTGGCCTCATACACTTATGGTGCACATGTGCTATTTCTACATGACACTTGACACTAGCCTAGAAATTCACTAATTATGTTTATCTATATTTTGGACTTGCCTCTGTGGTTTTGTCACGACCTGCACCCGGTATAGGGGCACGAGTGCGTAATAGCGCGCAGCCTACGTCGCAGAATCGGCGGTAGAATGTTGTTCTAGGTCGCTAACTATTAAACTCATACAATAATATAATGTACCAGTCATAGCTCTTAACTCCAAATGGAGGACAAGTATAATGCTATGGTAATACTCAATCACAGTCTAAAGCACGATAAGATATCACAGAAGTCTAAGTAACTATAAAGACTCAACAATAACAACAACAACTAAAATAATATCCAAATTCAAATCTCAAAAACAATGTCAAAATCTAAGTCTCAAATTTAAATAACAAATCTCCATTGTACTACAAGTCAAGAGTTCTAACAATGAGTCTAACACAAGTCAAATCTAGAATCTGGACCCATGGTAGCTATCCACTCCTCGGATCCGTAGTAAGTGGGACATAGATCCCTCGAGCAATCATCTGAAAAATTTATTCAGTCAGGATGGAACGAGCAAATCTCCTCTAGCAGTTCCAAATAAATAATAAAGACTATAAAACAGTTATAGCAAGCAATACTTGATGAACATGGATAACTGAGATAAGAAATGAAATAGAACAGCAGTTTAACTAAGGTACAAGGAGAGTAGATATAATGAATCAGAAGAGCATGGTAATAGAGATTGTATAGAGATAACTTAACGAGAGCGAATGTGATGTGAATCCAGGCAGTACAGTGTGAGTCCAGTGTCAATCCGGTACAAGACACTAAACCAGTGTGTTTGAAATATCGTTTTCGATATATAAACTATAAGGGGTAAATACGGCACATCGCATGCTTGGAAAGCGTGCAACGGCTATCTTTCCAGATTAGACCAGTAGTGAATACGGTACGTCGCACGCTTGACCTAGCGACGACAGTTAACTTTCCAGATTAGACAAGTAGTGAATACGGCACGTCGCATGCTTGACCTAGCAGCGACGGCTATCTTTCCAGTAGGAGTAGTTCCAGTATGGTTGGGAATGTTTACATGTCTACTCGAGTATTTTTTTGTCCCAACAAGTACAAGTGAATCAATATCCCGACACGTAAATTGAGTACAAGTCTAGCCATAAAGTATATAATGCATGTAGGTGGTTCCAGTAGGTGATTCCAGTGAGTGATTCCAGAAATAGAGGCCAAACAAGTATAAAATGTGTGTCGCATGCAATGGATCCATAAATACCAATCCGTGGTGTGTCAAAGAATCAAATAAAACTATTCTAGAAGCTGAATCATAATAATCATCAAGTAAATAAAAACTATCTGAGAATGTACTCGCCTGCGGTCCAGCGCAATGGATGATGACCGATGCCAAAATGGTGTCACACAAACCTATATATAAGATATACAGGGTTATTTGGTGTTCTAGAGTAACAGTATATTTAAATACACTAATTACATGCTTCTAGGCAATTCCTAGGTCAAAGAAGTCAATTTGGTCTATATCAGTCAACATCTAGTTAAGGCTAGTCAATTAGCTATTACTCGTATATATATATATATATATATATATATATATATATATATATATATATATATATAGTATCTTAAATTACATTAAGACCTATATTAACTTAGCCATAATACTATATTACTCTAATATCACAAGATAGAAGGTATTCCCAATACCTTGACCATTCACTATACCCAACTACATAATATACTACTCAATATGCATGCCCCCTAAAATAGTCTATTACATTCTATATGTAAACCTATGATCTAGTACCCTTACAATATGTTTGATTTTACGTATATATAGAGAGATAGATAGATAGAAGAATAGATACTTAGATAGGTAGGAAAATAGTCAGATATGAAACACATGTATTCCCCTCATCCTCTTTATCGCACTATATTGTAACTGAGTTTCACCCTCACTGATCCACTCACTGCTCTCACACCTTTGACACTGGTCATTAGTCACTCCACTATGCACATTCCACCACCCAAGACTGATACAGAGGTAAAAGAGGCTCCCATCTGCATTTTAGGACTGATATAATATGACAGCATATAGGTAAAGGGGCTCATCACTGGTATGCCTCAACTGATACACCCTAAACACCCAGGCCTCTACTATGAGACTGAACAACATATAATAACAAGATAGATAGGAATAGTCTATTACATTCTATATGTAAACCTATGATCTAGTACCCTTACAATATGTTTGATTTTACGTATATATAGAGAGATAGATAGATAGAAGAATAGATACTTAGATAGGTAGGAAAATAGTCAGATATGAAACACATGTATTCCCCTCATCCTCTTTATCGTACTACATTGTAACTGAGTTTCACCCTCATTGATCCACTCATTGCTCTCACACCTTTGACACTGGTCATTAGTCACTCCACTATGTACATTCCACCACCCAAGACTGATACAGAGGTAAAAGAGGCTCCCATATGCATTTTGGGACTGATATAATATGACAGCATATAGGTAAAGGGGCTCATCACTGGTATGCCTCAACTGATACACCTTAAACACCCAGGCCTCTACTATGAGACTGAACTACATATAATAACAAGTAGGGTCTGCACAGAGTCAATTTTGGACTGGTAAATGGAGTAATATGGACTGAAACATATATGGGTGAATGCAAAAAAATAGGGAAACTGATATATTAAGAAAATAGGACTGAACTGGTATGCCTCAACTGATAGACCCTAAACACCCAGGCCTCTACTATGAGACTGAACAATATATACTAACAAGTAAGGTCTGCACAGAGTCAATTTAGGACTGATACATGAAGTAATATGGAATGAAACATATATGGGTGAATGCAAATAAATAGGAAAACTGATATATTAAGAAAATGGGACTGAACCATTAGCTAACAGCTACTATGGACTGAACTAAAACCTAGGTCGGGCTGATGCAAAGAGAGATGGAACCATCACCTGAACCTAGTGTTAACTAATACCAAAATCTCAACATTAGACATTAAGGACTGATACATACATGGGTTTAAAGGACTGAACAGACTCATCTTGAGCCTCTCTCCCTACTCATATACCTGATACCCACATCTCAAGTATTGACTTGAACATAAAGGACTGATGTATAGAAGTGTGTCAAGCCTCTACCCTAATCTAATTAAACTCATAAAAAGATGAACCAAGGACTGAACATAAGTATAACAAAGATTGAACATTTAGAAATGATATAAACAATGAAGAAGGGGACTGTAACATAACTTTATAACTAATACATTATACTAACCTTCTAGTCCAAACCCCTACATACCCAGCCCTATTTTATTTTATCTAAACCACTGTTTCTTAACTGACACCCTCCTCCCTTTACTGTTTTCAATCCCAACCTAATTACCTACACAACTCCTCATACTCAGTCCAAGATAGGCCAATGCATGTTCCCCTTATTCCCCACTTCAAAGCAACAGGGAGTTAATCCCTTTGTTGTTGCAAGCTTTGCAATTTGCTTGCTGCTTGTTTATCTGCCAGAGCCTAACTCATCATTAGCTGCTTATGCTATAGCTAGCAGTTGACTGCTACTAAGCCCAAGCTTAACTCCCCTTCCGAGACACTCTTCCCATACTCACATAGGACACGCATTTCGTAACTCACCCCTTACATCACTGATCAGTCCACAACTCTTCACACTCACACTTATATATACAAATATTAGTTTTCAGTTTCCCTTCTCAAAAGACTGATACGAATATAGACATATAACTGATGCCTAAGCCTGATGCTGCAATACATAATATGTGGCTGAAATAAGACTAATACAAAAGGGATCAAAAGGACTGAACTAAGGAAGTAAGAAACTGGACTTATGGGAATATAATTGATACAAAGGGAAGATCTATGGTAACATGGACTGACCAAAACAATGTAAGGGCTGAATAATATCTATTGCCAGGACTGAGCAAAGCGAATAAAAAAAAGGACTGTTTCACTGATACCGAAAGAAAAAATATTTGGACTGCTCTTAAACAAACAGTGGACTGAATCATGGTTAAATGGGACTTAACATAGTGATTGTAGCCAATGCAAACTGAAGGACAGAACTATAGGATATCCTAGGACTGAACAAATGGGAAAGGAGACTGAACTTCAATTTAGAGGAAGACTGAACCAAACTAGACTGAATCACATGGGAATTAAATCAAACAAGGACTGACACTCAAAGATGCAGGGCACTGAAAATATATGTATCCAATTTGAGCCCTCCACTCAAACCTCTAAGTGGCATTAGAATAGTGACTGAACCTAATAACAAATCCTCCATCCATATACTCTTGACTGATACATAAGTTATTAGGTGATGAACACTACTAAGATCATGCAAGGATTGACCTTGAACAAGGGGTTTAAACCTTATAGTCAGTGGACTGATACAAGAGATTTGAACAACTACCCTACTGATACTAAAGTCCAATATCTGACTGGTCACACATGATATACAGGGACTAAGGGCTGATCAGTTGGGCGGACTGAAACAAATATACATGATAGGACAGAACAGTAGGTATATACCCAGACTGACCAATATCTACAACTAAGGACTGAACAGGCAAAATGGGACTAATATAATGGAAAGGTAGGGACTATAATAAATATCCTATTAACTGAACATTTAATGAATCAAAAGCTAAGCTAATAAAACAGGGACTGAATAATCATTCAGAACTAAGTGAACACTCAACTTCATGTGGACTTATCTCAAGGCAATGGTTGATACAACCAAATTAGCTAAGGACTGAACATTAGAGTACATCCTAGGACTGAACACAAAGGAAGGGATAGAACACTATGGTAGGACTGAACAGTAACAGTGGGCAGTACACTAATCAAGACATGACTCATATGTGCCAAAACCCCCATTTAAAAATAACTACTTCTATAATACTCCTATATGCTAGATAATCACACCAATACTAAATCTATAGCAAAACACTCCTAAACCAAACGTTAAAATTAGAATTTAGAGCATTGACGTTCTTTGAGTCATTTTGACAAACACTTGGCGTGTGTATCGGATATGTCCATGATACGCACCCTAAATAGATTCGAACTTGGCCCCAAGATCACCCACATGTTCTAAATCACCATAAGAGCCTAACAAACCCTAGAAATCTTATTCTCGAAAATTTCCCAAAATGGATCAAAACACAAAGGGGAAAGTCTCTAAAAGAGAGAAGGATGAGTCAAAACTCTTCTTCATGACAATTCTAATGCACGGGAGTCCCTAATGAATGCCTCTACACTAATTTGATGGAAATTAATGGGTTAAAATATTTATACCAATTGGGAGATGGATTCCCAATGAAAATGGATCCAAGATTCAAAGTCCTTCAAGCTCCAAGTGCTCTAATCCCTCCAAGCCTATCAATAGAGTCTTCTCCTCTCTAAGAGGAAGAGAATGAGACCAATTTGGGTCAATTTGGAGAAAATTTGGTGGTAGGAGAAATTGGGGAAGAACCTTCCAAATTAGGGTTAGGGTTTTGAATGAAAGGGGAGGAAGATGATGAAGTGGGACTATTTAAGGAGAGTGGGCTATCATTAAGGGTTTATTTTAGGGTTTGGTTAAGTTGGAATGTCCATTAAGCCCCTCTCTAAGTCATGACAAGATTAGAAAATAAACCTTCCTTCCTAATTAGGTATTTAGTCAAACCTTCTAACTAATCCTTCTAATCTAGTTAGAGACTAACTAAAGTTCAATTAGGCTAGTCCTAATCATCTAGTTGGGTGGTCAGGACAAGTTGGTTTGGGTCCTCTAGGCTTATTAACTACTATTCTAATCTAAATGCTAACCATTATCCATATTCAAAAATATAACACGTACCATATTAATTATTTAGATAATTAACCAAAATATAAATTTTAGTTTTGAAAATTAATTTATCACTCAAGATATAATATGAAATCAAAATAATAAAAAATAATTAGAAAAAAGTCAAAAATATCCCTGTTCAGGAAAGTGGTGGTTACAGGTTTGTTTGGAATCGGATAAGGTTCGATGAAGGTATCTTGGCCGTATCGCAACTGTATCGTAGATTAGTGTGATATCGGGGTTGTGCACACCAAGTGTTCAAATAAATTGCTATGTTAGCTTCATGTACACTAATTAGCATTACTCATACATAATTTGTATTATTTAGGGTATATATTGATATGTATAATATAATTGGGTGTTATACATATGTATATCCCCATATACATATAGACATGTTTAGGCTGGCATAGGAGTTGGGTTCTTGTCAATAAGCTATGGGGTTTCTCTTGCAATTGTGAGTGTAGTATCTATAATATAAAGCACAGCAGGTTTTTGGTCGGACCCATGTGCTTTGGTTCAACGATGATGAAATGACTAAATTGTCCCTCTCTCTATAAGAGAGGAGGAGGTCCCATGTTGGGTGCAGAGCAACCGGTTGTTCCAATGGTACCCCCTCCTCCAGCTCCTCTTGTACCGTCCCTCCCTCCGCCGCCTCCGCTCCATCCTTGCCCACGCCGTCGTCGTCAGCCTCTTCCGTAACCCCTTCGTCGCAAGCAGCCTCCTCCGCCGTGCCGCCGATACCGACCCTTTCTTCGCCGCCTCCCTCTTCTCTGCCATGACCAACCCCAACCCCAGCCCCTTCTCCTTCAACACTGCCATCGCCATCTCCGCCGACCCACTCTCCATCTACTCCCAAATTGTCATAGCTGCTTTCCAAAAATTAATGTATTAATATTTTATTATATTTCCATCTAATTAAATATTTTGCTCTAAATTTTTTTATAGATATAAACAATAATTGATGTAATAATAATAATAAAAAAATTTCATTCTTATTATTATTTTTTTAAAATTTTATTTTAAAACCCTAAAGAAAAAAAAAGAATTTTTTTTTAATATTTAGAGAAAGAGAAAGGAGCAGCCCTCACCTGCACCCTCTCTCCCTCTCTGTCGGTTCTCTCTCTCTCTCCTGGACCATCTCTCACTCTCTCGATCTCTCTTTCCCTCTCTCGGTCATCTCTCTCTCTCTCTCTCTCTCTCTCTCGAACACTCTCTCCCTTTCTATATATTTCTTCCTCTCTCACTCTCACCTCCCTATCTCTCTCCCTCTCGAAACACTCTCTCTCTCTCTACTGTTGCTGTTGCTGCCACTGCTGCTACTGTTATTGTGCTGCTGCTGCTGCCGCCGCTGCTGCGGCCATTGCCGGCGTCGTCCGCCACCGCCGACCGCCCCGGCCGGCTGGCCCCCTCCTGACCGCCACTTCCCATACCACCATCTTCATCTCCACCTCCAACATCATCACCACCACCACCTTCAAAACCTAACCCCTTCTTCAAAAAAAGGGGAAGAAGAGAGAAGAAGAAGAAGCTCGAAGAAGGAGTTGGAAGAAAAGGATATCAAACCCTATTCCCCAAATCCAAATCCCTAATTTTCCAAGGCAAGTCCTCTTCCTCTTCCCTACTTCAATTTATTCAATTTTGTCAAGTTGCTATGATCCATTCGAATTAAATGATGTTTACTATATATCAGTGTTGAATTATATAGATTTCACGGAGTAGTATCATGGACACGCGAATCGGATATGATTCGGACACGTAGACACGGTTAATTAGGGATTGTAGAATGGACACACGAATCGGATACGGTTCAGACATATTGACATGGGTGTATGTGCATTTATATAGTTTAGATAAATATATATTTGAACTCCATCCTTTCTTCCTATTTCGAATCAAAATTTTTTTGTTAAAAACTCTATTATAGGTTATAGGCTATGGTAGATATAAATTAAATATAACATGGATATATGATTTTGATTGAATATAGACACTCGGACGCGACCGCAGGACACGGAATCGATACGGCTCGGTTTTGTAATTATATGTATATATTAAGATGGTGTATTATTAGTGAATCATGGTTATTCAACCTTTAACTTTAAATTTTGATCTTTTATAAATTTATAAGGTTATTTATATGCCAAATTTTGAACACATATTTTGGATACAATATGGACACATCTACACAAGAATATGATTTATGGTATACGTTAGGCCTTTTTTTGGTTAATATTCAAGTTAAATTAGTTTAAATCCTGGATATTATGAATTTATGTATACATACGTATGCGTGGTACGACACAGACACCCGAACTATGATTCGGCATGACTCGCCAATATGATTTTGACATAATAAATTTTTAAATATATGATATGTTGATGCTAGACTTGATATGTATTCGGATATATATCGAGATTTGAATTTTATGGGTAAATATTATGATATATGTAAACAATTATGAAATTGTGAAATGACTAATTATGTTCATCATTCAGGGTATAATGATACTTGGGTGTTATATTAAGTAAGATTCAAATTTAAGATAGTAAAACAAATTACTAGACTCAATATGGTATAGTTTAAATTCTACTAATTGATCTTGAATTTATATTTATTAGTCACTATATAATTTTTCTTGGAATAGAAAATGGCTTTCCAAAATTGTTTTGGGCGTAGATGGCTAGTACAAGATATTTTTGTTTTGAAACACTAAAGTAGGAATATATAGACGCCCTTAGAAATTATTTTTTATGCATAATACAAGGTCATATCATCTATATTTTTTTTTAAACTATACTTTGATTTTTAATTTTCAACGTTTAGTAAGTTTGAATTGTTGTAATGGATCTTATGGAATTAGGAAACTCCACAAACGACATATAGGTACTATTCAATTTATTTCAAATACAATTCATTCTTGTGAATTATGGTTACTAACAAGAAATGCTAATTTTTCTTGTGTTTGTGATAAGCGTACCAAAGTGCTAACTAATTGCTCTAAATTATTGCTGTAAATTGGTAAGGAATGCTAAGCACGCTTGCCAGGTAAGAAACAAGAAACTTTTGGCTTTTGAATTTTAATTTATAAATATATAACTATGTGTGATTCCGGTGTTGAGGGTTGCTGCACCGAAGGGGTCGGTGAACCCGAATTATTACCTGCGTGGTTCCGGTGTTGAGGGTTGCTCCACCGAAGGGGTCGACGAACCCGAATTATTACATGCGTGGTTCTGGTATTGAGGGTTGCTCCACCGAAGGGGTCGGCAAACCCGAATTATTATCTGCGTGGTTCCGGTGTTGAGAGTTGCTCTACCGAAGGGGTCGGCGAACCCGTATTTTAATTATACATTATATATTGTCTCTTGTAAATTTTTGGAGTCGTCCTAAACAAAGGAGACCCTACTGAAATTTTTAAAAATTTCAAGAGAGTTAAATTCCTGACTTTTGAAAAATATCGGATTAGCCCTTAAGACCTAAAATCATTTATGAAGCATTGGGCGGGGAAGAACAACCTGGATATTCCTAAATAGTCCCGTAGCATAATAAAATTAAAAAGCTGATCAGTAAATTTCTACTCATTCGTAAGGCCGTGCGAATGGAGTTTGTGAGGCTTAGCTCACGTATTTTTCGTTTGCTCAAGGGAGGCAAACTAAGCCCAAAGGAGGCTCTTGTTTTTGTTTGCTCAAGAGAGACAAACTAAGCCCAAGGGAGGCTCCAGATTATTGCTTCTATTTCGACAGTAACATTGAATAGGTGATTGTTAAGCCCAAGGGAGGCTCCAGGCCGGATACTAAGCACCGTGTCGCCAAATTCACAGCCTGATCCCAGGTTAACGGGATTGTTGATGGGAAACTATTTTATGAATGTTCAGGGATTGTTCTCCAAATTGCATTGTATTTTAGGGTTAGCCCAAGGAAGGCAATTTCAATTTTGTCTAAGGGAGGCAATTTCAGTTTTGTCCAAGGGAGGAAATTTGAATTTATGATAAGCTCAAGGAAAGCTCGGAAATTTTACATCTACATTGGCAAGTAACATCGGGTAGATGAATTTTTTTAGTCCTTCAAAGAAATTTACCCCATTTTAAATAAAGTCAAAAAGGACGTTTATACTACTTATGTGAATAAAAATTATAACAATGTAAAATTGCATATTCCTATTTTCTTATTAGGAATTCTTTATGTTTCATTCCTTATTATATTTTTCCTTAAGCGTTTTTTTGGCCTAGGACTTGCTTGTCGTTTCTATACGACCTAGTATTGTTCACTAGGTTTTGTAACAGTGTACCAAGTAAAGCCGCTATCAGGTACTGAAGGACAACTGGAGATCAAGGACGTGTTGATATCATTGAAGACGTTCAAGAATTATTTTTATCTACTTGTTTAAGGTATAATTGTATTATTTACTATTGGGCTCAAAATTGTACTGGGTAGAAATAGTTATGCTCATGTTCAAATTAGTTAGAATGTCTTAGTTTCAGACAATTGCTGACTTATATTCATGTAAGTTATGACCTGTTTTTACCTATGCACGAACCCTACGGGCGACAATCACGAATATGGGTACTGGCGTATTCGTATGTCGCGTAGCCTGGGGATGACATTACGTACCCGGCTCGCTATAAATTTGGGAAGCGGGACGTGACACAAATGCTCCGCCATCGCGTCCCTCTCGACTCCCACACCTTCTCTTCCTTGTTCAATACCACCGCCGCCGCCGCCGCCACCGCCACCAGGTCGCTCCATGCACACACCCTCCTCCTCGGATTCCGGTTCGACCACTTCGTGCAGACCGTCCGGCTCACCACCTACTCCCGATACGGCTGCACCGACCGCGCCCTGCGGGTGTTCGACAAAATACCGCACAGGGATGTCGTCTCCTGGACCGCCGCCGTCTCGAGCCTTGCCGCCCTCGCACGCCCCGCGACGGCGTGCGACGGCCCTGCGCATCTTTGGCTCCATGAGGCCCCACGCCGTCGCGAACGTCGCCACCGTGGTCTTTGCCGTATCCGCCTCCGCCAGGCTCGGATCCCTGGCGCTGGCCCCGTGCATGCATGCCTACGTCGAGAAGGCCGAATTCGGAGACCGCGTCTCCATCCGAAACTTTCTGGCGCTGGCTACATGCCTACGTCGAGAAGGTCGGATTCGTGTCTGTGCCATTATGGCACGGGTTATCCACTAATAGACACATAAGGAGGGGGTGCCTATACCTACCTTCATATGTGGGAAGCCACCATGGTAGAACAGACTTACATAGACTGTAGTTGGGGGGCACTGATGTAGTGCACCTATAAGCACTACCTAGCAGTAGCGACTAGTGTTTTGGAAAGAAATTGGTATAGATGTAGAGGGATAGGCCCATATATAAAGTTAGGCATGTGCTTAGGCAATGCACTAATGCATTGAACTTGTGTGGCAATCACTAAGAAGAAGGAGGGGATTAGAGTGAACTGGAAAAGAAATAAAGCTATTGCAGCATGTGCACACTTGTGCACCTGTGTACTGGGCAGAGGGAAAGGAGCCTTGGGCCTGTGCAAACTGCTGCAGCGGGGTTCATGTACAGGCTTGAAAAGGAAATGCCATACAGCAGTAGGTATGCTATTGAGTAGGGGGTTTGAATAGGATGCAGGAGTAGTCAACAGCTTGGTATGTGTAGGAGAGAATTATCTCTGCAGTAGCAGGTATAGCAGGGGTAGAATAGGTGCAGGACAACATCTACTAACCAAGGCGGGGCAGTAGCAGATTGCTATGGCGCAGCAGCAGTTTAGGTAGACACAAGCAGTGTTCACCCATGTAAAGCACTACAATAGGTAGTGTAGGCAGTAGTACATAGGCACAAGCTTGCACTACAGTAACAAATTAACTACTAGGCCAAGCAGTAGCAGTGACAGCAGTATGGGTTTCCAGGTTGGGTGTGTGTGTGCACACACCTACAGGCAATGGGTGTAATGTCCCGTTCCGTACGACGCATTACGCTGAGATGTTGACTCAATGAGTCACGTTGACTGAATGAAATGTATCGATACGAATCGATACGAGAGTTACGTTGTCCCGAGCAATGTATCTAATTAAGTCGATACGAAGAGTTGCCTTGTCCCAAAGAATGCATCGAGTTGAATCGATGCAAAGCGCCGCATTGGCTCGAAGGATAAGTGCGTTGAGACGGTTCAAAAATTCTAATAAATTAAATCGACCAAGGCGCAAGTCCGAATCGATGCAAGTATTGATTTTAGTTGGTTTTATGTATAGTCTATGCGTTTACGCTAAAATATTAGAGGTTGATATTTTGCCTTATTCAGTAAGGGGTCGGCAAAACCAAATCGTCGCCTTGCGACGGACTGGGACTTGGGCATGGTAAGCCAAATCGGACGTATAATTCAATGAAGCATGAAGTGCTCGAATGGCTAAGTCAGGAGAGTTGGTCGTGCAACGAATTTATAAAATTAAGCCGCATCGGCTCGGCAAAATGACAAGGCGTATCAACTCAACGTGGGAGGATTGAATCTTCTTTTTACTCCTTCATGCCTAAGTCAGAGTATATCTTTGTATGCTAAGTTAACCTATCGATACCACGGACGTGGTCCGATCGGAAGATAAATCGTAGTGTGTGTCGAACACTAGTTAGAACAATTGAAATGAAACGTGCATCACATGTACGAGTCACTATGGAACATTGGATATCGCAAAGGCGAGCGCCTTGGTGCGCAAGCCGTAAGAACATGGGATAACTGTATTTCGGTGAGTGTCTTCGTGCACGAGCTATTCCGTCCCTTCGTGCACGAGTTAGAAGGCTAGAACATTGAAAGACAACAGGCGAGCGCCCTAGCGTGCAAGTCATGAACATTGAACACTAAGGCATAGAACATGAAAATACGGTTTCGATGCGTGCAGCAAATGTACGACGCGAAGGAAAGATGATAAATATGTCGAAACGTGCCTACATGCACAAAGATCATAAAAGATGGCTTTATTGTGAAAGAATACAGTTGTGGCATGAATATGACGGAACTGTCAGATATGACATAATACCTCGAAATGTGTTCGGGACCTTTGGGTCGTTCGGTTAACGAACATTGAGTTGACGCATGATGCCAATGAACATTGAAACGAAGTATGAAATCTAAGAACATAGAAAGTTAATGGAAGAAATACGAGATGATAAAGTCTGAGTCTCGGACTCAAGACTATGTTTGGTTGTTTGATAAAGTTTGAGCCTCGGCTCTAGACTATGTTTGGTTGGTTGAATAATAGGGCGTTGTATGGTCGAATAAACTTGAGATAATTGTGATAATCTTCCGAACACGGAATGTTCCCTCCGAATGGGTGCACAGGGGCACCCGAACCGTTCGGCCTAGGAGGGATATAATCTTTGATAGGCGCACATCTGTAAAGTCGATTAGCACCCGATTATAGATGTGAAAAGCCACAAATGATGGTAGGTACGCGGTATGTTTCGGTTGTTTGGGATAGCAACCCAACCCGTGAAATGCCGGGCTACCCAAATTTGAGAAAGAAGAAAGAAATGAGAGAAAGAAAAGAAAGAAAGAAAAGATAAAGAGAACGCCTTTAGTCCATTCTTGTGCGAATATGCCAACGACCATCATATAGTTTGTAACACCCCAGAACCAGAATACTGGAGAGCGGGGGCGTACATAGCCAGCTACGTATATTGAAGTGCAACCTACCTCGCTATACGATCACGGCAGTCTAGATACATGAGGGTTTAACTACAAGCCAATAGTCTCTTATGGTCATGAACAAGCCTATTGTCTCAATCTCAAGCAAACAATAATAGTTACAAGATGTCAGAGCACCAAATATATAATAGCAAGGCGTCTCATACATTACATATTGGATGATCATGAAGCTAGTCGTATAAAATGTCAAGACTAGCAAGAGTTCAGTCATACATGATCAATCCTAGGATCTGTCAATCATGTTATAGCCCGTAGGCAGACAGTAAATAAGGTGCAATACGAGCTAACACGTGCTCGCCGGCTAAACGCCTCAAAAGAATAATTTTTATAATAAAGTGAGAGGACAAAAAGAAATCCACTCGTTACCAGGGTTACACCTGGTGGTCGCCATCTGGCTGGAAGACAGGTGGATCCTCTGGTGCTGCTCCAATATCTGGCTACACAAAACCAGCTGGGTCAGACCCTAAAAGAGCAAGTACCACAAATGAGGCTTCACATAGGAACTAAAACCAGCATATCACAATAGAATATTAAAGATAAATAATAAATAAAGAACTGATAATAATCGAGATAACAACAGTAAACTGAGTACGAAGAAACCATTCAAGTAGCCAGATCACAACCCTTAAACCAAACAAGGACCGGGGTTGCAGTCCTTCACCTGAATAGAAATCCATCTCAAATACTATTGGTACAGTGAAGACAATAAACGAAGAGGATACAGAAATGCTCTGGAAGCCAGGTTACAACCCTTAAACCAAACAAGGACCGGGTTATAACCCTTCACCTAAACAAAACTGAACCCCTAATCTTTATTGGTAAGGCCGGTATAAACAATCATGGTATTAAGGTAAGATAAAACATGACGAACATGGCATGGGGTTGAAATAAGACAATAAATGAAGAAAGGACACAGAACTACTCCGGGAGCCAGGTTACAGCCCTTAAACCAAACAAGGACCGGGGTTGTAACCCTTCACCTGAACAGAACTGGACCCCCGATCGTTATTATTAGTGCAAGCATCAATAACCATGTCATGTTACAATCTTGCACAGGATCAGGATAAGACTAAGCTGGAATAAACTCCATCCAATCAATTAAGGCCAATCAATAGTACGGCTTGATACTTTTAACTAACTAGGGTTATCACAAGCCTAGTTACTAACAAGATGCAATGAGATTATCCCCACAACCACAGGCCCTGTAGACCATCCGATTATCCAGGTCGAATGTCCGTTTATAAAGAATGTAATACGTGACTGTGTGCTGGAAATGTGCCCTACTCGTCGGTAGGCTACAAGTCCACTTGAGCGCCCAGATAACGGGATTGCCTGTAGCTGAAAAATCTCTTCATGACTACTGGATTATTCTAGTTATTACCCTTAGTTGAATTCAGTAGGTACCCTGACCGTGGTATTCAGGGGTCATTATCCTAGACATGATGTAAGACAAGACTGGTTTATTTGTACAAGCACATTCGTCCATGGTATCAAGAGGAGGGTTACTAGTATATCGAGATAGCCGTCGCAACAGCGTTCCGGATTACATGTCATGTTTACTTGTCAAGAGTGCACCACGACGGGTCACTATCATGCTCTATCCTTACATTATAATAAATGAGAAAACTTGCATAAAATAGCTAATAACATGTTCTTGAAGCCAAGGAAAAGATCTACAACTTTCATGTTAGAAGTTGGGGAAAATTCGGGCCACAATTCAGCCAAATAGGACTTAAAACAGCCAAAAACAGCCAAAATAGGCCCTATGCAGCATTCTACGGCACTATTCATCCATGCGGCTACGGCACTATTTGTAATATTCCTATTTTGAAGTACATATTTGACCGTATTATTGTATTTGGAGGATTTTAATTTTTGGGGTATTCTTCAAATTTTTATTATTTTCTTGGAGTAATTTTATCCTCATTATTATTATTATTATTAATTTTCTTGTTCCTAATCTATCCTCCAAAATATCTACTCCCCTATCTCTCTTGTCATTTCACTCCCTCACATCATCCCTCTCTCCTTCCTCATCTTTTCTACTCTCACCTACTCCCCTCACTTTTTCCTTACAGGAGAACACCCCCCCTTATTTTTCCTCTCTCTCTTCACTCTTCCATTCAATTCTCTCTCTTTCTCACCCTCTCCCCGAGCCCTCTCTACCCCGAAGTCTGGCCCGACCAGCTTCGTCGCGGCCGCCACCACTACTGCTCCCACCACCACTTCTACGACCATCATCATCATCGTCGCCACCCCCCCAGGCCTCCGCTGCGGTCGCCACCAACAGCACCGCCCTCACCGCCATCTCCTCCGCGGCCTTCGGCCCCCTCTGGCAGCGCTACCGTCTCCCCCACTTTCTGCGACCACCACCACTTCTTCCAGCGCCGCCCCCATCCTCATCATTGTCGTCGCCTCCATTGTCTCCTTCAAGGCGACGAGCCCCGACCCCTCCTTCTCTCTCCCCTGTCGAAGGTCAAGCGCTGCCGGCGAGCCACCCCGACCTGGCTGCCCCGGTGAGCCCCGATCTCCTCCGCCCCTTCCTTTCCTCTTTTTTTCGACGGCCAACACCACCGCCGTGTCGTTGCCGCGCCCGGGCCAGCACCGCCTCCAGCGGTGGGACACCCTTGGGCCCCGTGCTGCTCGAGCAGTGAGCCAGCTTCGGGCTACGTGCTATTCGTGCCACGTACCTCGATACACGTGCTGCCTCGAACAGTGTGCTGCTCGGTTTGCATGCACCTTCTTGAGTTTTGTACGCCCTCGATTCACGTGCTGCTTGGGCAGCGGGACGCCTCGAGCCCTGTGCTGCCTCGGGCACCGTGCCCATTGGTTTGCGTGTTGTCTCATTTCTTGTGTCTCGATCTTTGTGCCCATCTCGATTTTTGTGCCGCTCCGATTCGCACACCCGTACCGATTTACGTGTCGCCTCGGTTGCTGGCCACTTTGATCTTCGTGTCGCATCGATTTATGTGCATGCATCGATTTGCATACTGCATTGCTACGTGTGCCACCTTGGACTTTGTGCCATCTCGGTTTGCATGCATATACAGATTTACGTGTCACCTTGGTTTGTGTATCACCTTGGACTCCGTACCGCATCGATTTACGTGCGTACCTCGATTTGTGTGCCGTATCGATTTAAGTGATCCTTGGACTTTGGGTCATTTCGATTTACGTACTCGTCTCGATTTGCGTGTTGCGTGATTCGTGGACCATGATATTCATGATTTTCTTCGATCTACGTGTGCATCTCGATTTACGTACACGTGTTTCCCGTTCATCTTGATATTCGTGCCATCTTGAATCTCGTGTGCGTCTCGATATACGTGTATGTCTCGGTTTATATGTCCGTATCGATCCGCGTACCTCAGTTTTTGTGCCCGATCCCTGCACTGCTTACGGGACCCACACGGTATAGCCTTCTGCCATCTCTTGTGATTATTCTGTTATTTTATTATTTGGTGTTGATGACTATTTATTATGTGTTCTGAGGATCTCGATTGGCATGGTAGCTTGGATCGTGACTGCCGAAGACTTGCTTACCTAGCCGAGCCCTCTAGGCAAGTATACCTTGCTCATCGGCGGCTCTTTCCATCTTTCCTGGATTTTATTGTATTTAATTTATTGTAAATTATATAACCATGAGTAGTGTAGCTTAGCAGTAGAACTGCCATGATAACCTAGACTAGCTTGGTCTGATACTGGGATAGACCGTATCGGACAACTCGGATGGGTCATCCACACCTTCGAGGACACGAGCACGACTCACTTGTACGGATTGTCCCCATATGCCCCGTGTCCGACTCGCAGTCGGGTAACGACTTTGGCTAACTTTACCTGTGGTGGTGATTGTGCTTGGGTTAGGGATTTATGGACATATGTTGTGGTGCGCCCTGCGAGGCGGTTATTTTATTATTATGCATGTTGGCTTGGCGCCAGTACGTATTGTAGCGCTGCTGGAGGCCGGGACTTAGTGTTCTCGGGTTTAATTGATTTCCAGTACGCATCGTAGTGCTGCTGGTAACTGAGACTTAGTGTTCTCAGCCTGCAATTCTGCGATTCTGCGACGGGTTGCGCCGAGTGGTTTTAGCCCCTATTCGTAGGGTGCTTCCATCCAGATTACAAAGGAGACTCTGTCAAATTTTTCCAGAATTCCCAGTTGGGAATTTGGTTCGAAGGATTATGCAGAACCATTCCATTGGTTTGCTGGACTGGACTCATATATGTTCTTCTTGGTATAGCATCCCTGATCCTATTGCCTGCTAGGTTGACTCCCGACTAGATTAGTCGCCTAGCATTATTGTCTGTCTTGTCCGCCGGATTGTGTAAGGAGAGTGGTTCTACTCGGGTGAAGGTCTGCAACCCTGGTCCTTGTTTGGTTTAAGGGTTGTGGATCTGATCTAGAGTGGTTCACGCAATCCTTGCCTTTTCGACGGTATCACTCATTGGACTCTTGACCCGTGATCCTTCTTTTCAGATGGTGTTCTAGTTTAGTTTGTTATCCCACTGTCTGTCCTGTCCGCCGGATTATGTAAGGAGAGCGGTTCTACTCGGGTAAAGGTCTGCAACCCTGGTCCTTGTTTGGTTTAAGGGTTGTGGATCTGATCCAGAGTGGTTCACATAATCCTTGCCATCTTCCGACGGCGTTGATTAGTGTTGACCCATGTGTTGGGATTATGATCTTATTCGAGGATTGACTATGAGGAGATATGATATTGAGATAGTGATTATGGTAGACTAAGTGGATTCTTAGATAGTGTTACTAGTTCTTGGTGATGTTCTAATTTGATCAGATATGTCTTTGAGGACTTTTGGATTTTGATATTGGTGCGAGTGTCTCGCGGAACGAATAGAATATCGAGGATATCAATATATGATTTTTATTCGACTTCCCAAGCGCCCAAAACCTGGTTTGTATGCTATATCTTGGTGGTGGTAAGACTTATTTGCTGATAGCTTGTGATCATCGATTCAGAGGATTCTTGTGAGCCAGAGGGCCTAGCATTGTTAGGGGGATGAGCTTGGTATTTGGTGGTTGTCTTTATTGACGTGATATTAACTCCATCATGGAGGGAAGACTCTTGCTAGATTGATCTGGTGGATGGACCGACTTGATGATTGGAGCTGTAGGCTCCCATATATGCCTGAGATGTTATTATAGTAGAGGTTCTGATCTTGTACTTGACTAGATATCCATACCACGATGTGGGCAGATGGCTTCTTATGACTGACAGATTTGTCTTTGTCCCAGACATGACTACTTGTACCCGTGCTATAAGTCCAGCTTACCCGTTGAGGTACTGGCCCTGACCATGCACTGCGGTGCCCCTTGTCTACTGGCACTTTGAGGTGCTACTTCCATGATTATATGGCATTGCGATGCCATCTTGACATTCTAGCTATATTATATGATTACCTGTACGGGTACCTTGGTAGTTGGCCTATAGTCATAGCGTGGTTAGGATTGCTTGCTTGCTTGTTGCATAACACTAAGGATGGATCACAACTGGGACTATAGGTGCCGAGGTTGATTCTTACTTAGGGTTCTCGTACTGAAGTACGACATCTAGGAGGATGATCATGTGACCACGGCATGTGATTCCGGATAATTGTAGGGTCAATCTAGGCAACTTAAACTGGTAGAAACATTGGGGGGGAACGGAATCCCGAGATCTTGCATTACCAGCCTTATCCTAAACATTAGTCATGACCTGCAGGCTGGCCGCCATGGATATTGTTACCATTCGTACTAGTGGATGGCAATATCCAGCTACTTATGTACTATACATTATATACTTGGCATGCTCAGCACGGTAGCCTTACGAGGGACCGGTGGTGACATGCAAAGCCCGCTAGCCCTGCTGGGACGGCACGATCTGAAGATTCCTATATTGCATTGTTGGGGTAACCCAACCTCCACATAGACAGCCGTAGGCATTTGAGTGGACGCTTATTTATATAATTGTTTGGCTTGTTGCTTGCTAAGCTGGCTGGCACGTAACGCTGTCCCGATACAGTAATTCATTCCCTTGTTCTTGTTTGATGTAGGGATGGGTTACTATTCCGATGACAGACTACGAGTTCCAGTTGGCAATGCAAGCATTAGGGGATGTTAGGATGACTGTGATGATTGTTGGTTACTTACGTATTAGTAGTTGGATTGCTGCATTATATTCTGTAATCGTGCGTTGGTACCGTACGATCCTTTACCCTCATTACTGCTGTTCATACGTGTTATTCCTGTTATATATTTTACCCTGCTGGTTTTCTTCGCCCGTCCTTGAGCCTTCCTTTCTGGTACTTGCTACGGTTGGCCTGACCAACCCTGGATTGTTCCCAGATTGCCCGAGACCGACCATGTGGATCTTCCAGACTCGACTTGGAGGATGTGCTTCAGTTTTTGACCATGCTAGGAACTGTGGGAAAGTATACTAGTCTACATTATTATTTTGTACTGTAGATTCCTAATTTTCATATGAGTATTCCCTGGTTTCCATATGATTATCTCTCTTGATGTTGTTTTATTGTGATTTGCCTGTGGACATGAGATCGGATTTTGGCCATAGATTGATTGCATGCTAGGATACCCAGCAAGACTTGACAGCCATCATCGCCGTATAGCGTATTCGTACCTTACACGGTGTAGCTAGCCTACGTCCGCCCCCGTATTCTGGTACTGGGGCGTGACACTATTCATGCGGCACTATTCATCCATGCGGCTGCGGTACTATTTATCTCATGCGGCTGCGGTACTATTCATCCATGCGGCTGCGGCACTATTCATCCATGCGGCTGCGGTACTATTTATCTCATGCGGCTGCGGCACTATTCATGCGGCTGCGGCACTATTCATGTGGTACTATTCATGCGGCACTATTCATCCATACGGCTGCGGCACTATTCATACAATACTATTCATCCATGCGGCTGCGGTACTATTCATTTGGTACTATTCATCCATGCGGTTGTGGCACTATTTATCTATGCGGCTGCGGCACTATTCATCCATGCGGCTGCAGTACTATTCATCCATGCGGCTGCTGTACTATTCATCCATACGGATGCGGCACTATTCATCTCATGTGGCTGCGGCACTATTCATCTCATGCGGCACTATTCATCGTCCCTGCCAAAATCAGGACTGATGAACATAGAAATGGCCAAAAATGCTTTTGGCCATAACTTCCTCAAAACAAGTCCAAATCCAACTTTTCAAAGG
The DNA here is from genome assembly GCA_029216955.1 of Iris pallida. NCBI lineage: Eukaryota > Viridiplantae > Streptophyta > Magnoliopsida > Asparagales > Iridaceae > Iris > Iris pallida. The sequence goes on along the minus strand of JANAVB010023996.1, from coordinate 6,080,712 downwards.
TCTATTTTAGGTAAAATTGAATTCTCTACAACATGGAACAATCAAAACATGAAAATAATAAAGTTTAATAGATCAAAACCCAAAAAAACCGAAAATGATATAAACTTAGATCTACAAGAAAATATTCATCAAAATGAAAAACGCCAAGTTCTAAAGTATCTTAGAATCTCGCAAGGAAGACAATATAACAACAATAATGGAGTTTTTCTATGAAGCAAATTGCACTTGCCTAAGCTTCTCTTGGTAGGTGGAGAAGTTAAGAGGAAGAAGATGAAGAAACAAATGAAGAGTAAAGATGAGAAAGAAATGGGGTTGGATTTCAAATGATGATGGTGGTAGTAGGTAGGGGTTTTATTTCGGTTCATGATGAACCCAAAAGCAAACCAAACCAAGCTAAACGGAACCAAGCTAAGCCATAACCAATGAAATGCTAAAATAACCATGCCAATGCAACATGCTAAAAATAAAATCATGACTAGCTAACCATGACTAATAAAAATACGGACCCAAAATATGTACACGTATACAAAAATACGTAACACGGATTTCGAGGGTGACAACTCTACCCACCTTGAAAGAATTTCGTCCTCAGAATTTAATTAAAGAAGCTAGAGGTGTCGAGACAAGTTTCACTATCAGATGCAATCTACACCTAAGCAATCAACCAAGCAATCAAATATGCAAGCAAAGGTTCGAAGTGTAAGGCATAAGAAAGATATTATGCCTCACGAGTCAAACATGTCGGGATATCGCGATCGGATATCATCCTCACGCTCCCACGTTGACTCACCCAAAGAGTGATGACCCCAAGCAACTCGGACTAACTTGATAGTCTTGTTCTTGAGTGTCTTCTCTCTTCGGTCCAATATAGACACGGGCCTCTCCTCATACGAAAGGTTGGTACCAACAACCAATTTCGAATGATCCAGGATGTGGCTCGGGTTCGGGATATACCGTCGCAGTTGGGATACATGGAATACGTCATGCACCTCACGTAGCGATGGTAGAAGAGCGAGACGATAGGATACATCTCCTACTCGCTCCAGAATATCAAATGGCCCTATATACCTAGGACTAAGCTTTTCCCGCACGCCGAAACGAATGACACCACGGTTAGGCAAAATCCTCAAGAATACATGGTCGTCGACAGAAAACTCAAGAGGGCGTCGATGAGAATCGGCCCAATGACGCTGGCGATCTTGGACAACTCGAAGATGATCTCTGACTCTCCTGACCACCTCAACGGTCTGAGCAATCATTTCTGGATCGAGCATCTGCCTCTCTCCGACATCGTCCCATGCTAACGGGGATCGGCACTTCCTACCATACAGTGCCTCGAACGGTGCCATCTGGAAGCTAGCTTGGAAACTGTTATTGTACGAGAACTCTACCAGGTGCAGGTGATCTTTCTATGAACCACCGAAGTCGAGTGTACAAGATCTTAACATGTCTTCCAAGGTTTGTATGGTACGCTCTGACTAACCATCTGTCTGTGGGTGATACGCTGAGATGAACTGGAGGCGAGTCCCCAAACTCTCTTGCAAGCTATGCCAAAAGTGCGATGTAAATCTGGAATCTCTGTCTGAGGTGATACTGACTGGTACATCGTGCAATCTGACAATCTGCCGGAGATACACCTCCGCTAGTTGAGCCGTCTACTGACCAACTATGAACGGGAGAAAGTGAGCCACCTTCGTGATCATGTCTATGACAAACCAAATAGCGTCTCTGCCTGCCCGGGATCTAGGCAATCCAGTCACAAAATCCATGGTTATATGCTCCCATTTCTACTCTGGAATTGGCAATGGTTGAAGTAGTCCAGATGGTCTCTAATGTTCAGTCTTAACTTGTTGGAGACTAAACAACGAGAGACAAACCAGGCTATCTCCCTCTTCATGCCATTCCACCAAAAGTGCTGGCGGATATCACGGTACATCTTCGTGCCATCGGGATGAATAGAATACTGCGAACTGTGGGCCTCTGCCATGATCTCCTGTCTGATATCTCCACTAGGTACACAAAGACGCCTTCCATGCCTAAGTGTACCATCTTCATGAATGCATAACTCTGGTCTTCGTCCTGCCTCACACTCTGCTCTGAGTCGCTGAAGCTTGGAATCTGCTGACTGCGCCATCCGGATCCTCTATACTATAGTGGACTGAACCTGCATGTTGGCCATCAATACCACATTGGAAGGGAGGACAACTTCTATACCCATCTTCTGAAGATCGGCTAACAGCTCTGGTTGCGTTGTTAGGAAATAAACTCCGGCTTTCTTGCTCAATGCATCCGCAACAACGTTGACCGTCCCAGGATGATACTGCAAGTTGATGTCATAATCCACAAGCAGCTCTAGTCATCTCCTCTGACGCATGTTGAGATCCTTCTGGGTGAACACATACTTCAGACTCTTGTGGTCGGTGAAAATCTCCACCCTATCTCCATACAAGTAGTGCCTCCAAAGCTTAAGTGCAAACAATACTGCTGCCAGCTCCAAGTCATGGGTTGGGTAATTTCTCTCATGATCACGAAGTTGCCGTGACGCATAAGCTATTACCTTCCAATGCTGCATCAGAACACATCCCAAACCTCTGCCCGAAGTATTACAATACACTGAAAATCCTCCGGTTTCATCAAGCCTCGCTTCAACCTCTCAAAAGAATTCTGGCACTCTGTTGTCCAAGCAAACTGCACATCCTTGCGGGTCAACTGGGTCAATGGCGCTAAAATTCGAGTAAAGCCTGAAACAAATCGCCGGTAGTAGCCGGCCAAGCCAAGAAAACTGTGAATTTCTGCCGCTGTGCTAGGTACCGGCCACGTTTCAATGGCCACGATCTTCTGGGGATCCACTTCAACTCCTCCTCGGGTGATGATATGACCCAAGTACGAAATGTGATCGAGCCAGAACTCGTATTTACTGAACTTGGCATACAATTGGTGCTCTCTGAGAATCCGAAGAACCACACGGAGATGTTGCTCATGCTCCACCTTACTCTTGCTGTAGACTAGGATGTCGTCTAGGAACACAATTACGAACTTATCCAAATAAGGCATAAAGATACGATTCATGAGGTCCATGAGTACTGCCGCCGCAATGGTTGCTCCAAATGGCATCACAAGGAACTCCCAATGCCTATATCTCGATCTAAAAGCTGTCTTCGGGATGTCCTGCTCTCTGACTCTGATCTGATGGTATCCTGACCGCAAGTCGATCTTCGAGAATACTGCTGCCACCTTGAGTTGATCAAACAAGTCATCTATCCTCGGGAGAGGGTATCTGTTCTTGATTGTCACCGAGTTCAAGGTACGATAATCTACACATAATCTAGACGTACCATCCTTCTTTTTCACAAGAAGCATCGGGGCTCCCCAAGGCGATCCACTAGCACAAATGAATCCCTTGGTTCTGAGTTCTTCAATCATCTTGTACAATATCTCTAGCTCTGATGGCGCCATCCTGTAGAGTCTCTCTAACACTGGGGCTGTCCCGGGAATCAAGTCGATGGTAAACTCGATCTCTCGCTCTGTCGGCATCCTTGGAAGCTCTTCTGGAAAAACATCTGGAAACTCTTCGACTATACGAGGTAACTGTACTACTGCTACTGCCATCCGCAACACTGGAGGAGAAGGTTCAACTTCACCTCGGGTGAAGGAAAACTCCGGCTCGCCTGGAATGCTAAAAATAACCCTGCCAATGTGGCAGTCTATCCTAGCATACTGGTCCCTCAACCAATCCATCCCTAAGACCACATCATAATCGGCCATCGAAAACTCTATTAATCTAGCGGAAAACTCTCTACCGCTAACTACGATCCAACACGAGAAAAATATCCTATCTACTCCCACAAGTCCATTACTAGTAAGTATATTGAGCCTTACTGATAATGACTCGGGCTCCAGTCATATCCGTGTCGCGAATCGTGCAGACATAAATGAATGCGATGCACCAGAGTCAAATAATACTGAAGCTGGAAAGGTGTTGACGAGAATAGTACCTGCCACTACCTCTCCTGGTGTTAATCCTTCTTCTTCCATGGTCAAGGCCAGTACTTGACCATGTCCTCTGGGTGCGGGTCCCCTCTGCTAAAAAATTCCTCTGCATGCTCTGGATCAGGGCTTGGGCTTGGGCATACTACTGCGGTCTCTGCTGCTGGAATGCCTGTACCTGCGTCGGTAATGGCCTCGGGAACGGGTACTGCAGCTGCTGCTGCTGCTGGACTGGTGCTAGTCCTCTAACTGAAGGACTAGAGAAGGCCGATGAACTCCCCATGTTCGGGCAGTTCCCAACCCTGTGGTCCGGGGCACCACAAACCAAGCATAAATCATATGCTCTGCGACACTCTGATACCACATACCCTGGCTTCCCGCAGTGTGAACATCCCACTACGGAAGACTGCTTATGCTTCTGCTGCTGAGGGTGCATCGGGGGGGAATGCTGAACCGACGTTACTGAGGCCGCTCGCCTTGGAGCTCCAATGGTCAAAGCCCTGGCTGCCGGGGCTGGTGCTGACTCATCTGGCCGTGAGATCGCTTCCGACCTCCGGTCCTATCCACGATCCTTTGGGAGGTATACTCATGCCTCCGGGCTGCTCTCAACACTGCATCAAAGGTCTGATGCTCAAACTGCTCCACTGCCAATAAAATCTCTAGGTGGAGCCCCTACTGGAACCGCTGGGCTCTATCGAACTCGGTCGCCACCAAGGTGGAAGTAAACCGACTAAGCCTGGAGAACTCGGCTGCATTTCCATCGACCATCCTGCCCATCTTCTTCAGATTAATAAACCTCGTCTGTAGATCGTACCGAGCTACAGCATCGAAGTACTTGGTCTGGAATCTTTCCCTGAATACTGCCCAGACAATAGGGGCCACTAATCCAACGGCCTGCACCGCGCACCAGCTATGGACAAGATCCAATAGCTGTAGGCGCACCACGGCCACCTTATCATTGTTGGAGTCCTGGCTGCTTCTAGAATCACCTCTGTGTCCTGAAACAATGCATCTGCAGCAATCGTATCTTCACTACTATCGAAGAAGGAAGGGTTCAAGCGCTTGAAGCTGGTGGCTGCGCTATTACCCTGATGACCTCCTCTGGCCAAAGCGTCTGCCACCGCCTGGTGCAAGGTATCTCCTCGACGATCCTGGGAGGCTAATAGTGACCTGATGAGACCCACCAAAGTGCCATCATCAGGCTCTGTAGGCTGGACGGGCTGAACTGGTGGCTCTCCTCCAGTAGGCATAACTCTGGAGGCTACTCCTGAATGCTGGACTTGATCTCCAGGTTACTGCTGGTCCACGGCAGGTGCTCCGTCTTGCTGACCAGCAGGTCCAGGAACAATGCCGCTGAAGAAGACGACATAGGGAACAATAAGGAAGGACCAGGATAGATCAAAGATGCAAGCATGTGATCAGGTCAAGATTATAGGGATTCAAAAGATACGAGCAGAGATCAAGGGCGAGTACTGATTGAGACATCTATTCAGTAAACCCTCACATATCTTAATTTACAAGGCCTGTATGGGCCACCACTAAAACCATATAACGCCCCAGAATCAGAATACTGGAGAGCGGGGGCGTACATAGCCAGCTACGTATATTGAAGTGCAATCTACCTCGCTATACGATTACGGCTGTCTAGATACATGAGGGTTTAACTACAAGCCAACAGTCTCCTATTGTCATGAACAAGCCTATTGTCTCAAACTCAAGCAAGTAATAATAGTTACAAGATGTCAGAGCACCAAACATATAATAGCAAGGCATCCCATACATTACATATTGGATGATCATGAAGCCAGTCGTACAAAATGTCAAGACTAGCAAGAGTTCAGTCATACATGATCAATCCTAGGATCTGTCAATCATGTTATAGCCCGTACACAGACAGTAAATAAGGTGCAATACGAGCTAACACGTGCTCGCCGGCTAAATGCCTCAAAAGAATAATTTTTATAATAAAGTGGAAGGACAAAAAGAAACCCACTCGTTGCCAGGGTTACGCCTGGTGGTCACCATCTAGCTGGAAGACAGGTGGATCCTCTGGTGCTGCTTCGATATCTGGCCACACAAAACTAGCTGGGTTAGACCTCAGAAAGAGCAAGTGCCACAAAGGAGGCTTCACTTAGGAACTAAAACCAGCATATCACAATAGAATATTAAAGATAAATAATAAATAAAGAACTGATAATAATAGAGATAACAACAGTAAACTTAGTACGAAGAAACCATTCAAGTAGCCAGGTCACAACTCTTAAACCAAATAAGGACCAGGGTTGCATCCCTTCACCTGAATAGAAACCCGTCTCAAATACTATTGGTACAGTGAAGAAAATAAACGAAGAGAGGACACAGAACTGCTCCGGAAGTCGGGTTACAACACTTAAACCAAATAAGGAACAGGGTTGTAACCCTTCGCCTGAACAGAACTGAACCCCTGGTCTTTATTGCTAAGGCCAATATAAATAATCATGGTATTAAGGTAAGGTAAAACATGACGAACATGGCATGGGTTGAAATAAGACAATAAACGAAGAGAGGACACAGAACTGCTCCGGGAGCCAGGTTACAACCCTTAAAGTAAACAAGGACCGGGGTTGTAACCCTTCGCCTGAACAGAACTGGACCCCCGATCGTTATTGTTAGGACAAGCATTAATAATCATGTCATGTCACAATCTTGTACAGGATCAGGATAAGACTAAGCTGGAATAAACTCCATCCAATCAATCACGGCCAATCAAGAGTACGGCTTGATACTTTTAACTAACTAGGGTTATCACAAGCCTAGTTACTAGCAAGATACAATGAGATTATCTCAATAGCCACAGGCCCTGCAGACCATCCGATTATCCAGGTCGAATGTCCGTTTATGAAGAATGCAACACGTGACTGTGTGCTGGAAATGTGTCCTACTCGTCGGTAGGCTACAAGTCCACTTGAGCGCCCAGATAACAAGATTGCTTGTAGCTGGGAAATCTCTTCATGACTACTGGATTATTCTAGTTATTAGCCTTAGTTGAATTCAGTAGGTACCCCTGACCGTGGTATTCAGGAGTTCCTGTCCTAGACATGATGCAAGACAAGACTGGTTTATTTGTACAAGCACAATCGTCCACGGTATCAAGAGGAGGATTACTAGCATGTCGAGATAGCCGTCGCAGCAGCGTTCCAGATTACATGTCATGTTTACTTGTCAAGAGTGCGCCACGACGGACCACTATCATGCTCTATCCTTACATTATAATAAATGAGAAAACTTGCATAAAATAGCTAATAACATGCTCTTGAAGCCAAGGAAAAGATCTACCACTTTCATGTTGGAAGTTGGGGGAAATTCGGGCCACAATTCAGCCAAATAGGACTTAAAACAGCCAAAAATAGCCAAAATAGGCCCTATACGGCATTCTGCGGTACTATTCATCCATGCGGCTACGGCACTATTCATGCGGCTGCGGTACTATTCATCCATGCGGCTGCGGTACTATTCATCCATGCGACTGCAGTACTATTCATCTCATGCGGCTGCGGTACTATTCATGCGGTACTATTCATCCATGCGGCTGCGGCACTATTCATCCATGCGGCTGCGGTACTATTCATCTCATGCGGCTACGACACTATTCATCCATACGGCTACGGCACTATTGATCCATACGGCTGCGGCACTATTCATCCATGCGGCTGCGATACTATTTATACGGTACTATTTATCCATGCGGCTGCGGCACTATTCATGTGGCACTATTCATCCATGCGACTGCGGCACTATTCATCCATGCGGCTGTGACACTATTCATCTTATTCGGCTGTGATACTATTCATGCGGCACTATTCATCGGCCCTGCCAAAATAAGGACTGATGAACAAAGTAATGGCCAAAAATGCTTTTGGCCATAACTTCCTCAAAACAAGTCGAAATCCAACTTTTCAAAGGTCTATTTTGGATAAAATCGAATTCTCTACAACATTGAACAATCAAAACATAAAAATAATGAAGTTTAATAGATCAAAATCCAAGAAAACCGAAAATGATATAAACTTAGATCTACAAGAAAATATTCATCAAAATGAAAAATGCCAAGTTCTAAAGTATCTTAGAATCTCGCGAGGAAGACAATAGAACAACAATAATGGAGTTTCTCTATGAAGAAAGTTGCACTTACCTAAGCTTCTCTTGGTAGGTGGAAAAGTTAAGAGGAAGAAGATGAAGAAATAAATGAAGAGTAAAGATGAGAGAGAAAGGGGGTTGGATTTTAAATGATGATGGTGGTAGTAGGTAGGGGTTTTATTTTGGTTCATGATGAACCCAAAAGCAAACCAAACCAAGCTAAATCGAACCAAGCTAAGCCATAACCAATAAAATGCCAAAATAACCATGTTAATGCAACATGCAAAAAATAAAATCATGACTAGCTAACCATGACTAATAAAAATATGGACCCAAAATATGTACACGTATACGAAAATATGTAATATGGATTTCGAGGGTGACATAGTTAAGGAACGTTGGGTTGAATGTGTAGGCACGTATGTGTCCCGTACATAGATCCTGCTTAGAGAGCACTTATACAATGACAGGAAAGGAATGGGACATATTCACCTTACGTTAGTGCAATGGCGAGTGCGTCGACTTGGTAAGAAGTCGCGCCACGAAACAAACATGAGATTGCTTGCCTTCTTGCCTATTCAATTCGAATAACATGCTTGCCATGATATCATGCTTTACGCTTTCGAATACGCCATAAAATTGACCCTAAGGAGAATATAGCAAGATCATAAGCTAAGTTGCATGATTGAACATAAACACTAAAATGTCGGTTTAGAAGGAAGGTCTTTTCGTCAGTACATGCGAGGTCGAACGTACTGATCCCCTACCAGTTTTCATGCATGGTGCAGGGAATAGATTGCTCATGGTGAAGCTTCGCTTGAATGCGTTGAGGCTTGGAATGTTGAAGCGTATTGAAGCGTACGATCGCATTGACGCTCGGACTTGCAACATGATTGATGTGGTCGAGATATAGAAGGCACGATGTATGGAATGGTAAAATCCTTTGTGGGCAAGAGTGAACCTGAGTGTTGTAGCCAATCTGGCATATATTGTTGGGCTATCGAAAGCCTTTGTAAATATTAGTTCGAATATCAATAAAGAGAATTATTTCGTATACTCTGTTTTTCTTTCGTTGTTAATATCAACTCAAAGATAACCATTTGAGAACTTGTCATCTTGTCTTGCACGAGCACAACTCCAGGCTCGTGCGGCATCACGCCCCCTGCGAGGACGATGATTCGGATGATTCCGGGTCGGGGCGTGACAAATTGGTATCAGAGCTCTAAGCTCAATTTTCTCTGGACGTTTGCTTGTTTCAATTCCAAAGAGTTGTCCACCACCAATCGAAATCACTCTTGACTCTACTCGATGCCGTACTGGATGTTCCATACAATAAATCTAATACAAAGCCGGGTAACATTGCCGCAAGTACTTCGAATTTACTTGCTGTTGTGGAGAAAGTCATGAAACGTTTCGTTGCATTGAATGCACGAGCCAGGAAATGTTAGTTGCTACAAGTGCAACAAATTGTGAAATACGATTTGAGATATTATTGTTGCAATGTAACATGTTGAATGAAAAATAAAATGATGCACGAAGTGCAATGGGTTGTGAATATTGGTTGCACCAATACGGAAACTTAAATAATGCGTTACAATAAAAGTAATAAGTCAATATCGAATGTATTGAACGGATTTGAGCATTGACTTTGAAAGTTGGGAATAAATCGTTGTACGAGGTGCAACAGATGTCAAAAATAAAATCATTGTACGAGGTGCAATGAATGTCAAAAATAAGTCATTGCACGTGGTGCAACGCATGTCGAAAGTAAATTGTTGCACGTGGTGCAACGCATATCAAAGTAATCATTGCACTGAGTGCAAGGGAGATTTGAAATAAAATCGTTGCACGAGATGCAACGGAAGGAACGAAAATCATAAATTGATAGAATGAATCGTTCGGTAGCACACCGAACTTATATTGGCAAATAAAAATATTGGCCGAGTTGTGTCGTTTTTTATTTAATCAAAGTTGCGATTGTGATCAAGCATGATTACTACGAAAATCGTGAGTCAGAAGAGATTGCTGGTGCATACTTTGTATTATGCGAGGGAAATGACTTAATTTCCGAGTGGTATATGCCATACCGCGTATGCGATAAATGACTCAATTTCGAGTGGTATATGATATACCACTTGTGCGATGAATTACATCGACGCATTTTGGGAATTACAGAAGGTTTGTCCGCAACGGACGGAAGAGTACCAAGACTCGTTTGGAAATTTGTATGACGATATGTTAATGCAAGTGTTCTTCAAAAATCGGTTGGGACGATAAGGCGAGACTCATATCAATGAATGGTATGTCGGACGAAAATTATAAGTTGGTCGGACGACCGAGACTAGCGGAACGATTACGCCTTGAAACAATAATTGGATCAACGGAAAAGGAAAACTCGAACTTACAAATGAGTCGCACGACTTGCGATCTCGATAGAAATGTTGGGCGAGGCGAATTATAATCGGATCGCATGATGTGCGACTTCGGTAAAGAGTTGGTTGATGTGGGTAAATAGTATCGAAGAGATAGTTGGTTACGTTACGACGAAACTCATTTGAGTACGACTGAAAAATAAGCGAAACTTTGAGGACGAGATCGTATGAGTGGAGGGTTCGATGTTGGATAATCGGTAACTCGGTTACGCGATCAAAGCATAGCGGAATGCAATGAATCGAGAAATGATTTGATACGTACGAAAATATTTGTGGAGAACTTGGACGTATGCAATACAAGTTGTCGACATTGAAACAGAATCAAAGTTGATCCTTATGCTATCAAAATTTATATGATGTATCGAGATCGATACGTAAGGAAACATGTCACGCCCCAGTACCGAAATACGGAGACGGACTAGGCCAGCTACTCCATATGAGGTACGTAACGTCATACGGCGATCGTGGCTGTCGAGAGACTAGGGGGTACGTGCTACAATCAAGTCTCCTATGGTCCACAGAGTTCTATGTCTCAATCAATCAAGTCACATCAGCAATTAAATGAACATTAAAGATAAAGCAGTAAGGCATCCCCGACGCTTCATCAAAATGGTCATGAGAGACTAGCTTTATAATTTAGCTATCTCAGAGAGTCATAAGTACAAAATTATACACAGCTGCAGTCTGTTTAATTACAATTATGTACTGATACAAAATATCGAGTAATCCGGCTAACAGGTGCCGGTGGCTAAATGCCGCAAAAAGTATAAGCAGAAGTGGTGGAGAAGAAACCCACTCGAGTCCCCGAACCACCATGCTCCTAGTATGCACCATGGATGTCAGGAAGGAAGATCGTGTCCTCCGGCTCTGCTACGAGATCTGGCCAAACAAAACCAGCGGGGTCAACCCCGAATAGCAAGTACCACCAAAGGGGCACAAGAGTTAAGATTAAAAACCCAGTTAATAGAATGATTGATAATAGTAATACTTATGCTACTATTATAGGGTAGCGCACATCCTCGAACCCATATGGCACCCTTACAACTAAACAAGGACAAAAGGTGCCGCATGGAGTCGGGACGTGTCGTACTCTGTAACTTTCACATAAGTTAAAAGGTATAAACAAGAAAATCTCCTGATCGTGACTTTGGTCGATAGCCTATCGCAGCACAATATCCAACCCAACAATCAAACAAGAACATGGGTTAGATCTTGTACCATGATAGACCATGTTCCTCAGTCATTCACAGAAGTAACACTTCACAACCAGAATAAGTCTTCCGTTCATAACTTCGGTCCTCAGCCTGTCATAGTACGATAACCAACCCAACAATCAAACAAGAACATGGGTTGGATTACGTACCACAACAGTCCGCTTTCCTCGGTTATTCGCGAAAGGTAATAGGATACAATCAAGTCGTTTTCACGGCCAATCAAGTCTACGAGTTTCTAGTGGGACGAGGTTATCCTCGCGTCACGTTATTAGAAAATCCTCAGATCGTATCTTTCCAGCAAGGCTAGCGAACCCAGGGGTTCGCGTAGACAGGTATGATTGAGCACAGGTCCCTCGTAAGGCCACCTTGCTAAAACATATAATATATAGCAGGAATTAATCGAAAACAGTCATCCACTCGTTGTAGATGACACAGTATCCGTGGAGACCAGCCGGCGCGTCGAGATAATATCTCAAGGCGGCTGGTGTAACACGATCTCGAGAATTTGCCCTCCTCATGCATCTAGTATGTTTAGTTGCCTAATTTAACCCTAGGTGAAATCTTGGACTCACATGTTGTGGCCTGCATGATTATCCTCCTAAAGTCGTACTTTAGTACGAGTATCCCAAAGAGGATCCATGTCAATCAGGAGGTCAACATGTGCTACCCACCTTAGTGTAGTACATCATTGCAAATACGGCACGTGGAGTTACGAGTCATTTGTCGAGCATGAACAAGAACTGGGACATTCAGGTACATGTATCGGGTAGGAACACTTTGTTCTCCGGGGTCACATTAGTGCTTATATCATGCTCGGGACAAAAGGCGTAAGGATATAAAATGGGCATATAATATCTGATAAAATATCAAAAGCGTACGCACAAAGCACGCACGCTCAAGGGGAGCTACGTACGTGAAAAGTCACGCAGGCTCAGGGAAGAGCTGCGTGAAAAGTCACGCAGGCTCAGGGGGAGAGCTGCATGAAAAGTCACGCAGGCTCAGGGGGAGAGCTGCGTGAAAAGACACACAGGCTCGGGGAAGAGCTGCGTGAAAAGTCACGCAAGCTCAGGGGGAGAGCTGCGTGAAAAGTCACGCAGGCTGAAGGGAGAGAGCTGCGTGAAAAGTCACGCAGGCTCAGGGGGAGAGCTGCGTGAAAAGTCACGCAGGCTCAAGGGAGAGCTGCATGAAAAGTCACGCAGGCTCAAGAGGAGACAGCTTCCAACAGGAAGCGTGCTCAAACAGGAGCACACTGCTCACTGTCTTCTCCAAACAGCAAGAATACCATGGTTAATCCCCAAACTTCAAAACATCACAACTTGGCCATCCGAACTCCAAATCCGAATTTCCAAAGTTCTATCTTGGGTGAAATAGAATTCTCTTCCACAGAGAAGCATCAAAACCCACAAAACCCCAACGAAAATAGATCAAGACCAAGGAAATCCAAAATGATTAAAACTTAGATCTACAAAAATCAAAGCTTCAAAATAGAAATTTCCAAGTTCTAAACTAGTATAGATTGAGGAGAAGAACATATTTTGGCAAATAGTTTTGTAAGAAATCATTGACAAAATTATGGATCCATCTCTTGAGCAAGTTGGTACTTGCCTTGGTTGGTGGAGGAAATAAATGAGAGAAAGTAAATAAGAGGAGAGAGATTGAGATGAGTTATATATAAAGATCTTGGACCCATGGGTTCATGATGAACCAAAGGGTTCATGATGAACCATTGGTGAACCAAGAATAGGTTACCCAAATGAGCCAAAACTGTAGGCCCAAATGCAAAAAATAAATTAGAAAATAATATTTTGTCGAATATTTTTGGGAAATGCATGAAGAAATACTACATAATAAATATCGTATAATTTATGGGTTTACGTATTAAAATACGTATTCCAGGATTGGGGAGTGACAAAACATAAGCACGATGTGAGAATACAAAATGGAGTGTGCCTCGTGCTATCAAAATTTTGTAAATAACAATACGAGAATAAAATGAACTGGTTGATCATGAACTTTGTGATTGATCAAGACGAGACTATAAGTCGGCGACGATTGTTCGATGCATAAAGCATCTCGTGTGTCGACCGTAAATAATATAGACTCCAATTCTATACGAGTAGATGTTTCTTAAATTACGAAATCATCGACAGTAGTGCATGACTTTACTCGGAGGATAGTTGCGCATTAATTGCGCCGATAGAAATGGTTTTGTTCGAAATTGGCTAGTCGCATAGAAATCGTCGAAACATGATTTGGCTCCGAAATAAGATATAGCATGGTTCGTAGTAAAACTGTCCTTCGGTGATGATCCACAATTTAAAGTTGCGATCGGAAGAATTTAAGTACGGTGTCTAGGTAAGTAACCTAGCGAGCGTAGTCCCGAATGTTGATAAGAAAATCGTATCGAGATAAGTTGCATAGCCAGACTTCGGAAATATTTGGGTGGTGACTTCGAACGCAAGGCATTGCGAAGGATCATTGCGATCGGATACGCGACAGCTCGATGCGACGCATAGAGTTGATAGTCCATACGAAACATACGAAACAAGAAACATGATTTTGAATTGCGTTGTGTGCAGTGACTTTATTGAATGAATCACGTATGTATCGAATATATGTATGCGATGAAATTTTGAGAACAGTTGCTAAAGATAAGTCCGATTGGGAGTACGAGATGGCAAACATAGGATTGAAATTATCTGTTAGCTTTGTTCCAATTTGCTACCACTGGACTTGGTCAAAATACATATATCTTTGGGACGCCTTGAATATAGGTACGAATCCAAATCGAGTTGTATACAAATTCAAATCGAGCTACAGGAAAGACTTTGGAATGTTAATAAAAAGCTTACAAGATAGTGTAAAACTGAACAACATTGGTGGGACGAGATCGTGAAATGATTTATAAAATACTTAATTCGAGTATTGGTTTTGGTTCGAGGACGAACCTTGTTTTGAGTGGTATATTTTGTAATGCCCCGCTTCGTACGGCACATTACGCTGAGACGTTGACTCAACGAGTCGCGTTGACCGAATGAAATGTATCGATGTGAATCTATACGAGAGTTATGTTGTCCCGAGCAATGCATCGAACTAAGTCGATACGAAGAGTTGCCTTGTCCCAAAGAATGCATCGAGTTGAATCGATGCGAAGCGCCGCATTGCCCCGAAGGATAAGTGCGTTGAGGCGGCTCGAAGATTCTAAGAAATCGAATCGACCAAGGCGCAAGTTCGAATCGATGCAAGTATTAATTTTAGTTGGTTTCATGTGCAGGCTATACGTTTACACTAAAATATTAGAGGTTGATATTTTGCCTTATTCAGTAAGGGGTCCGCGAAACCAAATCGTCGCCTTGCGACAGACTGGAACTTGGGCACGGTAAGCCAAATCGGACATATAATTTAATGAAGCATGAAGTGCTCGAATGGCTAAGTCAGGAGAGTTGGCCGTGCAACGAAGTTATGAAATCGAGCCACATCGGCTCGGCGAAACGACAAGGCGTATCAACTCAAGGTGGAAGGATTGACTCTTCTTTTTACTCCTTCATGCCTAAGTTAGAGTATATCATTGTATGATAAGTTAACCTATCGACGCCACGGGCGTGGTCCGATCGGAAGATAAATCGTAGTGTGTGTCGAACACTAGTTAGAACAATTAAAATAAAACGTACATCACATGCACGAGTCGCTATAGAATATTGGATATCACAAGGCGAGCGCCTCAGTGCGCAAGCCGTAAGAACATGGAATAACTGTAATTCGTCGAGTGCCTTCGTGCATGAGTCATTCCGTGCCTTCGCGCACGAGTTAGAAGGCTAGCACATTGAAAGATAATAGGTAAGCGTCCTAGTACAAGCCATGAGCACTGAACAATAAGGCATAGAACATGGAAATACGGCTTCAATACGTGCTGCAAGTGCACGACGCGAAGGAAATATGATAAATGTGTCGAAACTTGCCTACGTGCACAAGATCATAAAAGATGGCTTCGTTGCGAAAGAATACAGTTGTGGCATGAATGTGACGGAACTGTCAGATATGACATAATGCCTCGAAAGGTGTTTGGGACCTTTGGGTCGTTCGGTTGACGAACATTGAGTTGAGGCATGATGCCATTGAACATTGAAATGAAGTATGAAATGTAAGAACATAGAAAGTTAATAAAAAAATACAAGATGATAAAGTCTGAGTCTCGGACTCAAGACTATGTTTGGTTGTTTGATAAAGTTTGAGCCTCGGCTCAAGACTATGTTTAGTTGTTTGAATAATAGGGCGTTGCATGGTCGAATGGACTTGAGATAATTGTCATAATCTTTCATGCATGAAATGTTCCCTCCGAATGGGTGCACCGGGGTACCGGGATCGTTCGGCCTAGGAGGAATATAATCTTTGATAGGCGCACATCTGTAAATTCGATTAGCACCCAGTTATAGATGCAAGAAGTCGTAAATGATAGTAGGCACGTGGTATGTTTCGTTTATTTAGAATAGCAACCCAACCCATGAAACGCCGGGATACCGAAATTCGAGATAGATGAAAGAAAAGAGAGAAAGAAAAGAAAGAAAGAATAGATAAAGAGAACGCCTTTAGTCCATTCTGGCGCAAATACGCCAACGACTATCATATAGTTAAGGAACGAAATGTGTAGGCACGTATGTGTCCCGTACATAGATCCTGCTTATAGAGCACTTATAACATGACAGGAAAGAAATGGGGCGTATTCACCTTGCGTTAGTACAAGGGCGAGTGCGTCGACTTGGTAAGAAGTCGCGCCACAAAATAAATATGAGATTGCTTGCCTTCTTGCCTATTCAATTCGAATAACATGCTTGCCATGATATCATGCTTTACACTTCGAATATGCCATAAAATCGAACCTAAGGAGAATATAGCAAGATCATAAGCTAAGTTGCATGATTGAACATAAACACTAAAATATCGGTTTAGAAGGAAGGACTTTTTGTCAATACTGTGAGGACGAATGTACTGATCCCCCACCAGCTTTCATACAGGGTGCAGGGAACGGATTGCTCACGGCAAAGCTTCGCTTGAACGCGTTGAGGCTTGGAATGTTGAAGCGTATTGAAGCGTGCGATCGCATTGACGTTCTGACTTGCAACAGGATTGATGCGGCCGAGATATGGAAGGCATAATGTATGGAACGGTAAAATCCTTTGTGGACAAGAGAGAACCTGAGTGTTGTAGCCAATCTGGCATATATTGTTAGGCTATCGAAAGCCTTTGTAAATCTTAGTTCGAATATCAATAAAGAGAATTGTTTCGTATACTCTGTTTTCCTTTCGTTGTTAATATCAACTCAAAGATAACCATTTGAGAACTTGTCATCTTGCTTTGCACGAGCGCAACTCCAGGCCCGTGTGGCATCACGTCCCCTGCGAGGACGATGATTCGGGTGATTCCGAGTCGGGGTATGACAATGGGGATACCACCGTTGGCATGTATAGTGAGGCAATACCTAGGCAGTAGGTAATTGGCCTACCAAGGAGAGATGAAAAGATATGAGGGTGAGATAGATTATAGTAGTGACCGCAGCACTTTGGGGCTCCATGCATAGGCAGGTTTAGGTAACCTGCAGCAGGGCAGGAGGCTCATGCATAGGCAGTGGTCTGTGCACCCTTGTGCACATGAGTGCAGGGGCATTTGGCCCTATGTACAGCAGGGTTGTGGGGATACACCCCCAGGTGAGCACAGTAGTGTTAGAGTGTCTTAGTGTGTGTGGTTGTGAGAGTGACAGTTGAGTATATGTGTGTACCCATAGGTTATAGTGTAGACAAATGATAGGGTATATGGGTATCCTTGTATATAGGTATTGTTTAGGTAATATTAAGATCGGTATTGGTTTACCTATATAGATAATGTAAGGGTTTAGCATAGTCTATGGTGTAGATATATGGGTAGGTGAATACATAGGTAAATTGTGGGTAAGGTAGGTAAATGTAGGAATGTGAGTGTTCTTATAATATGAGTCATAGTTTAGGTAAACTAGGTAAATTGGTTTACCTAGAGTAACTAGGTAGTGGGAAAGAATACAGGTATTGGGTAAGTTAAGGAACCCAACTAGTGTTAGGTAACTAGAAAATATTGGTATATATATATATATATATATAAAATATATATATATATATATATATATATATATATATATATGTTCCATATATAACATTTCAAGCATCTTGTGATATAGAATAGTGTTGATACCCTAGTATCCTATATAGCTAATATAGCCTAGATATATAGTGTATGGACCCAATATCCTAGAGATGGACTCATACGACCTAGAAATAGATAATTTGACCAAGTTTGACTAGTTTAACCTAGAGTTGACCTAGTTTGACTATCTTAACCTAGAAATGACTTTATGACCTAGATTTGGACTAATTTGACTTGTATTCATTCCAAAACTTGGTATTGATGTAATATTCCATATTTAGGTCTTCAGGACACCGTATTGAAAATTGTTGATACTTTACACCAGATCTCAGGATCAGTACATTCTCTGATAATTTCTCGTTTATGATATTTTCTATGTTTCCTGTATTTAGTGTAGATATCCTTAATTTTTTAACATATTTGTTATACGGATTGGTATTTTCGGATCCTGTAATGAGATGTTATTTTCGTATGTCTTGGTATACCTATACAGTCCTATTATTGTTCTTGTGCATTGTATAGACACCGATTCCTGAGAGGATTAGCTACCTTCTCGGAGAATCCTGTATCGTAATGTACCATGGTTGGATCCACTATACTAGTTAGAGGCAGAAAGTATTAGTATAGACATGTGATCAGTACCCTCCTTGTGTATGTCTTGCTTCTTGGTATGATTAAGTAGGCCATAAATTCTTGTGCAAGTTTCCAGGCCGGACACATGATGAAATTAGTACTCACTCACATAGATAGCATAATTTCTTGACTCTTGTACATGATATAACTTGTTTACTTGTTCTTGTTCATACCTACAGTTTTATTCATGCCATGTTACATTCATGTACACATTGCTTATTTCTTGTATATTCTCTCTATTTACAGTCGCATAGTCTTTATCATTTACTAGAATGTTATTAGAAATGTACTTCGCTCTAATCCTGACTGGATATATTTTTTAAACGATTCTGAGGATGGTTTCCCTACTTACTACAGCCTACAGGGCGTAGTAGGCATAGACCAGGAGACCTGATCTAGGAGGGTTAAGCTCCAGCTGAGGAGGCATTAGTGGCTGCTCAGTTGGACTAAGTTTTGTACTAGATATGTCTCCAACACTATTTGACTCTGACATGTTTATTCTTTCAGACTTGTATTGAGACAGATGACTCTTAGACTCAGGACATGTATTATGCTATGATAGACTTCTGGATATTTCCTTTCATGTCATTATCCTTATCGTGCCATTTATCTTCCATATAGACTTGTGATTGAGTAGAAGTATATCATGTTTATGTCCTTCGATTGGAGTTGAAATATCTCTATAGGAAGTGATATTGTTATTGACAACTAGTATAGTACACCTAGACAGAGTTCTACCACCGACACTGCATCGTAGGCTAGGCGCTGTCAAGCACTCGTGCCCCTATACCGGGTGTGGATCATGACACATTTCTAGTGGTGGCATATGCAGGTCAGAAGTCGTAGTTAGTATGATGTCATAGTGGTGCTCGACTTAGAGTGATGTTACGAGCCTGCTATATATACATAGGATATAGGCTATAGGCTAATGATACACAATCACAATTAGGAAAAACCTCCAATTTATTGTTCCTATGCAACTGTCCTTTCTTTGATATTGATTATTTGCACTCTATCCTCCTTTGAATATATTTTATGTTGTGCTATATTAACTTTTTTTCTTTCAATCTGTCTTTAAGATAACATCTAAGACCAGATTGCAGCTTTCAGGGCTAGCAGCTTTAGAGAGGTCTGCAACGTCCTGCGGGCCTAACCCAGTTGCTTCACCTGGGGCTGGAGTATCGGCAGCTGCCTTCAGAGGTGCTCCTCCTCCAGTACCGAGGACCATTTCAGAGGTCATTGTGGGTGCTTATACTCAAGTACAAAGGGCCGCAACCGGGGTTGTCATTGGTGTTTCTTCTCCTCCTATGCAGCAGACTCCTCCATCTATTCTAAGAGATCTTCCTCCTCTGCCTCCAGTGCCTACTGATATGGAGCAAATGTTTGCTTTGTTCAGGAAGATGCTAGAGGTACAGAGGGAATAGTCCGAGGCGCACCAGAGGCAAAAAATGCTATACGTCAGGGCATGGAGAGCGCCCTTCATCTCGTTCTAGCTGCAGTAAAGCGAGAAGCTCCGGCCCAGCAGCGGTCAGGTGGCATCCAAGATTTCAAGAAGTTGGGGCCACGAGACTTTACGTAGACTATGGGCATCATCTACGCTGATGACTAGCTCGAGGATATCAAGCGACTTATGAGGGTGTTCCACCTCGCTAATGACTTGAGGGTTGAGGCAATAGGGCTTCAGCTGCTTGATACCATTCACACCTGGTTCAAGAACGAGTCGGGTCTTGCTGGAGTGGGCCACACCTGGACTGAGTTCAAGGACCTCTTCAAGATGAAGTTCTTTTCGCCCACTGATAGATAAGACTTGCCTAGACAGTTCTAGAACCTCCAACAAGGAGGTATATCGGTTGAGGATTATGCTGTAGAGTTCGACAGGCTGAGCTGATATACAGAGTATATGGTACGGGACCCGAAGATCGGGGCAAGTCATTTCAGGGAGGGTTTGACTTGGGATGTGAAGATCCTTATCACTTCCTTCTATGAGACGTATGCGGAGATCCTTACGAAGGCACGCAAGGTAGAGCAGGAG
Organism: Iris pallida; assembly: GCA_029216955.1. NCBI lineage: Eukaryota > Viridiplantae > Streptophyta > Magnoliopsida > Asparagales > Iridaceae > Iris > Iris pallida. Next base: position 6,060,127 of record JANAVB010023996.1, on the reverse strand, counting down.
TTGGGCTTGAAGCCTAAGAGAGATCATGACTTCCTTTTGGGGGCTACTAGCAGCGCGGGGACTGATAGACGTCCCCGGCTCTAGCACGTTCTTTCAGTCATCGCAGCAGCAGTTTCAGGCTCCGGTTCGGGCACCTATTCAGTAGCAGTAGAGGCCGGTGCAATATGCTCCTCCTTACCACTTCTCAATAAGCTCGGTCATAGTTGGGCAGTTTACAAGAAGAGGCTAGGGGTGTGTCTCTATTGCTGAGAGATTATCCTATGAACCCTCGTAGTACAGTCCAGGAGAGTTTGAACCATCCAAAACCTTATCAGACTAGGAGAACCTACCTCCTATATAAGGAGAGGCATATTGCTTTTCTCCATGAGTCCACAAACAAGCATCCACAACTACAGCGAAGGTCGTGCATCGTGTCTGTGTCCACAATCTTATTCCAGCCTTGTATAGTTATACGTGTTGTGTCCGACATCCTGGACACGACGATAACCAACAGTCCAATCCCGCGATACCCCGTCATTATCCTCATCTCCTCGATACCTCGTCGCAGCCAACACCAACACCAGCACCAGAAATTCCTCTCAACACCGTCCCCCTGTCCTCGTACCACCGACCAGCCACCATCCCCACACTTCTTCACCACTACGATAACAACCACCCTCTGCCAATTTTTGTTGGGGACCAAGACCACCTCATCACCATGGCTGCACCAACACCGCCTGTGTCGCCTCCTAACTGCCAGCAACACCAACACGATAATCGGCAATCGCTGTGGCCACCTTGGCAACCTGCCGCCACCTCCAGACCATATCCGTATCTCCACCCAAACTCAACAAACACCACCACCACCGGTACCCAAATTCCGGCGACCCCTAAACCCATCACTAGCATAAGAGCACCAAAATAGGAAAAGTCTTACCTTCCTGTCGAGCAGCGTCGACTTCCGCCGCCATCAACCTTTCCTCAGCGTCGTCGCGGCCAATCACCACCAACAGTATCCAAAAGAAAATAAACCAAAACCACCACCATCGTACTCACCTCCGCCTCCTCCATGGCCGGCGAGCTCCGCTCCCGTAGCTTTGACCGCCCGGCAACACTCTTGTCCACCGCGCCTGAGCGTCCACCAAGAACCCTCCACCGCAACCACGACCCTTCGCCGCGCCCAGCCGAGCCGAACATCGACGTGAGCACCGGAGCGCTGGCGCGCCATCCCGGCCTCGTCTTGGCCGTCCATCACCGCGAGATCCCATCCGTCCTCCGTGCACGGACAATCTCCGACCATCGCCGTCTTCTCCGCGCCCGTCGCCCAACTCTGGGACCGGAACTCTGGTCAGCTCTCCGCCGAGCGCCGGAGCCCCGTGGTCGCCGCACCATCCGACCCGCTTCCTCCGCCTCTCCTTTCCCCTTGCTCCCTCTTCCTCTCCGGCTCTCACTCGCTTGCTCCCATCTTCTCTCCAGGTTCGCTCTCTCTCTCTCTCTCTCAACTTCATTTTCTTTCTCTACTACTCCTTTAATTGTTCAATGTTCCTTCTTTTTTATTGTGCTTTAGTCAAACTAGAAGACAACACATCATAGATGATTATTTAATTTTTTTGTGGCTACTAAAGATTTTGAGGAGAACAGCACTGTATTGTTGGTTAGCCTTAGATTTATTAGTATTATTTTATCTTATGTTATTTTTGTTGTTTTTTTTTCTATTCCTATCATTAGTATTACTTTTATTCTTAATATGATCCTTACTATTATAAAGAGTGTATATATAACTAGATATTTGGATATAAATTTATTTGTATTTTATTTTGCTAAGTATAAATTGTAGAAGTCTTACGATTAGCTTCATGTTCATTTTCACTTTTATTACTACTAATATTTTTTTGTATGGGGTAGCTTCTCGGCCTAGAAATTTTACTTTGACAAAGTTAGTTTTAAGTTCTAAATCCCTTTACTAGATTCTTATTTTACTAAAAATATTTTATACACAATAATGATTTTTAGTCTTATATTTAATTGTGACTAATAAAAACATAGCTTCCTACCTAAAAAAAGGTGTATTTTGACAAACTTAAAGTTTTCGCCTAAAAAAGATCCTTATATTTTTCAAACATTATCTAAAATCTATTTTTAATAATAATATATTTTTTAAAGTATTATCAATAGTTTTCTAAAAATTGTATATATATAATTTATCAATTTCTTTCGATTGTCTTTCTATCAGTGATTATCCCATTATTCCTACTCCCTCGTAAATTCTATACGTCCTTCTATCGTCCCTAGCTAATTCGACTATCCTGGGCCCAATGAAATATTGTGTGCCATCATCGATCCGAGGCCGCCTTGCGTTATTGGAACACCGAAGTCAGACATTATACCAACATGATCATCGCAACACGCCAGGAGACGCTACCAGGCAAGATACCTTGCCTTTACTATTTAATTTCTTGCTCAATATCATGCATGTTTTATTTCTTATAAGTTGTTCTTTCAAAACCATATCTAGTTGTAAATTACTATACTTTAGTTTTTTGGCCTAGAGTTAAGGGACCACCTTTGTTTGTGCCGCATTCATTGGCCCGACACTTGTGTGCCACGATGTCATGTGTCTCATATAGATTCGGACTTGCGTACCGACCGTACATCGGTGCGTACAGGACGAGCATTAGGATATAACTGCTAATATAATTGTCTAGAAGACTTAGCGGTTATTAGAAATATCGTGGTATGGATTCAGCACGAGTAGTGCATGGAGAGGAAGAAGACAGTTATTAGGTGCAGGGCTTTCACACATTTACTTTTCTCTAGCTGTTATTTGTGACTCAGCTGAGAGCTAGTATGTCGTACATTTATTTACTTTTCTCTAGATGCCACTAGTGCCTCGGTTGAAACACGAATGTGCCGTTTATTTACTTTCCTCTAGCTACCATTAGTGACTCACCCTAGAGACTAGTGTGTCGTGCATTATTTATTTTCCTCTAGATGCCACTAGTACCTCGGTTGAAATGCTAACGTGCCGTGTTTCTAGTCTCGGAAGCCCTTGTGTGGAACGTTGTCTTCAAAATGCATTTTCACATAGAATGGTTAAGGACCTTTATCCGTTTAGTCATATATACTTTTCTGTTGAGCTTTTATTATTCAGTTTAGGGCATGATATTTTATGTCTTGTTACATCCCTCTGAGGACCTTGTTATCTCTCCAGGTGTGTGTTCATGTCTTTCGCAGGTATTCTAGCCGAGGTCGTGATCTTCTCTATTTATTCGAAGATGACGCGTCTTGGATTTATCTTGCTACCTTCGTCGATACTTTTGTATATCATGTACATCTTCTTTTATTTTGTTGGTAGTGGATGTGTCTCCACCCAACATATTGTATCAAGACTATTCATTATATGATATCTTTATTTCCTTATTCTGTGGATGAGATTAGTTAGTTCTGGTTTACTGTATTTTACAGCTTATGTATACATATAAGGTTTCTATATATCGGAGTATACTTCGTATGTATGCAGCTGGCATGTCTACGTACTTAGTCCTAAATATTTTAAGACTGGAGCGTTACAATGCTACATAGGATAGGTGTCAACATAGTTCAGATATTGGAGTAGTATCCAGATACTCGAATGGATACATGTACCTGAAGGTCAGACTTACCTATCCGCTACTATAGGTAATACTAGGTGTAGGCTTTGTGCAGGACTCACAGTGGACACATGTACAGGACATGTATCCAAGTAAGGGGGGATACACCTCCATATCCTACTGTACTGGACATAGGGACTCTATCTATAGTGTTCCCTCTCATTGACCCATTGAACATTAGGCAACACTTGATACATTATACTAATCAAATATTAGAATTTCCAAATTGCTTCCTGTATCAGTATTCGATTCCTAATTTGCAAGTTACTCCTATCACTCAATCAACTAGTTCATATCCCTGTGAGGACATAACATGGCAGAGCCTAGGACTTGAAGATAGGAAATAATAGAACTGTTCACTCCCCAATGTAATTTGGCAACACACCCTTATGCCTTGTATCAATTGTTATTTTGAATAAATCTTTTGTTCAGTCCACAAGGGTGTACCAGTCTTTGAATATGGGGTGTCACTCCAGGTTATTCACTGTCCAGACCACTCTTAATTGAGGGTATCAGACCTATTGTGGTATCAGTCTATTATTTCAATTGTGCAGTTCTATATCATGTATGTAATCAGTCCAAATATGTCTATTTGTTTTTCAGTCCAGTTTTTCTCCTTATGATCAGATGACTGATACTCTTTTAAGTATCAATTTCCTTCAATATATGTTCTGACCATAGGATCTGATCTGTTATGTTCTTCCCATTTTGGTTCAGTATGCTTAGCATCATTCCATTTGCCAATAGTAATATTTCAGACCCTTTGGGACTTGTGTATCAGTAATGGGATTTAGAAGTGAGCTTAATTTTGGGTTTTCTCGAGTGGAATGGAGTGTCAATCCATTACTACATCTTTACTAATCAGATGGTAATGATCAAGTACTGTATTTCATCAGTTCCTACAATACCTTAGTGTTCAGTCCAAGTATTCTTGATGCTCAGTTTTTTGTTTAGCATCTATCAGTCATCATTTTGTATTGTTTAGTCCCAGTGATGGCTATATATTTCACATCTATTAGGTCAGCCTCATACCCTTATATCAGTCAAAACCCACTAATACCTTGAGTATTAACCATTGCCTTCAGTTAATGATCAGTGGGTTACATCCATATTTTGGTTGATGCATAATGATGTATCAGTCTACTGTGAGGTCGAACCTTACCTGGGTCCTGACCTTCCTCATTTTTATTATCAATCCATTTTATCTATATCAGACTTATAGTATCAGTCATGCTTAGACACTCCATCCAATGTATCAGTAGGTATGTATACATATATTTAGAAGAAGGGTACTTGCCTATGGCCAAAATGATAGCCACATGGATTATAGACAAGTATATCCAGAATAAGGGTAAGGACTCACATGAATGAGGTACCCAAATAGAAAAGGGTTAGTAGCAACCACCTGGGTTCTGTTGACAGTAGTTGTCAACTCATGAGTACAACCAAGAGAAGGATGTTGTAGCCACTGATTTAATTAAGGAGCTTAAGTGAACACAAAGGCAGTCCCAACACAGAACCCTAATAAGACCATGACTAGCCAAATACACAAACTCTCCATAAGAGTCAAACTAGATAACTAACAAATGAATATATAGACTAGTATTACTTTTGATTTATGTTGACAGTAGGTATATGGTATAAAATAGGTTACTTGGACTCTGACTCACTGCTCGACTCATACTCGCAGCTCAGGACCACAGGCAAGTGCATATACTGATTGCTACCATTTCTGATAGTTTCCTCTACTTATTATACATATGTCTTGTTGCTTGTTGACACGTTCGTCACACGAAGATTAGTATCATGGATTTGATTGTACATCTTGATTGTCTTTTATGTTTACCCCACTTGCGATTGATTCTATGAGTACTAGCTGGGCGAAAAAATATCTTAGTAGATGTGTGAACTACCCATTCCATCCCATATGTCTATTCTTGAATAATAGCATCTGCACACGACACGTGCAGGGTGCCAGATTTACCCCTTAGCCGTTCACACATCGAAACTGGTATTTCAATGCACATAGATAGTTAATCTTCCAAGTTATTTCATCTTATTCTTCATACTTGCCATGTTACCATAGCTTACATATTGCTTTCTAGTAGCTATTTCTCGAGTTACATGTTCTTATCCTTTACACCATGATGCTAGTACTTTCTAGTTTCATTCTTCTATGCTATATACATGTTAAGTGACTCTATTATGTCTTAGATAGCCGTTATATGTATACTTGTTCCATTCCTGACTAGAAAATCAATATTTTAGGTGATGAGTTAGAGAAGTTCTGTACCACTTATTATGAGCAGACTGTGGACCCTGATCTGAGCATGGAGGAGGACTTGGATGCGGGGCTACCCTCCGCATGAGATATTTAGCTAGATGTTATTCTATAGAGCAGGAGTTGCCTCCGAAAACTCTTTTATTTATTGTACTTTATTTTCTTTTGTGGATTATAAGAGTTGAGTAGTGGACATCAATCTTAGCACATTTTGTTCTCTTGAATTATTTTTATCTATCATATTTTGGTCTCTACCTTGGAGACTATTCATATCAGTTATTAGTTTTCTTTCACCATGGTTATTATATATATATCTTATTGCTAAGGAGTGATCTGTGAATTTGGTTGTATTGTGGAAATCTATAAACTGCATGGTAGTATTTGATAAAATATGGAGATAACTAGGCAACGTTCTACCGCCGATACTGCGGCATAGGCTAGACGTACCCATGGCTCATGTCCAAATATTGGGTGTGGGTCGTGACAGTCAGGAGTAAATCGTTGCACAAGGGGCAACGGATGTAAAAAATGAATCATTCTACAAGGTGCAACAGAAGAAACTAAAATCATAAATCGATAGAAATAAATCAGTTCGGTTGTGCTTCAAACTTGTGTTGGCAAATGAATATATTGGTCGAATGTGCCAGATTTTGATTAATCAAAAGTTACGGTTGTGATCAGCATGATCACTGCAAAAATCGTAAGTCGAAATAGATTGTTGGTTCATACAAAGTATGATACGAAGGAAATAACTTGATATCCGAGTAGTATATGATATACCACTTATACGATGGATGGCTCAATTCTGAGTGGTATATGCAATACCACTTGTGTGATGGATTCCATCGACACATTGTGTAATTTGCAGAAGGTTTATCCACAATGGATGGAAGAGTACCAAGACTCTATTGAAAATTTGTATGACGGTATGTTGATATAAGTGTTCTTCGATAATCGGTTGGAATAATAGAACGAGGACATGTATCAATGAATGATACGTCAAACAAAAATTTATAAGTCGGTTGAACGATCGAGACTAACGAAAGGATTATGCCTTGAAGCAATAATCTGATCGACGGGGTAGGAAACTTGAACTTATAAATGAGTCGCATGACTTGCGATCTCGATAGAAATGTTGGGCGAGGCAAATTGTAATCGAATAGTACGACTTCCGACTCGATAGAAATATTGGGCGAGGCAAATTATAATCGAATCATATGACTTGTGATCTCGATAGAAATATTGGGCGATACGAATTGTAATCGGATCGCACACGTGTGACTTCGGTGAAAAGTTGGTTGATGCAAGTAAATAGTGCCTAAGAGATAGTTGGTTACGTTACGGCAAAATTTATTTGATTATGACTGTAGCACGCAAAACTTAGAGGACATGATCGTATAACTCGAGGGTTTAATGTTGGATAATCGGTAATACGACGAACCAGAAAATGAGTTAATGTGTATAGAAAAGTTTGTAGTGAACTTGGATGTATGCAATATAAACTAAAGTCGATGCTGATACAGATTCAAAGTTGACCCTCGTGTTATCAAAATTGATATGACCTATCAAAATCTATACATAAGAAAACGTAAGCACGATGTGAGAACGCAAAATGGGGCATGCCTATGATATCGAGATTTTTGAAAAATAGTAATACGAAAATGTCAAACTGGTGGATCGTAAACTTTGCGATTGATCAGACGAGACCATAAAGCCATCGACGATTGTTTTGATGTATATAACATCTCGGATGTTGATCGTGGGTAAATAGACTAGAACTCGATACGAGTAGTTATTTCATGAATTTCGAAATCATCGAGGGTAGTGCATGAATTGCTCAGAGGATAGTTGTGCCTCAATTACGCAGATAGAAATGATTATGTCTAAATTTGAGTAGAAATCGTCAGAACGTGATTTGGCTCCGAAATAAGATATAGCATGGTTCATAGTAACTGTCCTTCGTTAATGATCCATAATTATCGAGCATAGCTTCGGGGCAGCTGACCCTAGAAGACTTGACCGCCAAATCAAAATAAATGTTTCAGACCCATAAGTGGCATGATGCATGTTGATGATAAGTCTAGAAAATTTTGATAATCGTGCTATATACAAGAGCGAGTAGTAAGAGAATGGATTACGAGTTATGTTGTTAGATTTGGATTCATCTTGCAATTGAGCTTGTGTGAATTGAACTTACATTCTATGTTGCGAGACGGACAAGTTTGGAATTTGGCTACGAATTTTTTACTCGATAGGAATCGAACATAAGACGCTTGTAAAGACCTTTGTGTCGGAATGATTGTAGCCTTTGAGCACTATCGACTTGAGTTAAACTTTCGGGTTGGAAAGACCGTGCCTTTAAGCATTGTTAAACAATTGTGTCGGAAGAACCATTGCCTTCGTGCAACGTCAATTTAAAGTTGCATTGGGAGAATTTAAGCATGGTATCTTGGTAAGTGACCTAATGGGCGTAGTTCTAAAAGTTGTTGCATTTGCAAGTCAACAAAGAAAATCGTATCGAGATGAGTTGCATAGCCAGACTTCAAAAATAGTTAGGCAACGACTTCGAATATAAGGCGTTGCGGAGGATCATTGTAATCGGATGCACAATGGCTTGACACAATGCATAGTATTGATGCCCAGTACGAAGACATACAAAAAATGAGAGATACGATTTTTGAATCGTGTAACATACGACGATTTTTGTTGAATAAATCATGTATGTATCGAATATACGTATGCGATAAAACTCCGAGAACAGTTGCTAAGATATGTCCGATCGAGAGTACGAGATGGCAATCATAGGATTAAAATTTATCTGTTAGTTTTGTTCCAATTTTCTACCACTGGGCTTGGCTGAAATAGATATATTTTTGGGATGCCTTGAATAGGTGTACGATCTAAATCAAATTATATACTAAATTCAAATTGAGCTGCAGGAAATACTGAAAGTTAATGAAAGCTTGCACGAGTTTTTGAAACGGAACAACGATAGCTGGATGAGATCGTGAAATGATCTAGAGAAACACTTGAATTAATTGTTGGTTTCGGTTCGAGGACGAATCTTATTTTGAGTGGTATATTATGTAGTACCCCGCTCCACACAGTACATTATGCTGAGATTTTGACTCGAAGAGTTGCATTGACCCAAAATATGTATCAATGTTAATCGATACAAAGAGTTAAGTTGACCCGACGAATGCATCGAGTAAGTTTGATACAAGTGTTAAGTTGGCCCGAGAGAAAGCATTGAATCGTTCGAAGAACCAATAAATCGAATTGATGCAAGGCATTAGTCCGATTCGGATAAGTAATAATTTTAGTTGGTTTCGTGTGCAGGCTATACGTTTACGCTAAAATATAAGAGGTCAATATTTTGCCTTATTTGTACTAGTGTCCACAAAATCAAAGTGTCGCCTTACCATGGACTGAAGAATAGGTACAGTAGGCCAAATCGCTTGGATAATTCAATATATCATGAAGTGTTCGAATGGCCACGTTAGAAGAGTTGGCGGTGCAAACAAAGTTATGAAATCAAGCCGCATCGTCTCGGTGAAACGACAAGGTGTATCAGGCTAAGGTGGGAGGACTTTGACTCTTCTTTCCTACTCCTTCATGCCTAAGTAAAATATATATTGTTGTATGCTAAATTAACTAATCGAGACCACGGGCGTGGCTCAATCGAAAGATGAATATAGTGCGTGTCGAAGACTAGACACTACAATAAAAAGACATATTAATGACGCTCGATAAGGAGTTCTAATGACGGCTGATACATAAGCGTTATCAAGTTAAAAATTACCCTTTTTCTATGACGGTTTGGGCTAATTCTGGGCTTTTTATAACGTTTATAAAACAAAGCATTATTAATAGTTTAGAGCGGTGGCAAACTTGTAATAAACTTTTTGTAATATATTCCATCCCCCCTCCGATTTTACTAAGAAGAACTCTAATTCTCCTTGCTTTCCTTCTGCCCCCTCTTCCCTCCTCTCCCCAAACCCTAAAATTTCCCATCTCCTCCTTTCAATCTCCCACAAACCCTAACTCTAGGTCTCACTCTAAACCCTAGCTCTAGGTCTCACTCTAAGCCCTAAGCCCCCAACCCCTCCTCCCATGAACCCTAAGCCCTAAGCTCCCAACCTCTCGCTCGTCGACGGAAGCGGCGGCGGCGGAAACGATGTGGTGGGTCTAGGTCGTCCAGGCGTTGTGGCTTCGGGTTCAGAAGATCGAGGAGGTCGGTGCTCATGATGAGCGGGACGACGCTCGGTCGAGAACATGAAGTGGAGTCGGAGGAGGGCTCGGGAAGGCGTGGGCTCGGGATCCGGTCGGGGTTGTCCTCGGTACAGAGACAGGTCGGCATCGATGCTGGATCACAAACCCCATCTAGGTATCTACTCCCTCTGCATCCAATATATGTTTGTTCTCTTTCCAATAGTTAAGATGTGGACTTCTTCTATATGCTTTTATTTCAATTTTTATATACTATTCTGCTTCTGAGCGAGAATCTGGTCTCCACTCACTCTAAAGTTATCCTTCTATTGTTTCTTGAACACTCTGAAATTAGATGTTCAACTTTCTTATATTTATACTCTTATCTATTTTTATTCTTTGTACCTCATCTACTTCCACATTCTTCTCAATCCTTGCAGGATTTCCCTCATAATAGACTTTTTAATGAGCTCCAACATGAATGACGTGACAATTTTTATTTGAACTTATGATATTTTTTGCCTATATTGATAGAAAGGGTGATTTTGGTCACGGTTTTATAGGTTTAGTATTATGTTTATGCATAAATGTTCAACTGTGTGTATAGTATTACAGCTACTTGAAACACTATTCATTCATCATAACTACAAAGTGCTTACCATCCATTTGGATTGATTTTAATTTTCCATAATATATTCAGTATAGTGTTAGCAGGACTTCTACTACTTGGAAAAGCTTAGACATGTTATCCGCCAATACCATATCAGAATAACATGGCAGTATAATATTCAATTAATTTTGTCACTTGAATGTAACACTTTCTCTTTTGAGAGGTAACCTTGAGTCAACTTTACAAAAAGTGCAATTTGGAATGGCCAGAAAAAGAGTACCAGACTTGTTACTAAAAATGCCGAAACAGCCCAACATGAAAAGGAAGCATATCTATCATAAAGATCATCCAGCAAAGGTCATCTTCCGTGAACCAATAGAGTATGTCCCAGTGGTAGCTGCTTAGGCCAAGTAGAGTTTCCATTAATAATGAGATATTTAATAACAAAATATTGGGCTTGTGGAAAAGGTTTAGAAACACCACTTAAGTATCTAAATAGGATATCATCCATGGTGATTTGCATTTGTTGAAACCTTTGGATGTATTACCTAATTAATGAGGTTCTGGGACACCATAACAGTGCATAAGGAATGACTTTAACATCTTGATTTTTTGTTCATATGAGACCAAATACTGTACACATTTGAATTTCCTAGATTCTTGATTTTTTTTGGGTTCATATTAGACCACATACTGTACACATTTGGATTTACTAATTTGGATCCACTTAGTTAATTTTTGTTATGCGTAAACTTCTTCGAAAGCCCATATGTATATAAATGGTATATTTTTGAAAATTTATTTTGGCCTACCGTTATTTCCACAATTCCACTTTCATGAAAGCATGGAGGCCTTCTCAATGCATAATTAATCTACATTCGCTAGAATATCAACAAATAAAATCTTGTGTTTTGTCGACCTGAAAAGCTGGAACTCATGATCATATCAGTTTCTGTTAGTACATTGTAGGCCCTTTTATGTTTCAACTTTTGCAGATATTTTCCCATGTCTGTTCTTAGTTGTTTGGTTACCAACTCTAGGTAGAAGTGAAAGCAAATATCATTGTATGCAGAAGAATATAATCATGGTATTTGACAATTCTAAGTTATAATTTTTTAAATATAGATGTATGTTTTCCTTCTTCAGGTTTAATTATTTAGTATTGAACCTTTGCTTATAGTGAGTTAAGTACAGGGCGGTCTTGAATTTACTGTAGTTTAAAAGTCAGCAAAGATCATCTTGGACTGCATGATCACCGGGTGAAGTACTGTTTACATCTTAGGAAATTAGCTTTTGATGCCATTATTTCAAAGCTACACTGAATGTACAGGCATATAGTTTGACACACATGATCGTTCCTACAATAAAAATAGGGCTTAGCCTTGAACAGATGCTATTTCATAATTTATTTTATCGTAATTGGTGATATATTATGTCTGACTGCATATTAGTGATTTAGTTGTAGTGCAAATTCGGGTATGGTTGCCTGGGGCATATTTGATTAACCTGAGACAATGCACAATAAGGTGAAAATGTGTATTATTTTGTTGTAGTGGATATGGGACAAATATCTGATCCCTATCATGACGTAGTTTGTTTTACTCATTTCTCTTGATATTTCATGATTAGATTTGATTTTTAGGCCTGACAATTATATGGACTGATTTGGTTTTCTCTTTTTCTCAGGATTTCACTGGTGTTCCGACTGTCGTTGATCTTTCATGATTATTGGTTATGTGGCCAAGTTTTGATGTTGATAATTTTTGTAGTTGTAAATATCTATATGTATTTGGATATTCTATTTTGATAATGTAATGAAGATGTTGATATGTACTCTATTTTGAGAAATGTAATAAAGATGGTGATATATAATGTTAACTTTTTGGAATGTAATATATACTGTGCAGTATAGAGCATTATAAATATGCTAATTTGAATAGCATAAAGTGTTATAAATGTGCTATATTGAGCCTATACATATTATCTATTCATGACGTTTTAAAATTGTTCTGAATTGTGCACTATATATTAACTATTCATAACGTTTTTATAGAAACTATTCATGACGGTTATTTTATGACGCTTTTAAAAAACATTTATAACACCCATTTTCATAACGGTTGCTGTGAACAAAAAAAAGCGTCATGGTTCGTCATTAATGACACTTTTTAGCCGTCATTAAAAGAGTTTTTTGTTGTAGTGAGATAGAACAATTGAAATGAAACGTACATCAAATGTACGAGTCGCTATAGAATATTGAATATCGTAAAGGCGAGAGCCTCAGTGCGCAAGCCATAAGAACATGGGATAAATGTATCAACGAGTGTCTTAGTGCACAAGTCATTCGTGCCTTCACGCATGAGTTAGAAGGCTAGCACATTGAAAGACTATTGAGGCGAGTGCCCTAGTGCACGAGCCATGAACATTGAACACTAATGCATAGAACATAAAAATACGGTATCGAGACGTGCATCGTATGCATGACTCGAAGAATAGAGAGCAATTATGTCAAAATGTGCATACATGCACGAGAATCATGAAAGATGGCTTCGTTGCGAAGAGAATAATTGTGGCATGAATGTAACGGAACTGTCGAATATGGCACGGTACCTTAGAAATATTTAGGGCCTTCGGGTCGTTCGTTTGACGAAAATTGAGTTAAGGCATGGTGCCATTGAACATTGAAACAAAGAAATGAAATCGTATAAAGAATGCAAGAACATAGAAAGAGTAAGAACGTTAAAAGAAAGAGAATTATAAGACGACGTAAAGTCTGAGTTTTGGACTCAACACTATGTTTGGTTGAATGGGTTTGACGCGCGTTGCATGGTCGAATGGACTTAAGATATTGCCCATGCATGGGTGGGATATGATTCCCTCGAATGTATTATTGGCCCGGGGCACCAGGATCGTTCAGCCTAGGAGGGATGTTAATCTTTGTGGACGCACATCCGTAAGACGACTAGCGACCGATTATCGATGTAAAAAGCCACAAAATGATGATATATAAATGGTATGTCTCCAGATATTAAGGCAGCAACCCAATACGGGAGGCGCCAGGCTACCCAATTTAAGAAAAGAAAAGAAAAGAAAAGAGAAGCAAGTTAGTCCATTCTGGCATGGATATGCCAACGACCTTCATATAGTTAAGGAACGGTGGGCCGAAAGTGCAGGAACAATAGATCCTGCACAGAATACTTATAACATGACAAGAAAGGAATGAGGTGCATTCACCTTGTGTCAGTGCAAGGGCGAATGCGTCGATGTTGATAAGAAGTTACGAAACAACATGAGACTGCTATTGGTTGCCTACTTGCTTATGCAAATCAAATAACATGCTTTCCATGATAACATATTTTACTGCTTTCGAATATGCCATGAAACTCACCCTAAGGCAAGGATAGAAAGATCATTAACTTGTATATTGCATGATTCAATACACTACTTAATGTCGGTTTAGTAAAGTGAGTCTTTACTTGGTACAACAAGGACGAAAGTACTAATCTCCCACTAGTTTGCTAGCGGGTTCAGAGAATGGTTTGCTCGCAGTAGAGCTTCGCTTGAACGTGCTGAGGCATGAAATATCGTAGCGTATTATTACGTGCGAACGCATTGACGCTCGGACTTGCAACAGGATTGATGCGGTCAAGATATAGAAGACTTGATGTATGGAATGGTGAAACCTTTATGGGCAAGAGAGAACCTAAGTGTTGTAGCCAATCTAGCAAATTCAGATGGGCTGTTGAAAGCCTTTGTAACCTTAGTTCAATTATCAATAAAGAGAATTGTTTCGTATACTCTGTTTTTTCTGCTGCTAAATAACAATATCAAAGATAACTATTTGAAAACTTGACATCTTGTCTTGTACGAGTGCAACTCCAGACTCGTACGGTATTACGCCCCAGCGAGGATGATGATTCGGTTAAATCGATATGAGGACGAGAAATTTTTCGGGTCGGGATGTGACAATACATAGCTGGCCATTACTACATGGCATGGTTCCGCGCATCTTAGTATTGGGTCGTGACAAGCAGGTTCGATGTCTTCATACTATTATTTTCCCTTTTTTATCAATCAAACCTTGACCAAACTAACTCTAACGTGTACCCCTATATGTCCCCTACCTTCTCTCAAAGCCACAACTCGAGGATCAACTCCGTTTGTCTGTGGCGTAAGCTACACGGCAAGGTGTTCAGGCTAGCACTTGTTTAAGGTAACTGTTGTCTGCACAACTTTGTGAGACCCTTGGTGAGCATCCTAACATCCCTCTCTAATCCTACTTTCATGTATATAAATTGCTCATTAGGTTTTATATAGTTTTATTATCGAATCTTCAAAGTTTTCGTCGTCGTAAACAATTGAATCTTCGTAGATCGACATGCTAGGTTTTGTGCACCAACTTGTCATAAAATTCTCGATGTTCATAACCCTAATTTCTCATGACTTAATCTCTAAATATTCAGATTCATTGTGTAATATTTTAGAATATAAATATACTATTTTTGCATAATTATATCGCTCCAATCAACCTGATAATTAGCAACTTTGTGCGACTAGTTGACTATGTTAACTGGTTACCATATTTTTTGTAGATAATATAAATAGATTATGTTTAAAATTATTTTTCATAATTATTCCAGAATTGATATAATATATTTTATGATTATGGTAGTTTTAAGGTTTAGCATGTTTCCTATAAAGTATATAACTATCTGATTTGGTTCTAGACTAGGCTAGTTATATGGAGACCTAGTTTAGAACATAGATGATATTAATGTGGTTGGTGTGCAATGTACATTGGTGCCATAGTTGATTGGTAGTTATTATTGTGTTATAGGAGTTTGTGACTGTTTGACTGGGAGTGTGAAAGCCGAAACTTTGTACGCTCACTTGGGAGATATGCAAGTATACCTTACCTTATTTACACGTGTAGATTCTTTTCTCTTTCGTTAGGTGTCATTATATAATTTTCTTTTCTTGATTTGTTGATATGTGTCTTCTCTCATATTATGCATACTATTTTAGTTGTCTCGTTGATAGTTCGTCATTGTTCATGTTTTGGCATTGTAGTTCATACTAGACTTGTTTGAACTTGTACCTTGTCTGAGTTATACCATATTATGTGGAGTAGGAAGAATGAGTGCGTTATAATTGAACTACTACTTCCACTTTCTATTTTTCTCAACCTGCGAGTGCACACTAGTGGTGAAGGTTAGCTATTTGCACAAACCTGCGAGTCCACACTAGAGGTGAGGGTTTGATTATTCATTTGATTTCTAGCCATATATTCACATAGGAACTTGGCATTTGTATTGTTTCCTTTCTAGCACTTCATTTATGCATAGTTGTTCTTGTATACATGTTTAGTTTGTTGCCTAGTTATTGTGTTTCCTTCGTGGTTATTATTTATGCATGTTATTTACTGTTATTTAGGCATGTATATTATGTATATTGCTATATCTCCTAAGGACCTGGCGATCTCTTCAGGTTTTGCTGAGCTGCTAAAATAGAAGGGTAGTTGGTGTAAGCCCATGAGCCCAATTTATTTATTTATTTATTTATATTATTATTTACTTTATTGTTGAGACATGTTTTAACTCACTAAAGTATATACATAGATAGGTTTTAGTTCTTACCAAACGATATATATAAAGGGTTTCATTGCAAATTTTTTCCCCAATTCAAATTTTAAAAGCTGGACGACCCCTTGGGATAGCCCTGCTATTTGAAACGGGATCTCTAGGGGATCTTCCCCAAGTTCTCCAAATCGATCAGAGAGCAATCCAAACCTGGATTCAAACAAATCTTCCCTTATCCGCTACGCTATATATATAGAGAAGGAGCAGCCGTACCTGCTATACTCATTAAAACCCTAAATTTCTCTACTTCACTCTTAAAATAATTCAGAAGACATCTTTAGAAAAGTTTAGGAGTAACCGGGCCAGGGGACAGCTGCATCTTCTTTGTATCAACTCCAACTTCAGGGAATCACCGTTAGGTAATAACCTAACCACTTCGTTTACTTTTTAAAATCATAGAAATTGTATGACCCTACATGTTCGAGGAAATACTAGGATGGTTAGAAGGATAACCTTGGCTAATCATAGGACTCTAAGATCTGTTAATAATATATATGGGTTGCTATCCTGCATGAGCACACTGCAGACTGGTTCAGGGTTGAGGTATCGGAAAGGGTCTTACCTGTGTATCATTAGGATACCAAGGAGGATGTGCGTATCAGCAGGATACAGGGGTATCCTGTGTAAATATAGAAATATAGGAAGGGCACAGTTTGCTTGTACAAACTGTTACAGAGGATCTGTATGTTACTATAGGTTTATTAAGGGAATATTGCTATATGCAACTACAACATTTGCAATAATCGTATTTTGCACAGGACTTGCATGTGTTAGGGTTATATACTAAAAGCATCACTTTTGTAGTAACCTTATTTTCTTAAATTTTGAATGAGAATCATATGGGCAAATGTTTGCATATTGTATTTGTTATAAGTGTTAATACAAATGTCTGATATTCTATATTATAGATAATATAGTGTGTAGTGTCACACAGAAGATCATATTATCAGTTTCCTATGGAGTATATAAATAGTTCACAACCTAGATGGACTTGGACAATATATTGGAAATGTTGTAGTGTAATATGGTATTAGTCTATCATGACTATAGGTTTACACTAGTACACTTTGTGTATATTGAACAAGACCACGTGAGGTTGTTCTCTTTGTACTGACTACATAAGAGAACAAACACCTCTGTAATTATGGATGCGTGTGCTCTTAATTCCGATATAATAACAGACATGTATATATAGTGTGCATTACTTTGACTCATGAAAGAGTGAGATTTATTATGGATCAACAACCTCTATGAATTAGGTAATAACATTGTATGTATGATGGGCTGTTGATTATAAATGGAATCCATATCCCGATACATCGGGTTGATGATGTCCCCTTAAGGAGCTCATAAGGATTATCATGTAAATCTTGCATGTGGATTATATCCGATATGACAAATAAAGTTGAGCGGTACTACTTAAGGATAAAAGATATCGAATCAATATAGTAGTCAGTAACTTAATTTGATCGACGGACATACGATATCTTAACATGGGGAGCCAAACGAGCATATAATAAAACGAGTCCACAAACATAATTTGGGATTAGGGAGGTAGTGCAACAATAGCTCATTAGTGGACTGAGCTATTGTTGATGGGCCTGGATTTTGTGTTCGGGCTGAACACGGGATATCCAAATTCGTTAGGAGACCTAACCCTAATTTCTCCTCATGGTCCCTGTCGTAGCCTATATATATCCTCTATTCTCTGGCCGCCAGATGATTGATCAAAAAATTTGAAGCTCTCTAAATTCGTAATTCACGTAAGGAGAGAAAGAGAGGGCTACCAATGAGAAGAAAAAGTTGGGAGATCGTCGCCTACACGACGTCCAACTCGAGGAAGGAATACGTACAGAAGATTTTGGGGTCGTCCGCTCGAGATTGCCAGGAATTACTTATCTTCTTTTCGCCGCAGGTATAATTCGTAAATCCTAGTTTCCGCCTATGAAGGGTTAGAACACGTATTAAATCTGTTTAACTTTCTATCGATCAATACGCACACCAAAATAAGGGTCCTGGGAATCCCCAGTTCCATCAATTGGTATCAGAGCTACTTTGGATCTGCATATTGATTGATACGTCCATATTGTCCAATAAAACCTACGATGTGTAATAGTTGGTAAATGTAGATCTGTTCTAACTCGGTTTTGCAGGCATCTTAGATCCAACTATTATGGTCCAATACATGTTTTTGATTGTGTTGTTTAAACCACGAACATGTCGTGGATGTTGTTGTAGCTGTGGATGTAATTAAATCGCGAGGGTTGATCGTGCTTATTATTTGAATTTTTCAACCTAGATTATGTGTGAACTCTTTCGGGAGGTATAGGATTGTTGTAATTTTAATTATTTTTTATCAATCGTGATGGTGGTGGTGGCTTTTTTCTGACGTCGGACGAGATGCTCGTTTTAAGCAGTCCAAAGGCAGACAGATGATTTTCGATGAAGGAATCGACAGCCAAAACCTAAGATTTTCGATGGAAATCTCAAGCGGACGACCCCAAGATCTTTTGTACGTATTCCTTCCTCGAGTTGGACGTCGTGTGGGCGACGATCTCCCAACTTTTTTTTCTTCTTGGCAGCCCTCTCTTTCTCGCCTTACGTGAATCACGAATTTAGAAAAAGCTTCAGATTTTTTTGATCAATCATCTGGCGGCCAGAGAATAGAGGATATATATAGGCTACGGCAGGGACCATAAGGAGAAATTAGGGTTAAGCCTCCTAACGGATCTGGATATCCCGTGTTTAGCCCGAACACACAATCCAGGCCCATTAACAATAGCTCGGTCCATTAATGAGCTATTGTTGTACTATCTCCCTAATCCCAAATTATGTTTGTGGGCTCCTTTTATTATATGCTCATTTGTCTCCCCATGTTAAGATATCGTATGTCCGTCAATCAAATTAAGTTACTGACAACTATATTGATTCGACATCTTTTATCCTTAAGTAGTACCGCTCAACTTTATTTGTCATGTCAGATATAATCCACCTGCAGGGTTTACATGACAATCCTTATGAGCTCCTTAAGGGGATATCATCAACCCGATGTATTGGGACATGAATTCTATTTATAATCAACATTTCATCATACATACAATGTTATTACCCAATTCATAGAGGTTGTTGATCCATAATGAATCTCACTCTTTCATGAGTCAAAGTAATGCACACTGCATATACATGTTTGTTATTATATCCGGATTAAAATTATAAGCATCCATAATAACAGAGGTGTTTGTTCTATTATATAGTCAATACAAAGAGAACAACCTCAAGTGGTCCTGTTTAATACACACAAAGTATACTAGTGTAAACCTATAGTCAAGATAGACTAATACCAGATTACACTACAACCTTTCTAATAGATTGTCCAAGTCCATCTAGGTTGTGAACTATTTATATACTCCATAGGGAACTGATAATATGATCTTCTATGTGACACCATACACCATATTATCTACAATATAGAATATCAGACATTTGTATTAACAGTTGCAACAAATACAATATGCAAACATTTGCCCATATAATTCTCATTCAAAATTTAAGGAAATAAGGTTACTACAAAAGTGATACTTTTAGTATATAACCCTAACAATCGCCCACTTATACTCAAAGCATTGCTTTTCAGTATACTGTTACAACTTTCCGCCGCAGGTATAATTGGTGAACCCTAGTTTCCGCCTATGAAGGGTTAGAACACGTATTAAATATGTTTAACTTTCTATCGATCAATACGCACACCAAAGTAAGGGTCCTGGGAATCCCCAGTTCCATCAGCATGTAGGGTTGTGATGATACACAGGACATGCTTATACTTGCGTGCATCTCGCATACCATGTGCATCTTAGAAGATGCATTAGCTTAGGTGGGGATTATAGGTTTTTATATGGAAAGAAATCATATGCAGCAGTTAGTTATCAGTCATGGCAGGCAATAGCCAAGTAGCAGCAGGTAATGTACGTACAAGTGTTAGAGTGTCAAGCATAGGGTGTGTACAGGTAATAGGCTTAGAGGAGGGCAGGGAATAGCCAAATAGTAGCATATAATGTATGTACAAGTGTTAGAGTGTCAAGCATAGGGTGTGTGCAGGTAATAGGCTTGGAGGAGGGCAGGGGATAGGTTATATGTACAGGGGGCCACTTGGCACTGCAGGGGGCTACTTGGCCCGTTGGCTGCTAGGAGAGGCAAGCATATGGCCTAAACAAGGTGCAGGAAGCCCTTAGGCAGGCAGGGGGCTTGTGTAATGACCCGATCCGCCCTAGCGGAATGCCGATTCAAACGGTAAGTGCAACGACTCAAACGAGCCATTGACTCGAAGAGTTGGCATCAACCTGATGAAGAATCGATGCAAGGCTTACATTGGCCAGTCAAGAGGAATCTAGACTTAGACTTTCAAAAGCGCGCTCGAAGTATCGCTCGGCCGATGCGAACATCGCTAAGTTGGGTGGCTCCGATGAACCCGTCTTTGCTTAGCCTAGACACATAACAATACGGACACTGTTGCTAGAATCGCTAGGAGATAACACCGCGCATGCTAATAAATGACTCAACGCACCTAGCTAAGGGAATAATCCCATCTTATATGCTTGTATAGAGTATGAAAAAGAATATGGAAAATGTGAGAACTCTCGTACCGCGCTCTACGCTCGTGCTAAGGCACAAGCTTACATTCAAGTTTCTTATGCGTTCAACAATGAAACAATAAACGATTTACAACAAAAAATGGAAGACTATCGACATAGTCGTTCCGAGTAGAGTATAGCAACATTGGAAGACTTCGGAACCGATGGGTCGCCAAGGCGACTCCCGTACGGGGAGTTGCATAATGAATGAATGAACGAACGAATAAGTGAATGAATGAATGAATGAACGAATAAGTGAATGAATGAATCAATGACTGAATGAATGAATGAATACGGAAAGAATAAATAAATGTACGAACAAGTGAAAGAAAGAAATAAAAGAGTGAATAAAAGATAAGAAAGGAAAGAATGGTTAGCGACAGGTATGATGGGCACGTACAACGGGGCTCGCTACCCGCGCTGCACGAACGCCAACCTGTTCGATAACGCATTATGGCTCAGAGACATCCTATGGCTCAAAGACAGCCGTTAAGTTAAATGACAAGTCAATACGAAATGGTTGTGGACAATCGGCACAGACGGGGAGGAATACAGTGGCCGTGAAGAAGAAGGTTTTCTGCGACACGATCGAGGGGGAGGTATATCGTGGCCGGCCTAGACGGAATCAAAAAAAGGGAGGGAGCTTACGGGCTACTTGGGTGGGGGCTCGGCCACTCAAAGAGACGTAATGCCAGGCATTTCAAGAGACTATCAAGGTGTACCAGCCATCACGCATCGATAGGTAAGAATGCCAAAGAGAATATGTCTAAAATGGCTTGTGATGCCAGCGACCGGTACATATCGACTACGCGGGCTTTGCTGGTGGCAATCCATGTGCAAGTCCTTACATTGAAACAAAGTAGTCTAAGTTAACTAAATAAAGTGCCTTATGTACATGCTTGAAATGTAACACACCAAATGATAAAGAGTACTTCATGCAAATGAGTTAGAGAATGTGCCAACGACGTGCTAGAACCTGAGGCAGGGACACGCACTTGACATTGAAAGTTTATATCGAATTGTTGACTAACTTGGTTTGCTTTGGACAGGAAAGGCCGGACGGTAAGTATGGGTAAGTCGTGCATGCATTTTTATGCAAACACTTGGATTTGGCAACACAGGATAAGTTATGAAATATGCCATGAAACTAATCCTAAGGTAATATTAAAAAGAAAATGAATGATAGACGGTACACAAAAGTAAATATAACGTGCTTGGTAATGATAGCATTGTGGGCGAGCTAGCCTCTCCACCAATGCATAACAATGTACTGATAACCCCACAAATTGCTTGCAGGACGTAGGAGTCGTCATCGGGTGCGGAGCTTTCCTCGAACGTGCTAAGGCGCGGAGCTAACTCTGGGGCCTTGGAGCGTTGCAAGAAGCTGAAGCACCCTATACAGGACATAATGTATCGGAACATCGCCATGAATCATTCCATCTTGTAAGCCATTTGGCACGCCTTTTATGTTTCAGAGAGGAAGATCTTGAGCGACTTATAATCTCGGCCTAGCACCACCTGTAAACTTCTTGAATGTCAATAAAGAGTTTGAATTGCTTCAACTTGTGTTCATTTACTTTCTGCATGAAAATGGGGACACTCTGTGCGACTCTGTGGCCTAGCTCGAATCGGCCGTTTCTGGAGATTAGTCTGGCATGGGCGCAACCTAGGCCCGTGAGGCATCACGCCTTAACGAGGACGATCGCTCTTACGGGAGCGGGACATGACAAATTGGTATCAGAGCATGACTTTACGTCCTTGGACTTCATTTCGATTCTCTCAGTTTTGAAAGCTCGCTTGGAAACAAAGAAGTGTACGCTCTCGCTCGTTGTGCCTTGGGATGTTCCATACAATAAGTCTAATATTTTTAAAAGCTCGTATGAGTACTCGGTTGAACGGGATCGATAGTCGAAGGCCTTTGTGCCAAACCATGACGGCCTTAAGTCAAAAGAAAACTAAAATGCTAGAAGTTAGCAAACGCAAGGCGTGCTTGAATAACCTTACACTGACAATGGCGAACGAGTATACGAGACTAAAGTATAGTCCGAACGGGATGGTTATGCTCGCAGCCTTTTGGCTAAGTTGTGCGGAGTATCGCGCACCTAGACCTTTTGGTGCAAAAGAGTTACAAGCGAGATCGATTATCGCTCGAACGAGAACAAGTGAGCATGGAAATTCGAATATAGTCTGCACGGGATAGCTATGCACACGACCTTTTGGCTAAGTTGTGCCGCGTGTCGTGCACCTCTAGTTTTTGGTGCAATCAAGTTACGAGCAATATCAAGTACCGCTCGGTCGGGAACGAAGCTACACTTAGAGTGTATATCGATAGGAACGCTATCAAACTAACGCTTAGGCATGCACGGAAGATTGATTTGGATTTTGAGGAATAGTGCGAACGACTTAGTGCGTCAATACGATGTAAGCGATTACGCTAGAGATTCGTCGAACGAATCTGAAATATGTCTTAGCAAATAATGCAAATGTGATTGTGGATTAAATAGGATAGCTCGAGTCCGATTGGTGTATGGATTTTCTTGGAAATCATTCGAGCAAAATTGAGGATTACGAGTAACGGCGAGTATGTCGGCGAGACGATGCGATCGCGCAAAGCCTTAGAATGCTTCACGCTTAGTTGGTCGTGACTTCGAATGTCCCGAACGAGATGTCGTTCAGACAACTTGTCAATGGGCAACACAAGTTAGAAAATCACTCGGAACGATGAATAAAGATGTATGTCTTGATCGAGGAAGCTAGAGGATAGCACTTATGATTTCGGATTGGGTCAAATGAAATGTGACTTGAGTTTTGGAGAACGATATTAAAACTAGCTTGAAGAATAGCGATCGAACTTGATCTTGGATTGAATCGAACAAAATTTTGGTATATCCAGTTCGGACAATAGCATCAGTCGCACGACTCGAAATTGGTTGCAAAGGAAGATCGTCAGGTTACGCATATCGTCGATGGTATTGAGGCGTATCAAAGATCGATATGCGATAACTCGGGGGTACTCTGACTCGGCGAATGACGATCGTGCAAATGTCATTATTCTGATGGATGCTATACTCGGGATATTGAAACGTGTCGAGGAAAATATAGACGTGGCTCGAGGATTTTTTAGTTAAACGAATGACCGTCAGACTATCGAACCGAGATCTTGGCTTGGATGAAAAATGAAAACGTTTGGATATGCTTCGTTGACAACCACAACGTTGACGTTCTTATCTTATGCGAGCGCAACTTCAGCCTCGCACATGCGTCGTGCCGATTAGGGTGATCACTCCGCGTGAGCGCTGGTATGGTGATTTATATAGCGAAGGTGATCAAACTTGTATGGCGTGGCAATTTGTATGTTTCGACTTATGGTTTGATGCGAAGGTAGACTCGAGCATGACTCAGTGTGCTTGATGAATCAAACTTGAGGATTGAGTAGGTCCAATCCGGGTATCGAAAATGAATTAGTCTAGACTCAAACAAGAGTTACGTCTCAATGAGAATAATTATTCTGCGGGAGCGTTGCATGGTGATTCATGAACCACCGTGGATAATCGGACTCGCACGAGATTGGGGCACAACATATTGTCGGGCTAGATGACCTCGTGATCGAATACATAAATTGGTTAGAATTGGTGATTTGAATGAATTCAAATACGCACAACGAATACATTGATGCGAATAGGTGATCGTGCTCAATGTTTAGAAATCTGAGTGACGTGAGCTTGGGTAGAAAACCCCGTACTACCGACTTTGGTTTGACCCTAGGATTAGGGTCAGTGTTGGCATTATTGTTGGGGAATTATGATTCCAATCCTGATATTGACTTAGCCTTGAGAAATGGCCTAGCGGATAGGTGAGACGCCCCTGTTTCAAGAGTTAGCAATCGAAAGATTGATCTTAGGGATTGGTGTGGATGGATGAAATGTTCAAGAATAGGAAACCCTGCTCACAAGATTCGGCTGACATGCATATATTTCAGGGACGTCGGAGTATGTGTACGATGCGACTCGAGTGAGAATGATGAATCCTCTATCATGTAGTTTGGTGAAGGCATGTATTTTGGGGACGCCTGGAATGCGTACACGATCCAACCCCGTGACACATTGAATTTCAAACGAGACTTGAGGAATGGAAAGTATCGAAGATTGAGATCGTGTTAAAAGAAAGGAATGATACTAGTACGAGCGTGGCTCGGAACCAAAGAAACGTGTAGGCGGAATATGCGTGAACGACGACGAGATTGGCCCCAAACGAAGGGAATGATAGGAATGGATGATGCGCAAGTAAAGTTGGTATAACGAATTGAATTATTAGTTGGAAGACGTACTCGATGATAGTGCAATACTTGGTCTTGAATCGGACGAGAATTACTTAGACTTGGTCGACTCCACTAAGAAGAAATCATATTGATTTCATAGACAAGAATGCTTGTGAAGCGAATCGGGTCATCTCGATGACCGAGATAAACGATAGTGATATACACACGAGTTCGGCTTTAAATCGAAGTTAGCAAAACGATCGGCAAATCGAAACTATCACGAGTAGCATGTCCGACTTCGCTAATCGCTAAGCTTGGTAGAAATGTACGTATTCGAGGGACGCCTTGAATATGTACACGATCCAAACTCAGCGATATGATGAACTCGAATGTAGCTGTAAGTGGGCGTTACGATGCGCATAAACGAAAGTAAGTTTGCCTCAGCCTACGATCCTCGCATTTGATGAATTACAACGTGCCTCGTGCGGCCATTACAGTCCCATGACACTTATAAATAGCAACAAGAGAAGAAACACTTGAATTGAATAAGTACCGTCAACTCTAAAATGAATAAAAAGTTATTCAATAAAAATTGACCCAACGTATGCGATACGGAACTTGGAAAGGTATCGAGTATAGTTCGATGCCATCGAGCAATAAAGCCATTCGATAGAATTGTCTAAGAAATACGACGACACGAGTTAAGGAATGGTAGGATGACATGCACTCAGGAAGTCTCGAGGATGAGACTTGTTTTGAGTGGTGTATTATGTAATGACCTGCTCCGCCCTAGCGGAACGCCGATTCAAACGGCAAGTGCAACGACTCAAACGAGCCGTCGACCCGAAGAGTTGGCATCGACCTGAGAAAGAATCGATGCAAGGCTTACATTAGCCCGTCAAGAGGAATCCAGACTTAGACTTTCAAAGGCGCGCTCGGAGTATCGCTCGGCCGATGCGAACATCGCTAAGGTGGGTGGCTCCGATGAACCCGTCTTTGCTTAGCCTAGACACATAATAATACGGACACTATTGCTAGAATCGCTAGGCGATAACACCGCGCATGCTAATAAATGACGCAACGCACCTAGCTAAGGGAATAATCCCATCTTGTATGATTATATAGAATATGGAAAAGAATATGGAAAATATGAGAACTCTCGCACCACGCTTTACGCTCGTGCTAAGGCACAAGCTTACATTCAAGTTTCCTATGCGTTCAATAATAAAACAATAAATGGTTTACAACAAAGAAACAGAAGACTATCGACATAGTCATTCCGAGTAGAGTATAGCAACATTAGAAGACTTCGGGACCGATGGGTCGCCAAGGCGACTCCCGCACGAGGAGTTGCATAATGAATGAATGAACGAATAAGTGAATGAATGAATGAATGAATGAATGAATGAATGAATGAATGAATGAATGAATGAATAAGTGAATGAATGAATCAACGAATGAATGAATGAATACGGAAAGAATGAATGAATATACGAACAAGTAAAAGAAAGAAATAAAAGAGTGAATAAAAGATAAGAAAGGAAAGAATGGTTAGCCACAGGTATGACGGGCACGTGCAATGGGGCTCGCTACCCGCACTGCATGGACGCCAACCTGGTCGATAACGCATTATGGCTCAGAGACAGCCTATGGCTCAAAGATAGTTGTTAAGTTAAATGACAAGTCAATACAAAATGGTCGTGGACAATCGGCACGGGCGAGGAGGGGAATACCGTGGCCGTGAATAAGAAGGAATTCCACGGCACGATCGAGGGGGAGGTATATCGTGGCCGGCATAGGCAGAATAAAAAATAGGGGCTTACGGGCGACTTGGGTGGGGGCTCGGCCACTCAAAAAGACGTAATGCCAGGCATTTCAAGAGACAATCAAGGTGTACCAGCCATCACGCTTCGATAGGTAAGAATGCCAAAGAGAATATGTCCAAAATGGCTTGTGATGCTAGCGACCGGTACATATAGACTAAGTGGGCTTTGTTGGTGGTAATCCACGTACAAGTCCTTGCATTGAAATAAAGTAGTCTAAGTTAACTAAATAAAGCGCCTTATGTACATGCTTGAAATGTAACACACCAAATGATAAAGAGTACTTCATGCAAATGAGTTAGAGAACGTGCCTACGACGTGCTTGAACCTGAGGCAGGGACACGCACTTGACATTGAAAGTTTATATCGAATTGTTGACTAACTTGGTTTACTTTGGACAGGAAAGGCCGGACGGTAAGTATCGGTAAGTCGTGCATGCATTTTCATGCAAATACTTGGATTTGGCAACACGGGATAGGTTATGAAATATGCCATGAAACTAATCCTAAGGCAAGATTAGAAAGACAATGAATGATAGACGATGCACAAAAATAAATAGAACGTGTTTGGTAATGATAGCATTGTGGGCGAGCTAGCCTCTCCATCAGTGTATAACAATGTACTGATAATCCCACAGATTGCTTGCAGGACGCACGAGTCGTCATCGGGTGTGGAGCTTCCCTCGAACGTGCTAAGGCGCGGAGCTAACTCTGGGGCCTTGGAGTGTTGCAAGAAGCTGAAGCACCCTATACAGGACATAATGTATTGAAACATCGCCATGAATCATTCCATCTTGTAAGCCATTTGGTACGCCTTTTATGTTTCAGAGAGGGAGAGCTTGAGCGACTTGTAATCTTGGCCTAGCATCGCTTGTAAACTTCCTGAATGTCAATAAAGAGTTTGAATTGCTTCAACTTGTGTTCATTTACTTTCTGTATGCAAATGGGGATACTCTGTACGACTATGTGGCCTAACTCGAATCGGCCGTTTCTGGAGATTAGCCTTGCACGGACGCAACGTTGGCACGTGCGGCATCACGCCTTAGCGAGGACGATCGCTCCTACCGGAGCGGGACGTGACAGCTTGTTCAGGAAAGAGGGAGAGTTTAGCAGCAGGAATACCATGCCTACATGCAGGTGGGTTCCTGTCATTGGCACAGTCCATGTGCAGGTTTATGAAGCACATGAGGGGTATCCAAGGGGTAGTGGTTAGTATACAATATAGAAGTGAAGTATTGGATGGGCCTGTGGCTAGGAGTGAAGAGAGGGTATCAACATTTAAACTGAATCTGTGAACACAGATGAGTAGCAGTCCAAAGAAGCCCTTAGGTGTAGTATTTTGTATGGTTCCATCAAGTGATCGAACATACTAGAGAAATTGGCTTAGCAAGGAGGTGCTCCATAGGCCTATAAATGCTTGGTATAAATAGGAATTTCTTTGTTTGACATCTCTCTGATTCTTTGACCTATGTCCGATCATTCCTAGGAACTGAAACTGTATACCTGAGGTTGATTTAACTTAATAAAATTGTACTAAATTGTGAGATAGACTAGAAACTAGTAGTTACTTGGCAAAAGTATATAGTATGCTTGATGGTGTGTATGATTATCCATCAACCAAGGCTAGATGGAGCATAACAGTAGCAAAGACACTGGTTAGCTATGGGTTATAGGAAGTAACCATGGAAGGATAACTAAAATTAAATGTAGGACACCAGCTTTCCCTTTGAACAGCTAAATGGCAGGTCAGGAGGTTAGAGAATGAGAATTAACCATATATGTGAATACCCAAGTATAAGTTGTCATACAAACAAGAGATATCAAACCAAACCACTTTTCTAGTTAGAGAAATCAAACATGGTTGGGACCCAAAAGACCCAATAGATAAGTAACTATATTTTTTGAAGCACATTGACATGAAAATTCACAAAACAGGTTGGAGACCTCGATTTAGCACTTGACAGTGCCAGCAGCACAGGACCACAGGCAAGTATACCTTGCCTTTTTTTATAGCTTTATTTACATGCACTATCTTTCATTATTCAGTTCCTTTCATTCATTGTTGATATGTGCTTTATTTTATATCATGCTAGTAGTTTTCATTGATATATATAGCCTCGTGCTTTATATTGGACATGTTTCTCTCTTGTACTTGATTGGGTCATGTCATAGGATGAGAAGTCATAAACTGAACTGCTATACATTCTTGTCTTGATTCTTGAAGCTAACCTGCGAGTCCACATTAGGGGCGAGGGTTAGTAGTTATTAGTCCACACCTGCGAGTCCACACTAGGGGCGAGGGTGATTCTTGAAGCTAACCTGCGAGTCCACACGAGGGACGAGGGTTAGTAGTTGATCAAACCTACGAGTCCACACTAGGGGCGAGGGTTTGAGTATTCGATTTGGTTATCCGTTGACATTTTGACATGAGTTCTCTCGTCTTCGTCCAGCAGTTCATTTATGCGTAGTCAGTTCACTGATTCGTGTACCTTTATTTTATTAGTTATATTTTATTCTGGATTTTTTCCATGCATGATAAATTGTTAGAAATATTCGTTTTTATGTCTCTTGCTAGTCCTCTGAGGACCTGATGATCTCTTCAGGTTTAGTCGAAATTGAGCCAGGAGCAGATAAGCAGTTGTGAGCCAGCGTCAGACCACGGTGCCTTTGTAGTTGAGGTCGTTATTTGATTTGCAGCTTAGACTTAGTTAGTTATTTCATGTCTTTGTTTATTTCTGTCTATTGGTAGTGGATTTGTGTCCACCGAACGTGACTTAGATTCTTGGAACATTCAGTTTATATTCTTTATTACTCAATTTTATGGATATTCATTGATCTTGGTTGTATCTTGATTATTCTGTGGATGAGATATAAATTTTCAAGTGATTCTAGACTGCCATGACTTATGTATATTAGACAGCGTTCTACCTCCGACAATGCGGCTTAGGCTGGGCTTGGACACGTTTCGTATCCGAAAAGCGGGTGCGGGTCGTGACAGTTGGTGATTATTTTTTCAGGAATTTAAGTATATATTTGGTTGATATTTTCATTATAATCATCCGACAATATATTTATTTTTATTACTTTATTCTGCTGATATGACCTAGTTTTACAAGCTTTAATCTTTGTCATGAGCTTGTTCAGATAATTATGATAGAGTCTGACCTACTTTATTATATTGTCTATCCTTGTTTGCTTGTATGACCCGATGTGTTAAAGTCTGACCAACATTAGTGCACTTGATTTTACGTGAGATTTACATTCTAGGATTGAGATATAGAATTGCTATAGTGATATAGTGTTATAACTATCTGACGTAGACAGCTTATACGTATTCGAGCTGGACTAGAGTCCACTTGATACGTAGATGACATGTTTACGTATCATAGTCCTATGTATTTTGGGACTGGGCGTGACAGCCTATTTTCTGACGAGCCGTCAAAATAACTACGCAGCTCGATCGTATGTGCCTATCACTCCAAAGCTCACTACTTTGAATAATTGTCGCATAGTCCTCAGGGAGTACTTCACAAGTCATTATCCATTCTTGGACAGGGCTATATTTGGCGCATAGTCAACTGATGGATAAACATCTACGCGTCATCCTTGCATGTGGCTATAATTTCCATGCTTCTACACTATTGTGAACATATATGTCAAGTTTGGGGACTTTCTATCTTCATAGCCACCCACAGTAAAAAATAGACTGATTGAAATCCATTTTTTGGAAATTAAATTTTATAAATTTGAGAAAAATCCTATAAAATATGACATGCCCAAAATTAGTTTCCTAAGCCAGTGTAGGGTCCTATGCTATAATTCTAGGCTACAATGAGGGTTACTAGGCTTTGTTGATACGATTATCAGCCATAAATTTATATGATTATGACTAATTAATTTCAAAATACCATATAACTTGTTCTTATACATTATTAGGGAATTCTTGATAGCGGATACCACAGAATGCAAATAATTTGGCTATATATATTTTTGAAGTCATTTTTTTCGATTATTTATGTGCGATAACGGTAGTGTTTAGTTTTTTTGGTTGTAGAACAATGATGTAGTTTATTGTGGGTGGTGGGATGTCCATATTAAATGTGGTCACAATATATCTTTTCGACTTTCACTTCATTGCAACATCCAAACAAATAAAGTACTATATGTTACACTTTTAAGTTGAGTTCAACTAATATCCAAATAATCGAATTTTGAATTTGGCCACTTTCAAGTTTCACACTTGCAATCATCCAAACAAATTTATGAAAAAGAAGAAGATGCATATGTAATGCATGAATAACATATTAATTTCACACTTCCACTCACTTTCAAGCATCCTAACAACCCCAGTAGTGTTGCAAATAAATTGTTTTGTTGCATATAGATAATTTTTGAGGTTTACGTATCATTCGTTTGGAATTATATAATTAGTTATATTAAATGAGGAGATAATTATTAGAAATGATGTAAATGATATTTCATTTGTTATCATAAATGAAGTTATATACATAAACATATAAAGAGACCAAATTCTAAATTTGTACTATTTCACAGTTTAAGGGGCTTTATATACATAAACACATTATTAATACGGTCTACATAAGGAGAGATTATTCACTAAGTCGGGCTCATCGTGGAGAAATTATTGTATGGTCCGGACTCACCACGTGACAATAGTGAATGGGAGTCCGGCAACTAATTTTTTGACACTTGGCATAATTTTTTTTAAAAATTGTAAAAAATATATAAAATATATAGAAATTCACTTAGGCATATGATTAAAAAAAAATTCTTTCAAAAACATTAAAAAAATTGACCTAGAAAATAAAAAAAATATAGTAATATAATGGATTAATGCCAAGTGTCAAAAAATTAATGGTCGGACTTATTATTTATCATTGCTCAAGTGGTGAGTCCGGGCCATCTAATAATTTTTTCTTATTGTGCACCTTCCATGCTATCAACTCATAAGCATGAAAACGAGTGGATGCAGAATAGTACATCATCTCTATCCAATCAAGTGTGGATGACACAAAGGTGCACGGTTCATTGAATAAACAGCAAATTGGCTGTAAAGGAACAAATTTTAGGAAAATAACAATGGAAGTAAGAAGTATTGAAAAATTCAAATGAAAGGACATTTCCGACACAAGAACTGGCGGAAGTCCAAATTCTGCCAGACCAACTGGCTGAATTCGTGTATTCGATTTTTATTTTTATTTTTGGCCGGCCGGTTGGGTCTTGCATTCTTTGGGTTTCGGTTTTGTTGGTTGGTTGGTTTGTTGTGGGTTTAATGGTGGGGAGGCCAAGGGGCGGATCTAGAAATGTATACTGGGGTGGGCTAGATTGATTTGGGGTGGGCTAGATGTAGGCAAACTTCACAGAAAAATCTAGAAAAAAAAATTATATGAAAAAAAGAGAAATTTTTTTTGGGTGGGCTCCAGCCCACCCCATGTGTTACCTGGATCCGCCCTTGGGGAGGCCGGTTGGATTATGTGTGGATGGGGGTGATGGGGAGGCCGGTTGGATTATGTGTGGTTGAGGGTGATGGGAGGAGACAAGGGGAGTAGGTTTATTGGGAAGTGGTGTATGGGAAAGTGTAAATTGTTGGCTAGTGGGATTTGTTTGGTAGTGGAGGGAAGGAATATAGGGAGGCGGGGTTTAAGTGTATAAGAAGCATTCAGTTCCTCCCTCCAGAAGACCAGAAGATCAAGAGAATTGAAAAGAAAAAGAGAAGAGAAACATGAGAGAAGAGAGGAGAAGAGAACGAGAAGAGAAGAGGAAAGCAGAGTAAGAAGAAATAGACTACCATTTATGAATTGAATTCTGAGATGGGAAGAAGAAATAGACTACCATTTATAACAATGAAATAAAAGAGCCGTTGTAAAAAAAGTAGTCGTTGGACTAAAAATATAGTCGTTGAACTAGCCGTTGTAATTGAAGTGCCATGTTAAAAAAATCGATTAAAAAAAATCCAACTAAAAAAAATCAACCCAAAACCACCTCCACTCCACTCAAAAAACCAAAGCTCCACTCCACTAAAAAAACCAAAGCTCCACTCCACTCCTGAATATAAAAAAATACCAAAAAATGAAAAAAATGAAGAATTCAGCCAGACTAACTGGCGGTCCAAATTCCGCCAGACGAACTGGCGGAATGGTTTATTTTTCACAATTTTGGAAAAGTTGTTACTTCGTGTGTAATTTGGTACAACTTTATTAGGGGTGAGCATCGGTTCGGTTCGGTTCAAACCGGACCGAATATGTGAAAATCGAAATAACCGTAAACCGTATTTCTCAAAACCGAAAACCGAACCGTTTTTATAAAAACCGAACAAAATCGAACCGAATTAATTCCGTTCGATTTTCGGTCGGTTCGGTTTCATGGGCCATGGGCCAATGTGCATGGCCTTCAAGTTTTTAGCAAAATGAGCATATTTAAATAACAAATTTTTAAAAAATATATGACATTATTGTATTTATGAATTGTTATATTACATAGAGTGAAAGATATTAGTATATATAGATTGATGGTAGATAGAGAGAGTGCTCAAAGAAGCACCGACATAGAATAGGAGAAGAGAGTGCGCTCAGTTAGGGGTTAATAAACATCAATATATGTATATTGTGGATAGTTTGATAAATTACTAAATCTAAATCAGTTTTAGGTTCGGTTCGATTTTTCGGATGAAGAACCGAAAACCGAACCGTTATTTCAAATTTTTAAAATTTTAAACCGTAAATCGAACCGATAACAGAAAAATCGAACCGTTTGTCATATTTCGGTTCGGTTCGATTCGATTTTCGGTTTTCAACAGTTATACGGTCACCCCCTAAACTTTATTACTGTACAGCAAATTTTTTTTCTTGAATAAATTTTCCAACGTAAAGCTGCATCTGCTTGTCATTAAACTCTCCCCTCCATCTTTCTACAAAATTCCCAATCAACCAAAACGCTAGTTCGAAAAACCCTAGAAAACCCCCATGTCCACTTCCAGCAAATGGCTCTCCAGACCGACATTTGATCACAAACACAAACACATGAACTCGATCATCGTCAACCGTTCCTCCTCCTCTAAATTCAATTCCACAAAGGAGAGCGACGAGTTCTGGCTGCGACGGCTTGACCACAAGGATTGGCTCGCGCCCAACGAAGTGCTCAAGATATTCGCCAATTTGCGCCACCCAGAACTCATGCCAGCCGCCATCACCAAGCTCTCCGCTCGTCCAGACTACAAGCCCACCGAAGCTCTGTACGCTCTGCTCGTGGAAAAGTTGGCCCACGCGCGCCGGTTCGACTCCATCGACCGCCTCTTGGAGAAGGCGAAGCGCGAGAAATGCCGGCTCTCGGACGACTTCTTCTGCAGGGTCATCAAGATCTACGGAAACGTAGCGAGGAATCAAGAGCGGGCAATGAGCACGCTGCTGCGGATGCCGGACTTCCACTGCTGGCCGGACGTGAAGACGTTCAATTACGTCCTCAACATGCTAGTGTGCAACCGGCAGTACGAGGTCGTCCACGAGGTCTTCCTGAGCGCCCCGCGGCTGGGGGTCGGTGTCGACACCTGTTGCTTCAACATACTTATAAAGGGCCTGTGCCAGTGGGGCAGGCTGGATGCCGCCTTCTCGCTGCTCGACGAAATGCCCAAGCAGGGATGCAGGCCGAACGCGACTACTTATGCCACGCTCATGCATTTCCTCTGCAAGGGTGGTAGGGTTGACGAGGCGTTTGAGCTGCTCGGGAGAATGGAGAGGGAAGGGCGGTATCCTGATACCGTGACGTTCAATGTACTGATATCCGGACTTTGCAAGGAAGGGAGAGTTAGTGAAGGGATGGGGTTGTTGAGGACGATGATGCTTAAAGGATGCTATCCCAACTCGGGAACTTATCAGGTGCTTCTATATGGCTTGCTCTGCTCTAAAAGATTCACGGAGGCTAAGGAGTTTATGAATACGATGGTCTCTGAGGGCAGATATCCGAGCTTTGTGTCCTACAAGCTGGCTATCGATGGTCTTTGTGACAAGAATCTTTTGGAGGATGTTGAGCTAGTTTTGAAGCAAATGGTGCGACACGGATTTGTTCCTAGGATGGGTACATGGAAGAAAATTATAACATGCATGTCTTTGGATAAGCGACTTTGTTATTCTCGGCTCTTGAATTGTTCTGGTTGATTCTTGGTTTTTTTTAAAGAAGTGAAGAGAAACAGTTACCTTGATTAGTTACTTGTAGTTCGTTCTCACTATGGATTTTGTCGGTAATATTTGCACAGGTAAAACAACACTTAAGTCTGCATATTCCTTTTTTTATCTCCAGGCAGTTGGTTCAAAGTTAGCTTATATCTTGGAAGGCACGATCAACATCTGTACTGATAGTCTCTTTTGTTGGTATGGTCAAGGGTGGAGTCAAATTTATGAACTTGAAGCAAATTGCTTGAAAATGCACAGAGTACAACTAGTGAGTTCATTTTCCTTGATGCCCTTTTTATTGGTGTTGTTATTTTATTTTCCTCTTCCTTTTCACTTGTGTCGGTTATAGTAAATTCAGACTAATACTTACCTTTGAAACTAGGCAACAAGGAGGCAGATACTTTGTAGATACTTTCCAATATAAAATTTCAGTATCATCCGGAAAGTTTCCATTTCAGCTCATTTCTTGTTGAAGCGGACACAAAATTAACCTGATACACTATGGTTTTAATATGTTAGCAAATAAACTTGTCGAGTTAGTAATATTCGGGCTAGTTTCGGAATGTTTCAGCCTCTTTGAGTTTCGGCCTGGATGTCACGAGTAAAAAATCAGCTGCCAACACGACCCCTTTTTTTCCGCCAAACTCCTTTTATCTTTCCTTTCTTTCCTTTTCTCCCTTCTCATTAAACTATGCCATGGTGCTTGTGTTAGTTAGCCAATAAATTACGTGCATTTGCTGTGTGGATGAATCGTGATCAATTTTATCTCCTTTTCCTCAACTATTCCAGGGTTGTAAAGACCATGGGTGACTTGGAAGCTTGATGTCCCGTCTACATTATTTGGGCAAATAGGTTGAATTGAAGCAGTGCTGCTAACCACTGAAATGCATTAGCTATTAAGCAAGAGGCCTAGACATATGTTGGTCAACCGGCATAAGCTAAGAGTAAACAGACAGTTTTGAATCAGCTGTTGATGTTTTACAGTTTTAGGGTGTTAAAGTGTCAATGTTAATTCTTAGTATTTGTAAGTTGGAGAAACTCATGGGTTATTGACCTGCAATTTTCATGAATGTTGAAGGCTTTTTTGATATTTGACCTCTTTCTTATATTCTCGTGTCATCTAACCTTTTGAGGTATAGTTCTTAATCATATACATTCATTGCTGCCTTGTTTTTCGCATAGTTTACAGTATCTGCCTATACTTAACCGATACAGAATCGATACGGTTTGGCATGTTCCGATCTGATACCGACCGATACGGACATTAGGTGTCTCTTTTCTCGGTCAATTCGACAAAAAAAATTAAACTAACAAGCGTGAAAAAGCATAATAAAGTTGTAAAAGCATGTAAAAGAAGAAAACTTATCTATCACATATAAACCAATTGTCAAGGGTGACTATTATTTCATTCAATTTCAAAACTACTAAGAAACAACACTGAAAATATTTAAAATTATGCCTAAATATATAAAATATATTTTAAAATGTTAATAATTATTTGTTTTCCGATACCAAAAAATCCAATACTCCGATTTGAAACCGCCGATATTGCCGATACCGCCAATCTCGATACTCATAGGAATGGTGCGATACCAATTCCGATACCGATACTACGAACCTTGAAGTCTTTTTCACCATACTTGAAAAACCATTTGTGTAGAAATTTTCATTAGCTTATTTGGAAAAGATATGCTATGTATATGTTTGTATGATTTGGTACTTTCAAGTAGTCTGAAGGGTGTTTACTACTTATTAAAGGATAGCTCTCTAAAAGTTTCCTTTCGGCATCTCGTGTAACAATTACAATTCTCGATAATTCAGATTCAGCAATGGTGCGAGATATATTTTAGAGTATAAAAGAAATCATATTCTAGTTTTTTTGCTTTTAGTTAAGAAAATACAAATGACTATTTCTAGGACACTTGAATTTTGTGTTTCTTGACGTCTTAGAGACGAAAATTTTGTCACTTCTAGAAAGTTCTAGGAGGTAACTTGACGATATCACAGTACCAAATTTATTCTTGATACATATGAACTGTTTTGTATATGTTTTGAAGTAATTGGCTTAGGATCTTTCTTATTATATATATGCAATTGGATTTATTCATGCACATCCTGTATGCTGGATATGGCAGTGATCACGTGGCAATTTTGCTTAGAAGGTTCCATGTCACTACTTTTGGTCACCTAGACACTTGACACGCATGTCAAGTGGCAGTTTGTTGCCGGGCACAATTTTTCGATAGAAAACTGAGAATATGAAACAATTGTAAAAACAATGTTCCAACGCAACACTTCTAGGAAGGTTGCGCAAGTATAACGAAGATCTAAAAAGATATCGTTATGATATTACGAGAATCTAAAAAGATTTCGTAATCACAGCAATCAGATCGTAGTACTTCTAAAAAGAAGATACAATCAGAGTTACTGGCAGCAACGAAGAAGGTGACTGGCGATAGATGGAAGAACTCTTGCTGGGGTGAATGATCACCGTTGCTCAAAGCTTTATTCGCCCTACGCGAACAGCTTCCAGGAACCAGCAAGTTCGTCGGAGAACTTGGAACACTCCTGCTCTTCTGACTCCTCGGACGGACACGAACTCCCGTGAAAAAGCAACGCTGGTGCGGCGTCTTTCCTCTCTCTCGAAGGCTGCAGATCAGAACTGTGTTAAAGAACACGTCTGAAATTTCTGTTTACTTGTGCTAAAGAACACTTCGTAAACTTTCTGGTGGCTTCTCTTTCTGTTCTGTAACCTGTGAGAGAGGAGGAGGAGGCCTTGTATAAGCCCCTGCAACAACTGCCCGGTTAGCACAATGTTAGGGACGTGGTAGTAACCACCCCGAACATGGAGCAATCGCTCAGAACATGCAAGGGCACGTTCTGCTGGAAGTTGTGCCACCAGCGTAATTTACACTTTACGTACACAGTCCCTTTTACGCACCCTACGTACACTATGCACACTACGCACTCTACGTATACTGCGTACGCTGCGCACACTGCGCACTCTACGCACGCTGCGTACGCTGCGCGTACTGGGCGTACTGGGCTGCGTACTGGGCTGCGTAACTGGGCCAGCGTAACTGGGCTCGCGTAACGGGCCGCACAACGTGGTCGCGCAAGTGGCTCGCGCAACGAGCGCAACTTAAGCGCACTATGCGCCTAGCGACGATGCTGATGTGCTAAGTGCAAAGTGCGCCAACAAAATGCCATATTACGTCTCATGAGCCCTTGAGCCCGAGTCCGAGCCCGAGTCCGAGTCCGAGTCCGAGTCGCTAAGTCCCAACGGGGCTTAGCTCCTATGGAAATAAATTTTCCAAGAGCAAAAAGCATGAATGCTTTAATTGTTGATTTTAGCCTTTTTTTCATTAGAAAAATAATCCCACATGGCAAACCCATGTGCACCTCCACACCACATGTGCATCTCCAATAATAGCAAAGCTAATATATAGAGATACAAACCATTTGTTTTTTCCGATGTGGGACTAAACCTTTCTAAAGGAAAAACCAAAAAACCTAACAATCCCCCACATATCTCTATATATGGATATAAGTGTTCCCCACAGTAACTGTCCATCATGCATTAGGAGAGATGTTGCTTACGACTTGAATCTTCCCGCATGGGTCAAAAATCAAACTATAATACAAGAATGGACTAAGCCTTGAATTCTGCATCATAGCTAAAATTTTTTCCACTCACATAATGTAGTTACATGTGCTTCTGGCTACACATTAAAGGTCCTGTGCCAGCCTGGTTTCAGTGTATAATTTTGGGTGTCTACAAGTTTACCCTCAAGAGACGGCCTGATATCTCTGTCATACACTATAGGTGAGTTCATTATAAAGAGACATGGCATGAAGCGCTTTGCGCTTTCCTTGCGGTGCTACGCCGCTATGACATGGCTTAAAGCCGAGGCCTTACCTCGTACCGGAAACCTCATCGTAGTGTCATACTACAGTAGCATGAGGCAACCGCCTCTTTGTAGTGCCAAACTACCCAGCATGAAGCCTTAGGCTCCCTTGCGGTGTTACGCCGCAACGACATGGCTTACAAGGCCGAGGCTTTATCCCTAACTGGGTACCTCATGGTGGTGTCGTGCCACTGTAACATGAGGAACTCCTCCTCTTTGTAGTGCTGACTACACCCCTCTTTATATTTAACATACAGCATTAGGCTAACTGCCTATTTGCGGTGCTACGCCGCTGTGACTTGGCCTGCAAAGCCGAGGCTTTATCCTATTCCTGGGCAGCACCCCATATATAGGAACCTCATTGTGGAGTCACCCCACTGTAGAATGGAGTTTCACTCCTTGTAGTGCTGCTCTACCGTGCTTCCTGTAAAGCACTCCAGGCATTCACTCTGCCTGAGAACTCATTAAGGCAATTAAGCCAACCTTCCCATAGGAACCGTTTTCCGCAGAAAACAATAGTAGACAACAGTGGTTATAGGTCCGTAACCTCTCCATGCCCAATAGAACATGTACCCACCGTTCCTGATATTCTTCCGATTAGTGGTCCTCCCTTGAACCAAAAGCTAGATGCCTAGTAGATAAATCTTTGAACTATTAGCATAAAATTTTATGGAAGGAATACAATAATCCAATATCAGAATGCCTTCAAGCCCATTTTACAAGCTGTGTCATCGACCAGCTGGCGCTTGAGGCCCTTGGTGAACGGATCCGCCAGGTTCTCCTGACTCCGAACATCAATCACTGCAATAACACCTCTCTTGATAAGATCGTGTACTGCCCTGTGCTTCAACCGCACAGTCCTCTTCTTCCCGTTGAAGAGGTCATTTGATGTCACCGCCGCAGTCGCCTAGTTGTCGCAGTATATCGGTATCGCCGGTATTTGCGCCCCAACCACTGGAAGATCATACATGAGCTCCCGAAGCCATTCTGCTTCCTCGGCTGCGGTATCAAGTGCAAAGAACTCAGATTCCATGGATGACCGCGAGAGCATAGTCTGCTTCTTCGACTTCCACGATATAGCAGCTCCACCCATTGTGAAAATGAATCCACCTGTGGACCTCTCGCTCTCCACCTCTGAGCACCAACTGGCATCACTGAAGCCTT
Organism: Iris pallida; assembly: GCA_029216955.1. Classification (NCBI taxonomy): domain Eukaryota; kingdom Viridiplantae; phylum Streptophyta; class Magnoliopsida; order Asparagales; family Iridaceae; genus Iris; species Iris pallida. The sequence continues at coordinate 6,019,793 of JANAVB010023996.1, read as the reverse complement.
CCACTACCTGCAGATCTCCGCTGTAGTACAGTGCATATGTCTGAGTCTTCTTGAGATATCTCATAACCCGTTTCACAGCTTTCCAGTGTTCAGCACCTGGGTTGCTTGTGAAACGACTCAGCATTCCCACGGCGAAAGCTATGTCAGGCCTTGTGGCCATAGTAGCATACATCAAACTTTCCATTACGCTTGCATACTCCAGCTGTCTGACGCTTTCCCCTAAATTAGGCTTCAGCTTCAGATCACACCTGTATGGCGTATCGATCCCTGGAAGATCCCGATACCCATAACGAGTGATCATTTTCTCAATATAATGAGACTGTGACAGCGCTAGTCCAGTGTCTGTCCGGATGATCTTGATCCCTAAGATCACATCAGCTTCCCCCAAGTCCTTCATACTGAACTTGCTAGAGATGAACTTCTTTGTCTCAGTGACACAGCTAATATCCGTACCTAGGATAAGCATGTCGTCCACGTACAGACAAACGATCACACCTCTTCCATCAGCGAACTTCGTGTAAACACACTTGTCCGTATCGCTGACCATGTAGTCATTTGACCTTATAACTTTGTCAAATTTCTCATGCCACATCTTGGGAGCCTGTTTAAGACCGTACAAGGATTTTACCAACTTGTAGACTTTGTCTTCAAGACCCCTGATGACAAATCCCTCTGGCTGTTGCATGTAAATCTCTTCGGTCAGCTCGCCATTTAGGAAAGCCGTATTAACATCCATCTTATGTATTGCTGCGAGAGCAATCAATATTCTGATGGTGGTCATCCGGGCTACTGGAGCATACGTGTCAAAATAGTCAATCCCCTGCTTCTGAGAAAACCCCTTGGCTACCAACCTAGCCTTGAACTTGTCTATAGTTTCGTCTGCTTTCATCTTCTTCTTAAAGATCCATTTGCATCCGATGGGTTTCGCTCCTTCAGGAAGATCAACCAACACCCAAGTGTTATTTGAGGTGATAGAATCAATCTCATTGTCAATCGCCTCCTTCCAGAAAACTGCGTCTCTGGTCTTCATCGCCTCATCATAGGTAAGCGGATCTGCTTCCACATGATAGGTGACAAAGTCACTTCCGAAGTCCTTCGGCCTCCTCACACGCTTAGCTGACGGCTCAGCTTGTTCTGGTTCAACCGTTGTTTCAACAACAACATCTTCTTGGACCACATCTTCATTGAAGACTTCAGTTTCTTGTGCACCCTCATTATTCTTCGGAACATCCGGAAGAACAATATTCTTGTGTCTTACAAACTTGTCTTCAAAATATTCTGCATCGCGAGATTCAATGATATGATTTGACTCAATATCAAGAAATCTCCAAGCATCACTCTTCTCGGCATACCCCAAGAAGATCGTTTTTGTAGTCCTTGTCCCAAGCTTCTGAATCTTTAGATCTGGAAGCTTGACATACGCCAGACACCCCCACACTCGAATGACATTCAAGTTAGGTCTGACCTTGAACCAGAGTTCATGAGGAATAACGTCTGAAGTTGCATGAGGCACTCTATTTAGAATAAAAGTGGCCGTCAATACAGCTTCTCCCCAGTAGCACTTAGGAAGGCCAGCAGTCAACAACATTGAATTTATCATTTCTGTCAACGTCCTGTTCTTCCTCTCAGCTACTCCGTTTGATTGAGGAGAGTACGGAGCCGTAGTCTCATTGACAATTCCATGTTCCTTACAGAACGATGCGAATTCATGAGACCTGTACTCCCCACCTCGATCACTTCTTATCCTTTTGAGTTGTTGTCCAGTCTGCCGCTCAGCTTCGGCTCTGAACTCCTTGAACTTCTCGAATGCTTCGTCTTTAGCCTTCAGCAAGTAGACAAACGCATACTTTGAGAAGTCATCGATGAAGGTTATGAAATACTTCATCCCGACCTTTGTAGAGAACTGTTTGAAGTCACAGATATCGGAGTGTACCAACTCCAAAAGATTTGTACTTCGATTAACCCGAGGAAAGGGTTTCCTTGTGATCTTTGTTTGAGCACAAACTTCACATTTCTCTACCTTACCCCCATACTTGGAGATAAGTCCTAGACTAGACATTCTGTTTATTCGTTTACAATGAACATGTCCTAGCCTATTATGCCACAACTCAAGAGTATAAGCAGAATGAGTGACTTCATTAATCACATTAATTATATTGGACTGATTTACAAGCTGAATTTTGAACATTCCTTCGGTATAAAAAGCTTTCCCGAAATATGTTCCTTTGATAGACATCAGCATCTGGCCAGCATTGAGGTCCATCCTGAGGCCTGCTTTGCAGAGTAGGCCTCCTGAGATCAGGTTCTTGGCGATAGCAGGTACGTGCTTCACGCCTTGATGCGTCAGAGACTTCCCCGAAGTCAGCTTCAACACCACCGTCCCGATCCCGAGCACTTCAGCTTGTGCCTGGTTCGCCATCATAACCACTTCAGAAGTAGGTGTATAGGTAGTGAACCACTCCTTACTGGAGCAGACATGGCAGGAGGCTCCAGTGTCTACCCACCAGTCAGTGTCAGCCCTTACTGCATCAACCTGTGCAATCATAGCAACTACGTCAGTGATCATAGATACCTTACTAGGCTCTCCTTGCTCTGATTGCTTGGTCTTTGCTTTGCACTCATTCTTAAAGTGTCCCTTCTTGCCACACTTGAAGCAAGACATTTCAGACTTTGGCTTCTTTTTCTTGATAGAAGTTCCCTTGACTTTTAGATTGTCAGGGTTCTTTTTCTTGCTGTGAAAAGCCGCCTGTTTTTCCTTTGGTTCCTTGGTCTGAACCAGATTGGCGTTAGCCAATTGCTTAGACAGTGTGTCCACCTTCAGTTGAGCCCGCATCTGGTCCTCAACATAGATTTTCTGTAGGAGATCTTCAAGGGTGATCTCCAACTTCTTCCTATGCATGTTTGCATAGAACTTGCTCCACCCAGCGGGGAGATTTGAGATAATCCCTCCAACAACAAACTTGTCGGGGAGGGGCATCGCCTCGTCTTCCAGCTTCTGTCGCAGTTTCAGGAACTCCTTCACCTGTGACAGCATAGACTTTTCGTCCTCAAAGAACCACTTATGATATTTTTTAACCACAAATATTTTACTGCGGTTCTTGCCTTCTTCGTAGAGTTTTTCTAGAGACTCCTATATGTCTCTAGCGATATTCTTCTTAGAATAGGATTCTGCAAAGGAATCCTCCATAGCATTCAGGATAAGCAGCCTGCAAATGCTATTCTCTCTTCTCCACTTGGCCTGAAGTTTAGTAGCCGCAGAGATTGCGGCAGCAGACCCAGTATCTGGAATGGTAGGTTCCTCTTCAAGAAGTACGTGATCCACGTCTCTGAGTTGAAGAGTGAGATAAACCTTCCTCTTTCAGACTTGATAATGCTCTCCATCAAACTTCTCTAACTTACAGAAGTCAATGTTTAGGAGTGAAGCATTAATGTTTTCCATCGTAGCAATAAAGCATTGAGATTGTTGTTGCCGGGGCACAATTTTTCGATGGAAAACTGAGAATATGAAACAATTGTAAAAACAATGTTCCAACGCAACACTTCTAGGAAGGTTGCGCAAGTATAACGAAGACCTAAAAAGATATCGTTATGATATTACGAGAATCTAAAAAGATTTCGTAATCACAGCAATCAGATCATAGTACTTCTAAAAAGAAGATACAATCAGAGTTACTGGCAGCAACGAAGAAGGTGACTGGCGATAGATGGAAGAACTCCTGCTGGGGTGAATGATCACCGTTGCTCAAAGCTTTGTTTGCCCTACGCGAACAGCTTCCAGGAACCAGCAAGTTCGTCGGAGAACTTGGAACACTCCTGCTCTTCTGACTCCTCGGACGGATACGAACTCCCGTGAAAAAGCAACGCTGGTGCGGCACCTTTCCTCTCTCTCGAAGGCTGCAGATCAGAACTGTGTTAAAGAACACGTCTGAAATCTCTGTTTACTTGTGCAACTTTCTGGTGGCTTCTCTTTCAGTTCTGTAACCTGTGAGAGAGGAGGAGGAGGCCTTATATAAGCCCCTGCAACAACTGCCCGGTTAGCACAATATTTGGGACGTGGTAGTAACCACCCCGAACATGGAGCAACCGCTCAGAACATGCAAGGACACGTTCTGCTGGAAGTTGTGCCACCAGCGTAATTTACACTTTACGCACACAGCCCCTTTTACGCACCCTATGCACACTACGCACTCTACGCACACTGCGCGTACAAAATGCCACATTACGCCTCATGAGCCCTTGAGCCCGAGCCCGAGTCCGAGTCCGAGTCGCTAAGCCCCAACGGGGCTTAGCTCCTATGGAAATAAATTTTCCAAGAGCAAAAAGCATGAATGCTTTAATTGTTGATTTTAGCCTTTTTCCCATTAGAAAAATAATCCCATATGGCAAACCCATGTGCACCTCCACACCACATGTGCATCTCCAATAATAGCAAAGCTAATATATAGAGAGACAAACCATTTGTTTTTTCCGATGTGGGACTAAACTTTTCTAAAGGAAAAACCAAAAAACCTAACAGGCAGAACACTGACCATGACAAGATTTGATGCAAAAATTTATTTAATAGATAAAACTCAACAAAATGTTAGTTCCACCACCATGTTACATATAGCTCAATAAAATTTGAAGGCCAGTTGCGAACTTGTGTTCTGGTATCTTCTCTATGGTGTCCATCAGTTTCATTGGCCACATATTAATTGCATTTCACATCTGGTGAAGTATGTCCGACTTTTTGCTCCTCTGTGCAGAATATAGACTTTGATGATGAGGAGGATGATTTGCATGGAGGAAGATATAGGTAAGCATCTCTTTTTACTGCACTTTTTCTGTTTATGATTCAGGAACTCCCTAGATGGCCTATACTTATTTAGCAATTGCCTTAATTATTAATTATACACAATGGCCTCAGTAAATGAACTACATTGTTTGGAGGACATGAAATGTGACTTATAGTAACATACTATGCCTTTTCTTACCTCAAAGTTTACAAACATGTTGCTTAACGACTTGGTATTTACCCGAATCCCCCTATATTTATGCGATTATCATGTGAATACCTGTTGGGTGCTATTGGTAGAAGAGTGAGAGAGGAAGATGAGTGCTGATGTAGGTTAGAGTTAGGTTTAGTTTTATTTTTCATCTTGTTTGTTTGTTTTTTTCATTTTTTATGGTTAGTTTTTTTGTTGTTCTTGTTCTCTTCTGTTTTTCCCATATTTTTTGACACGTGTTTTTTGTTTCCTTTCTCCTTTTGTGTTTTTTTTGTTCAACTTTTTTTTTTCTTATCGTCTCTTCCCTTTTTTCCATTTGCTTATTTATGAGTGTGCAGTTTACGCGGATCTGTCTAGTTTCCTTCCCCTCACTGTCTAGCAACTAAATGCAGCCTAATAGTTGTGGTCTTTTTTCCCTTCCATTTATTTTGTATAGGATTTTAATCTTATGTGCATAGTGTGTATGCATAGTAGCCAGTAGGGCCACAACTTTCACATGTGTGCTCCACCTCATTTGCGAAAACCATTCCTTGCTATTTGCTATGTATAGATCAAATATATAGTTCCTCAATCAATCAACTAATGAAAGTAGTTGTGTTTCATTGATGCTAACTTATCTCTACTTCTCTACTTATATAAGGTGGCTTGGAAACCGTTCAAAATTGAGCCGTCGAAGCCGTTTGTAAATACTCCATTAATTTTTTTGTCAAATAACTAATTATTTAACTACCTAATATGATTTGCTTATAACTAAATAACAATAACTCATGCGGTTTAGGTGGAAGGCATTTTTATTTGTTGTCTGAGTTCAATTTCTAGGAACGACAATATTTATAATAAATTTATATTAAAAACATTTCAATAATTTTTGTTACGCACGTGCACGTTACTAGTTACCTATGATTGTTTTTTAAACATGTTCATTTTAGTTAGTTGATCATTTAGATGCTAACACCCAATTTCGACCCAGATGAAGACTGCTAGGACTGAAAAGGTGTGCATTAGTCGGGCAGGATGTCAATGGCCTGATGGTATATACCTCTTTCATTGTGTTATTTTCGTCTAATGTTGATTCAAATTCATAGCCCAAGGAGTTTATGGATACGATGGTTTCTGAGGGCAGATATCCGAGCTTTATGTTCTACAAGCTGGTTATCGATGTTTTTTCTGACGAGAATCTTTTGGAGGATGTTGAGCTAGTTTATGGTGCGAACTGGATTTGTTACTAGGATGGGCACATGAAAGAAAATTACAACATGCCTGTCTTTGGATGCGCGTCTTTGTTCTCGGCTCTTGTATTATTCTGATTGATTACCATCTTTCTTAAAGAAGTGAAGAGAAACAGTGACCATGATCGTGTCGTTCGTTCTCACTCTATAGACTGGATCGGAGTTGCGACACGAGAAAAGTTTGGGTTTGCTCGTCTCAAAACGGTCAAAACACAAACATTTTTAAACACGAGACTTTGAGGTCGAGTTTGATTGATTAAATGAATCATTTTCAAATTCGACATGAAAGAAATGCTATATACCAGCTATATTGCTATATATTGTTGGTGTTTTTGCCTTGGAAACTAGAAAAATAGTCCCACATTGCTCACACCAAAAGAGTTGGCATATCTATATAAAGTTTTACTTGTGTTGAGATGTGCACATGAGGTGTGGTGGGTCACATGGGTACCATGTGGGAGTGTTTTCTAGTAAGAAAAAGATTAACGCCTCAATGAAGTATTTATGCTTTTTGTCATGCTAATGTATTTATTCCCTTAGGAGCTAAGTTCCGAAGGGGTTTAGCGACTCGGGCTCAAGGGCGCAAAGTGGCGTTTTGTTGGCGCACTCCTGCGCAGGAGCTGTGCGTGTTTATGTGTATGCGTGCATGCGCCGCTGGTCTCGGGATGTGAAGCATGTACCGTCTATAACAAAGAACCTAATATCGGGGAGTCTGCTCTGCAAGGCAAGCTTGAGGATGGACATTAACGCTAGTCAGGTTGTTATGTCTTATAAAGGAACATACTTCGGAAAGGTTTTTAGTACCCAAGGCATGTTCGAACTTCAACTTGTAACTCAAATGGAGATTATAAATTCAGTCCCTTCTTTTGGTTGTTCTCTTGAGTTGTGGCATAATAGACTCGAACATGTTCATTGTAAAAGAATGAACAAGATGTCTATTATATGACTTATCTTCAAATGTGGGGGTAAGGAGTTGAAGAAGTATGAGGTTTGTGCATAGACGAAGATCACTAGAAAATCGTTCAAATGGGTAAATCGAAGTACAGATCTTCTGGAGTTTGTGCACTCAGATATTTGTGACTTCAAATAATTCTCCACATAGGCCGGGATGAAATATTTAATTACTTTCATCAACGATTTCTCAAAGTACGCGTTCGTTATCTACTCAAGTCTAAAGATGAAGCATTTGAGAAATTTAAGGACTTCAAGGCTGAAGCCGAGCGTCAAACCGAATAACAACTCAAGAGACTCAGAAGCGATCGAGGTGGATAGTATATGTCTCATGAATTCGTATCGTTCTGCAGAGAACATGGAATTGTCAACGAAACGACTGCTCTGTACTCTCCTCAATCAAACAGTGTTGCAGAAAGAAAGAACATAACGTTAATAGAGATAATGAATTTAATGTTATTGACTGTGGGTCTTCCAAATTGCTTTTGGGGTGAAACTGTGCTTACGACTACTTTTATTTTGAATAGAGTGTCGTATGCAACCTCCAATGTTACTTCTCATGAACTCTGATTTAATGTTAGACCCAACTTGAATGTTATTCGAGTGTGGGGGGTGTTTGACATATGTGAAGTTTTTGGATTTGAAGATTCAGAAGCTGGGTACGAGGTCTACGAAGACAATATTTTTGGGTTATGCTGAGAAGAGTGATACTCGGAGGTTCCTTGATATTGAGTCAAATTATATCATTGAATCTCGCGATGCAGAATTCTTTGAAGACAGGTTTACAAGGCACATGAACATTATTCTCGCACACACTCCGAAGAATAGTGTGGGTGCACAGGAGGCTGAAGCTCATAACAAAAATGTAATCCAAGAAGAAGTTGCAGAAACAACTGTTGAACCAAAACTCATAGAACCTGTGTCTAAGCGAGTGAGGAGACAGAAGGACTTTGGAGAGAATTTTGTCACCTATCATATGGAAGCAGATCCGCTTACCTATGATGAGACGATGAAGACCATAGATGTTGTCTTATGGAAGGAGGCTATTAATGATGAGTATGACTCGATAACCTCCAACAACACGTGGGTATTGGTCGATCTGCATGAAGGAGCAAAACCAATTGGATGTAAATGGATCTTCAAGAAGAAGATAAAGGCCGATGGAACTGTTGACAAGTTCATGGTTAGGCTGGTGGCCAAAGGATTTTCTCATAAGCAGGGGATTATTTGCACACATATGCTCCACTAGCACGGATGACGACCATCAGGATGTTGATTATTCTGAATGCAATTCAAAGGCTGGTTATTTGTCAGATGGATGTCAAAACCGCATTCCTGAATGGTGAGTTGACCGAAGAGATTTACATGCAACAGTCAGAAGGATTTATCGTAAAGGACCTTGAAGACAAACTCTGCAAGTTGGTAAAATTATTATATGGTCTCAAGCAAGCTCTCAAGATGTGACATGAGAAGTTTGATAAAGTCATAAGATCAAACGGCTACATGGTCAGCGAGACGGACAAGTGTGTGTACACAAAGTTCGCTGATGTAGAGGAGTTGTCGTTTGTCTGTACGTAGACGGCATGCTGATCTTGGGTACAGATCTAACAAGTGTCACTGAGACAAAGAAGTTTTTCTCGTCTAAGTTCAGCATGAAGGACTTAGGAAAAACTGATGTTATCCTTGGGATAAAGATCATCCAGACGGAAACTGGGGTGACATTGTCACAGTCTCATTATATTGAGAAGATGCTCACACGCTATGGGTATCAGAATCTTTCAGGGATCGATACGCCATATAGTTATGACAAGAAATTGAAGATAAATCTAAGGGAAAGCGTCAAACAGCTGGAGTATTCAAGCATCATTTGGAGTTTGATGTATGCAACTATTGCCACAAGACCTGACATAGTTTTTGCCGTGGGGATACTGAGTCGGTTCACGAGCAATCTAGGTGTAGAGCACTGAAAAGCTGTGAAGAGGGTAATAAGATACCTCAAGAGGACTCAAAAGTATACACTGTACTACTACGAAGATTCAATAGTAGTGGAAGGCTTCAGTGATGCAAGCTGGTGCTCAGAAGTAGAGAGTGAAAGGTCCACAAGAGGATGTCTTCTCTATGGGTGGAGTCGCTATATCATGGAAGTCGAAGTAGCAGACTATGCTCTCACACTCTTCTATGGAATCTGAATTCTATGCATTGGCAGCTGCATCGCATGAAGTAGAATGGCTTCGGAAGCTCATGTATAATCTTTCAATGGTTGGTGTGCAGATTTCGACGGTACCGATATAATGCGAGAACCAGGCGACTGTAGCAGTTGCATCGAATAACCTTTTCAATGGCAATAAGAGGACTGTACGGTTAAGGCATAGAGCTATAAATAATCTTATTAAAAGAGGAGGCATTATTGTAGTTGATGTTCGAAGCCAAGAGAATCTGGCAGATCCGTTTACCAAAGGTCTCAAGTGCCAGCTAGTCGAAGACATAATATATAAAATAGGCTTGAAGACATTCTGATATTGTGTCTTTGTAATTCTATCATAAAGTTTTACGCTATTAGTTCAAAGAGAAATCTACTAGGCATCTAACTTTTGGTTTGTAATGTCTATAGTTCGTATTACGTATTTTAAAATACGTGTACGTATTTTAAAATACGTGTACGTATTTCATCTTGTATTGCATGATTCCTTGCTTGGCTTATCTTGGCATTACATGGCTTGGTCTATTTTGGGTTGGTTCGGCTAGTCTGGGTTGCCTTGGTTCATCATGAACCAAGGGGAGAACCCTTACCTACCACCACCATCATCCTTTATTAACCCATTCCCTCATTCTCTCTCTTCATTTACTACTTCTTCTCCACCATTACTTCTTCAACCACCAGGAGGGAGAAAGAGAGCTTAGGCAAGTGCATCTTGCTTCAGGGAGGAACTCAAGATTTATTGTTCCATTTTCTTCTTTGCAATATTCTAAGACTCTTTAGTGCTTGACATTTTCAATTTTCATGGCTAAACTCTTCTAGATCTAAGTTTATTTCATTTTCGGATTTCTTGGGTTTTGATCTACTTAACATTGTTATTTTCAAGTTTTGATGGTCTCATATTGTAGAAAATTTCGTTCTACCCTATTTTGACCTATGGAAGTTCGGATTTGGACTCTGGATGAAGGTTTTATGGAGCTTGGAAGCATGGCTTCATGGTGTTCTTTTCGGAAATTGGAAGAAGAAGAACAGTTCTTGACCGCATTTCATGCGGCAAATGTTCTTCCTGAGCCGCATAAGCCTGGACAATTTCCAACCGCATTAGCCTGGGCAATTCTCAGCCGCATAAGCCCCTTCCTTCCGCTGCCGCATGCGCCCTTCCTTCCTGAGCCGTATGACACATTACTTCCTGAGCCGCATGCACCTGCCCTCTTCCAGCCGCATAAGCGTGCAGTCCCAGCCGCATAAGCGCGCCTGCTTTCTGCCGTATGACTCCTATTAGCCACATGGCTCCCTCCTCTAGTCCTGTCCGCTTGTATTATATTATTATTATTATCATTATTATTATAAAATTGATGTGTCACATTTATTCTTATATCCTGAAATTTCTAATATGATTTCAGAAACACGATAGTGGCCCGCCGTAGTACACTTTTGACAAGTAAACTGACATGATATATCACGACATGCTGTTACGACAGCTAGCCTGACATGACAAGTATGAATGACCTGGACACCGTGGACGATTGTGTTTGTACAAATAAACCAATACTGTCTTGCATCATGTCTAGGATAGGGATTCCTGAGTACCACGGTCAGGGATACCTACAGTAATTGACTAAGGCTAATAAACTAGAATAATTCAGTAGACATGAAAAGATTTTCAGCTACAGGCAATCCCGTTATCTGGGCACATTAAGTGGACTTATAGCCTACCGACGAGTAGGGCACATTTCCAGCACACAGTCACGTGTTGCATTCTTCATAAACGGACATTCGACCAGGATAACCAGATGGTCTGCAGGGCCTGTGACTGTTGGGATAATCTCATTGCATCTTGCTAATAACTAGGCCTATGATAACGCTAGTTAGTTATAAGAATCAAGTCGTACTCTTGATTGGCCATGATTGATTGGATGGAGTTTATTCCAGCTTAGTCTTATCATGATCCTGTGCAAGATTGTGATATGACATGATTATTGATGCTTGCCTTAACAATAACGATCGGGGGTCCAGTTCTGTTCAGACGAAGGGTTACAACCCTGGTCCTTGTTTGGTTTAAGGGTTGTAACCTGGCTCCCGGAGCAGTTCTGTGTCATCTCTTCGTTTATTGTCTTATTGCAACCCAGGCCATGTTCGTCATGTTTTACCTTACCTCAATACCATGATTATTTATACTGGCCTTAGCAATAAAGATTAGGGGTCCAGTTCTGTTCAAGCGAAGGGTTACAACCCTGGTCCTTGTTTGGTTTAAGGGTTGTAACCTGGCTCCCGGAGCAGTTATGTCTCCTCTCTTCGTTTATTGACTTATTTCACCCTATGTTCTTGCTTACCAACAAGTAGTTGAGACGGATTTCTATTCAGGTGAAGGATCCCAACCTCGGTCCTTGTTTGGTTTAAGGGTTGTGACCTGGCTACTTGAATGGTTTTCTCGTACTCAGTTTACTGTTGTATCTCTATTATTATCAGTTCTTATTTAATTATCTTTAATATTCATTTGTGGTATGCTGGTTTTAGTTCCTAAGTGAAGCCTCCTTTGTGGCACTTGCTCTTTCTGGGGTCTGACCCAGCTGGTTTTGTATGGCCAGATATCGGAGCAGCTCCAGAGGATCCACCTATCTTCCAGCCAGATGGTGACCACCAGGCGTAACCCTGGCAACGAGTGGGTTTCTTTTGTCCTTCCACTTTATTGTAAAAAATTATTCTTTTGAGGCGTTTAGCTGGCTAGCACGTGTTAGCTCGTATTGCACCTTTATTTACTGTCTGCCTATGGGCTTTAACATGATTGACAGATCCTATGGTTGATCATGTATGATTAAACACTTGCTAGTCCTCACATTTTGTAACGACTAGCTTCATGATCAGCTGAATATGTAATGTTTGGGACGCCTTACTATTGTATATTTGGTGATCTTACATCTTGTAACATTTACTTACTTGCTTGTGATTGAGACACTAGGCTTGTTCATGACCATAAGAGACTGATGGATTGTAGTTAGACCCTCATATATCTAGACAGCCGTGACCGTATAGCGAGGTGGGTTGCACTTCAATATACGTAGATGGTTATGTCTGCCCCCGCTCTCCAGTATTCTGGTTCTGGGGCGTGACATGGTTCAAGGAAGGACCATTGACTGGAAGAATATCAAGAATAGTGGGTAATCTTTTGGAAGATTGCGGGGTTACGAACTCAGAACTACTGTTGTCTACTGTTTGTTCTTTGTATAGAATAAAATCCTGTAAAAGGATCACTTGGAAGTCTAAATGAGTTCTCGGACATTTGGAATGTCTGACGTGCTTTACAGGAAGCATGGGTAGCACATCACTACAAATGAGCGTATTACTCCATGCTATTATAGGGTGACACCATATGAGGTACCTAGTGAGGGTAAGGCCTTGGTATCGAGCTAAGTTACAACGGCATAGCATCGCATATAAACAAGTGGGTCTAATGCTGTAGAATAAAGAGTGGTAAAAAGCACTACAAAGAGGCTGGGCCTTATGTTACAGTGGTGTGACACCACATGAGGTACCTAGAAAGGATAAAGTCTTGGCTTCGCGAGCCATGTCATGGCAGCGTAATACCGCATGGAAGTGAAAGGCTTCATGCTGGGTAGTTTGGCACTACAAAGAGGCTGGATCTCATGCTAATGTGGTATGACACCATGAGCTATAGCATCGGCTTTGGGCCATGTCATAGCGGCGTAACACTTTAAGAAAGCGAAAGATTTCATGCCAAGACTCTTTAAAATAACTCACCTAGAGTGTATGGATAGAGATATAGGCCGTCTCTTGAGGAAAACCTTGTAGACACCCAATATACATACATCAAAGCCAGCCTGGCACATGACCTTTAATGTGCAGCCAGAAGCACAGTTGATGTCATTATGTAAGTGGAAAGAATTGCAGCTATGATACAGAATTCAAGGCTTAGTCCATTCTTGTATCATGTTGTTCTTCAACCCATGCGGAAAGATTCAAGTCGTAGCGACATCTATCCTAATGCATGATGGACAGTTACTGTGGGGAACGCTCAACCCATATAAGATTGTTGGTATTTTTGCCTTGGAGACTAGAAAAATAGTCCTACATTGCTTACACCAAAGAGTGAGTATCTCTATATAAAGCTTTGCTTGTATTCAGATGTGCACATGAGGTGTAGTGGGTCACATGGGTGCCATATGGGAGTGTTTCTAGTAAAAATGGATTAACTCCTCAATGATGCATTTATGCTTTTATCATGCTCATGGGATTATTCCCTTAGGAGCTAAGTCCCAAAGGGGCTTAGTGACTAGGACTTGGGCTCGGGCTCGGTCTCAAGGGAGCAAAGTGGCGCTTTGTTGGCGCACGTTGCACTTAGCACGTCAACATCGACGCATGGGCTTTGTGCGCTGATGTTGCGTTCGTGCGCTCGTCTTATGCGCGAGTCGCATGCACTAGGTGGATTGGCTTCGCACATAGGCGAGGCGCATGGGCAGGCACATGCGTGGGTGCCTGTATGGGTACATGCGCGGGCTATGCGCGTATGCGCTTTTACGTGTATGTGCGCATACGCCGCTGCACGCTTGCGTTGCTGCGCTGCTGCGTGCATGTAGTCCTGCGCACCTGTGCTGTTGGGAAGTTGCGCGTGCAGGCGCATGGGCTGACGGGCTATTGCGCACATTAGCGATATTGGCGATTAATTTTGCTGATTGGTAGATTTGAGCGGTTATAGAAAGATTGGGTCAATTGTTCAGATCCGTTTTTGTGGAATTTGAATTTAATTCAGTCATATCTTTCTATTATTCGATCATATCATTTAGCAATCAGTTGGCGGCCAGGATTAGGGTTAGGACTTCCATTCAACTCTATAAATACTCTTTTCTTACCTCCTTTGAAAGTTTACTTCAAAATTGACAGACGAAGAGAGTCGTTTGGTCGCTGTCTTTAGAGTACAATGTTGTTTTGCGAGTTCGTAAAGGAGGTGGTGACGAGCGTTCCAGAAGTTCCTTCAGAACTCGTTGGTTCCTGGGAGTAGATCGCGGTAGGCGAATCTTGCTTTGAGCAACGGTGATCTTCATCACCCAGAAGAGTTGCCTTTCTCTCTTCCTTCTTTCTTCTTCTTCTCTGAGTGAAAAATTAGGAGAGCAAATTTATTTATAAGAGGTCTCTGAAATCCTACAAAGTAAGAACACAGAGCAAATTTATTTGTATGTGGTCTCTGCGTCTGACAGTTGCTATATAAGAAAGACCAAAATTTATTTTGCAAGGGGTCTCTTAAATTTTGATCGTTCTTCCATCTATATCTGTTTCGGGAATAATATATGCTAGCTATAGTACAAAGGATTCCGTGATATAGATGGTTGTATTTAGAAAAATGGATGGGTAAAGCCGTTGACTTGGTTTAGTCCAAAACTGAGATAAACATAGTTTTCTTGTTAATTTGGATAAGTAGAGTGTCTGGGATGACAGGGGCATGTCGTGGATGATTGGGGAATAGTCGACGACTAGGGGAGTGGACCAGCTTAGGATGATGGCTATCCAATCTAGTTCCTCAACTGGCTTCTCTTGGTCGAGCGGGTCCTATCTCGGGGGTGATCCCTCTTGGACGAGCACAGGGCCGGACTTAATAAGAAGCCCATGAGGCACTTGGCTCAAGCCCAAAATTTTTAAGGCACCAATTTTTTTTAGTGTATATATATATATATATATATATATATATATATATATATATAACACAATCCATTGCAATTGGATCCAGCTGAGTTATGTATATGCAGCAAAACAAATTAGTAATTCCAAGGCCTTTTAATTGGAATACTTTATTAGGGTTTGTTATGTTTGTAATTGCTTTCTTTTCAGCCGGCTGTAAAGAAAACTAGCAAACTCCTCCACGTTGTGACACATGTGAGTTTTTAAATTTCTTTTAAATATTTTTTAAAATATTTTTTTAATATTTCTTGATACGTTTGTTACACTACAAATCAACTAGGAACAAATACTTTCTTTCCTCCACCACGTTGTGGACATAGGTGAGTTTTTGAATATTTTAATATTTTTTTATAGTTCTTGATAATTTTTTATACTACACATCTATAGACCTTAAAAGTCCCCCTTCATGATTAATGCTTGAGTGCTTCTTACCTAATAGTTAATTATTTACTAATATTATCATGAACAATAACTAATCAATAATATCACAAATTATCAAAGCAACCACTATTTATTAATGTATAATTTTGTAGGTGAGTTTTATAATTTATTAATTTTTTTTTGTAATGTTGATTATTAAGTGTGTTCTAATTATTTTTTTGTAATTTATTAATATATTTTTTTCCTCCATTGGTATGTTCTAATTGTATAATTTTTTTTATAGGTGTTTTAAAAGAGAATCCATGTGGTCGACTCCTGGACTAAAAGGCCTACTAGAATCAGTCACTTTTTATTAGGCGAGTTCTCTATATATATATATATATATATATATATATATATATATATATATATATTGGTGGTAGACCAATTTATTGAATTAGTTGCATATTTATTTCTATTAAGATTGAAATCCACTAATAGAGAAACTGACAAATGCAATATTTTTATATTTATTGTAAATTGTTTATTTATGTAAATTGTTATTATTTGTTGAAAAATTATGATAATGTCATTTGTTTGCATAATATTCTTGATACAATATGTTCGTATCTCGAGGGGGTCCTGGCTCAGAGGTGATCGAGACAAGCATAGGAGGATTGTGTAGGACTTCGTCGGAGGCTGGTGAAGTCAAAGAAGGTGCGATAGATTGGTCGGAGATGGTGAAAAATACTGTGAAGAAACCGCAGTTAGGAAGGAATGAGTGGGTCAAGAGAGACCATGATGAGAAGAAGAGTGTATGTTGAAGAAGAATGGAGAGGAGGGTGTTGGATACATAGAGGATGCAGATGAAGAATGTGAGAAGTATTCGTTACATATGGTAGGGGGCAGAGGAGGAAATCACACCACTGATGGGGAGCAGGGTGGGGGTGCAGGTTTGCGAGCACGCGGGAGAGGATAAGGGAAGCTGGTGTAGAAGCATAAAAATTTCACTCGCAAAGAGGCTACCGCACAAGAAGAACCTTCATGCACGTAGTGTATTTTAACCGAGAAATTATTATGACGTGCGACCATCTCTTCCTATAAAGCCTTCAATTCAATCCAGCAGTCAAATCATATTTAATTCATCGTATGTGCATAATCGAAGTGGCAACCATCGTCGAATCATGTAGGATTCGAAGTGACAGCCGATAGAGGATCGCGCAGAATTCGAATTGATAGTTAGAGGAAGGCACATAATTTGAAGCAAACAGTCAGAATAATTGTTGAAGTCTAGTTCCTATTTCTCGCGGTATGGGCTTCCCGTAGCCCAGCTTCCTGCAAACTTTGTTCCTTGCAGTCTTTGCTACACGAGAACGTTGATTTCTGCATAGCTTTATGATATGAGGCTTCTACGTGTCAGTGTACGACAAAGCATGGAGAATAGTACAAAGATCGAGGTGACTCTTCGACCAGCTATCAGAGTGTGCATTTGTGGTACATGCAGCTATAGGAGCAGAAAGCCATATGGAAGGATGTGACTTTGACTGAGCAGAAACATCCCCCACTCCTCGGTTAACCGCTGTCATGTGACAAATCTCCTTACAAGTCTGCGTGAACGTGCATTCAAGTGACATCATCTCATTTAACCCTGCGCAAACATGAGTTAACTGACTCTATACGAAGTCCATGCTCGTAGGACAGTGCTTCCTGCGAGCAGTCTTTTTTCCAAGGGACAATGCTTCCCATGGTATTCAACATCAACCATTTTTTAGGCTTTTTAGCTATAAATAATCTCAATTTTCATGATCATAACAC
Source organism: Iris pallida (assembly GCA_029216955.1). NCBI lineage: Eukaryota > Viridiplantae > Streptophyta > Magnoliopsida > Asparagales > Iridaceae > Iris > Iris pallida. Next base: position 6,002,565 of record JANAVB010023996.1, on the reverse strand, counting down.
ACATAGAGCATACACAGTGAGCATACAAAAATATGTTTGTGCGCATCGAAGGACTTCTGAAAGATTATCAAATTATCAACAGAGTAAAGGAACCACGCGCCGGTTTGATCTCCATTGCCCTATCTCTCCAGAATCTCAACTTGGTTCAAAATTTTGTATTTCAACAGTTTTGTAATCAATTTTGATTTGTAACACGTTTTTAAAAAAATTCGAGAAGGGAGTTCGTATACTTATTCTTTCGTCTGAAAACAAATGTCGACTCTACGGAGGACTTCTTTCTCCTCTGATGAGAAATCAATGGCGCAATATGACATCTCATTTATGGGTACCTTCGCTGACACGTTGATCATCAAGCTCGATCAACGAAAGTTTAAAGTAATGCTCTGAGGGCTCTGCCACCCCGACTTCTGCTCGTCAACCAAGAAAGGTTTACTCCCGTTCGAGCCATGTGGCTGCTCCAACCACTCGCAAGGTGTGGCTGCCTAAGGCCTGTGTGGAGTACCCTGCTCCAATCCTTGAGGAAGGCAAGACCGCTCTCTATGGTGATGAGGAGGACACGTCCTTGGTGGCTTCCAAGGACTATTCCAACGTTCACAAATCAGTGGATGATATTCTGAACAAGACGAAAGTCGCATATCCTGTGTCGAAGAGATTGCGACGCATGTCCACCAAAGAACTGACACAAACAAGTTGCACGACTGCCTTGGCAAAAGAATTCAATATGATGCTGAATTTGGTCGTAATTTTCGTTTACACAATGTTGTGCACTGCTGCAATGTTGCTGACCATGCTTCCTGTGGTGCTGAAGTTCAGTCTACTGCTGTCCAGAATCAAGTGTGGACAAAACTATTTTTTTGTGGAAAGAATACTTCCCGCACAGGATACACAATATTGTTGCTGTGTTCCAAGGTCAAGTAACAAGTCCTTCGCAGGGAGAGAAGCTCCTGCAAAAAGAAGAAGTCATTCATTTGCCAGAACATGCTTTCTGCGACCATTCAACTCAAGTGTTTGAATTCCAACACTGAAAACATAACTTCAACATTGTGGTTCCTGCGAAGGGCGCTTCTTGCAAGGATTGTGTTGTTGCTCATGCGATAATGATCTCCTGCGAAAATAAAAATATTGCTCCCACAGAAAGTACCGCCCGCAGAAAGGCAAATTACTCGGCTATTGATTTCAAACAACAAGCTCAAGTGAAGAGACCTGATGCTACGAGACCTATCGTACCAAGTTGGCAAGAAGGAAGTTGTTCCTTCGGCAAGAAGTGAACCTCCCGCAAAAGACACTATCCCTAAAGGCCGAAAGTTTGTCAAAGAATGAACATCAAGCTCAAATAGTGCTCATTCGAGAATATATTGATGTCTTCGCTTGGTATTTTGAAGATATGTCGGGTCTCGACCCCATAATAGTAATGCATCGGTTGGACATTCGTCCAGATATTAAGCCATTGAAGCAACAACAAAAACGCTTTCGTCCAGACATCAAGGAGGCTATTAAAACCGAAGTCTAAAAGCTCATCGCCTACAGCTTCATTCGAGAGGAACAACATCTCGAATGAGTCGCTAATGTTGTTCCAGTACTAAAGAAGAGTGACAAGATCCACATCGACTTCCGAGATCTCAATATTTCTTGCCCAAAAGATAATTTCTCTCTCAATCATTGATGTCATGCTTGATAACACTTTTGGTTTCGAGCATTTGTCTTTCATGGATGTCTTTTCCGGGTACAACCAAATTAAGATGTGTCCAGATGACGAAAAATACAGATCATTCTGAATACTTGGGGATATAATGCTATACTGTCATATTCTTCGGTCTAAGAAATGCTTGTGCGACATACAAACATGCCATGAGCATATATTTTTTTCGAAAACTTATAAAAGAGGGTGGAGTGCTATATAGATAACATTGCTGTCAAAAGTCATCGCAAAGAAGACCACCTGCAAGATTTAATAACAATGTTTGAATTAATGTGCGCTCATCGGTTCAAAATGAACTCGACAAAATTCTTTCTGGGAGTCTCCAACAGCAAATTCCTAGGATTCATGATTACATCCAAAGGAATTCAACTTGATCCTGACAAAGTGAAGGCTATTCTGAATATGCATCACCCAAGAACCTCAAAGAATTACGAGGATTATAGGAAAGACTAGCATACCTCTGCAGATTCATTGCTAATTTGTCTGGTCGTTGTCAATCATTCACTAATCTTATGAAGAAAGGTGTTTCCTTTGTTTGGGACGAAGCCTGCCAACAAGCTTTCGAGGATATCAAGCGATAACTCACGAGTACTCTGATTTAGTTGCCTCTATCATAGGAAGACCCTTCTTGTTATATGTTCGAGCTATGAATGCTTGTCCAACATTAGTATTATTTGATTCAGGAGCTACACATTCATTTATAGCATCTGCATTTACATCTCTAAATGGAATAGAATCTCAACCTTTACCTAAGAAATTAAGAGTTCTTACGGGTAATGACATATTAGAAGTCAATGGGTATGTAGAAAATGTCTAGTTAAATTAGGAGGCAATGCTTTTCAGGTAAGGCTATCAATGTTCCTAATGGTTAATTATGATGTAGTACTTGGAATGGATTGGTTGACTATGACACTAGCAAATATAGATTGTGGTCAAGGGAATGTCACATTTCAACTTTCAAGTAGGGAAGTACCTGAATTTGTACAAGACCAGAAAGAATTTGATGCTAAGGAGTTATAAAATTTTAAATTACCAATTCGAGGAAGATTTCAAGAGTTGGAGGAAGAACAATTTCCAAGAATAGTGGAAGATTTTAAAGATAATTTCCAGATGAATTACCATGATTACCACTAGACAAAGCAGTAGAGTTTACTATTAGTTTGGTACCTGGAGCAAACACCAATAGTCAAGAAAATATACTTAATAAACAAGGAAGAAATGAAAAAGCTAAATAAACAAGTGAATGAAGTGATATCAAAAGGATTTATTCAACAAGTGCTTAACCGTTGGGTGCACCGATATTATTTTAAAAAAATGGAACTCTTAGATTGGCAATTGACTATAGGGCATTAAATGAAGTAACAATTAAAAATAAGTATCCGAATTATTTGATTAATTCGGAGAAGCTAAAGTATTTTCAAAGAGTGATATAAGATTAGAATCAAGTTAAAGTGAATAAAAGGGGATGTTCTAAAAACAACTTTAGAATTTGATATGGACATTATGAGTAGTTATGTCATTTTGGTTGACTAATGCTCCTAGAATATTTATAGATTTGATGAATTGAATATTCTATCAATATCAGGACAATTTGTGATTGTACACATTGGTGACATTCTAATATATTACAAAAGTGAGGAAGAACACGAGAAATATCTGAGGGTTGTATTGCAGACCTTGAGACAAGAACGATTTTACGCCAAACTTAGTAAATATGAGTTTTGGTTTGATCGTATACCATTTTTGAAGAACAGATGGCAACTCTAGAGGGGGGTGAATAGAGTTTATAGCGATGATAGCCAATTAAAAATTTAAACTCTTTCACAAGTAAAACTAATCAGAGTAAATGCGAAAATTAATAAGGAACAAGAAAGCATACGCAAACACAGCCGATTTTTAACCTAGTTTTCCTCGTGGAGGACTAGTCTAGGCCTGAGAACTCTAGCTCAGGATTAAATCCACTATTTGTGAAATAGTAGTTACACCCCGTGCATTTTTTTCAGAAGAGCACGTCAACTTCTTAAAAAGATCGCAGTGGCGATGCTTGGAATTTTCCAAGCGACTTCTTGAACTCTTGCACAAACTCCTAACTGAAAAATGCTGAGCACTTGAGGCTTAGGGAGCTTGTGGCTAGTAGATGAAGAAGGGTATGGCTTGTATTGAGCTTTAGAGAGAAGAGAAGAGAAGATTGGATGAATAAAAATGAGAGAATTCATGGCCTATTTATAGGATACTAGTAGGCAAAATTCGGCCAAAAGTTTGGTAAAAATTTTCAAATATTTGGCCGTTGGACAACTAGCAACCAGCCAGCCCTAAAAATTAGGGTGCTAAGTTTTAGGGGACAGAGTTCGGCCCGAACTCTGTGTGGAGGCAGAGTTCGGCCCGAACTCTGTCTCCAGAGCACAGAATAGGTCTTAAGGTCCAATGGGCTTATTTGGATGTGTGGAGCTTATGGATTTTGGGTAGGTTATAGGTTAAGTCTCAAGAGCTCAGCACAACTCATCTTACATCAGTCTAAACTCAATAAATTTATAAAATACAGACTCAAAGCTGACTTGCATTGCAAAACTGAGCTGTCATCTGACTTGAGCTGGATGTAGTCGTCGTGTGTCGTATTGAATTATTACAAGTATTATTTAGTCAATGTTATCAATATTCGGTTGACTATGACTTTGTGTCAACAATCTCCCTCATATTGATAATTGACAAAATAATAATTGTATATTCAATATTCATACTTGGACACATTTAAAAACATAGCTCTCCCATAATCAGTGTCGAGCTTAAAAAATAGCTCCTCCATAATCATTGCTTTGAAGCCTGTTGGCCTGATAAGAACAACTCCCAAAAGCACAGATACAAAAATAATATGGGAATATACAAATATCTTCCCCTTTTGGCATTCAGCAATTAACAATAAATAATTAAGAACTGGCAAACATACCAAAAGATAGGAGAAGAAACATGCATATAAACTGATATAACGACTAAAAGTTTCAAGAGTCATAATAGAAGAAATGGCAGATAAACTGATAGTACTACCAAAGTCTCAAGAGTCACAACTCATAATAAGTCTAATACAAACCAAGTACATAAAAGCAACTAAAATCGAAATGCATAAACCATAATCTATGATCCTCAGTAGCAGCAGCAAGTAGTAGTCCATATCTATCATCGAGCTCGTGAAGGCCCAGCGTCGTCTGATGGATCAGTAAAGGAACGACGAGGGTCCACGAAGGCTGCATCTGGATCCAAGTAGCGAATGACCCAAGGGTCATCGATACGACAGCCCTCACGACCGGGGTCCCGCTCCATAGGGATAGGCATAGAAGGATGGCGAGACATGGAGTACCGAATGTCGTGCAGCGAGTTGCTGATAGCACTCATCTACAAGGTAGTCCGGTAATCCAGCTGAGTCTAGTGATCATCCTCCAAGGTGAAGCGATCGTAAAGCATGGTCTGAAGAGACTCAAGAGTGGCAGGAGGAGGAGGAGGATCCTGTCCCAAAGGAGGGGCATCTGGCTCATCATCAGAATGCTCAGACACAACTGGTGAGCCAATGGCCGCCTGAAGCCTCCTTGCCTTAGAGAGGAAGGCAGGGGCAGGTAAGAATGGACACTCATCAAGGGGTACATGAAACGCACGAAAGATCATAGGAAGGTATAATACATAAACCAAAGATCTTGGTTTCTTCCTACAGTTAATCATCCAATCCATCATTGTTCGTGGAAGATTAAATGGTACATGAAAGTGGAGATGATATAGAGCCGAGATTTCAAAATAAGTGACTTCATCAGTGGAACCCGCTTTGGGTAGAATGGTGTTGAAAATGATCCGATGAAGTTTATAGAAATAGAGATTGAGATATTTGGCCAAAAGCTTACAAGGACGTGTGTTCGGGGTACACAGGTCGTCATTGAAGCTTTCAAGTGAAGACCCATCGGGAAATTGAAATGATCGAGCTTCAACAAGCTTTTCCGATGAGTTTGGCTCTTGGAGTTCAAGATATTCGGCCAATTCGAAATCGTCAAAAGAGATATCAATTCTCGTAACCCGTGAATAAATATGTGTATCATCATGGGTTAGGTTGCACTAGAACATTTGAATAGCACTACGATAAATGACCGAATTTGTAGTAACAAGTTCATCAAGGCAAAGGTCATGAAATAGTGCATCATATTGTGAGAATATGGTAAAGTTGATAGGGTGTCCCACAAACATCGGACGTGTCCAAAAATCACTAAACCAATCGTTTGATGCGTCGAGTGATACAAATATTCGGTCGTCAAAAGTGTTCGGGTCAAGTGGACGTGGAGGATTGAACAACGGATGGATAGGTGGTTGTTGTTCAACGGCCGGTGCAACGGGCGGTTCAACGCGGTGAGGAGCATTCGACGAGGATGCTCCCTCGGTCCGAAGTCTCTTATCGCGGTTGAACAAACGTGGAGCCATAACACGATGAAGGAAATTGAGATATAGAAAAGTACAAAATTATACCTCAAACTAGTGATGAACAATGAAGGAGAATTGAAAGAGAGGCCTTCTTCTTGAGTTTTGGGAAGAGATGAGCTCTAGAAAGGAGAAATTCGGGTTAGGGTTTTGAGAAAAAGAGTTTGGAGAAGTGAAAAAGGTGGTAATAGAGAGGAAGAAGGAGGAAATCCCGAATATAAGAGAAGGGTTTCAATTGGTCGGAAATAATAATGGCCATTGGATCTAAAATATGATCAACGGCTGAGGCTGTTCCCGGTTCTGGGACAGCCAGATCGAATTCGGCCCGAACTCTGGTAAGGGCAGAGTTCGTCCCGAATTCCGGATTCTGGTGACAGAACAGGAATCAGGCAGAAAATTGGTTAAGTAAGAAAGACCAAAAATAAAAGGAGTAAAAAATACAAGGAAGAATCCAAGTGATAAACAAAGAATGACAGAGAGTGAACTTGAAGCAGCAATGTGAAGTTGAAAAATTTGTATGTCAGCCAGTGATAAATAAAAATGAACCGTCTAATAAACAAGGAATTATATCATAATTTAATATTTTGAAGCTGCCATGGGTTAGCTGCAGGGGCCGGATCCCAGCTAGCGGTAGTCCAGAGGACTAGTGTACCGTGTCGCTTAGGCTTTTACGCCTTGTTGTCAGAAGCGCCCTTTCGGCTTGTACCCATAGCAAGTTCATCATAATAGAATCATGACATACTCGATATTTACGCAGGTTTATTTTAAATTATAACAGCTTCATCCAAAATTCCAAGTTCACGACAAAGAAAATTGAAGCGCTCTTCGAATAATGGTTTTATAAAGAAATCTGCTAACTGATGATCAGTGTCAATAAATTCTAAGTTAATCGTGCCATTTTGCTGATGATCACGCAAAAAGTGGTGACGTATTTCAATGTGCTTCGTGCGTGAGTGACAAATGGAGTTCTTAGTGAGATTTATAGCACTAGTGTTGTCACAAAAGATTGGAATGTGCATAAAAGATAAATTGTAGTCTTCAAGGGTTTGCTTCATCTACATAATTTGTATACAACAACGCCCAGCTGCGATGTATTCAGCTTCTGTTGTGGATAGTGCGACAGAATTCTGCTTCTTGCTAAACCAAGAGACTAAAGCCTTTCCTAATAAATGATACGTACCGCTCGTACTTTTACGGTCGACCTTGCATCCAGCAAAATCAGCATCAGAGTAACCAATGAGGTCAAATGATGTTGACTTGGGATACCATAGGCCCACTATAACCGTACCCTTAAGGTATCGAAAGATACGCTTAACAGCAGTCATGTGTGATTCCTTAGGATTTGCTTAATATCTAGCACACAGGCAAACGCTAAACATAATATCAGGGCGACTAGCAGTTAAATAGAGTAGACTGCCTATCAAACCTCGATACTTACGTTGGTCCACGGGTTTGCCGCTATCATCTGGTTCAAGTTTGGTTGAAGTAGCCATTGGAGTGCTGATTGGTTTGACGTTGTCAAGGTCGAACTTCTTCAGCATGTCCTTTGTATACTTCGACTGACAGATGAAGGTTCCATTCGACATTTGTTTGACTTGAAGCCCAAGAAAGTAGCTGAGCTCCTCCATCATGCTCATCTCAAACTCGGTCTGCATACACTTGGCAAAATCTTGACAAAGGATTTCATCAGTAGAACCAAATATAATATCATCTACGTATATTTGTACTAAGAGAATAGTGTCTTTAAAAGATTTTATGAAAAGTGTGGTGTCAATTTTTCCTTTTGAAAAACCTTTCTCAAGCAAGAAATTGCTTAGCCGTTCATACCAAGCTCTAGGGGCTTGTTTGAGGCCATACAGCGCTTTCTTTAGCTTGAACACGTGGTCGGGAAATTTGTAATTTTCAAAGCCAGGAGGTTGTTTCACATAAACTTCCTCCTTAATAAATCCATTCAAGAAAGCACTTTTAACATCCATTTGAAATAATTTGAAATTTTGAAAATTTGCAAATACACAAAGCATGGATTCCAATCTAGCAACAGGAGCATACGTCTCATCGTTGTCGATACCTTCCTCTTGGTTGTATCCTTGGGCTACTAGACGAGCTTTGTTGCGTGTGACTGAACCATCTTCATTTACTTTGTTTCTAAAAACCCATTTAGTGCCAATGATCGAGTGATTGGCCGGTCTAGGAACGAGTTCCCAAACTTGGCTCCTCTCGAATTGGTTGAGTTCCTCTTGCATAGCAAAAATCCAAAATTCATCATTAAAAGCTTCTAAAATATTTTTCGGCTCAATTTGTGAAATAAAGGCAGTGCTAGCAATAGAGTCTCTTAATGATGTTCTAGTAGTTACTCCACATGAAACCTCACATATTACCAAATTTTTTGGATGTGATGGCTTGAAAGAGAATTTCTTTGGCAAGCCCTCCAGAGAATTGGTTTTGGTTGTGGTATTCATTGGAGTAGAAGTTGATAGCTCAACATCATCATCAAAAGTAGCTACTGCACTGTTATCTTCATCAAAAGTTGTATTTGTAGACTCTTCCACAATTAATGAGCGTTTGTTAAAAACTCTATATCCCTTGCTCTTGGCAGCATAGCCAAGGAAAATACCATCGTCAGCTTTGGCATCAAATTTGCCTAAGTTGTCTTTGGTGTTAAGGATAAAGCATCTACAACCAAAAACTCTAAAATAAGAAACATTTGGGGTTCTCCCAAACCAAAGCTCATAGGGTGTTTTCTTCGTAATAGGACGAATAAGCACTATATTTAAAATATGGCATGCTGTATTGACAGCTTCAGCCCAAAAGTATTTCGGAAGTAAAAATTTGTTCAACATGACTCTAGTCATATCGCCAAGAGTCCTATTCTTTCGCTCCACAACACCATTTTGTTGAGGAGTTCTTGGACAAGAAAACTCATGATCAAAACCATTAGAATCACAAAACTTTTGAAAATCAGAATTTTCGAATTCGCCTCCATGATCACTTCGGATTCGAGTAATCATATAGCCTTTTTCGTTTTAAACTTTCTTTGCAAAAATCTTGAAAACCGAAATAGCATCACTTTTATTTGTAAGAAAGAAAACCCAAGTAAATCTGGAGAAATCATCAACAATAACAAAGGCGTAGAGTTTTCCACCAAGCCTGGCTACTCTACTAGGGCCAAATAAATCCATATGGAGAAGTTGCAAAGGTCTAGAAGTACTTACAGAGTTTATAGAATGAAATGAGGACTTAGTTGCCTTATTCAATTCACATTCGGCACATACCGTGTCCTTTTTGAATGTGATATCGGGCAAGCCTCTAACTAGCTTCTTAGTCGATAGCCTGGATATAGTATCCATGTTGGCATGACCAAGACGCTGGTGCCATAATAATCTTTCATCCTTATGAGCATATAGGCATCTACCTGCATTGTTAGTATCTATAGACAAATAAAAAAATATAAATGTTATCCTCTTTTACCCCTTCAAAAGCAATGTCTTCCGTTGACCTATCATAAATAAGGCATTTGTTTTGTCCAAAGTTAATGTCATATCCATGGTCAGCAAGATGACTAATACTGAGCAGGTTATGCTTTAACTCGGTCACTAGGCAGACATCCTTTATTACGGGTGAGGGAGGATGACCAATAATACCATTACCTATAATATAACCTTTTAGGTTGTTACCGAAGGATACATATCCTTCTCTCTTCATCGATAGTGATGCGAAAAGATTTGCGTCTCTCGTCATATGCCGCGAGCATCCATTATCGAGAATCCACTTACTCTTAGTTGAGGAGGGAAGGTCCACCTACATCAAGAGTAGATGTGACCTTTGGTACCCAAGTTCTTGAGGGTCCTTAAAAGTTAGTTTTTGAAAACCATGCATATATATTTCTATCTACTAATATTCTAATTCTACATTATGGTGAAATGTGTCCATGTAAACCACAATAAGTACATGTAGCATCCCTATTTATATTAGGAGCATGCTGATGATGTCTATAAGTAGAGTGATGAGGAGAAGTATGATGATATGTAGAATTAGAATGGTGATGATGACTATGTGTAGAGTAATATGGAGTGGCATGGTGATATTGTCTATATGGAGTAGTATGGTGATGATGTCTATATGTAGAGTGATGGTAGTGTTATTTTTGTACAATATGGTGATGATTGTATCTATGTGTAGCATGATAATTTTGTGACATATGATAGTTATTTCTGCGTGCATGTGGTTTGTGTGCTTTGTGAAAGTGTGTGTATATGTAAGCATGATTACGTGTTGCAGGTGGATGACGTGGGTGAGAAGTATCATGCTTTGTGTGTGTCTCTTGGGTTTGAGGTTGAGCAACCTATTTTCCCAATTTAGTCTATAGTTTCTTAGAGACAGCTTGTAGTTCGGTAACCTTAGCATTCAAACCATGTATCTTAGTAATAGAAATCTTGTGTCTACTCTTTTCTTCTGCAAGCTCCGTGTTGAGTGCTATGATTTCTTGTGTTTGTTGTTCAATGCGTGCTTCGGCATCATGTAAGCTTATTTTAAGCTTAGATACCTCATCTGTTACATCCGTGGGTGAAGTGTCTCTAATGTTATCAAGCAGTAAAGAAAGTCTTTGAATTTCGACTTAATGACTTTTGATTTTTTCTTTGGTATGTTTATATTTACCAATGACCTTTTTATGATCATCAAGTAAATCGGTAAAAGCATCACCAAGTTCATCAAAAGTGAAGTCATCAAGAGTTTCGTTTGATACCTTGTCGGACGTTGCCATTAGGCACACGTTTGCAGCGTCTTGAGGAGAGTCCTTTTCTTTCTCGGATTCACTAGCTTCGCTTTCATGCCAAATGCTCATGTTGGCATATTTCTTTGAAGAAGTATTCTTGTATGGTTTCTCATAACGGTTGCTCTTCTTTAAGAATGGACAGTCTTTTCGGACGTGTCCCGTCTTCTTACAACCGTAGCAGGTAGGCTCTTCTTCGTCGTCTTCTTGTGGTTCTTTCTTTCTTCGGTTGAAGCAAAGAAATTTCTTGAAGTTGCGGACGAGGAGAGCTTGATCATCACCTTCTGAGTTATCGTCATCCGTCTTTTCGGGGTCAGCCCTCCGTTTGTGAGCTTTGAGTGCGATCTCCTTAGCCTTAGGAGCAGGCTCTTCAAAGTCCTTAAGGTCAAGCTCAAGAGACATCAACTTTCCCATCAAGGTCTCCATAGACATGGTTGTGAGATCATTTCCTTCTATGATGGCTGTCACCTTAGGGTTCCAAATCTTTGGTAGCCCCCTAAGTAGCTTGCGAATCTTCTCGTGATTTGAATATTGTTTGCCGAGCGAAGATAGAGGATTGATGATGTCGAAGAATCTTGTGAACATTTGCGTGATCGTCTCATTTGGCTTCATCTTGAAAGCCTCGTATTCTTGCGTGAGACGGCTTATCTTTGATTCCTTGACTTGGGTGGTTCCCTCATGCGTCACGTCTCCATACTTCGTGAGAGGTGGTGCATGTTGAGACCCTGTTGAACTCATTCCTGTCTATAGCACATAACAAAGCATTAATAGCTCTCGCGTCGAGACTTGCCTGTTTCTTCTCCTCATCAGAATATTTGCCATATGATTTTTCAACGAGATCACCATTGACAACTATCCTGGCGGGCTTTTTATAACCGTCGGTGACGATGGTCCACAGGTCAAAGTCTAGCGACTTGAGATAAAAACTCATCCTAGTTTTCCAATAGGTGTAGTTAGTTCCATCAAATAGGGGAGGCCTATGAGTGGACTGCCCTTAACCGTGATTGGAAATCAAGGATTGTGTGGTTGCCATGGATCAGCTCTAGGATGTTAGTCCTTGTTGAGAGAACAGAGCTCTGATACCAATTGAAGAACAGATGACAACTCTAGAGGGGGGTGAATAGAGTTTATAGCGATAATAGCCAATTAAAAATTTAAACTCTTTCACAAGTAAAACTAATCAGAGTAAATGCGGAAATAAATAAGGAGCAAGAAAGCATACGCAAACACAGCCGATTTTTAACCTGGTTTCCCTCGTGGAGGACTAGTCCAGGCCTAAGAACTCTAGCTCAGGATTAAATCCACTATTTGTGAAATAGTACTTACACCCCGTGCCTTTTCTTCAGAAGAGCACGTCAACTTCTTACAAAGATCGCAGTGGCGATGCTTGAAATTTTCTAAGCAACTTCTTGAACTCTTGCACAAACTCCTAACTGAAAAATGCTAAGAACTTTAGGCTTAGGAAGCTTGTGGCTAGTAGATGAAGAAGGGTATGGCTTGTATTGAGCTTTAGAGAGAAGAGAAGAGAAGATTGGATGAATAAAAATGAGAGAATTCATGGCCTATTTATAGGATACTAGTAGGCATAATTCGGCCAGAATTTTGGTAGGAATTTTCAAATATTTGGCCGTTGGACAACTAGAAACCAGCCAGCCCTAAAAATTAGGGTGCTAAGTTTTAGGGGACAGAGTTCGGCCCGAACTCTGTGTGGAGGCAGAGTTCGGCCCGAACTCTGTCTCCAGAGCACAGAATAGGTCTTAAGGTCCAATGGACTTATTTGGATGTGTAGAGCTTATGGATTTTAGGTAGGTTATAGGTTAAGTCTCAAGAGCTCAGCACAACTCAGCTTACATCAGTCTAGACTCAATAAATTTATAAAATACAGACTCAAAGATGACTTGCATTGCAAAACTGAGCTGTCGTCTGACTTGAGCTGGATGTAGTCGTCGTGTGTCGTATTGAATTATTACAAGTATTATTTAGTCAATGTTATCAATATTCGGTTGACTGTGACTTTGTGTCAACAATTTTTAGGGCATATCATTAGTGGAGAAGGAACATCAGTAGATCTAAAGAAAGTAGAAACAGTTAAATCCTAGCCAGTACCAAAATCAGTAGCAGAAATTTGAAGCGTCTTGGGTCTAGTTGGATATTATAGGAAATTTGTCGAGAATTTTTCAAGGATTGCAGAACCTCCAACTCGTTTGACCAGAAAGAAGGAAAAGATTAATTGGACATACAAGTGTCAAGCAGCTTTTGAGAAATTAAAGGAAAGATTAATCACAACACCCATATTAGCACTACCATCAGGATCATGAGGATTTGAAATATACAATGATGCTTCCGATAAAGGATTAGGTTGTATATTAATGCAAATGGAAGAGTTATAGCTTATGCATCTTGTCAATTGAAGCAACATGAGAGAAATTATCCGACACATGATCTAGAACTTGTAGTAGTAGTATTTACACTTAAATTATGGAGGCATTATCTGTACGGAGAAGGAATCAAAATTTATACTGATTATAAAAGTTTAAAATATATATTTACTCAAAAAGAGAGAAATATGAGTCAACGAAATTGGTTGGAATTGCTTAAAGATTTTGATATGGAAATGGAGTATCATCTTAGTAGGGCAAACGATCCGACACATGATCTAGAACTTGCAGTAGTAGCATTTACACTTAAATTATGGAGGCATTATCTGTACGAAGAAGGAATCAAAATTTATACTGATTATAAAAGTTTAAAATATGTATTTACTCAAAAAGAGAGTAATATGAGTCAACGAAATTGGTTGGAATTGTTTAAAGATTTTGATATGGAAATGGAGTATCATCCTAGTAGGGCAAACTAAGTAGCCGACGCTTTAAGTAGAAAATCGATGGCATACTTTATGCATACATAAAATAAAAATGAGAACATATCATAATGGACTTTGTGACGGGATTGCCCATGACACTAAAATGAAAATAGAAACATATCATAATAGATTTCATGACGGGATTGCCCAGGACACAAAAGAGTAATAATGCTATATGGGTTACTATAGACAGACTTACTAAGTCAACCCAATTTCTACCATTTCGAGTTGGACAAACAATAGAAGTATTAGCAAACATATACGAAACATATTGTTAATCAACATAGGGTACCAGTAAGTGTAGTTTTAGATCAAGACACAAGATATACTTCACAATTATGGAAAACTTTACAAGATACTCTCGATATTTTAGCTCAGTCTACTATCCACAAATAAATAGTCAATCGGAAAGGATAATTCAAAACCTGGAAGACATGTTGAGGGCTTGTTCACTAGATTTTGGAGTAGCATGAGATGATGATGTAAACTTGGTGAAATTTTCTTACAATAATAGTTATCAGGCTTGTATCAAAATAACACCTTTTGAAAGCATTATATGGAAGGAAATGTAGATCACCAATACGCTAGAGTGATGTAGGAGAACGACAATTATTGGACCCAAAAATGGTAACACAAACGGTAGCAAGGCCGTAAGGAGTCATCTTCAAGCGACAATAATAGATAAAAGATTATCACTCTCCGTTCTCGAAATACTTGAATTTTTGCTTTTTTTCCTGTATATGGTATCTGGCATCTGTATCTTGATTATCTGTATCCTGTAATCGCACCTGGTCATGGCATGGAACAGTGTCTCCTCTCGGAATAGTGTGTCATCCCTTGTTCTTGTTTGGTTGTAGGTATGGTTTACTGCTTCGATGATGGAATAACTGGACCATGTTGTGATCGAGATTTTGCTTAATATTTAATTATTTGTATCATGTAGCATAGTGCATGTCATTAGTCATTTGGTTAAAGCATGATAGGGATTAGGGTTTAATGGAACCACTCCCACTTCGCTATAACTACTCTCTTTCCTCATTCACTCTCATTTCATTTCCCCCCACCTAGGAAAGTATATCTTGTAGTAAATGGAGAGACCACTTGCATTTTTATTTCTTTGATTTTCCTTAGATATTATTGGTCTATTTTATGCATCCTTACATTCTCTACAAGTTTAGTTTTTGGAGTTTTGGATTTCAATGGCTAGTTTAGTGTGGATCTAAGTTTTAAAGTTAGGATTTTAGAGATTTTCATGGTTTTGATCTATCAACAGTTATTATTTTTGAAAATTACTTGTCCTATGTTGTAGAGAATTTGATTTCATGCAGTTTTGGCTTTTATTTCGTTAGATTTCGAGTCCTAGAACACAAGTTATGGCCATTTAAAGTTTTCGGAACTTCCATGGCAGACTTGCTGTTTGGTGACGATGACCTTCTATGCGCCCAGTAGGCCATGCGACAAAAATGCTAAGTGGCCATGAAACTGGCCGCATGAACCCTGTCAGCATGAGGCGAAAGTGCATGCTTGACTGCTATGCATCCTGACTGCTATGCGTCCTGACTGCTATGCGTCCTGCTAATAGCTGGGCGTCTAGCTATGTCATGCGCTTGCGCCCATATTCTCATGCACCCATATTCTTATGTGCCCATATTCTTATTGCCTATATTCTTATGCGCCTATATTCTCATGCGCCCATATTCTTATATGCCCTATATTCTTATGCGCCTATGTGATCTTATGCGCCTAGGTGATCTAAGTGCCAAGAGATTTTTATGCACCTACTTGGCTTGACCATGTTCTTGACTAGATTACCTGTATACATGTTGGTACTATTCTAAGTGTATACTGAGGTACAACCTAAGTGTGCACTAAAGTGCTATTGTATGAGTGCATGGAGGTGCGACTTTTCATGATACGTGATTCTTGCCTGTTATATGTCATTACAATCCTGATTCCAGCACAGCCATGGTAAATGGTCAGTAACATTGGTATGGTATGACGATTGCTTGCTTGATGTATTCCATTAAGGTGTCTAGATTTGGGACTCTACGAGTCGATGTGGATTCATACTTAGGATACACGTACTGAGGTGCGACATCAAGGAGGATGACCATGTGACCACGACATATGATTCTAAGACCAAGATAGGGTTAATCTAAGCAACTATAAATGGTAGAAGCATTGGGAGGGAACATAATCCCGAGATCGTGCATGAAAAGCCACCACCCAGACATTTGTTACGGCATGCCGGCTGGCCACCACGGATATTATATATTGATCCACACTAGTGGAGTGCTGTATCTGATTAGCATATGCCGAGCCAGTTCTCTCTATAGGAGAGCTGGAACCGTTACTGATTATCTTAGCACGGTGGCCTTGCGGGGGACCGGTGCATTTAATGCGTGCCTGTATTAACTGGTTTAACTAGCCTTGCTTGGATACGACACGATCTGAGGATTCCTATATATATATATGCATTACGGAGATAACTCAGGCAAACTACAGAAAGCTGTAGGACTGATTAGCCACTTGTAAAATGACTTGCTTGTGATCTGGGCATGTATTGTTGTGGTACGTGGTCCAACCTATGTCCTTGTTTGATTGTTGGGTTGGACTATTGTGCTACAATAGGATATGGACCAAAGTTGCTACTCAGAAGTCTATACCTGACCGTGATTATAGGATGTACTCTACCTCGGCACGATTATGGCACATTTGTCCTTGTTTGGTTGTAAGGATGTCACATTGTCTCGATAATATGATATAAGCCTATAATTATTGGCCTAGGTCTTATTTATTGTCTGGGTTTTGTCTTATTCATTATGTGCTCCTTGTGCTACTTGCTATTCGGGGCCTAACCCTGCTGGTTTTGTTTGGCCAAATTTCGTAGCAGCGCCTAAGGATCCAGCCTTCTACTTGAACAATAGTGCACACCAGGAGCATGGGCGCCGGGGTCATTGAGTGGGTTTTGTAATGTCCCGTCCCGCTCAGCTCAATCGGAGGAATCGAAACGCCAACGACGTTCGGACTTGGCCATGCGACGGCCTGCTCGGTCGAGGCAACTCCTCGCTTATGTGGGTGGTTTCTGTGAACTTACCTCAGGTTGGCCTTCACAATAATAAAATAAAAGTTTTCAACTGGACAAGTAGGCTATATAATAAAAAGAGACGAATCCACATAGCTAAGGGAATAATCCCAAAGTTGGGTCGGATTAAGTTAGAATATGGAAATGTCTCATGGTTGGCTTAGAAGTGTTGTACGGCGTGCTTTCAAAATAACACTCGGTCTTTCTTTCCGTAGCTTGGAAGAAGGAAAGTTGGTCTAAGTTGCCATAAAGCTATGAAATTAGCCTAAGTCATAGGCGTTGGAAGTATAAATGCTTGATAAAGCATGCATGGTCCCATCGTCTAATGCTTTGCATAGCAAAAGTGTCCCACAAGTCTCAATGCTCTTTTACTGTGCAAGGCTTGGCATAGCCTTTGTTCGCCCTACGGGTTAAGTTGTTGCACGATTGAGTTAGACAAGAGTTTTGCTGGGCTATCAAAGTCATAACAAGCACTGTTCCATATTTTTTGCGGTTGTCAAGTTACATAGTCCCACGATCTCAAGGCTCGTCATATAAAGTATGACTTGGACGGGAGTGTCGCATAGAACACAAATTAGTTTAAGACACGAGCTACGGTTGGTTCAAAGATAAGTGTGCCACGGTCTATAGCACGTATATAACACGTTTTGTTCAAGTTATGCTTGAAGGCTGTCAATTAGCCATTCATGAGTTGAGACAATAAGAGTTTGGAAACATTGAGAAACATGTCTGGACTGCAGGCCAGTCGTCGAGGAGAAATATGTTGGGATTGTAGGTCAGTCGCTGAGGCAACCCTGGTTTGGGCTCTGCAAAAAAAGTATGAAAAAGTAAAGAAGTAAAACAAATGAAATAAGTTGTAATGGTTACACCATGCATTTACGTTGAGTTTAGAAGTTCTCGTAGGTGCATGGTCATGGACAACTTGTGCACAAGATTTTACACCCTCGATTCGGTAGCCTGGGGCCACAGGACCGTATCGGCCTAGGAGGAAGCAAGGTAGTTAGGCAGGAACACGCTGCAGTGATTCGAGGACTTTAGCAGGACTAGCTACCCTTAGCTGCAAGGGTCTTGTCTGCACCACCTATATGTCCGAGATAACTTGAATTATTAGTGACCTTTCATATAGACAAGTTGGCATGCTGAACGGCAATCCGCATGCACGGTGTCGGTCGAATAAAAAGAAGTACAAGCACGACATGAGTTGTGTCAAAAAGGGTATGCACGGTTGCAATACTATTATGGAGCCTAAGATTTCGCTAAGTAAAGACACGTGCGTCGGCACGAGATGCGGTGTCGAGTATTGAATCGTTTACTCATAGTTGCATTAGTCGGATTTGAGTCTTTCGAGTTAAGTCAAAAAGGGCCGTAAGGCAAGTTAGGTTAAGTCGGGTTAAGTTGTGAGGCACGACCTCGATATTGAAGCACGAATAGAGTTTATGGCACAGCCATGTTGTTGCGTCTCAAGTATGGGCCGAAAGACAAGCATGAGTCGGTAATTTGATGCTGCAAGTACATTATATAGAGGCACAACGATAAGTAAGTTATCGGTGCGAGACACGGTGATGGTCTGAAGACATAAAATATGCCGGGCGTCTATGTCCTAAAACTGATCCCAAGACAAAATTAGAAAGACAATCGAAATGATATATTGCACAAAGTAAATGAACGTGTTGGTTTTGTATGGGTGGACGAGGAGCTCACTCCACCAGTACGATTGTATACTAACACCCACACAGTTTTCATGTACAGGCACATGTATAAGCTCGTTGGCGTGGAGCCCGCTTGGATGCATCGAGGCATAGAGTTCCTTGGCGTTTCGAGACGTACGACCGTACGGAGTTAGAACTTATACGGGACATAATGTATGGTGTCACTTTCCGTTCCCAGAATACGTATTCTAAATACATGTACTGCTGGAATGTATTCATTTAATATTTATCATGTACTGTTCTGTATTTAAATTCCTTTAATTTCCTGCTAATTATTTTTTTGCATTTTATTTATGTATTTTACTTTATGCTTTTATACTCTGCTTTAGCTTTGTTTTGGGTTCGGCTTGAATTGGTTTAATTATGTTGGTTCAACATGAACCCAAACTCCCACCTACCACCACCCCATTTAAAGCTCCAAACCCTTTCTCTCTCTTCATTACTTCTTCTCATTACTCTTCTTCTTCCTCATAACTCTCCCACCAACCTAGAAGAGATAGGCAAGTGCCAACTTGCTTCTTGATGGATCTCTATTTTTGTTGTTCCATTGTCTTCCTCTCAACATTCTAAGACACTTTAGTGCTTGGTATTTTCAATTTCTATGGCTAAATTCTTCTAGATCTAATTTTATAGTAATTTCAGATTTCTTGGGTTTTGATCCATTTAACATTATTATTTTTAAGTTTTGATGGTTCCATGTTATAGAGAATTTTGTTCTACCCCATTTTGACCTATGGAAGTCCAAATTTGGACTTACGGTGAAGGTTTTATGGAGCTTGGAAGCCAAGCATTCCATGACCATCCTTCTCAGGTTTTCTGAGAAGATGGGTTCCCACTTTCTCAGCCGCATGAAACTTTATTTCCCAACCGCATGAGATTTTTATTTCTCAGCATCATTAAACGTTATTTCCCAACCGCATGAGATTTTTATTCCTCAGCCGCATGAAACTTTATTTCCCAACCGCATGAGATTTTTATTCCTCACCCGCATGAAACTTTATTTCCCAACCGCATGAGATTTTTATTCCTCAGCCGCATTAAACTTTATTTTCCAACCGCATGAGATTTTTATTCCTCAGCCGCATTAAACTTTATTTTCCAACCGCATGAGATTTTTATTTCTCTGCCGCATGAAACTTTATTTCCCAACCGCATGAGATTTTTATTCCTCAGCCGCATGAAACTTTATTTTCCAAACTGCATAAGATTTTTATTCCTCAGCCGTATGAAACTTTATTTCCCAACCGCATGAAATTTTTATTCCTCAGCCGTATGAAATTTTGTTTCCCAACCGCATGAGATTTTTATTTCTCAGCCGTATGAAACTTTATTTTCCAACCGCAAGAGATTTTTATTTCTCAGCCGCATGAAATTTTATTTTCCAACCGCATGAGATCTTTATTTCTCAGCCGCATGAAATCTTTATTTTTCGAATTTGGCATTAATTAACATTGATTGTTATCTTGATTAATAATTGATCATGCATTCCTAGATGGAACTAAGAGACTGGCTAGTCGTCTTATTGAATTAATTGGAATAAGATACGTTCATATTAACTATGAACCGTTGCAATCGATTGGCCAATCCCGAATATTGGCATATAGATACATGCAGGCTATAATTTATTTATTTTTACGAAAGCAGCATGTGTACTTTATGGTCAAGGCATGATTATTCCGTGATTAGTTTTAATTGTTGCATTACGCTATGTAAGATCTACAACTTAACCGCACGGGTATCATTGTAGAGTTGGGCATATCGTACTTGTACGGAAGTACTCATCCTGAAATGACCATGATCCACGGCATGGGATTTCACTTAACATAGAGGCTACTAAGTTAAATAAAATAATAATTGTATGGAGAGAATGGATTCCCGAGTTCTTATATAGCAGCCCTCTTTGGGACTATTAGCGCCCAACAGGCCGGCTGGTTTCCACAGATACTGCAAATCTGCCACACGGACAGGGAGCAGTATCTGTTTATATTATTGTATATTGTATATTGATGACGGGCGTCCCGCTGGGACTCGTCTAATTCATGATTGGCGTAATTGATTGATTGGATAGACTAGCCTTGCTTGTCCATAGTAAGAACTGAGAAATCCTTATTGCATAATTCCAGGATAACTTGGGACTCACAGTAGTAAGCCGTAGGAGTTGGATGGCCGTTTAAGTTGATTTGTTTGTGTACTGTACCTACTCTGTTACCTAACTGAGAGGATCACAGCATCAGGACATGACGGGCCAACTTCTGTTCTTATTTGGTTGGGAGGTTGGTTCGAAGTGTCGTGATGTTACGTGAATCCCAGTAGTAAGCAGAGATCTATTATTATATTCTCTTATTTACTGGTTTAATGCCTCATATCGTGCTTCCTTGCGGTACTTGCTATTAGAGGTCTAACCTCTCTGGTTTTGCATGGCCAGATTTAGAGCCGGTTTCCGAGGACTCGGCTTACCTCTACCTCCAAGATGGTCAATACTAGAGGAATGATCGCAGGAGGACTCGTGTGGGTTTCTTACTTCCCTGCTCGTTTTGTTAATTACTTTATATTTTGTCGCTTGGCACCGACATGTTAGTCGGATAGTCTTGCACTTACTTTTACATAATTGTAATTAAGTCAGACTGCAGCTGATAGCAATTGTGTATATGTTGCTATATCATCTGGCTATGTTTTGTAAAGCCAGATCTCAAGAACATTTTGACTAAGCGTTTGGGACGCCTTATTGCTTTATCTTAAATGTTCTCTATTATTGCTTCTTGTTTGAATGATTGAGACGATAGATGTGAAGTGACCATAGCGAGACTTTCATGTAGTATGCACCCCCTTGTCTTTTAGATAGCATTGATCGTATTATACGGTATTCATCTACCCGTAATACATAGCTGGCTGAGTCATTCTCCCACTCTCCAGTATTCTGGTTCTGGGACGTGACAAGGTTTTAGTGGTGGCCCATGCAGGTCTGATTTCAGACTTGTGGGATATTTTAATAGGATGTCTCAATCACACATGTTCTCCCTTGATCTCATAATTCGTTGATTATCAACTCCAGCTTGACATTCCAGTATCCCTTGACTTCATTGATCCTTCATGTCCGATCGTTTGATTGTTCTTTTTATCCCTTTTCTTAGGGGCACCTCGTCCGTACCTGTCAGGACTGGACAACAACAACAAGGGCAACATGGGCAACATGACCAGGTCGGTCAGCAACAAGGGCCAGTACTACCTCAAGTGACTATCCAAGAAGAAGTGATAGTGGAACCAGCAGCTGGACCGCAGTATCCGGAGGTTCCACCACCACCAACAGTTCCACCTACCCCCGTGGAAGTGGATACACCAGCCCTTCTGGAGATCATGAGAGGGATGATGGCTACTCAGCAATATCAGATGTTAGCCCAGCAGCGCATGCACGCTCAGTTACAAGAGCAGAATGTATTACTCAACCATGAATTACATACGGCTTTGGAAAGAGGGGCAAGAACAGATTCAGGAGCATCAGCCAGGTTTTGCAAATACAACTCCCGTCGTTTCGAGGGCACGGAGGATGCCATCTCAGCAGATGCATGGCTTAAGGATATTGAGGCTATTCTGACAGCAGCTAAGGTACCGACAGAAGAACGTGTGGATCTAGTAAAGTTGTTACTTCAGGATCTTGCACGTGATTGGTGGGAATCAGAGGAAATAGGCATCAGACGTCCTGTTGCTTGGGACGATTTCACTGCAAGATTCAAGACGAAGTATTATGGAGTTGTGGCACAGTTTGAGCTACAACATAAGTTTATCAACCTCAGACAGGCCGGCAAGACAGTAGATGCTTATGCAGCGGAGTTCTGCAGATTGAGTAGGTTCGCCCCGGAGATGGTAGACACAGAGAGCCAGAGGGCTATGAGGTTTCAGCAAGGGTTTCATCTTGAACACTTGCAGTTGATAGAGGGGCACAATTATCAGACTTTCGATGAGATATTGACGGCCACTCAGAGGCATGAGATCACTACTCAGAGGATCACGACAAGGACTGGAGGTCAAAAGAGATCACACAGTCAGATTGAAGGAGAAGGGGGAGCAGCGCCCCGAATAACAGTACCGTCCCCTGGAATTCGTATTCACGATGTGATAATACGAGGGCAAGCACCACCCAGGCAACAGCAACAGCAACAGAGGAAGAACCAGCAACCCCCAGCGTGCTGCACTTATTACGGGAAGATAGGGCACACTAGAGATGTGTGTCGGACATTGAACGGGCAGTATTTGATATGTAGAAATCCAGATCATCGGGTTACCATATGTCCCATGAATTCGAGGTCAGGAGGACCAGTACAACAGTTTTCTGCTCTGCCAGCACCAGGGGCAGGACAGTATCGAGGACCAACGGTAGCAGTGAGGCCGTTGGCACAATGCCCGTTCATGACACAAGCTCAAATGTTTCGACAGCAGGGACCGCCGATGCAGCAACACCAGCATAGACCACCCCAGCATCACCAAGACAGGGGCCAGCGGCAGCACCAGGCTAGGCCGCAGCATGGAAACTAGCAAGAAGGTCGAGGGCAGGCATTCACTCTGTCCTTGGAGGAGGCATTAGCATCGGGAGATGTTGTGGCAGGTAACATTCTCATCGCCTCATATCCCGCAGTAGTATTGTTTGATTCGGGAGCATCACACTCATTTATATCTGCACAATTTGCAACACGGCTAGAAATGGAATTCGAGGCATTGCCAGAGAGGTTAAATATACTCACTGGTAATGGGCTCGTAGGAGTTAGTAGAGTTATTTTAGCATGTAGCGTTGTAGTTTGTGGGCATTCCTTATCCGCCCGGATGATAGAATTTCCTGTTGGAAATTTCGACGTTATCTTAGGCATGGACTGGCTGAAAGACAGTCATGCGACAATAGATTGTCGTAGAGGGAGTGTATCTTTTGACATCCCAGGCATAAAGCGGTTTACCTTAGTTAGATCAGTAGCAACTCAACAAGGGCAAGGAGTAGTGACGGCAATGGAAGAAGTTCAAGTCCCGAAGGTAGTTGAAGAGTTTCTAGACGTATTTTCTGAAGAACTTCCAGGTCTACCACCGGTTAGAGATATTGAGTTCAGTATAGAATTGGCACTTGGAACTAAACCGATATCAGATCGAGTCTACAGAATGACGGATTCAGAACAGGCCAAGGTATATCAGCACATAGAGGAAATGAAGGAGAAGAAGTTCATCCAAGCTAGCGTGTCACCATGGGCAGCACCAGTGGAACTTGTGGGGAGGAAGGATGGGTCATCCAGATTGTGCATCGATTACAGGAAGCTTAACGCGGCAACAGTGAAGAACAAGTACCCACTACCCAAGATCGACGACTTATTTGATCAGTTGAGCAAAGCTAGAGTTTTCTCCAAGATAGATCTTCGTTCAGGGTATCATCAAGTGAGGGTTCGGAAGGAGGACATTCCCATGACAGCATTCAGGTCGAAGTATGGGCATTATGAATTCTTAGTAATGCCGTTTGGTTTGACCAATGCTCCAGCAATCTTTATGGATTTAATGAATCGCATCTTTATGCCGTACTTGGATCAATTTGTCGTTGTGTTTCTCGACGACATTCTTGTATATTCAACTAGTGAAGAGGAGCATGAAGATCACCTCCGAAAGGTGTTACAGGTTCTGAGAGAGAACCAGTTGTATGTCAAGCTCAGCAAGTGTGAGTTTTGGTCGGACCATATTTCATTTTTGGGTCACATCGTATCAGGAGCTGGAGTAGCAGTAGATCCCAAGAAGGTAGAAGCAGTAGAGAGTTGGCCAGTACCCAAGACCGTAGCTGATGTACGGAGTTTCTTGGGATTGGCAGGATATTACAGAAGGTTTGTATCAGATTTTACAAGGCTTTCAGCACCCATGACCCGCTTGACACGGAAGGATGTACCATTCGTCTGGTCGGCAGAAGGCCAGGCATCATTTGAGAATCTGAAGCAGAAGTTGATATCAGCGCCTATTCTTATATTGCCAGTTGGACCCGGAGGTTTTACCGTTTATTGTGATGCGTCAGGTAAAGGACTTGGATGTGTCCTCATGCAGCATAGGAAGGTGATAGCATATGCATCTAGGCAACTTCGAGACCACGAGAAGAATTATCCGACTCATGACTTGGAGTTGGCAGCAGTAGTATTTGCTTTGAAGATATGGAGGCATTACTTATATGGTGATCGAGTAGACATGTACACAGACCACAAAAGTCTGAAGTACATCTTTACTCAGAAGGAGCTGAACATGAGGCAGAGAAGATGGTTGGAGTTGATCAAGGATTACGACGTGGAGCTTCAGTATCATCCAGGCAAGGCTAATGTGGTAGCAGATGCTCTCAGCAGGAGAGGCGGCGTATTTATGTTAACAACACAGAGACATATCTTAGAAGACCTTCAGGAGATGGGCATCGAGGTTATACTTCCTAGTGATGTAAGAGTTCTGACGAGTCTACAAGTTCAATCCGACTTGGTAGACAGGATCAAGGCAGCTCTGGCACAAGACCCAAGGATTCAGAAGCTTAGGACAGAATGTGAGTCAGGACTCATGAAGGAGATGAGAATTCATGAAGATGGCACACTTAGGTTTGGGTCACGTCTATGTGTGCCTGGTGGAGATATCAGACAGGAGGTTATGGCAGAAGCTCACAGTTTTCAGTATTCTGTACACCCTGGAGGGACCAAGATGTACCAAGATATCAAGCAGCACTTCTGGTGGAACGGGATGAAGAGGGAGATAGCTAGATTTGTTTTCCGTTGCTTGGTATGTCAGCAAGTGAAGGCAGAACAGCAGAGACCAGCTGGATTATTGCAACCGCTCCCTTTCCCGGAATGGAAGTGGGAACATATTACAATGGACTTTATGACCGGTTTACCGAGATCACCAAGTGGTAAAAATACTATTTGGGTGATAGTAAATCGGCTTACAAAGGTGGCACATTTTCTTCCTTTTAGAGTAGGTCAATCTACGGAAAAGTTGGCAGAGTTGTAAATGCAACAGATAGTCAGGCAGCATGGAGTTCCTGTCAGTATTGTGTCAGATAGAGATACCCGTTTTACATCACATTTCTGGAAAAGTTTACATCATAGCTTGGGTACCAAGTTAAGAATTAGCACGGCTTACCATCCACAGACGGACTGTGAGCACCCTGAATTTCGGGTTGATTTTTTTAATTTATTTTCTGATTGATTTTAATTTCAATAAATATTTTATTCTGTTATTTATCTTTAAGTGTACTTTCCCGTGCCATTGATATTTGGAATGTCAGGGATGTTCAACTCTGGAAATCTTCTACATGAGTTTTGGAGTGGACAGGATTACCTTCATGATGGTATATAGTGTCCCATCCAAACTTGTTCCCTTGTGCTCTTTTTGCTTCGCTGAACTTTAGGTCGATTTAGACCATTTGATTATTATTTATTTTCCCACTCTTTTCCTTGATCATTTTCAGCGCGTTACCGTGACTTTTAAATTGGGAGCGCAAGACCGGTCAGTTTCTTGAAACCAACTTCTCATTGATGATCTACTCGAGACGCTCTTCACCCTTGACCTTCGTGTCCCACTTAGACACGTTATTTTATGCTCCATTTGCTTCGTACAACTTTCCCGACACGTGATCCGATTTTATTTCACCCCACGGTGTCACATTTATCTTCCAACTTGATTTGTGGGTCCCCTGTCGACCAAAACCTGTCAGCCCCGACTATGGACATAGCCCATATTGAGCCTACTACCCGTCTGCCACTTGTGTCCCATTTATTGGAATCACCATGTGCTACTTATTTGCCCATGATTATCAACTCCTATTTTAATTCGAATATTTTGCCATGCCCGATTTTCATCCAACCCAGTTTGACCGAACCCAGTCCAAGCCCCATATTATCCTCCATCACCACCCTCAGCCTCTTTTCCCTTAAAAAAATATCAGGTACTCCCCTACATATTTTTCTATATTTATTGAGAATTTCTAATTATTTAATTCCCATAGAATTGGCCATTTTCTCCTAATTTAATCCTGGCCTTTGATTTCCCTCTTTAAAATCATCACCATTCAATTTCTCCCCAACCCCATAGCAGCAAGTGCCGGCCCTAATTTCAATGTGGAGCACACTTTTTCCTACTCTCTCTCTTTTATTAATTGTCATCCCATTATCTCTCTCTCTCCTTCTTTATTCTTCGTATTCAACAACTACTAAAAAATAACCCAACTCCTCACAGCAGCCATGCATCACCCGAGCTCCACCTCTCCACCATGGCTCGACCACCCTACGGCCAGCCTGGCCGTCGGCCACCGTCGGCAACCCCCTGGCCACCACCACCACATCTCCCTTCCTTCCTCCTCATCTTCAACCTCGCGACCACCACCACCATTCCACCTTCCCGCGGCCACCACCTTCGACACCAGCCCCACACCACCTCCAGTCCGACCACGTCGTCGTGGCCGTCGCCACTGGATCGGGCCACCGCCCCACGTCATCGTGGCAGGGCGGCCGTCCCCACGCCAGAACGGCGCTGCCGATAGTCTCCAGGCGCACGACGTGCGCGCGAGCAGGCATCGCCGCCGCCGTCGTCGGCCGCCGTAGCGCGTTCACCACCCCCCCGTGGACGTGCGAACTCTGACGTAATGTCCTCCCATGACGGCCACCATCCTCCGGGACGTGCCGTCGAGGCGATTCGTGCGTTTTGCACGACGTCCCGTCGTAACGAGCTCGGAAACAACGCTGAAACCGTGCCCCGTCGCAGCAACTTCGCACGCATTTTCTCGGAGAACCGACCATTGGAATGGCGATTTCTTCGCTTCGTCGCAATCTTGGTATATCCACCTTCATCCCTGTCAATTTTCGTCCGTTAATTTTATCGTTTGATACATGAAAACCGGCCACCAAGTTGACCGTTTAAATTGTATTAAATTTGGACAGTTTCGCGGGACCAACTTCGTCAGCTTGTATCTCCTCCACCGCAGCTCCTTTTGGCGTGCTTCTAGTTCCTGTGCGAAGCTGGTATAACCCTCTTACTAGCCCTCCAATTTCGTTTCATTGTGAGCTTGTTTGATTGGTTGAATTCGACGCCAAAGTTGGCCGTCCGAATTCGTAATTTCCAACTTGTAGAGTTCCATTTTTAAACACGGGACTCTAGATTTCATTTCTGACACCACCATTAGACTCGTGGCGTCGTTCTGGCATGTTTTCATATAAAATTTGTTAGTTTTGGAGAACGTGGGCCCTGGCACGTTTTTCGGTGCAAAGTGGGTCCCACATTATGGGTCAACGGGACTTTTTGACGCCGGCTCATCGGAATCCAATTCCGGAGATACTGTTGAGTTCGTGTCGTCATTCTGGACTCGTTGACATATAATTTGCTAGGTTTTGGTGGACATTGGATCAGGCACGCATTTCGGTGCAAGTCAGATACCAATATCCGGGTCAACAGGTCATTTTGAGATCGGCTCATCGGAATCCAATTTCGGAGATACAGTTGAGTTCGTATCATCATTCTGGACTCGTTGACAGGTAGTTTGCTAAGTTTTGAGAACTTTGGCTCCGGCACGCATTTCCGTGCAAACCGAAATTCTAAGTTCTGGTCAACGGGCCAAATTGAGTTCGGGTCAACGAAATCCAATTCTAGAGATACCGTTGGGTTCGTATCGTCATTCTGGTTTCATGGACATATAATTTGTTATATTTTATTGACTTGTTTTCTTGTACGTTTTTTGGTGCAAAACGGCTCCGACACGGATACCGTTTTGACCCGAAATTACCTTTTTGCCTTTGTGTCCAAATTGGACCGATGGGTAGGCTATCCTAGCTAATTTGACCATTCTGGACACGTTGGCGATGTTCATTTCATCGTCCGACAATGTTTGTTGATAGTTTCTCTGAGTTTAGCCTTTTTATAATTAATTAATAATTAATTCTTATAATGTTCGTATTTCGGAATTAGTACAACGAAACTGAGCTCAGTCAATTCCAGTGATCTCACATCGCTAAAATTGACAAGTTGGACACGTGGATCACTATAATGAGATTATCAACCTTACCGATAATCTTCTTATCTCGATTTGCGTGTCGTAAGTTTCGACGTACAAATAACAAAGTACACTTTATATTAGACTAGAATTGACCCTGTTTGACCAGAGTTGACCAGTTGACCCAAAGTCAACTATAAGTCAATACTTGACCTAGTTTGACTAGATTATTGATCGGAGTCGACCTAGAGTTGTTTTGACTTAGAAGAACCTAGAATAATGTAGATTGATTATAGAGATTCATTTATTACAACTTGAACACCTTGTAACCTGTGTTGCTTTAAATAGGACTCTGTGGCTTCAGTGGGACCCCCCCTATACTTATCAGCTGTTCAGGTTATCGAGGCGAGTACATTCTCTGATTATTTCATATCCTACTTAGAATTATTTCCTGCAGTAGATTACTTTACTTGTACTGTCACGATGGTCACACGGATTGGTACTATATGGATCCTTTCTTGAGATGTTATCCTTAGGGAGCATCGGGTACTCTATGTTCTGTGTGTTTCACTTACATGGCGTATTACTATGCTTCGTTGGTTCTTCGATCACTTGTGACATATACTCTTATGATCACAGAGTTTTCCTAGAATCCTTATCCCATTTATGGGACTACTATGTATCACCTTCGGGGTCTATCACCTTCGGGGTCTATCACCTTCGGGGGCTGTTACATAGCATCATATAACATAACCTGGCTGGATCCTTGTGTATTGATTGGGGGTACGGGGGAGTAAAAATGGACATGTGAATAATATCCAAGTAGTATCTTATCAGAATCTCTTCCATAGTGTCTTATCAGAATCTTCTATGCCATTTACATGTCTATATTGTAGTCTGACTCACAAGCCACATGTTAGTTCTCTATTTATAGTAGATATTTCTATTACAGCTCTCTCTCTGTTTACATACATCATTTTTTTCAGTACCTGTATCTTACTTTACTGCATGATTATATTTTCTAACCTGTTATGAACTGTTGATATGTAATGTGCTCGCTCCTGTCCTGACTGGACCTGTTGATAAATTTTATAGATAGCCTGGAGGTTGCCTGCTAGCCTAGAGGAGACAGTAGAGGTTGCATAAATAGCTAGGGTTTTTGCTTATAGTTTATTTTCAGTCATCTTGAGTTGTATTTATGGATTACTGTATTTGGGTTTTGAGATGTATTCTGAGTTTGTATCTTAGATACTTAGATTTCTATCTGTTGTATCTCTTTTTGATTTCATGTTTTATCTATCTTCCTTTATGCTCTACCTTAGATGTGATTGAGTTTACATTCTGCTATGTCACCCCCATTCGGGGAGTATAAACTGTTTAGTCTTATACTGTTTGATGCATTGAGACCTAGGACAGCGTTCTACCGCTGACACTGCGGCGTAGGCTGGGCGTTGTTACGTTCTCATGCAGGTCGAGTTTATGTAGTGGTATTCGAACTAGAGTATCACTACAGCCTCCACTAGGAATAGGATATATTTTAAAGATACTCAATCACAGTTAGGATCTCTTGAAAGATTCCTGGGACGACCCTTGAGAATCTTATTTTAACTTCGATTTGAAAACTCTCTTTTTTCTTGATTGTTTTATCTTTATTTTCTGTTATTGAATTTGATGGATTATTGTTGAATTTGGGTTTGTATTTGTTGATTTTGATGGAAGATTGTTGAATTTTGAATCTTGACGATTTGTTGTAGCATCCGAGTTTGTATTTATATGATTGAAGGATTTTGTTCATTTTTGAGTTTGATGTTCGTTGATAAATTTGATTTGATTTTTGGGTATTCATTGTTGATTTAATTTAATTTTTGGCAAGATGAAATTATATGGGCTAGGTCATCTATGTTATGGAATCTAGTCTTCTATAGTCACATTAGCTAGCATGGTGAGGACATATAGTCTGACTCTGGATATATTTCTCGGGTGTAGGAATTTAAGGTTTTTGCAGCCAGGCTAGCGGCACCGCAAAAATGTTAAATACCATGATTCTAGAGGTATGTGCATAAGTCAAGGACTCTGTGATTATCGTAGCCTTGCTCACTAGTATGACGAGGATTTAGAGTACCATGATTTTGGATAGACGCATATGATTATCAGATTGTACCTTAAATGTTTTCGAACATATTTTGCGACTTTTGTTTCAGTCCAAAAAAAAAGGGAATTATTGTTGTTTTGTTTTGTTTCTCCTTGTTTACTTGGGATGTAGCTTTAGCTATTTTTATAAACCTTGTGTAACTTCTTACCATGAAATTCTTCTTAATGAATCGATGATTTTGCTAGACTTTATCTTAGGATTGATATTTTAGTTCTGGATTTCAAAATGGTTTCCTCTTTTAAAACAGATAAGCAGAACAGATTTTTTTATCATTCTTTTCCTGCCAGTATTTTTATTACCATCATTCTTGTCTTATATACCTGTCCTGATTATATCAATTCCCTGTCTCGTATATAATTCTGTCAGCTATACCTTGAAAACTCTTGAATCTTTACGTCATTTTTTTTATCTGAAAAATGTTGAGGAAGTGACGTAAATCATCTAGTTCGGAAATGATGTAATTGGTTATCATAAAATGATTTGTAGGAATCAGAGTGTTGGATGTCAAATATGAAAAATTTGAAATGGAGATGTGGTAAAGGTTTAAAATGAAATCGAGGGATAAATGTTATCAATTTAGAAACAATCACAGAAAGTTGGTTATGGATAATTCATGGATGTATTTCAAAACTAATGAGGATGTTCGAGGTCAACCTAGTTTTGAGAACTTAGAAAATCTTGGTTATTGATTCTGGGGAAAACTTTTACTCTGAGGCGATGTGGAAATTTAGTAATAGAAAGAGAATTTTATAGTAATTAATGATTATGCAAAATTGAACTAGATATTGTAAGAAATGACTAGAGACAGATAGAACACAAGGATTTTAAGTTACAGGAATTATTTTGGATGAAAAAAAATGTGTAGAATTCAAAAGGATAATAATTGAAGGTGAGCGTTGAAGAAATGTGAAGGTTGATTTATAAAACGAGAATAAATTTTGCATGACATAGTGGTATTAGGGTTGAATAAATACGAGACTTGATTTAAACAAATACGAGGATTCCATAAACTGGATTTGGAGGTTTCGGATCTAATTTAGAACGAGGTGAAAGAATTTGGAAACTTGATTAAATGGATAAGTGTTGATACCTAATTAAGAGGGGTATGCTTCGTGGAAAATATTTTAGAAGTTTGGAATTTTGTCTATGGTGATTATGGTAAAGGTTTAGATGACTGAAGGATTATAAAATTTCGATGATAGTCATATGAAGGTTGATTTTCATATTGGGACTTGTGAAAAAAGAAGAAGAAAGAATATGGTTTGGCAAATGATAAACTGATAGTATTAGAGAGGGATGATTTGCTGACTTCGTATGAAATCTTTTCCTGTTTTCTCTAAAAGGGGTTTTCAATATCATTGAATCCGAGTTTCCTTAATCACGACCAAATCGAATTCGATTATCTTTTCTTATCATATTTATATCTTGGGTTGTACTTAATTGAATTAAATTGATTGTGACCTGAATCTCTATCCTTGTATGCTCGATCTCAGACTTTGTTGAACCTGTCCTCCATATTGCCTAAATCTTGATTTTCCCCAATTTGATCAACTTAGTTCGTATCGAGACTAAATATTCTTAATACGTATTGTGATTGGAAATTTTTATGAAATTGGCTTTCATTTCTTAACTTTGATTCTGATTTTCTTTTTTCTGAACCCTTTAAAGATAATGGGTAGTTACTTTTCTTTATTTTTATGATAAGTACCAATTTTCATATAGGATAGTAGACTGCCTTACAGTTTTGATGGTTTGTTGTTTCTGTAACTTCTCTAGTTTAGTACCCTAGATTGCTTGTGTGTTTGATACCCTATGACCGTTTTGGTATTAGCACGACTAGTATACCTAGATGAGACTTTCACTACCACCGTATGCCATGACCCTGTATGTCGTCCTTTTGATCACATGATTTGTTTTAATCTGGGACTTTGATTGTGGGGGTTTGACCTAGAGGGAGTATGGACATTTTAATTTCGAGGACGAAATTTTTATAAGGTGGGTAGGATGTGAGCACCCTGAATTTCGGGTTGATTTTTTTATTTTTAATTATTTTCTGATTGATTTTAATTTCAATAAATATTTTATTCTGTTATTTATCTTTAAGTGTACTTTCCCGTGCCATTGATATTTGGAATGTCAGCGATGTTCAACTCTGGAAATCTTCTTCATGAGTTTTGGAGTGGACAGGATTACCTTCATGATGGTATATAGTGTTCCATCCAAACTTGTTCCCTTGTGCTCTTTTTGCTTCGCTGAACTTCGGGTCGATTTAGACCATTTGATTATTATTTATTTTCCCACTCTTTTCCTTGATCATTTTCAGCGCGTTACCGTGACTTTTAAATTGGGAGCGCAAGACCGGTCAGTTTCTTGAAACCAACTTCTCATTGATGATCTACTCGAGACGCTCTTCACCCTTGACCTTCGTGTCCCACTCAGACACGTCATTTTGTGCTCCATTTGCTTCGCACAACTTTCCCGACACGTGACCCGATTTTATTTCACCCCACGGTGTCATATTTATCTTCCAACTTGATTTGTGGGTCCCCTGTCGACCAAAACTTGTCAGCCCCGACTATGGACGTGGCCCACATTGAGCCCACTACCCGTCCGTCACTTGTGTCCCATTTATTGGAATCCCTATGTGCTACTTATTTGCCCATGATTATCAACTCCAATTTTAATTCGAATATTTTGCCATGCCCGATTTTCATCCAACCTGGTTTGACCGAACCCAGTCCAAGCCCCATATTATCCTCCATCACCACCCTCAGCCTCTTTTTCCTTGAAAAAATATCAGGTACTCCCCTACATATTTTTCTATATTTATTGGGAATTTCTAATTATATAATTCCTATAGAATTGGCCATTTTCTCCTAATTTAATCCTAGCCTTTGATTTTCCTCTTTAAAATCATCACCATTCAATTTCTCCCCAACCCCATAGCAGCAAGTGCCGGCCTTAATTTCAATGTGGAGTACACTTTTTCCCACTCTCTCTCTTTCATTAATTGTCATCCCATTCTCTCTCTCTCTCCTTCTTTATTCTTCCTATTCAACAACTACTACAAACTAACCCAACTCCTCACAGCAGCCATGCATCACCCGAGCTCTACCTCTCCACCATGGCCCGACCACCCCCCGGCCAGCCTGGCCGTCGGCCACCGTCGGCAACCCCCTGGCCACCACCACCACATCTTCCTTCCTTCCTCCTCCTCTTCAACCTCGCGACCACCACCACCATTCCACCTTCCCGCGGCCACCACCTTCGACACCAGCCCCGCACCACCTCCAGTCCGACCACGCCGTCGTGGTTGCCGCCACTGGATCGGGCCACCACCCCACATCGTCGTGGCAGGGCGGCCGTCCTCGCGCCAGAATGGCGCTGCCGACAGTCACCAGACGCACGGCGCCGCCGCCGTCGGCCGCCGTAGCGCCGTGACCACCCCCCCTGTGGGCGCGCGAACTCCGACGTACTGTCCTCCCATGACAGCCACCGTCCTCCGGGACGTGCCGTCGAGGCGATTCGTGTGTTTTGCACGACGTCCCGTCGTGACGAGCTCGGAAACAACGCTGAAATCTCGCCCCATCGCAGCAACTTCGTACGTGTTTTCCCGTAGATCCAACCGTTGGATTGGCGATTTCTTCACTTCGTAACAATTTAGGTATATCCACCTTCATCCCTGTCAATTTTCGTCCGTTAATTTTATCGTTTGATACATGAAAACCGGCCACCAAGTTGACCGTTTAAATTGTATTAAATTTGGACAGTTTCGCGGGACCAACTTCGTCAGCTTGTATCTCCTCCACCGTAGCTCCTTTTGGCGTGCTACCAGTTCCTGTGCGAAGCTGGTATAACCCTCTTACTACCCTCTAGTTTCGTTTTATTGTGAGCTTGTTTGATTGGTTGAATTCGACGCCAAAGTTGGCCGTCCGAATTCGTAATTTCCAACTTGTAGAGTTCTATTTTTGAACACGGGACTCTAGATTTCATTTCTGACACCACCATTAGACTCGTGGCGTCGTTCTGGCATGTTTTCATATAAAATTTGTTAGTTTTGGAGAACGTGGGCCCTGGCACATTTTTCGGTGCAAAGTGGGTCCCACGTTCTGGGTCAACGGGACTTTTTGACGTCGGCTCATCGGAATCCAATTTCGGAGATACTGTTGAGTTCGTATCGTCATTCTGGACTCGTTGACATATAATTTGCTAGGTTTTGGTGGATAATGGATCGGGCACGCATTTCGGTGCAAGTCAGATACCAATATCCGGGTCAACAGGTCATTTTGAGATCGGCTCATCGGAATCCAATTTCGGAGATACCGTTGAGTTCGTATCATCATTCTGGAATCGTTGACAGATAGTTTGCTAAGTTTTGAGAACTTTGGCTCCGATACGCATTTTCGTGCAAACCGGAATTCCAAGTTCTGGTCAACGGGCCAAATTGAGTTCGGGTCAACGGAATCCAATTCTAGAGATACCGTTGGGTTCGTATCGTCATTCTGATTTCGTGGACATATAATTTTTTATATTTTATTGACTTATTTTCTTGCACGTTTTTCGGTGCAAAATGGCTCCGACACGGACACCGTTTTGACCCAAAATTACCTTTTTGCCCTTGTGTCCAAATTGGACCGATAGGTAGGCTATTCTAGCTAATTTGACCATTCTGGACACGTTGGCGATGTTCATTTCATCGTCCGACAATGTTTGTTGATAGTTTCTCTGAGTTTAGCCTTTTTATAATTAATTAATAATTAATTCTTATAATGTTCGTATTTCGGAATTAGTACAACAAAACTGAGCTCAGTCAATTCCAGTGATCTCACATCACTGAAATTGACAACTTGGACACGTGGATCACTATAATAAGATTATCAACCTTAGCGATAATCTCCTTATCTCGATTTACGTGTCGTAAGTTTCGACGTACAAATAACGAAGTACACTTTATATTAGACTAGAATTGACCCTGTTTGACCAGAGTTGACCAGTTGACCCAAAGTCAACTGTAAGTCAACACTTGACCTAGTTTGACAAGATTATTGACCGGAGTCGATCTAAAGTTATTTTGACTTAGAAGAACCTAGAATAATGTAGATTGATTATAGAGATTCATTTATTACAACTTGAACACCTTGTAACATGTGTTGCTTTAAATAGGACTCTGTGGCTTCAGTGGGACCCCCCTATACTTATCAGCTGTTCAAGTTATCGAGGCGAGTATATTCTCTGATCATTTCATATCCTACTTAGAATTATTTTCTGCAGTAGATTACTTTACTTGTACTGTCACGATGGTCACACGGATTAGTACTATATGGATCCTTTCTTGAGATGTTATCCTTAGGGAGCATCGGGTACTCTATGTTCTGTGCGTTTCACTTACATGGCGTATCACTATGCTTCGTTGGTTCTTCGATCACTTGTGACATATACTCTTATGATCACAGAGTCTTCCTAGAATACTTATCCCATTTATGGGACTACTATGTATCACCTTCGGGGTCTATCACCTTCGGGGTCTATCACCTTCGGGGTCTATCACCTTCGGGGGCTGTTACATAGCATCATATAACATAACCTGGCAGGATCCTTATGTATTGACTGGGGGTACGGGGGAGTAGAAATGGACATGTGAATAATACCCAAGTAGTATCTTATCAGAATCTCTTCCATAGTGTCTTATCAGAATCTCCTATGCCATTTACATGTCTATATTGTACCCTGACTCACTAGCCACATGTTAGTTCTCTATTTATAGTAGATATTTCTATTACAGCCCTCTCTTTGTTTACATATAACATTTCTTTCAGTACCTGTATCTTACTTTACTGCATGATTATATTTTCTAACCTTCTATGAACTGTTGAGATGTAATGTGCTCGCTCTTGTCCTGACTGGACCTGTTGATAAATTTTACAGATAGCCTGGAGGTTGCCTGCTAGCCTAGAGGAGACAGTAGAGGTTGCATAGATAGCTAGGGTTTTTGCTTATAGTTTATTTTCAGTCATCTTGAGTTGTATTTATGGATTACTGTATTTGGGTTTTGAGATGTATTCTGAGTTTGTATCTTAGACACTTAGACTTCTATCTGTTGTATCTCTTTTTGATTTCATGTTTTATCTATCTTCCTTTATGCTCTACCTTAGATGTGATTGAGTTTACATTCTGCTATGTCACCCCCATTCGGAGAGTATAAACTGTTTAGTCTTTTACTGTTAGATGCATTGAGACCTAGGACAGCGTTCTACCGCTGACACTGCGGCGTAGGCTGGGCATTGTTACGTTCTCATGCCCTAACTCTAGGGTGCGGGTCGTGATACGGACGGACAATCAGAAAGAACAATTCAGACTTTAGAGGATATGTTGCGAGCTTGCACCCTAGATTTTGGAGGATCTTGGGAGGGCCACCTACACTTGGTCGAGTTCTCATATAACAACCGTTACCAAGCCAGTATCAAGATGGCGCCATTTGAAGCACTATATGGTAAGAAGTGTAGGTCTCCACTAGCATGGGACGATATCGGGGAGAGAAAGATGTTAGGCCCGGAGATGATTGTTCAGACAGTGGAAGTGGTCAAAGGAATTAGAGAGCGACTTCGAGTTGCACAAGATCGGCATCTTCATTGGGCGTACCAGCATCGTAGGCCATTAGAATTTTCTGTTGGGGACCACGTATTCTTGCGGATCTCACCTACCCGTGGGGTCATTAGATTTGGCATTCGCGGGAAGTTGAGTCCTCGATACGTGGGCCCGTTTGTTATCCTTGAGAGGATAGGCGATGTTGCTTATCGTTTATCCTTTCCACCTTCGTTACGAGAGGTGCATGACGTATTTCATATATCTCAGTTGCAAAGGTATGTATCGGACCCAAGCCATGTCCTTGATCACTCTGAGCTGGTTGTTGGTACCAACCTGTCTTACGAGGAACAGCCTGTGTCTATTTTGGACCGAAGAGAGAAGATACTCAAGAATCGAACAATTAGCCTTGTCCAGGTTGCTTGGGGTCATCACTCTATAGGGGAGTCAACGTGGGAACGTGAGGATGATATCCGATCACGGTATCCGTACCTGTTTGACTCATAAGGTATATCTCTTTCTGTATACCTTGATTGTCTTAACTCCTCATGCTTGTTACCTTATGAGTAGAATTGCTTGGTGTCGTAAAATGTTTAACATGGATATGTTACTTACTGTTAACATTGTAGAATGATTGCTTACTCAGATTGCTTATACTTAGATTAGTTTAGCTCCGATATTTCTATCATGCTTGGATCTGAAATTCCGAGGACGAAATTTTTCTAAGGAGGGTAGAGATGTCACTTCCCGTTCTCAGAATACGTATTCTAAATACATGTACTGCTGGAATGTATTCATTTAATATTTATCGTGTACTGTTCTGTATTTAAATTCCTTTAATTTCCTGCTAATTATTTTTCTGCATTTTATTTCTGTATTTTACTTTATGCTTTTATACTCTGCTTTAGCTTTGTTTTGGGTTCGGCTTGAATTGGTTTAATTATGTTGGTTCAACATGAACCCAAACCCCCACCTACCACCACCCCATTTAAAGCCCCAACCCCTTTCTCTCTCTTCATTACTTCTTCTCATTACTCTTCTTCTTCCTCATAACTCTCCCACCAACCTAGAAGAGATAGGCAAGTACCAACTTGCTTCTTGATGGATCTCCATTTTTGTTGTTCCATTGTCTTTCTCTCAACATTCTAAGACACTTTAGTGCTTGGCATTTTCAATTTCTATGGCTAAATTCTTCTAGATCTAAGTTTATAGTAATTTCGGATTTCTTGGGTTTTGATCCATTTAACATTGTTATTTCCAAGTTTTGCTGGTTCCATGTTATAGAGAATTTCGTTCTACCCCATTTTGACCTATAGAAGTCCAAATTTGGACTTACGGTGAAAGTTTTATGGAGCTTGGAAGCCAAGGGTTCCATGACCATCCTTCTCAGATTTTCTGAGAAGATGGGTCCCCACTTTCTCAGCCGCATGAAACTTTATTTCCGAACCGCATGAGATTTTTATTTCTCAGCCGCATTAAACTTTATTTCCCAACCGTATGAGATTTTTATTCCTCAGCCGCATGAAACTTTATTTCCCAACCGCATGAGATTTTTATTCCTCAGCCGCATGAAACTTTATTTCCCAACCGCATGAGATTTTTATTCCTCAGCCGCATGAAACTTTATTTTCCAACCGCATGAAATTTTTATTTCTCAGCCGCATGAAACTTTATTTCCCAACCGCATGAGATTTTTATTCCTCAGCCGCATTAAACTTTATTTCCCAACCGCATGAGATTTTTATTTCTCAGCCGCATGAAACTTTATTTCCCAACCGCATGAGATTTTTATTCCTCAGCCGCATGAAACTTTATTTCCCAAACCGCATGAGATTTTTATTCCTCAGCCGTATGAAACTTTATTTCCCAACCGCATGAGATTTTTATTCCTCAGCCGTATGAAATTTTGTTTCCCAACCGCATGAGATTTTTATTTCTCAGCCGCATGAAACTGTATTTTCCAACCGCAAGAGATTTTTATTTCTCAGCCGCATGAAATTTTATTTCCCAACCGCATGAGATCTTTATTTCTCAGCCGCATGAAATTTTTATTTTTCAAATTTGGCATTAATTAACATTGATTGTTATCTTGATTAATAATTGATCATACATTCCTAGATGGAACTAAGAGACTGGCTAGTCGTCTTATTGAATTAAATGAAATAAGATACGTTCATGTTAACTATGAACCATTGCAATCGATTGGCCAATCCCGAATATTGGCTTATAGATACATGTAGGCTACAATTTATTTATTTTTATGAAAGTAGCATGTGTACTTTATGGTTAAGGCATGATTATTCCGTGATTAGTTTTAATTGTTGCATTACGCTATCTAAGATCTACAACTTAACCGCACGGGTATCGTTGTAGAGTTGGACATATCGTACTTGTACGGAAGTACTCATCCTGAAATGACCATGATCCACGACATAGGATTTCACTTAACACAGAGGCTACTAAGTTAAATAAAATAATGATTGCATGGAGAGAATAGATTTTCGAGTTCTTACATGGCAGCCCTCTTTGGGACTATTAGCGCCCAACAGGTCGGCTGGTTCCCACAGATACTGCAAATCTGCCACACGGGCAGGGAGCGGTATCTGCTTATATTGTATATTGTATATTGATGACGGGCGTCCCGCTGAGACTCGTCTAATTCATGATTGGCACAATTGATTGATTGGCTAGACTAGCCTTGCTTGCCCATAGTAAGAACTGAGAAATCCTTATTGCATAATTCCAGGATAACTTGGAACTCTCAATAGTAAGCCGTAGGAGTTGGATGGCCGTTTAAGTTGATTTGTTTGTGTACTGTAACTACTCTGTTACCTAACTGAGATGATCAGAGCATCAGGACATGACGGGCCAACTTCTGTCCTTGTTTGGTTGGAAGGTTGGTTCGAAGTATCGTGATGTTACGTGAATCCCAGTAGCAAGCAGAGATCTATTATTATATTCTCTTATTTACTAGTTTAATGCCTCATATCGTGCTTCCTTACGGTACTTGCTATTAGAGGTCTAACCTCTCTGGTTTTGTATGGCCAGATTTAGAGCCGGTTCCCGAGGACTCAGCTTACCTCTACCTCCAAGATGGTCAATACTAGAGGAATGATCGCAGGAGGACTCGAGTGGGTTCCTTACTTCCCCGCTCATTTTGTTAATTACTTTACATTTTGTCGCTTGGCACCGACATGTTAGTCGGATAGTCTTGCACTTACTTTTACATAATTGTAATTAAGTCAGACTGCAGCTGATAGCAATTGTGTATATGTTGCTATATCACCTGGCTATGTTTTGTAAAGCCAGATCTCTAGAACATTTTGACTAAGCGTTTGGGACGCCTTATTGCTTTATCTTAAATGTTCTCTGTTATTGCTTCTTGTTTGAATAATTGAGACGATAGATGTGAAGTGACCATAGCAAGACTTTCATGTAGTATGTACCCCCTTATCTTTTAGATAGCATTGATCGTATTATATGGTATTCATCTACCCGTAATACGTAGCTGGCTGAGTCATTCCCCCGCTCTCCAGTATTCTGGTTCTGGGGCGTGACATATGGATATCGCCTATCTGAAGCATCCGTTGGCTCGTCAAATAATATACTGAGAGATGATAGAGAGTAGAGTGACTTGTAGTAAGAACGAGTGATACTAATCATGGCCACGTGCCACATTGTAATCTTCGTTTCAATATAAATAAAGACTTCTCATTTTGTATACTCATGTTGCCTTTATTATTCAATATTTCTGCTTGGGACTTCTGTACGACGATCCCGTTGCTTAGCCTGTAATGGGCCGTTATGGAACCCGCCTTGCGTGAGCGTAACCTAGGGTCACACGGCATCACGCCTTAGCGAGGACGATCGGTCCTACGGGACTAGGGCGTGATAGGTTTTTTCCTCATCACTCTGATATCTTCCATTTTATACTCGGCGTTTAGCCACTGGCACCTGTTTAACAAACTATTCTGGACATTAGTTTTCTTTTATATAATTGTAATTAAATCAAACTGCAGCGCCGACTATGGTTATGTATTGTTGGCTCTCGGTACTAGCTTATCATTTTGTGTAGCTAGACTCATAAATTATTTTGATGAAGCGTCGGGGACGCCTTACTGCTTTCTCTTATATGGTCATTATTTACTGCTTGATGCTTTAATTGATTGAGACATGGATGTTTTGTTAGACTATATGAGACTTGATTGTAGCATGCATCCCCTAGTCTCTTGACAGCCGTAATCACCGTATGACGTTTTTGTACCTCATACGGGATAGTTGGCCTAGCCCGTCTCCGTATTTCGGTACTAGGGCGTGACAAGATTTTAGTGGTGGCCCATGCAGGTCTGTTTTTTTGACTTATGGGGTGTTATTATTATAGGAGTCTCAATCAAACACATGTCCTCCTTGATCTCCTGATTTGTCTTCCCATTTCTCCATCTTGATTGTTAGCTTGATTTTTTTTTCGTTCTCGCTCGTCCTGTCTTTTGATATCTGAATCTTCTCTATAGGGGTGCCTCGTACTCAGCAGTTGGCGGGGCCGACATAGAAGAACATCTAGTGAACCAGGGTTTAATGGTACATTAGCATGAGGCAATGCCAAATCCTGATCAAATTTGCATCGAGCCAATGATAGAGCTGACTGAACCGCAGGTTCCAGAGTTTCCTGCACCTCCAGTAATGCCGATAGTTGCAGCAGTTTCCAACTCTACGGCACTTCTGGAATCATTCGAGGATTGCTGGCAACGTAGCAACATCAGATGGCGGTCCAGTAATATCAGCAAGCACGGTAGCAAGAGCAGAATGTTCTACTGAATCAGGGTTTGTAGACAGCCCTAGAGAGAAGCGAGAAGACTAATTCAGGTGCATCGGTTCGATTTTGTCGACTCAACTCGAGGTACTTCGATGGCACCGAGGATACTATCATAGTAGATGCACGACTATATGATATCGAGGGCATCTTGGTAGAGGCCAATGTTCCAGCTGAGGAGCAGGTGGATCAGGTTCAGTTGCAGCTTCAGGATCTTGCCCGCGATTGTTGGGCATCAATAGAAGTTGGCTTGAGGTGTCCTATTTCTTGGGATAGCTTCAGGACCAGGTTCAGGACCAAGCACTTTGGCATCGTGGTGCAGTTCGTGCTTCAGTAGAGGTTCATCGGTCTCATACAGGACGGCCAGACAGTAGATGGATATGTAGCAGAGTTCTGCAGACTGAGTAGGTTTGCCACATCAATGGTGGCGACATAGCCAGAGAGGGTAGTGAGGTTCCAGCAGGGACTTCACTTAGAGATTATACAACTGGTAGAGGGACATGACTACCAAACATTCGATGCAGTATTAACGACTATTCGGAGGCTCGAGCTTACTATGCAAAGGTTGTCAACAAGGACTAGAGGCCAGAAGAGATCTCATGCACAGAATGGAGGAGGGATAGTACCAAGGATATCAGCACCAGCGTCTGGCGTTTATATTCGTGATAAAATACCGGTCACAACAGTTGTGACTGCACCAGTTTAGCACCAGCAGCACCAAGGGGCACCAGTGGGTTGAACTTATTATAGTAAGGGAGGGCACACTCGGGAAGTATGTTGATCAGCGAATGGGCAGTACTTGAAGTGTGGAGGATCAGACCACCGTATAACGACTTGCCCGCAGAAACAGGGGCCAGAAGGGCCAGCTCAACAGTTTCCAAGTTTGCCAGGTCCAAGAGTAGCATCGTATCAAGGGTCGACACTAGCAGTGAGGATGTTAGCCCAGTGTTCATTATCGACGTAGGCTCAGATGTACCGACAAGCGCAGCATCAGGTGGGACCGCATTAGATAGGGAAGTAGAGGCCACAACACTAAGGCCAGGGAAGGCAGCAACAGGGAGTCCAATAAGGGCAGAGGTAGGTAGAGTTTGGAGTATTAGAGCAGAGGTTGGCTGAAGGCGGTCAGGTGGTAGGTATGTTGAATACTCTTTGTCGTATTTCCTTGAGTTCTATATTCGGCGAGCGAAGGAAACTTTCTCGTGTCACTCATCTGCTCTCGTATCATGTGATGTATAATATTCATCATGTGTCCTCACTACGAGAGTACGTCATAGGCAGAGTCTTGTTCTTGATTTAGTCTTTGGTACCAGCTTATCTCAAGCTTGATCCTTGTCCACTTTGGGAGTCAGCGTAGGACAACGAAGACGAATTCCTACCTAACTGACGTGGGAGGCATATTTTATTTATATGCCTCCAATCACTTCCTTTTTAGAGTATGATAATTGCTTGTACTTTTACTTAATTGTTGTTTCTTTCATTATCTGTCCATATGCCATGAATTATTTTGATAATTATGTTCGCTATATATTATTGGTATATTATGTGATCGGATAGCGCGCTCGACTAGCCTTATCGAAATTTCGTGGACAAAATTTTTCTAAGGAGGGTAGAGATGTCACTCTCCGTTCTCGAAATACGTAAATTTTTGTATTTTTTATATATATGGTATCTGGCACATGTATCTTGATTTTCCGTATCCTGTAATTGCACTTGGTTATGGCATGGAATAGTGTCTCATCGCGGAGTAGTGTACCATTCCTTTTCCTTATCTGGTTGAAGGTATGGTTTACTGCTTCGATGATTAATAACTGAACCGTGCTGTGATCAAAATTTTACTTATTATTTGATTATTTGTATCATATAGCATGGTGCATGTCATTAGTTATTTGGTTAGATCATGATAGAGATTAGGGTTTAATGGAACCACTCCTACCTTACTATAAATACTCTCTTCTACTCTCTCTCCTCGTTCACTCTCATTTCATTTTCTTCCACCTAGGCTCTTGCACTAATTGGAGAGACCACTTGCATTTTTATTTTTTTGATTTTTCTTAGATATATTATTGTTCTATTTCATGCATCTTTAGATTCTCTACAAGTTTAGTTCTTGGAGTTTTTGATTTTAATGGCTAATTTAGTGTGGATCTAAGTTTTAATGTTTGGGTTTTAGGGATTTTTCATGGTTTTTATCTATCAAAAGTTGTTATTTTTGAAAATTAGTTATTTCATGTTGTAGAGAATTTGATTTCATGCAGTTTTGGCTTTTATTTCGTCAGTTTTCGAGTCCTAAAACACAAGTTATGGCCATTTGAAGTTTTCAAAACTTCTATGGCAGACATGCTGTTTGGACGACGACCCTCTATGCGTCCAGTAGGCCATGCGGCAAAAATGCCAAGTTGCCATGAAACTGGTCGTATGAACCCTATCAACATGAGCAGAAAGCGCATGCTTGATTGCTATGCGTCTTGATTGCTATGTGTCCTGACTGCTATGCGTCTTGACTGTTATGCATCTTGCTAATGGCTGGGCGTCTGGCTATATCATGCGGTTGCTTTCCAACCTAACCTGACCATCCTATGCGCCCCATATACTTATGTGCTTCTTATGCGCCCATATTCTCATGCGCCCATATTCTTATGTGCCCATATTCTTATGCTCCCATATTCTTATGCGTCCTATATTCTTATGCGTTCATGTGATCTTATGCGCCTAGGTGACCTAAGTGCCAAGTGATTTTTATGTGCCTAACGATGTTCATGACTAGATTACTTGTATACGTGATGGTACCGTTCTAAATGTGTACTGAGGTACAACCTAAGTGTGCACTAAGGTGCTATTATATGAGTGTACGAAGGTGCGACTCTTCGTGA
Organism: Iris pallida; assembly: GCA_029216955.1. Taxonomy (NCBI): domain Eukaryota; kingdom Viridiplantae; phylum Streptophyta; class Magnoliopsida; order Asparagales; family Iridaceae; genus Iris; species Iris pallida. The sequence continues at coordinate 5,957,608 of JANAVB010023996.1, read as the reverse complement.
TACGTGATTATTGCCTGTTATATGTTAGTATATTCCTAATTCCAGCACAGTCATAGTAAGTGGTCAGTAACATTGGTGTGGTATGATGATTGCTTGCTTTATGCATTACACTAAGGATTAATCTAGATTTGGGACTCTACGAACTGATGTGGATTCATACTTAGGGTACAAGTACTGAGGTGCGACATCTAGAAGGATGACCATGTGACGACGACATGTGATTCTAAGACCAAGATAGGGTTAATTTAAGCAACTATAAATGGTAGAAGCATTGGAAGAAAACAAAATTCCGAGATCGTGCATGACAAGCCACCACCCAGATATTTGTTATGGCATGCCAGCTGGTCACCATGGATACTGTATATTCATCCGCACTAATGGAGTGTTGTATCTGACTAGTGTATGCCGAGCCGATTCTCTTTGTAGGAAAGCTGGAACCGTTACTGATTATCTTAGTACGGTGGCCTTGCGGTGGACCAATGCATTTATTGCATACGTGTACTAACTGGTTCAGCTAGCCTTGCTTGGATACGGCACGATCGAAGGATTCCTATATATATGCATTACGGGGATAACCCAAGAAAATTATAGAAAGCCGTAGGACTGATTGGTCACTTATAAAATAACTTGCTTGTGATATGTTTTCTTTTGTTAGTAGCCGAAGACATAAACTATCGTGGTGCATGGTCCAACCCATGCCCTTATTTGGTTGTTGGGTTCGGCTATTGTGTTACGACAGGCTATGGACTGAAGTTGCGACTCAGAAGCCTATACCTGACCATGATTATAGGATGTACTCTACTTCAACACGATTATGGCACCTTTGTCCTTGTTTGGTTGTAAGGGTGTCGCATTGTCTCGATGATATGATATAAGCCTATAATTATTAGCCTAGGTCTTATTTATTGTCTAGATTTTGTCTTATTCATTATGTGCTCCCTTGTGGTACTTGCTATTCGGGGCCTGACCCCGCTGGTTTTGTTTTGCCAGATTTTATAGCAGAGCCTGAGGATCCATCCTTCTACCTGAACAATGGTGCACACCCGGAGCATAGGCGTCGGGGTCAATGAGTGGGTTTCTTGTTTACCGTTCTGATATCTTTCATTTTGTACTCGACGTTTGCCGCCATTACCTGTTTAACCGGCTGTTCTGGACATTAGTTTTCTTTTACATAATTATAATTAAATCTGACTACAAATGACTATGGTTATGTACTATTGACTTTCGGTACTAGCTTATTATTTTGTGTAGCTAAACTCAGGAATCATTTTGATAAAGTGTCGGGTACGCCTAATTGCATTGTCTTATATGGTCATTATTTATTGTTTCTTGCTTTGATTGATTGAGACATAGATGCTCTATGAGACCATAGGCGACTTGATTGTAGCATGCACCCCCTAGCCTCTTGACAGCCGTAATCGCCGTATGACGTCTTTGTACCTCATACAAGTTAGCTGGCCTAGCCCGTCTTCATATTTCGGTACTGGGGTGTGACAAAGATGTGGGCTGACAAGCATCAAAGAATTTTGGAATTTCAACCTGTGGATCATATAGTTTGAAAAAATTTACCAGCTCGAAAAACGCTTAGATTCGGTACTGGAGGAAAGCTAAGTCCAAGATACATCGGTCCATTTGACGTATTGGAGAAAGTTGGAAGTGTATCTTACAAATTGGCACTACCACCGACACTGGAAGGGTACATAATGTATTTCATGTATCACAACTTCGAAGATATATACCAGATCTGAATCGCATATTAGACCACTTAGAGATCATGGTCGGGCCAACCTTACGTATTGATCAACAACCAGTAGGAATTCTGGATCGTAAAGAAAAGGTACTTAGGAGTCGGACCATTCCTCATGTCCGAATAGTATGGAGTAAGGATTAACGGGATAATCTACTTGGAAAATAAGAAGAAGAAGAAGACGAAGATATGTGGAACCAGTATCCATACCTGTCCATTAATCAAGGTTGGTTATGTTCTAGTATTTGTCTTATTTGTTAATTAGTATAATTCAAACTTCGAGGACAGAATTTATTTATGGAGAATGGAATGTCATAACCTATTTGGATAATACAATATTTAGTTTTTCCATATTAAGGATAATTTTCAATAAGCATTGCTATATATTTTTTATAATTTTATAATCCATATTTTCTTTATATTTGTATAAGCATAATGATGTTTACACATTTTCCTCTAAAACCTTTGCACATAACACCTTAATTTAATTATGTAAGTTCCTAAATGAATAAGACACCTAGATATGCTACATGTCCTCTTGCATTAAGAGGAGCATGATAGTCATTTTACTACCCAAGAGTAATTGGAGATGTCTTTGATTTTTTGTTTTTTGTTTTTGCTATATATTAATGTTAAAAGACAGAGATGGGTTTCACCCTCGTACTTCACACATACACACACACACACACACACACACACACACACACACACACACACACACACACACACACACAGCCGACCGGACCCCTATCGTGAGCAGCCCTGATGTGGCCGGTTGGAGCTCTTCTTCTTTGTTGGCCCATTGGTCATGGTCAAACCTGATTTTAATAATTGGTCACTCTGTCTCGATATACGGAGCTATTCAGATGTTTACTCAAGACGTTTTGGACACTGATCAAGATTGGATATCTACTCAGTTCAAGACCGAAGCTATGTCGGTCACTCGAGTCTGTATTTCTTTATGCAATATAATTTTTACTTTTATTGAGTCTAGGAATACATTGTACACCGAGTCGTACTGGTAAATAGGTTATCCAAAATTGCTTTTAAAAATGACCTATGGTTTTGAAAAACATCCCTTATTTACAAAAGCTTCTGAAGGAATTAAAAAAGCCCAAAAATCACTTTTGAAAAACCCTGACCAACACTGACAGAACTCGGCCCGAGTTCGGTTTGTGACTGTTTGATTTTCGAACGTTTAAAAAACTTGGTCTCCCTTCAGTTGCGGATTTTTACATAGAGTTCTGTCCGAATTCTGCCTTGTTCTGCCTTTGAAAAAACTATAAATAGAGAAGAATTCTCATAATTTCAAATCACTCAATTCACTTTCATCTCTTCTCTTCTAAGCTTACGTTTCTTTCTAAAGAGTTCTAAAAAGCTTTCATTTTCAAATCACAAGCCAGTTACAATTCACTAGTCAATTTGTCGGTACGGTGCGGTTTAGAAGATTTCAGAAAAATTGTAATCAGAGGCTTGATTGAAGAAAGACTCTTCAAAATTGAAGTTGGTCGAGTTCTTCGTATCAAAGCTTACGTCTGTAGAAGTTGTAAGGACTTCGTATGAAAACTTGTAGGATTTTCTAATAGTGGATTCAATTAGAATCTAGAGTTCTTCCGACTGGACTAGTCCTCACAAGAGAAAAACCAGTATACATCGCTGTGTTTGCGTTTGCCTTCTGATCTCATTTCTTTTACCGTTATTGTTTTGTGATTATTGATTTAATTCAGTGATCTTACTGCTAACAAGTTTTTAATTAGCAATATTTCGTTGCCTACTCTATTCATCCCCCTATAGAGTATTCTGCTTTATGACTTTGTTCCTACAATTGGTATCAGAGCTGGTTATACAGGTAAAGCAAGGTAAAATTGCAGTTATATTCAATTATTCTTAATTGTTATATAAATCAAAGTATAACACATGGCAACTATAAAATTCACAAGTGAAGGCCAAGCCACAAACAGACCTCCACTGTTTGACGACACAAACTACACTTATTGGAAAACACGGATGAGTTTCTTCTTAAAATATCTTAATTTTGACTTATTGTCTATAGTTATTGATGGATGCAAAAAGTCTCATCGTATTACTGTTGAGGAAGTTTTAGTTGATAAACCCCATGATAAATATACCGAGGATGACAAGAAAAAGGCCAATCTTGACGTATGTGCTATTAACGCTTTATTTTGTGCTTTAGACATAACTGAGTTTAACAAGGTGTCGACTTGCACAACATTGAATGAAGTATGGAAACTTTTCGAAGTAACCCACAAAGGAACAACGCAAGTTAAGGAGTCAAAGATCAGCAGACTTACTCAAGAGTACGTGGCGTTCAAGATGAAGCCAAATGAATCCGTCACTCAGACGTTTACGAGATTCCTAGATATTGTAAATCCTTTGTCTTCTTTAGGCAAGGAATACAGTAACCATGAGAAGATTCGCAAACTTCTACGAGCTCTCACGAAGAACTGGATTCCAAAGGCTACAACAATCATCGAAGGAAACGACCTCTCAATAATGTCTCTGGAAACACTCATGGGTAAGCTACCCACTCACGAGTTGGAACTTCAAGACTTTGAAGATGCTACACCAAAGGAGAAGTCGATCACTTTCAAGGCTCAACATAGAAGAACTGTCGAAGATGATTCTGACGACAGCGACTCTGACTATGAAGTTCAAGCTCTTCTGGTAAAAAATTCAAGAAGTTCATGAGATTCAACAGAAGAACAAAAGACAGTAACAGCAACAACAACAAAGAAGATCCTATTTGCTACAGATATAAAAAGAAATGACATATGAAGAAAGATTGTCCAACAGCATCATCATCAACAAGAAAAAGCAACAAATTTGACAAAGGCTACATGAAGAGGTCTAAATCAAGGAAGTACGCCAATACAAGCATATGGCATAAAAGCGAAGCCATCGACTCAGAAGACGAACACTTGGATGATGCTGTAATTGTATGCTTGATGGCTTGCGATTAGGTAACCACTAGTCCTCTGTTTGATCCTTATGATGATTTCACCTTTGAGCAACTAGGAGAGGCTTTCAGTGACCTGTTAAATAACTACAAGAAACTGCGTAGTAAATATGAAACCTCTAATAAGGTACTTAAAGAGTACAAAGGTGAGATAGGAAGACTTACCGACCAACTGGCTGATGTTAGAAATAATGTTTCTTCTATTGAGTCTGGTGAGCTTTTTTCTATTAAGCTGTTGTTATACGAGACTACCAAGTTATTCGAAGAAAAAGACCAAACTATCATCCAGCTAAAGGAAGACCTATCTAAGGAGAGAAAGAGTCTCCATTGTGCACAAGTCAGAATGGAAACACTTACATCTGACTATACTAGATTATATGACACCTCCAAAAAGTTGGAAATTAGTTTAGGAAAATAGCCTGAAGTTGTTGATTCCTATTCTAACACGTGCCAATTACGGAATCATCGGAACACACCCAAACCAAACACTGTCAGACCAAACCATACCAAACCACTGCCCAAGAAGACTAATAGGCATGCATTTTTCTATACTAGAAAACCAAAACCTACCAATCATGCACCTCACACAACTTTCAACATTCAACATGCAAAATGTCATTATTGTGGCCTCATTGGTCATATATCCTCTGCATGTAGAATCAGAAAGTTAGTAGATTTAAATGTTATGCATGGATACTAAAGACTAACATGTCAGGATCCTACAAGAAATGGGTACCAAGAGTTTCATCTGCAAACTGTTTTGTAGGTGGGATGCCCTTCACATGCTAGAAGCAAATGGATCCTCGACAGCGGTTGCTCACGGCACATGACCGGTGATGCATCATTATTCGCAACACTGTCGAAGAAGAATAAAGAAGGATACGTCTCCTTCGGTATTAATTTGAGAGGGTATATAATCGGTATCGGTGACATTGGTAAGGCTTCCTATCCTGTGATTAAAGTTGTTTGTCTAGTTACCGAGTTAAAACATAATCTGCTCAGCATAAGCCATTTAGCTGATCACGGTTATGGTATTAACTTCGTCAAAGACAAATGTACTATAGTTGATAGCTCAACTGGCAGTACTATCTTTGAAGGTATCAGGTAAGACAACATATATGTTTCAAATCTGTTAGAAGATGCTAACAAAACAGGTAGATGCTTGACGGCCAAGAGCAATGAGAGTCAACTATGGCATATGAGACTCGATCATGCAAACATGGACACAATTTCAAAACTATCCACAAAGAAGTTGGTACGCGGCTTACCGGACATATCATTCAAGAAGGATACGGTATGTAGCGAATGTAAAAAGAACAAAGCTATTCGATCCGTCTTTAAGTCCAAGAATGTTGTAAGTACCACTAGACCTCTACAATTATTGCATATGGATTTATTTGGACCTAGTATTATTACTAGTTTAGGTGGTAAGTTATATGCATTTGTCATTGTAGATGATTTCTCTAGATACACATGGGTATATTTTCTTTCACGCAAGAAGGATATTTTGTCAGAATTCGTCACCTTTTACAAGAAAGGACAGAATGAAAAAGGTTTCATGATTACTCGCATTCGTAGTGATCATGGCGGCGAATTTGAGAATGTAGAGTTCAAGCAATTCTGTGACACACATGGTTATTTTCATAAGTTTTTCTGTCCTAGGACTCCACAACAAAATAGAGTTGTGGAACGTAAACAGGACTCTATCTGAAATGGCTAGAGTAATGTTGAACCAGTTTAGTCTACTTAGATACTTTTGGACTGAAGCTGTCAATATAGCGTGCTATATTCTCAATAGGATTCTGATTCGACCTATATCGAAGAAGACTCCCTATGAATTATGATTTGATAGAATACCTACTGTTTCATATTTTAAGATATTTGGTTGTAAATGCATTATTCTTAATACTAAAGATAACCTGAATAAATTTGATGAAAAGGTCGATGGAGGTATCTTTTTAGGTTATACGGCAAAGAGCAAAGGGTACAGAGTCTTCGATAAGAGAACCATGATCATCGAAGATTCAATTAATGTCAAGTTTGATGAACTAAATCAACATTCAGTCGATGACGATAATAAAGACATAAGTACACCAAATACAGCTACTGCAAAACCTTCACACAAAGATGCAGAACCTTCACACCAAGCACCAGCTGAGTCTTCAAGCAAATCACATACAGAACCAGAAGCCGGAACCAGCATCCTGAGGATATGCCAAAAGAGATGAGATTCTTGGCAGATTATCCAAAAGACTTGGTAATTGGTGAGATTACCAAGGGTGTAAGTACTCGTTCCTCTAATAAAAATATAGCTTCCTGTGTTGCTTTTATCTCACAGCTTGAACCTAAAAATATTGAAGAAGCACGTAGTAATAATTTTTGGTTAGATGCTATGCAAGAGGAATTAAACCAATTCGAACGGAATCAAGTTAGGGAACTTGTTCCCAAGCCCATTGATCATCCAGTCATTGACACCCGTTGGGTATTCCGAAACAAACTGAACGAGAATGGTTTAGTGACTCGTAATAAGGCTCGACTCGTAGCTCAAGGATACAATCAAGAAGAAGGTATCGACTACGATGAGACTTATGCCCCAGTTGCGAGATTAGAATCCATTCGCATGTTATGTGCATTTGCATGTTTTTATAATTTGAAATTATTTCAAATGGATGTTAAAAGCGCATTTTTAAATGGTTTTATAAAAGAAGAAGTTTATGTAGCTCAACCTCTAGGTTTTACTGATTTTAAAAATCTTGATTATGTTTTCAAGTTGAAAAAAGCCTTATACGGTTTGAAACAAGCCACTCGTGCTTGGTACGATCGTCTAAGCTCTTTTCTACTTGCCAACGATTTTTCAAAGGAAAAGGTTGACACTACACTGTTTATAAAATCTTTGAATAGTAATCTTCTTTTCATTCAAATCTATGTAGATGATATTACTTTTGGATCCACTGATGAATCTCTTTCTCAAGAATTTTCAAAGTGTATGCAGAATGAGTTTGAGATGAGCATCATGGCAGAGCTGAAATTTTTTCTCGGACTGCAAATCAAACAAACTAACAATGGGACGTTCATAAATCAAGCAAAGTACACAAAATATTTATTAAAGAAGTTCGACCTGGAAGCAGTCAAACCATTTAGCACTCCAATGGCGACTTCAACCAAGCTTGATATTGATGAACAAGGTAAACCTGTCGACATATGTAAGTATCGAGGTATGATTGGTAGCTTACTGTACTTAACTGCTAGTCGACCTGATATTATGTTTAGTGTTTGCTTGTGTGCACATTTTCAAGCCAATCCTAAGGAATCACATCTGTGCGCAGTTAAGCGTATCTTTCGATACCTTAGAGGCACTTCTTCTTTCGGCTTATGGTATCCTAAAACTACGTCGTTTGACCTAACCGATTATTCTGATGCTAATTTTGCTGGATGCAAAGTAGATAGAAAAAGTACCAGTGGCACATATCATTTCCTAGGAAATGCCCTAGTCTATTGGTTTAGAAAGAAGCAAAATTCTATCGTATTATCAACAACTGAGGCTGAGTATATCGCCGCAGGACGTTGTTGTGCTCAAATTTTGTGGATGAAGCAAACTTTAGAAGACCTTGGATTACATTTCACACACATATCCATTTTCTGTGATAACACTATTTCTATTAATTTGACTAAGAATCTAGTATGTCATTCTCGTACTAAGCATATCGAGATTCGACATCATTTTCTTAGAGATCATCAACAAAATGGAGATATAGACCTTGTATACATAGATACATAGAATCAATTGGCTGATATTTTCATAAAACCTCTAGCAGAAGATCGTTTCAATTATTTACGTCGAGAATTAGGAATTTTAGATGTCAATAATATTAATTAATTTTATTTTATTAATTAATTTTTTCAATACTCAATAACTGTTTTTGAAACAAGCCTATAAAGAGTCTGTTTGTCACCATGACTACGGTCGAAGCGAAGCGGTACTTAATTGTTCCCCGGTAAACTTCCGTTAGCTGGGACAGTACTCCTACAGCTAATCTAAAACAGATATTGAGTAACGAAAGTTAATTTATAAAATAATATGAATTATATTATTTGAAGTTTAAAATTACTAAACTTTGAATTAAATATTTGAAATGAGTTGATGAAAAGGATGTGGCCCACAAGTCTTTTTTAAACTCAGGAGAACTCTAGGCAAATTCGGACGGAGTTCTGTTGGTGTTATATACTTTTTAGTTAGAACCCGAAGTCCCCCAAAACTCTAGTTCTTCTCCACTTTGTTGCTTCCAATCTACGTGGAGAAATTAATCCAAACTTTGGATTCGTGCGTTGAATTCATCCCTCTACAATATACTTGAATTTCAGAAGGTATAGCTCCTTCTTCCCTCCAATTTCAATTTCGTAGGGTTATCTAGTTTTGGAAAAGAATGCCTAAGGGATTCAATCCTTCCAAGAGGAAGAAGACTAACGCCAGTGAAGAGGCATCATCTTCAGATCCGAATACGGATTCCCTCTTTTCTCTGGTCCAATCGGATGACGGCGTATCGGATGAATTTTACTTCAAAACTCATGACCAAACTTTGCTATGATATGTCGACTTTGTTATGCGTACAGTATGCATTGGCGCTCCGATCAAATGGACTATATTTTCAGATTATCGTCCTTTGTTTGAGGCATTAGGGTTACACCATGTTGTTACCCAAAAATTCCCTATAGCTACTAATGTCCTTCGACTATTTTACTGTAACTTCGTGTTAGACACTTTTATCGCAAGAACTCGTGTTAGCGGGATCAATATCGAGTTCGATGATGTGTTGCTAGCAGAAATTATTGGTATTCCAAACGAAGGTGCCCCGCTCGATGACATCACCGACTTCAACTTTCCCGAGGGCACGACTCTTGTTAGTTTCAAGAATGAGCTTTGTGCGCTAGCAAGTGCTCGTCCTGGAAAGTTCAAGGCCAATAACTTGAACTTGTTTAATTACGAGTTACATCGCATCATCTATTCTACTATTCTTCCGAAATCTATTCGAAAGAAGATGTCACTGCACTAGAGCTATCTTTCCTCTATCATATTCTTAAGGGGATTCCTTTTTCTGCCCCTAAGACTATCATCCAAATGATGGAAAGATTTCGTGGAAGAGACCACAATCTCTTTTATGCTATGCTTATCCTTCGAATCTTTCAACGTTTTGATATCGATTTATCTACTTGCGCTCTGGGCCCTGAGCCCAAGTATCTTCAGCTTTCTCGTCGCAGCACTACCGCTGCTTCTACACCTTCTGTACCTGCTCCTACTGCCCCTGTTCCTCCTCAGACCTACCCTATGCCTTTTGAGGGTATCCATCAGCTCCTTTCGGATATGTAGACTTTCTTTGTTGACACTTCCAGGGAACATGAGTTTCGTGACGTGACTCGGTTCCAGGCTATTGCCAACTCGTTTGCCGATCTCCGATTTGCTCAGACGGGTCATTCTGCCAGTTCTCTTCCTAGAGACCCTGCTATATCTGGATACCGTATTGAGGATGAGGCGGTCCATTCTCTATTCCAGCCAGGGAATGCTTATGATTGGTACCGTGGTTCGGGTGTTACTCTATACACCTCTGGAGCTGGCACATCTGGAGCTATTCCTTCTGGACATGGTGGTCGTGCTAGGACTACTACTACTGATGATGAGGATGAAATGTGATTTAGACATTTTTGTCTAGTTTGTCGTACTATTGTGACTGTTTATTGTCTTTGTTTACTTGAAAATGCTTCGACATTTAAGCTATTATCCGTACTTTTATTTGTGCTAGTTTTAGAACTTTTTTGTGACATTTTTTGTGATGTTTGTCTATTAAACATCGTTTTCTATTCTCTACTTTAGAGATTTATATCAGTTTAGTACTATTTAACATATCTCGTTATAGCACTCTTTATCATGCTTCAATATTTTTTTTAATATACCATGCTTGTGAACACTATAATTATTTCTTATATTTTTTGTGTTTCTTCACTGATTATTGCTTATGCATATATTATGGGGGAGCTTTCTCGTTTGCAATTATTTTTCTAAGTGACAAAGGGGGAGAATAAGATCTAACATCTTAATCTTTTCTTTGTAAGATGACAGGAACAAATTTTTTTACCAAAATTCGTTTTTGTCTTATCAAAGATACCAAAGATATTATATCAGTCAAGGTTTGTCAATTATCAAAATGGAGGAGATTGTTGGCCCATTGGTCATGGTCAAACCTAATTTTAATAATTGATCAAACTCTGTCTCGATATACGGAGCTACTCAGATGTTTACTCAAGACATTTTGGACACTTAAACACTGATAAAGATCGGATATCTACTCAGTTCAAGATCGAAGCTATGTTTGCCACTCGAGTCTGTATTTCTTTATTTAATATAATTTTTACTTTTATTGAGTTTAGGAATACATTGTACATCGAGTCGTACTGGCAAATAGGCTATCCAAAATCGTTTTTAAAAATGACCTATGTTTTTGAAAAACATTCCTTATTTACAAAATCTTTTGAAGGATTTTAAAACGCCCAAAAATTACTTTTGAAAAACCCTGACCAACCCTGACAGAACTCGGCCCGAGTTCGGTTAGTGACCGTTTGATTTTTGAACGTTTGAAAAACTTGGTCTCCTTTCAGTTGCAAATTTTTACATAGAGTTCTGTCCGAATTCTGCCAGAGTTCTGCCTTTGGAAAAACTATAAATAGAGAAGAATTTTGATCATTTCAAATCACTCAATTCACTTTCATCTCTTCTCTTCTAAGCTTACGTATCTTTCCAAAGAGTTCTAAAAATCTTTCATTTTCAAATCCCAAGCCAGTTACAATTCTCTAGTCAATTTACCGGTACGGTATGATCTAGAAGATTTTAGAGAAATTATAACCAGAGGCTTGATTGAAGAAAGACTCTTCAAAATTGAAGTTGATCGAGTTCTTCGTATCAAAGCTCGCGTCTGTAGAAGTTGCAAGGACTTCGTATAAAAATTTACAGGATTTTCCAATAGTGGATTCAACTGGAAGCTAGAGTTCTTTCAACTGAACTAGTCCTCACAAGAGAAAAACGAGTATACATCGTTGTGTTTGTGTTTGCCTTCTGATCTCATTTCTTTTACAGTTATTATTTTATGATTATTGATTTAATTCTGTGATCTTACTGCTAACAAGTTTTTAATTAGCAATATTCCGCTGCCTACTCTATTCACCCCCTTTAGAGTATTCTGCTTTACGACTTCGTTCCTACATCCTTCACCATATTCTTCTTATTTTCCATCTTCACCGACCCATAGCACTACCAACCCAACACCAACATCACCACTACCCCAACTCCGGGGGCTGTTCTCAAACGACGATGGCCGCCGAACAAGGGCCAAGAGCACCTCCTCTTCCATCAAACAAATTTTCTTTCCTCTTTCCAAACAAAACTCAAGGCAAGTTCTCAACCCAATTGTCCTAATTTCTATTCTAAAGTTATCATTAGTACTTGATTCATATTATAGTTCAATTTTGAAAATTAATTCTTACTATATACATGTGTGGTAACAAAGTAAAACTAGGGCATAAGATATACAAATATATGGTTAGGACGCAATGGATATGTGGACGCAAGTAAATTTATATTACATATTAGTCAATACTTGAATTCTAGATAAAGCCATGAATATTGTGCCGCTTTATATACAAATATATATATATAAATTTCCAGTACGTGCGGGCTCAGTTAAATCGTGTGTCTCCCCGCAAACGATTTTTAGCTGGTTGTCATGTTGCTTCGGACTCTTCGTGCAGATCTTGTCCGCACTGGCTTTTTTATCGTTGCCCCATACGTACGCCTCGCGTACTCCGTGCGCTCCAGAGCCTCACGGGACGGCCGACGTCTTTTGACGCTGGCAACTCAATGCCTCACTTCGCCCATGACGTCGAAGGCGTCCACGACATCTTCACGACGTCTATGACAGCCGATGCCGCCCAGCCACCCGTTCTATGCGCACAACGTCCTTACGACATCTTTCCAATGCCATTGGGTGCCGTATGACGGGCCGCATGGTCAGCTGTCGTTTATACTTGTGGTAGAATGGTGCTGGTCCTCGACCGCCAGTGCGACGCCCTAGCCGATGAGTTTTCATGCACGGGATGCCCCATTCTGCCCCACGCCAGCTCAGATCGTGGCCATTTTTCGTCAGTCCTCTGACGTTGTGGATGCCCCGCATCGCACAGGCCAGGCTCAAATATATATAAATATGAAGTTGTGGGATGTAGATAATGTAAATACTCAAGTAGCAGTCCCTTGCTTACACAACCGATACAAAGAAAAGGGTATGGACATATAAGTATTTTTTTAATTGGAGTTCTAAATGTTAAATACTATAGACCTTGGACTATGCGTTTTTATTTTATCTCTAGTATGATATATATAAATACTTAGGCCATAGTTGATTTTGCTTAGATTATGCAAACTAGGTTTTTATATGATTTATTATATGAATTTAATTATGTCTAGAATGTTAACTGTACAAAATTCCATAGTTGTTGAGCTAGAAATAGTGAATATCGATATTCAAACGCACAAGAAACTAAAGTATCGGACTTTGGATCGGATATAAACAATTTGGATACTAGAAGTGAGGAGTTATGACGTACATAATTATTCTAGTAGATATATCTACCTATAATATGTGGTTAAGGATGTGCCTAAGTATCAACACAAATTGATTTGGGATCAAATATTTGGAGTTGGATTCCAATCACTATTCTAAAAGGCGGTCTAGACGGCCGCTTAGGCGGCACCTAGGCGCCAGGTGAACTGGTGTCCGTCCGATGCCCACCTAGGCGTCCGCCTAGACCTCCCGACGTCTGACTATGCATGTTTTTGAGTTTTATAAATTTTATTTGCAATTTTCAGTAATTTTTTGAATTTTATTTATTTATTTTTGAACCGCTTAGATATAGGCGCTACACCAAAACAAGATTTTTCCAACACAAGATTTTTTCAAATCTTAACGGTCTTTTACCGTTATAATTTTCTAACAGCAAAAAACTGTTGGAAACTGTTTGCCAATGCTTATAACCGTTATTAAAATTACAAGAAATTAAAAAATTAAAACAAAGTGTAATTTGCGTGAAACCCAAGTGTTATATTCCGAGCCCTAGAATCCTAAATCTGCAGCTATCCCCCTTCTTCGTCTCCTTTCCTCTCTCTTACCATCGCGACCAACTCTTACCACTGCAACCACCTTTTTGTCGACTCCATCGGTGTCGTGGTGCCCGAAGTCCCGACATCGAAGCTGGGGTCAGCCATCACCGGCGCCGCCTCCGCCTCCGCCTTCGTCGCCGGTGGCGGTGGAGGAGGGGGAGCATCGAAAAAGACGAAGGGGAGGGGATTATGCGAGAAAGCCGCCTACGAGCGCACCAGCCGCCTCACCGCGAAGGACTTCGACTCCCTCGACTTCGACGGAGGGCCCGGACCCCAGCTATGTGAGCTTTTCCCCCTTTGTATCTCTTTTATTGATTTATATGGTTTTGTGAATCTGCTATGTTTTGGGTCAGGGTTTTAGGGTTTGAGATCTCGTGGTTTCGGGGTTTTGATCCGTTCGGGAACATATGGTTAGGGTTTTAATATTGACCGGTCTTTTTTCTTTGCTTTAGAATTCGTGCGCCCTGACATTGGTTCCTAGGGTTTGTTCATCACTTATAACGATAAAGTTAGGAATTTTCTGGTTGATCGATGCTCATTAATGTAGGGATGGTAGTAGACTTTTGGATCGTGGTGAAAATAAAGTTAGGGTTTATGGATTGATCTATGGTCATTAATGTAGTGATGGTGGATCCAGGTGTCGGTTTATCATGGAAGATTGGCAATTCGGTTAGTTATTTGGAATTCAAACATTAGAATTATCAGATGTTGGTGAATTAAGCTCTAGAGAACTACGTAGTTGAAGCTTTATAATCAATGCATTGCTTTTATCTGATGGGTGGGGACCTTTCATGCATAGCGGATGGGAATTGATTTGTATATATTTAGTTTTCAATTATTTGAGTTTGTTCAATGCATGATGAGATTATTGTTGATGATGTGTTTCAGCTGTGCCCTTATTATGATGCGTGATCTAGTTTAGCATAATGTCTGTCTAGGACGTCAATGTTTGATGTATGTTGGAATTAAAGAGGTCTTTCTAGTTACGAGAACATGTGCAAAATCTTTTCAGCTGCAATGTACACTTGTTATGAGCTGTAGACTTCATGTCAAGGAACAAAATCGACCACCTATCCCCGTCGGGGAACGACGACATCGACTGGCTCCTCGAGACGCGACACTGTAATCCTTTTGCACCTACCTCCAGAGCCTGGGGACGAGGCTCTAGATGTAAATCCTCTTCTTTAGCTTTGATAGATCTCTCGAATTTATTTTTATTTGGAATGAACTGATTAGGGTTTGTTCTGGGGGTTTTTGGCCGACCGCAGACGACGATTGTGCTATGCCACCGTATTTCTCTATAGATCATACGCCAACTTTAGATTTCGTAGTTTTCCTAGGGTGTTTACTATTATGTCGTATCTGACTCAATGCAGTTTTGTCGACACATAAGTAACCTGGTTTTGTATTTGAATATTGAAGGAATAGGTAATTAAGTATTTTCGAAGGCGAGATCAGTAACAAGAATAAAACAAAATCAAAATTCGAGTACAACATTTATATTATTGAAAGAGCATTTTGATGTATCCATGGGAGAGACTGTGGAATTCTATGGTAATGAACTATGATTTTGTATTTGAGCTATAGCCCTGTGTATCTAACAAAGTACTGATTCTTTTACTCCTTACACAGTTACAAGCAAATAGATTGGCAAGCATATGATACTACTACTTGCACTCGTCTGTTCGAAGACTTCTGTAGTCTCGTTTGCCCCAGTAAAAGAATTTGAATTTCTATCTAAGCCTGTGGTGTTTAGTTAAATACTTTGCTAATAAATTTCATTTACAGACTAAGTTCATTGAAATGTGAACTTGGCCAGATTCTTACATACATCAACTAGGACTTTCATACTTGCTTAGGCATTATGCTATCATTGTGTTTTATTATAAGGGTTTTTTCTAAAAATTGTGGAGAAATTATTAGGTAAAACCAACATACCTCATCAATGATAATTCATTATCCTTGTCCAAATGGTTGATGGTATAAAGTGAGCGATTATGACAACAACAACAACAACAACAACATAGCCTTTATCTCAAATTTATGGGAAAAATAAGAGATTATACTATCTCCATATTGTGTTTGATTATTGAAGTTCTAGATTATGTCCATGTGTCTTGGCCATCTCGAAAATATATAAAGCTATGTTTGGTGAGAACATTTTAGTGATGATGGCTTGATTACGATCTGGTCATTGGCACAATAATATTGAATTACACGTTAATTAACAATGATAGATTATAATATATTATATTGTATTATGATATTTACCGCTCTAGTTTTTTCTTATTTGTTGAAGGATGTTCATTTTTTTTATATACACAGTAAAGAAGGAATGTTTGCGCTTGTCGAGTACAATGATAAGAAAACTTTAAGGTCAAGCTCAAAGACATATAGTCAGCTGTGACGAATCAAATTACTGAAGATTGATATATCAGATGTTATAGAGACTGTGAAGCATCGGGTAAAAGGTGCTAGTTTGCCAGATATTGAGGTAGTACGTGTTCTTTGGGATGTACTGATGGATGCTGTCCAGTGGTCTAGAAAAAAATTTACAGCAGAATGCTAATGCTTCACTTCACCAGGTAAGCAAAGAGCTTCTATGGTTTTACTGTTGAGGAGTGCATCAATCTTCATTATGTATAAGACTGTACTAGAGATTCTTGAGTTCGTAAACCAACATAAAAATTTACTTGAAGAGATATTTGTATTAAGATTAACTCATGAAGTGATATTGTAGGATACAAACTTCTCATTTTGACATGGAACATATTGTTCTCTTAAGAAGTTATATAGATCGTTCTTCAGGAAATTTATCCTTATTTGTACCTTAACCAAAATATAAATGTCACTCTAATTAACATAGTGCCACGATATGTTCTTTTTTACCCATTTGACAATATTGTTGTTTTTAAATACTGGTAGCTAACTACATTGTACTTCATTTGTTCAAATTGAGAAGATAATAAATGGTCATAAACATTCATATATTGTCTATATTGTGTCCCAAATGTCAAAAACTAAATCTTCTTCTGTTGTTACAACTGCTTTTGTTGATTTTATTGTTCCGTTTGCTATAGATGCAATGCACATAATTAAATTAATGACTACATGCAGAGAATTCCAGGTGAGAATTGCTCCAACACATAACACTCTATAGGATGAACATAAATTATGTAAAAAAAGTATTAGCTCATGACAAGTATTATGTCCACCAATGTTTTCCCCTCAACCGGTATCGTGTCCACCAATGTTTTTTTTCTGCTCCTCAACACATTCGTTCCAGCTTCGTCAGTCTTGTGATATCTCTGCACATAGATATAGCTGACAAAAATTCTTTATCGGCAATGGTTCGGTAGATGTGGAAACATTTACTGCCATATTGCATCTTTAATTGATTTTTACCAACTCTATGTTGGTTCATTCACCCATAGATAAGGACAACTTCTTTGTCATATATGTTGTTGTCTTATGATTGCATCCCACTAGATACCACCACTTTTCTTTTCTTCTACACCAACAATACTCAGTAGCAGCGAGTCAGCCCCTCCATGTGAAAAGGAATTCAAAAATAGATAGATAGACGCATCATCTCTAGAACTCTGACTTGTATCCCCAACAACTACACTTTTTTGTACAAGTCTTTCTTTTGTTTCTTCTGTACAGAGTTTTCTTTCTCTAGTTGCACCACCATCACCAGCCACAACACTTGTTCAAGCCCTTGTATACCAGTACCACCACCATTGCTTTGTTAGCCATGTGCCATTATAGATAGTACTCCTGTGCTCACTAAATATAACCAAAGCTCTCTTGTTGATTTGAAGTCTCGTAGTATCTTTTTCAGCATACCAAACCAAACTGCCAATATAACTGACTTGGTAAATCATATTGCATAACTTCTGATTAGTTTTATTTTCAACATATAACTGTCTTGGGTTAAAATTAATTCGAATCTCATATCTACTGCGTAAATCCTGATCAATTTTCTAACTTGGCAGATCTATGGACCATCACAGCACAACTACGGTTCTAAATCATTTTTAGGTGTGGACGATGCCATTCATAACGCAAAGAGTTTGAATACTTTGTAATCATGGAGCTTTGTACGATATGAAGTTTGGAGGGCTGCCAGGGCGGTAACTTAGACATTGATAGTCCTCCTGGAGAGCTTACTTGAACTAAGATGTGTCGTAAGTTGCATGATCATCCAATTGCTTTGTACAGATTCCACTTGTTCGTGTGTGTAGAGGTTTATATATTGATCCCAAAAAGAGTTGTTAATATTAAAGTTCTAATGTCATGTATAACTTTTTTGAATTTAAGACATGTTTTAATTTGTTAATATATATGTCGTTGTTCATTACTGTAAACGAGCACAAAATATTTCATTTGGATTGGATGGTGTTAAATGAATGAGGAAAGAATGTTGTTATTAAGACTTTCTTCTCGTTTTTGTTTTTTGTTGTTGCTGAAAGCTAGGCTTAATAAAGCCACAATTGTATAATATTTTTAGCCATTTGTAATGATAAAAACTATTTGTAATATCAAAGTTACCAATACCTTGGGATTTTATGACGGCAACTTTTGAAAAAATATTCCCAACGATTTTTTTTACCGTTAGCAACCTAAATTTACAAACGGTTTTTTACCGTTAGGAAAGTGAATTTTCCAATAGTTTTTTACCGTTAGAAAATTCATTTTCCCAACGGTTTTTTACCGTTAGTAAAGTAAATTTACCAACGATTTTTTACCGTTAGGAACATTCCCCACGCCATACTAATAACGGTAAAAAAAGTATTAGGAAATTTTTTCGTAACGCTTATAGTTGTTAGGAAATGACTGTTTTGGCATAGTGGCTGCTTAGACGACAGCCTAGGCGAGCTAGGCGCAAGGCGGAAAGTGCCTGGCACTTTTTACAACCTTGATTTCAATAACTTATAGTCTTATACCCATATACAAGTAACTTACATTTTACTTGGGGATCTCAAGTTTGTTTTGGGAAATAGAATACTTACCCCTAGAACAAAATACTAGATTTTGAGATTTTCAAAGAAATCAACTTTTCCATTTCTTTAGTAATCTTGTTGACTCAATTTTCATATAACAATAAGAATACCTAGGTTATATTTTGAATGATCAATACCTTATGAATGCTAAGAATAATATAAATTTTTATAATTATGGTTACGTCATTTTCATGAACTATGGTTACTAATGAGAAATACTAGTTTATTTGTGTTTATAAATAGAGTACCGGATCTATGACCAATTGCTATTGTTCATCGTAGAATTTGGTAAGATATGCTAAGTACGCTTGCTAGGTAATAAAGAATTTCTATTTAAATTTTTATATATTTCATGAAATGCGTGTGTTCAGTTGTTTAGTTGTTCTAACGAAGGGGTCGATGTATCCAAGATGTCACGCCCCAGAACCAGAATACTGGAGAGCGGGGGAATGACTCAGCCAACTACGTATTACGGGTAGAAAAATACCGTATAATACGATCAATGCTGTCTAAAAGACGAGGGGGTGCATACTACATAAAAGCCTCACTATGGTCATTTCCCATCTATTGTCTCAATCATTCAAATAAGAAACAGAAATAGAGAACATGTAACATAAAGCAGTAAGGCGTCCCAAACGCTCAGTCAAAATGTTCTTGATATCTGGCTTTACAAAACATAGCCAGATGATGTAGCAAGTGTACACAATTGTTATCAGCTGCAGTCTGACTTAATTACAATTATGTAAAAGTAAGTACAAGACAATCCGACTAATATGTCGGTGCCAAACGGCAAGGTATTAAGTAAATAAAAAAACGAGTGGGGAAATAAGTAACCCACTCGAGTCCTCCTACGATCATCCCTCTAGTATTGACCATCTTGGAGGTGGAAGTAAGCTGAGTCCTCGGAAACCGGCTCTAAATCTGGCCATGCAAAACCAGAGAGGTTAGACCTCTAATAGCAAGTACCGCAAGAAAGCACGATATGCGAAATTAAAACCAGTAATAAGAGAATATGATAAGTAGATCTCTGCTTTCCACTGGGATTCACATAACATTACGATACTTCGAACCAACCTCCCAACCAAACAAGGACAGAAGTCGGCCCATCATGCCCTGACATTCTGAACATCTCAGTTGGGTAACAGAGTAGGTACACCACACAAACAAATCAATTTAAACGGCCATACAACTACTACGGCTTGCTACTGTGAGTTCCAAGTTATCCTGGAATTATGCAATAAAGGGTTCCTCAGTTCTTACCATGTACAAGCAAGGCTAGTTTATCCAGTCAATCAATTGCGCCAATCATGAATTAGACGAGTCCCAGCGGGACGCCCGTCATCAATATATAATATACAATAGATAATATAACCAGATACCGCTCCATGCCCGTGTGGCAGATTTACAGTATCTGTGGGGACCAACCGGCCTGTCGGACACTACTAGTCCTAAGAGGGCTGTCATGTAAGAACTCGGAAATCTATTCTCTCCATGCAATCATTATTTTATTTAACTTAATAGTCTCTACGTTGAGTGAAATCCCATGCCGTGGATCATGGTCATTCAAATGAGTACTTCCGTACAAGTACGATATGCCCAACTCTACAACGATACCCGTACGGTTAGGTTGTAGGTCTTACATAGCGTAATACAACAATCAAAACTAACCACGAAATAATTATGCCTTGACCATCAAGTACACATGCTACTTTGGTAAAAAAATAAATAAATAAATAAATTGAAGCCTGTATGTGTGCCTGTATGTCAATATTCGGGATCGGCCAATCGATTGTAATAGTTCATAGTTAATATGAACGTGTCTCATTCATTCGATTCAATAAGACGACTAGCCAGCCTCTTAGTTCCAACTAGGAATACATGATCAATTATTAATCGAGATAACCAACTATCATATTATAATATCAAGACAATAATTAATGTTAATAAAAGCCAAGGTAATTAATCAAGGTCAATTAATGTCAATCAATGTTAATTTGGAACAAGGATCAGCCAAAAGGCTTTAGAATCAGAGTTCATGCGACCAGAAAATCATGCGGCTAAGGAAGCTTAAATTCATGCGGCCGGGACAACATGCGCCTATGCGACTAGGACCACAAGCGCCTATGCAGCTAGGACAACATGCGCCTAAGCGGCCGGGATTTGAAATATCCCCATGTGGTTCAGCAATGCCCAAGCTATGCGGCTGAAAAAGGTTGCAGTCTCATGTGGCTACGGATAACATGCGACCATACGGCCAAAGGAAATTCCATGCGGCTGGGGGGGATAGCAAACCCCATGCGGCTCAAAAGAACATGTGCCCCTGCGGCTCGAAATAACATACGCCCATGCGGCTCGAAATGACATGCGCCCATGCGGCTCGAAATGACATACGTCCATGCGGCTCGAAATGACATGCGCCCACGCGACTCGAAATGACATGCGTCCATACGGATGAACATGGGACAGGCCTATATGAGGCTAAGGAAAAACTAATTTCATGCGGCTAGAATAAGTGCAATCCTATATGCGGTTGAGAAGTCATGCAGCTCCATGCGGCTGCGGGACCGAATGCATATGCGGCTAGCTAAGAACTCATGCGGCAGATAAGTCTCATGCGGCTGACTAAGCCCATGCGGCTGGGATTGGAATCAGTCTCATGCGGCTCAAACGAATGAACTCATGCGGCTAAAATATCCATGCCCATGCGGCTAGAATGCCCATGCGGCCAGGGGACTGTTCTTCTTCTCCACTTGTCCGAGAGGAAGAACCATCGGAAGCCATTGCTTCCAAACTCCATAATCCTTTA
This sequence comes from Iris pallida, assembly GCA_029216955.1. Taxonomy (NCBI): domain Eukaryota; kingdom Viridiplantae; phylum Streptophyta; class Magnoliopsida; order Asparagales; family Iridaceae; genus Iris; species Iris pallida. The sequence continues at coordinate 5,935,873 of JANAVB010023996.1, read as the reverse complement.
TTCTAAGCCCAAATCTGAACTTCCATAGGTCAAAATGGGGCAGAACGAAATTCTCTACAACATGGAACCATCAAAACTTGAAGATAACTAAGTTTGCTAGATCAAAACCTAAGAAATCCGAAAATACAACAAACTTAGATCTACAACAAATAAGCCATGGAAAGTGAAAATGCTAAGTACTAAAGAGACTCAAAATCAAATAAGGAAGATGATAGAACAATAATAATGGGGATCCATCAAGAAGCAAGTTGGCACTTGTCTTGGTGGCTGGTAGGTGGGGAAAGAGTTATGGGGAAGAAGAAGATTATTGGTGAAGTAATGAAGAGAGAGAAAGGGGATGGCTTTAAATGGAAGGGGTGGTGGTAGGTTGGGGTTTATTTCAGTTCAGACTGAACCAACTAACTAAACCAATCTAAGCCGAACCCAAAGTATAGCTAAAGTAGAGTGTGAAAGCAGAAAATAAAATACAGAAATTAAATTACAGGAAATTAATGGACATGAAATTAAAGGGGTTTAACTACAGATCAGTACATGACAAATGTAAAATAAATATATTAAAGCATTACATGTATAAAAATGCATATTCTGAGAACGGGAAGTGACATCTCTACCCTCCTTAGAAAAATTTCGTCCTCGGAATTTCAAATCCAAGCAGGATAGGAATATCAAAACTAAGCTAATCTAGGTACAAAAAATTTAAGCAAGCAATCATTCTTCAATGTTAACTAGCAGATAACATATCTATACTAACAACCCACGATACCATGCAATTCTACTCATAAGGTGACAAGCATGAGGGGTTAAGACAATCAAGGTATACAGAAAAAGATATACCTTGTGAGTCAAACAGGTGCGGATACCGTGATCGGATATCATCCTCAAGTTCCCACGTCGACTCTTCCAAAGAGTGATGACTCCAAGCAACCCGGACAAGGTTAATTGTTCGGTTCTTGAGTATCTTCTCTCTCCGGTCCAAAATGGACACCGGCTTCTCCTCGTAAGACAAATTGGTACCAACAACCAACTCAGAATGATCAAGGATATGGCTGGAGTCCGATACATACCTTCGTAGCTGAGATACATGAAACACGTCATGTACCTCTCGTAACGAAGGTGGAAGGGATAAACGATAAGCAACATCGCCTATCCTATCAAGAATAACAAATGGTCTTACGTATCGCGGACTCAACTTCCCGCGAACGCCAAATCTAATGATCCCACGGGTAGGTGAGATCCGCAAGAACACGTGGTCCCCAACAGAAAATTCTAGCGGCCTACGATGCTGGTGATCCGTCCAATGACGATGCCGATCCTGCGCAACTCGAAGTCGCTCTCTAATTCCCTTAACCAATTCAACTGTCTGAACAATCATTTCCGGGCCTAACATCTTCCTCTCCCCGATATCATCCCATGCTAGTGGCGACCTACACTTATTACCATATAGTGCTTCAAATGGCGCCATCAGGATACTGGCTTGATAACTGTTGTTATAAGAAAACTCAACTAAGTGCAGGTGGCTCTCCCTAGATCCTCCAAAATCTAGGGTGCAAGCTCGCAACATATCTTCCAAAGTCTGAATTGTCCTTTCTGATTGCCCGTCCGTCTGGGGATGGTAAGCCATGCTAAATCTTAACTTGGCACCCAGACTATGATGTAAGCTCTTCCAGAAATGTGATGTAAAGCGGGTATCTTGGTCTGACACAATGCTGACGGGGACTCCATGCTGTCTGACTATCTGCTGTATATACAACTCTGCCAACTTTTCTGTAGATTGCCCTACTCTGAAAGGAAGAAAGTGTGCCACCTTTGTAAGCCGATCTACTATCACCCAAATAGCATCTTTACCACTTGGTGATCTCGGTAAACCGGTCACAAAGTCCATTGTGATGTATTCCCACTCCTATTCCGGGATAGGAAGCGGTTGCAATAACCCAGCTGGCCTCTGCTGTTCTGCCTTCACTTGCTGACATACCAAGCAACGGAAAACAAAACTAGCTATCTCCCTCTTCATCCCGTTCCACCAGAAGTGCTGTTTGATATCTTGGTACATCTTGGTCCCTCCAGGGTGTATAGAATATTGAGAACTGTGAGCTTCTGTCATAACCTCCTGTCTGATATCTTCACTAGGCACACATAGGCGTGATCCAAACCTAAGCATACCATCTTCATGAATTTGCATCTCCTTTCTGAGTCCTGACTCATATTCTGCTCTAAGCTTCTGAATGCTTGGGTCCTGTGCCTGAGCTACCTTGATCCTGTCTACCAAGTCGGATTGAACTTGTAAATTTGTTAGAACTCCTACATCACTAGGAAGTATAACTTCGATGCCCATCTCCTGAAGGTCTTCTAAGATGTGCTTCTGCGTTGTCAACATAAATACGCCGTCTCTCCTGCTAAGAGCGTCTGCTACCACATTAGCCTTGCCTGGATGATACTGAAGCTCCATGTCATAATCCTTGATCAACTCCAACCATCTTCTCTGTCTCATGTTCAGCTCCTTCTGAGTAAAGATGTACTTCAGACTTTTATGGTCTGTGTACATGTCCACTCGGTCACCATATAAGTAATGCCTCCATAGCTTCAAAGCAAATACTACTGCTGCCAACTCCAAGTCATGAGTTGGATAATTCTTCTCGTGGTCTCGAAGTTGCCTAGATGCATATGCTATTACTTTTCTATGTTGCATGAGGATACTGTTTTCCATAAAGAAATTCTCTTTATTTGTTGTGTTTCTGGGAAAATTACAACTGTGGGAATCCGATCTAGAAGACGATCGCTTTATCCCTTGGACTATGCGAAGAAAAAAAGCTCTCAAAATTTTGACAGTAGATATCAATGTATCTGTACAATGAATGAGAAAAAGAACTCTATTTATAGAGTCAAGAATAATAACTGAAAAGATAACTGTCTTCACAGCCTATGCCTAGTTAAAAATCATGCAGGATTTAACATACACAAGGCTGTGAGCAGTTACCGGACGTGGCTTGTAACTGTTGGACACATGGCAATCATGCATGAGTCGTGTACAAGTTACAGGACACGCAGGTGAGAGATCAGTGGCATGGCTGCCACGTACTCCAATTTGATGAAATCCACGCAGATTTGTTGAAGACGAAATTCACGCGAACTCGGTGTAGAAAGCTTCAAAATCCACGCAAACTTGGGGCAGAAAGCTTCAGGATCCACGCAGACTTCGAGGCAAAGAACTTCAAAATCCACGCAAACTTGAGGAAGAAAACTTCAGAATCCACGCAAACTTGAGATGAAGATCACAAATACACGCAGACTTGAGATAGAACTGCCAGCTGTCTTGATTCGGCGTGTCTCGACTGACACAAAATCTCTGACAGTGATTGCTTTGTCAGTCGCATTAAATGACAAGAAACCCTTTTGGTACGCCAACTCGACGAAGGCTGAGTCTTGCTGAAGAAGATTTCGAAAATCATGCGATAGACGGCGATTACCTCTCGAATTATACGTGGCATACGAAGAGATATTCTTCGACTGTCGTGTTGTCAGTCATAATTACTCTTTGGCAAATGATGAGCTGTCTACCAGCGTGATTTGTTTATATTATCTGGATCAACTGAGCGTGACTTTTGACTCTGTCTTGATCAACTCAGCGTGACTTTCATTTTTGAGGCCTACAAAACCCCCTTCAAAGTTTTCGAAAAATGATAAATTATTTCGAAATACTTTGAAAATAGAGATGATAAAATGGATTTAGTCACGCTGAGATGACTTCAAAATTTTTTGGAAGTCGGAAAGACTTCGAAGTTATTTAAATGTCATGATGACTCTTCATTTTTCGAGACTGATTGCATCCAATTTATGGTAGAATATGAATGGAAATGACAATTCTTCTATGCTCAATAATTTGTATTTGTGGATGAATTGTGGACATGTGTAACACCCAGTTTTCTGAAATTGGGGTATTTTTGAAAATTTATTATTTTTATTATTTATTAGTGGTATTTTAGTCATGGTATAATTTTCTGGTGATTTTAGTTAGGTTAAACCAATTCCTAAGTCATGACTTATGACTTTGTGATTCTTACTAGTATAACCTTAGTGTAACCCTAGCTATTCCTTAACCTAGAGACTAACCATGATCATGTGAGCTTAGCCATAGGCTTAGAACATCAAATTAGGGCTTTTTGGCCTAAAGGGTATTTTGGTAATTTTCTAGGATTTATTTGGAATTATTTGAAATTATGTGTTTTTATTATTAATTAATTATTGATTAGTGTTATGTTAGTTACTAACCTAGTTTAGCCTTAATCTAGATGTTAGTCATGACCTAGAGACTAAGTTAGAGGGTTTAACTAAAGTAATGTTAAGCCTATAGAATATCTAGATATTTCCATTTAGAAAATATCTCATTTAGATATTTACCTTGATTTTAGTAAAATATCAAACCTTTACCCTTAAAGTCCTTGCCTTCTCCCTTAAGCAAGGCCATAGGACACCCCCCCCCTTGCTTGGTCGGCCAAGGAGACCCCCTTGGCTGCCATGACATGCCCCCCCCCCTATATGTACACCCCCACCTTCACAAACCTTCATTTTCAATACCTAGTTTTTCCTCTACCTTCACCACTTCATAACTTAGTCATTTTAGCTCCAAATTGGACCAAACTTGTTCCATTGGAACCCCCTACACTTGAGGATGCTAAGGGAGGCTTAGTAGCAAGGTTGCACAAGGATTTGGACACCCCAAGGTGAAGAAGAAACCCCCCCTTGAAGTGGTTTACATTGATTTTGGCCAAATAGGTAAAGTGCCCTAAACCCTACTAAAATAGTGATTTCTCTTCATGGTTGCATGCATTAGGATACCATGGTCATGTAGGTCAAGTTTGGTAGGATTTTGATATGGTTTGGTGTCCGTATCGGACACGTATCTAGGTTTTAATTAGGGTGTTTGGTGAAATGCCACTTAGGAATTAATGTTCTGTTTTTGCAAAACTTTTTGAACAAAAACCTAGCCTAGACCTTGCTAACCCTAACCCTAATTCACTGACCTCATTTTAGGGTAGTGTCCGTGTCCAAATTGGACACGAACCCACGGTTTTCACAGTGCACAGACACACTGTACATGCCCTGCTACCCGACACCATTATCTCCCTGGACACGCCACGTGGACACGCCAAAATTGGCATAGAGCACGGGGCACTGACTGACAGGTCATCCCCAAAGTTTGGGATGACCTCGTGTCGTGTCGGACACGGAATCGTCCCCGCAAGGGTCGTGCACTGCACTGCACAGCCGTGAAAACGGCTCTGACACGGGTCTCGTGTCCCATGTACACGAGTCGTGGACACGTGTCAGGGTGACACATGTGTAGAGGAACCTAGGGCGAACCCCAGGACACGAGCACGAGATGTGTCGTGTCCTGTGTCGCGTACACGAGACGCGTGCATCACTGCACGACGCGGTCTGAAACCACGTATTTCCCTCTCTGATACGCGTGTCGTGTCCCTTCTACACGACACGTGGACACAGTGCAGGGTGCTGGACACGTGCACGAACCCTAGACTCACCTACTGACACGATCACGAGATGTGTATCGCTTTGTGTCGTGTCCTAGACTCGTCTACATGTGTGCACGACGTGTAGTGTCTGTTAGTGTATGTGTTTTACCCGATTGGGTTTAGGAGTTGGTGGACACGCCGTGTCGTGTCATGGCCATGTGTCAGGCTAGTAGGAACCTAGAGGAACCTAGGGGCTACCATTACCAACCAATAGGATCGAGCCTTAGCTCGGTTTGGTAAGTGTAAATCGAGTTTACCTATTTACCTATGCACTGTTCTCAGTTTCCAGAATTTGGGATTTTTCCCAGTTTTTCAAAGTGAATTTCAAACTTAATTATTATATGTTTTATACATGTATTAGTGTGTTTTTAGTGTATAAATATGTAGTATATATGTATGTGTGTGTGTGGGTGAAATTTGAGGTTATTTGGTTGGGTATTTGTATAGTTGTGTGGGTATATACACATATGTGTATATATGGGCTGTGTGTGTGTGTATTTAGGTTGGTGGGGGCTTGTTTCCTGTCTCAGGAATCTGAGACACCCCCCCCCCATTGTGTTCTGTCTTCCCTCTCTCTCTCTCTAATTCACTCTCTCTCTCTATCCCTCTCTCTCTATATATATTGTTAGTGTATCATATATATAGGGTATTATATATATAGAAGGGCTATATGTATTATATTAGGGTATTATATATATGGTATTATATTATATAGGGTATTATATAATGTATCATATATATACATAGAGTATTATATATATAGTTGGATATATATGTAGGTTATGTATAGGTGAGAATATAGGGTATTAGATATATATATTGTATAGATGTATGGCTAGACACCTAAGTGAGATACCTATACATGGTATCTAGTGACACATAGCCTATAGGCCTATGTGGTCATGTTATATGTGTATATATATATTATATAGAAATAGATACCTATAGGATATTAGCCTATGGAACCTAGATATACTAGCCTATGGTTGGGGCTAACCCTAATGGCCCAAAACCCTGTGTGTTGAGCCTTGTTGACTGGAAGTTGACCAAAGTCAACATTAGGTCAAGGTTGACCTAGCTTAACCTAGTTTGACTTAAACTAACCTAGAATGACTAGTTTGACTAAACCCTAGACTATTGACTAGTTGGTTTAGACTTTGACCTATATAAGGGTATTATTTATGACTTGGTTATATAGATAGCCCTATGTAGAGTGAAGATATGTATGAGATTAGCTTGATTATAGGGTTAAGATGGTATTGTACTATATGTATTCATGTGTGATGTCCTAGTATAGGAGATTGGTTATACTTTAGCCTTGTAGAAGGTATCTTAGGTATCCTAAGACAGGTTAGCTTATAGTTAGTTAAGTAACCTTATAGAGTTTGACTTAAATAGTTGACCCCTGGCTCAATTACCTGACTGACTAGTCTTGTTGACCAATACCTTAGTTGGTCTAAGTTTGACTTAGACTTGACCCAGATTGATCATGTTGACTAGTATTTGACTAGTTTGATTAGAGTGTTGACCAGGAGTTGACTTTAACCTAGATTTGACTAATCTTGACTTGTTGACCTTGTTTGACCTTGTATGACTTAGTTTAACTTCTTGTGACCTAGTATGATTTGATTTGACTTAGTTTGACTGTAGAGTTGACCAAGTTTGACTTTGACCTAGATTGGCTTAGAATTCATATAGATTGCATTGTAGATTTCATTTACCTTCATTATGGACATGTCATAACTGTATTACTCTATTTTAGGACATTGTGACCCTGGTACAGACATCTGATATTACACTACTCATCCAGAGTGTCAGGCGAGTACATTCTCTGATAGTTCTTTCATTACTTGTCATTTACTGTATTTCAGTTCTAGATAGCTATATATGATTCTCTGTACAAACACGATTGGTATTGTTGGATCTATTACATGCGACACTCATTTATTTATGTCTGGCCTCTATATCTGGAATCACTACTGGCATCACCCTACTGGAATCATTTCTGGAATCATTGGCTGGACTCATACTGGTTGTAGTGTTGGATTATGGATTCATTGTGGGCGGGGAAATACTTGAGTAGACATGTGAACATACCTAAAATCTGGAACTACCTCCCTTGGAACTATTCTGGAATGCTAGCCATCCCACACTTGGCCAAGTGTGCGATGTGCCTGATTACCCCTAGCCGTTTACATGTCGATCTCAGTATTTTAAAACACACTGTTAGAGTATAGTCTGGACTTACCCTGGAATCATGGATCACTTCTGGACTCATTTTACTGGACTCATCTTGTACTGGAATCATCTAGTATTGGATTATATGGACTGGACTCACACTGGGATTACCTTTTATACTGTCTGGACTTATACCATGTTATTCTAGTTCAGCTAGTTTACTACAGTCTTCTTTGCCATGATTTCTTCTCTTGTTAGTTACTTTACTTTCCTTGTACCCTCACTGTTTCTCTACATCTTTACCTGTATAAAACTGCCATGCTCATCTGTATAACTGTCTAAAAACTGCTTTATAGTCTTTGTCATTTACTTGGGATTTCTAGATGAGATGTGCTCGTTCCTGTCCTGATTGGACCTGTTGAAAATATTACAGATGATACCCCTGACGACACATGCCCTTCTTACCATGGGCCTGGCGAGGGATTAGCTACCTTTGGTTCCGACTCTCAGGAGTGATTCAGGAGTTTAGCTAGTAGACTTACTTAGCTTTCATATTTTGAGCTTGTTGTATTAAACTTGAGATATCGAGTTGTATTAGAGTTTGTTTTGAGACATTGTTGTTATTATTTTAGTAGTTTAATTTCTGTTGTTGTTAGTTGGTATCTAGTTTTCTGTATTTCTTATCGTGCTTAGACTGTGATTGAGTATATCATATCTTTTACTTGTCCTCCCTTCGGAGTTGAGATCTTGGCAAGTACTTTATATACACTGCATGAGATTAGTTAGTAACCTAGGACAGCGTTCTACCGCCGATACTGCGGTGTAGGCTGGACGTACCCACTTCTCGTGCCCCTATACAGGGTGCGGGTCGTGACACGTTTTAGTGGTGGCCCATGCAGGTCGAGAGTCGCATTTGTGCGATTTCGTAGTAGTACGACGACTTAGTTGTACTGCTACGAGCCTGCGATAGAATATAGGAATTAAGGTATTAGGATGAGAGTATACTCAATCACTGTTAGGATTTCATGAGAGATTCCGGGACGACCCTTGAGAATCTTATTTTGAACTTCGATATTGAAAACCCTTTTCCTCTTGTTTTAATTCACCCTCACTCCTTGATGTTTAAGGGGTCTTGGACTATTTAACCTTATTCATCATTACCTCCCTTATATTTGACCTTCTTTACTGCTAATTTAGCCTTAGTTTTGCAAGCTTATATTTTATCGAGCTTGATCACGACATATTTTATTGGGGGCTAGTACCCACTAACATATTGTCTAATCAGGGCCGGTGCATGATGGTCTGATCAACCTATTGCACTTTGGTTCGCTTTCATATATTATTCTACATGGATGGAGCCACTTGCAGGTTCTGTTCTTTCAAATCCATTCCCATCTTGTTGTGTGATTCCATTAGTACCTGTCAGGATATGCTTGTGATATGCTAGATAGCATAGTTACCCCTTTTGAGACTGTAGAATCATGACCAGTAGGTCTATGATTGCATGTTATCTTTTGACTTTGATTGACTGGGGGTGTAACCTAGGAGGAGTACGACCATCTTAATTTCGAGGACGAAATTCTTCTAAGGTGGGTAGACTTGTAACACCCAATTTTCTGAAATTGGGGTATTTTTGAAAATTTATTATTTTTATTATTTATTAGTGGTATTTTAGTCATGGTATAATTTTCTGGTGATTTTAGTTAGGTTAAACCAATTCCTAAGTCATGACTTATGACTTTGTGATTCTTACTAGTATAACCTTAGTGTAACCCTAGCTATTCCTTAACCTAGAGACTAACCATGATCATGTGAGCTTAGCCATAGGCTTAGAACATCAAATTAGGGCTTTTTGGCCTAAAGGGTATTTTGGTAATTTTCTAGGATTTATTTGGAATTATTTGAAATTATGTGTTTTTATTATTAATTAATTATTGATTAGTGTTATGTTAGTTACTAACCTAGTTTAGCCTTAATCTAGATGTTAGTCATGACCTAGAGACTAAGTTAGAGGGTTTAACTAAAGTAATGTTAAGCCTATAGAATATCTAGATATTTCCATTTAGAAAATATCTCATTTAGATATTTACCTTGATTTTAGTAAAATATCAAACCTTTACCCTTAAAGTCCTTGCCTTCTCCCTTAAGCAAGGCCATAGGACACCCCCCCCCTTGCTTGGTCGGCCAAGGAGACCCCCTTGGCTGCCATGACATGCCCCCCCCCTATATGTACACCCCCACCTTCACAAACCTTCATTTTCAATACCTAGTTTTTCCTCTACCTTCACCACTTCATAACTTAGTCATTTTAGCTCCAAATTGGACCAAACTTGTTCCATTGGAACCCCCTACACTTGAGGATGCTAAGGGAGGCTTAGTAGCAAGGTTGCACAAGGATTTGGACACCCCAAGGTGAAGAAGAAACCCCCCCTTGAAGTGGTTTACATTGATTTTGGCCAAATAGGTAAAGTGCCCTAAACCCTACTAAAATAGTGATTTCTCTTCATGGTTGCATGCATTAGGATACCATGGTCATGTAGGTCAAGTTTGGTAGGATTTTGATATGGTTTGGTGTCCGTATCGGACACGTATCTAGGTTTTAATTAGGGTGTTTGGTGAAATGCCACTTAGGAATTAATGTTCTGTTTTTGCAAAACTTTTTGAACAAAAACCTAGCCTAGACCTTGCTAACCCTAACCCTAATTCACTGACCTCATTTTAGGGTAGTGTCCGTGTCCAAATTGGACACGAACCCACGGTTTTCACAGTGCACAGACACACTGTACATGCCCTGCTACCCGACACCATTATCTCCCTGGACACGCCACGTGGACACGCCAAAATTGGCATAGAGCACGGGGCACTGACTGACAGGTCATCCCCAAAGTTTGGGATGACCTCGTGTCGTGTCGGACACGGAATCGTCCCCGCAAGGGTCGTGCACTGCACTGCACAGCCGTGAAAACGGCTCTGACACGGGTCTCGTGTCCCATGTACACGAGTCGTGGACACGTGTCAGGGTGACACATGTGTAGAGGAACCTAGGGCGAACCCCAGGACACGAGCACGAGATGTGTCGTGTCCTGTGTCGCGTACACGAGACGCGTGCATCACTGCACGACGCGGTCTGAAACCACGTATTTCCCTCTCTGATACGCGTGTCGTGTCCCTTCTACACGACACGTGGACACAGTGCAGGGTGCTGGACACGTGCACGAACCCTAGACTCACCTACTGACACGATCACGAGATGTGTATCGCTTTGTGTCGTGTCCTAGACTCGTCTACATGTGTGCACGACGTGTAGTGTCTGTTAGTGTATGTGTTTTACCCGATTGGGTTTAGGAGTTGGTGGACACGCCGTGTCGTGTCATGGCCATGTGTCAGGCTAGTAGGAACCTAGAGGAACCTAGGGGCTACCATTACCAACCAATAGGATCGAGCCTTAGCTCGGTTTGGTAAGTGTAAATCGAGTTTACCTATTTACCTATGCACTGTTCTCAGTTTCCAGAATTTGGGATTTTTCCCAGTTTTTCAAAGTGAATTTCAAACTTAATTATTATATGTTTTATACATGTATTAGTGTGTTTTTAGTGTATAAATATGTAGTATATATGTATGTGTGTGTGTGGGTGAAATTTGAGGTTATTTGGTTGGGTATTTGTATAGTTGTGTGGGTATATACACATATGTGTATATATGGGCTGTGTGTGTGTGTATTTAGGTTGGTGGGGGCTTGTTTCCTGTCTCAGGAATCTGAGACACCCCCCCCCCATTGTGTTCTGTCTTCCCTCTCTCTCTCTCTAATTCACTCTCTCTCTCTATCCCTCTCTCTCTATATATATATTGTTAGTGTATCATATATATAGGGTATTATATATATAGAAGGGCTATATGTATTATATTAGGGTATTATATATATGGTATTATATTATATAGGGTATTATATAATGTATCATATATATACATAGAGTATTATATATATAGTTGGATATATATGTAGGTTATGTATAGGTGAGAATATAGGGTATTAGATATATATATTGTATAGATGTATGGCTAGACACCTAAGTGAGATACCTATACATGGTATCTAGTGACACATAGCCTATAGGCCTATGTGGTCATGTTATATGTGTATATATATATTATATAGAAATAGATACCTATAGGATATTAGCCTATGGAACCTAGATATACTAGCCTATGGTTGGGGCTAACCCTAATGGCCCAAAACCCTGTGTGTTGAGCCTTGTTGACTGGAAGTTGACCAAAGTCAACATTAGGTCAAGGTTGACCTAGCTTAACCTAGTTTGACTTAAACTAACCTAGAATGACTAGTTTGACTAAACCCTAGACTATTGACTAGTTGGTTTAGACTTTGACCTATATAAGGGTATTATTTATGACTTGGTTATATAGATAGCCCTATGTAGAGTGAAGATATGTATGAGATTAGCTTGATTATAGGGTTAAGATGGTATTGTACTATATGTATTCATGTGTGATGTCCTAGTATAGGAGATTGGTTATACTTTAGCCTTGTAGAAGGTATCTTAGGTATCCTAAGACAGGTTAGCTTATAGTTAGTTAAGTAACCTTATAGAGTTTGACTTAAATAGTTGACCCCTGGCTCAATTACCTGACTGACTAGTCTTGTTGACCAATACCTTAGTTGGTCTAAGTTTGACTTAGACTTGACCCAGATTGATCATGTTGACTAGTATTTGACTAGTTTGATTAGAGTGTTGACCAGGAGTTGACTTTAACCTAGATTTGACTAATCTTGACTTGTTGACCTTGTTTGACCTTGTATGACTTAGTTTAACTTCTTGTGACCTAGTATGATTTGATTTGACTTAGTTTGACTGTAGAGTTGACCAAGTTTGACTTTGACCTAGATTGGCTTAGAATTCATATAGATTGCATTGTAGATTTCATTTACCTTCATTATGGACATGTCATAACTGTATTACTCTATTTTAGGACATTGTGACCCTGGTACAGACATCTGATATTACACTACTCATCCAGAGTGTCAGACGAGTACATTCTCTGATAGTTCTTTCATTACTTGTCATTTACTGTATTTCAGTTCTAGATAGCTATATATGATTCTCTGTACAAACACGATTGGTATTGTTGGATCTATTACATGCGACACTCATTTATTTATGTCTGGCCTCTATATCTGGAATCACTACTGGCATCACCCTACTGGAATCATTTCTGGAATCATTGGCTGGACTCATACTGGTTGTAGTGTTGGATTATGGATTCATTGTGGGCGGGGAAATACTTGAGTAGACATGTGAACATACCTAAAATCTGGAACCACCTCCCTTGGAACTATTCTGGAATGCTAGCCATCCCACACTTGGCCAAGTGTGCGATGTGCCTGATTACCCCTAGCCGTTTACATGTCGATCTCAGTATTTTAAAACACACTGTTAGAGTATAGTCTGGACTTACCCTGGAATCATGGATCACTTCTGGACTCATTTTACTGGACTCATCTTGTACTGGAATCATCTAGTATTGGATTATATGGACTGGACTCACACTGGGATTACCTTTTATACTGTCTGGACTTATACCATGTTATTCTAGTTCAGCTAGTTTACTACAGTCTTCTTTGCCATGATTTCTTCTCTTGTTAGTTACTTTACTTTCCTTGTACCCTCACTGTTTCTCTACATCTTTACCTGTATAAAACTGCCATGCTCATCTGTATAACTGTCTAAAAACTGCTTTATAGTCTTTGTCATTTACTTGGGATTTCTAGATGAGATGTGCTCGTTCCTGTCCTGATTGGACCTGTTGAAAATATTACAGATGATACCCCTGACGACACATGCCCTTCTTACCATGGGCCTGGCGAGGGATTAGCTACCTTTGGTTCCGACTCTCAGGAGTGATTCAGGAGTTTAGCTAGTAGACTTACTTAGCTTTCATATTTTGAGCTTGTTGTATTAAACTTGAGATATCGAGTTGTATTAGAGTTTGTTTTGAGACATTGTTGTTATTATTTTAGTAGTTTAATTTCTGTTGTTGTTAGTTGGTATCTAGTTTTCTGTATTTCTTATCGTGCTTAGACTGTGATTGAGTATATCATATCTTTTACTTGTCCTCCCTTCGGAGTTGAGATCTTGGCAAGTACTTTATATACACTGCATGAGATTAGTTAGTAACCTAGGACAGCGTTCTACCGCCGATACTGCGGTGTAGGCTGGACGTACCCACTTCTCGTGCCCCTATACAGGGTGCGGGTCGTGACAACATGATAGATAATGAAATCTTCTTTTCTGTTTTAGAGTATATGATATTATCAGCGGTATTATGGACGTAATAATATATAGGAACTCAAAAGAAAATAGATTGATTTCTATGCAGAGGTCAAAACATGACAAATGAGTAAGTAGATTCGGAATTGATTCAGAGGTTATGAAAACATGATAAATAACGAATCCCCCCTTAATAAAATTGATAGAAGATTATGAACGGATGAACCGTTAGGAAATGATGAACATATGAACTGTCGAGTGAATGTAATAAATGAACGGATGAACCGTCAAGTATTAATGAATATGTAAAACGTCGGATGAATGAGGAACTTCTGCCTATAAATATAGCAGAAATCTGGCAAGAACGAATACTTCTACTCCTCAACATAAAAATGTTATCTGGAGAAGCATCCAAGAAGACTGAGATAGCCTCAAAGGTTCAGAAAGGCACTGAAGAACGCCCTGCTGGTCCAGTCAAAACGAAGAAGACGGAAGCAGGCGAAGGTTCGTCTGCACCCAAGCCACTAAGGGACATTCTGGATTTTCTGCTCGAACCAGGAAGGACTGAAGAAGAGGAAGCCATGAGGATGGCCGCTTGCAAATTCCTCGTGGGTTCTAGCAAGGAGGTTCTCGGCTCTTTTGCTGATCACATCTTCGAGAAGGACGGTAGTGGCCCACGTCCAAAAGTAGAGAAGGATGATAGTGATCTTCCTTAATATCATGTATCATCATTCATGAAAATAAAATAAAAATTTTATTTTTAAACATGAATTTGTCTGATGATTACAAGTATTTATACATAGTACTTTTTAAGAAATTTGCCATTAATAGGCATCAAAACTTTTCGACCATCCAATTCTGAGAGTTGATAAGCTCCATTTAAGAAAACTTTGCTCACAATATAGGGACCTTCCCACTTTGCGTCAAATTTGCCCTTACTCATATGAGTCATAGTCATAGGACGTCTGACTGTTAGAACAAGTTCTCCTTTTTGATATGATCGAACTCTGACTTTTTATTAAAAGCTCTTGAAATTCTAGCTTGATAGAATTCAATATTCTGTTGAGCAGATAATCGCTTTTCATCCAGAGCTTCTAATTCCTGAAGTCGAAGACGATCGTTATTTTCAGCAGTGAGTTCATTAGCGATTGCTATCCTTAAAGAAGGATTTTGAATCTCTAATGGAAGAACAGCTTCGCAACCATACACCAGAGAGAAAGGTGTACATTTGGTAGCATTACGAACTGTAGTGCGATAAGCCCACAAACATTCCCCGAGCTTGTCACTCCAATTACGTTTGTTAATGGAGACAAACTTCTTTAGGAGTTTGATGATAGTCTTGTTGAAAGCTTCTTCTAATCCGTTAGCTGCTGGATTGTATGCGGTAGAAGCCACATTATTGATCCGGTGATCGTCACAGAATCGAGTAAATTTCTGGCTGACGAACTGTGGTCCGTTATCATGAACAATGCGCCGAGGAACACCAAATCTGTAGATGACGTGGTGCTTAATAAAGCTGATGACATTAGACGTCTTAACTTCAGATAAAGGAATGGCTTCGGCCCATTTGGAGAAGTAATCGGTTATTGCGAGAATGAACCGATGACCTTTAGATGACGGTAGATTGATCGGGCCGACAATGTCCATGCCCCAAGCTTCGAAGGGCCATGATGCTGCCGTCGGATGTAGAAATTTTGAGGGTTGATGAATAAAATCCGCATAGATTTGACAAGCTTTACACTTCTTTGCATATTCGATGGCATCAGATACCATGGTGGGCCAATAATAACCCATACGTCGAATACGGTCTTGAAGTTTTGGTCCTGGCTGATGTGCTCCACAAATTTCATCATATGCTTCACGAATGATTTGTTGAGCCTCGTCACCGACAACACATCGAAGGAGTAAACCATCATAAGCTCGACGATATAAGGTCTTTGTTGTATGATTGTAGTAGAATCTGAGTGATAGTCGTCTGATAGATGCTGCCTCACTCGGATCATCCGGAAGAATATCATATAATACGAGATCTAAGAAAGGAAGTCTCCAATCTTTATTCGTATTCTGATTCTCAGTCAAGTTACTGAAGATGAATTCCATGCTGGAATCGGATGAAGATGACATCGATTTACGACTGAATCCAAATCCTCTTATTGTGTTGACGTCATGAGATGTTGATTCTTCAATGTCAACTGGAAGTCCTAGAGTCAAGTTATTTTCAAGATGAAATAATTCTCGATTACGAACAACGATCATTTGTTGCCGTCTGATTGGAATAGCCAGCACCGCTGCAAGATTAGCAAGGGCATCAGCTTCTGTGTTACATGCTCGCCTAACATGTTCAATGAAGAATTATTCAAACGAAGAAGCCATAGATATAGCTGTTTTATGATAAGGAACCAGATCTTGATGGCGAACTTCATAAGTACCCCTGATCTGATTGATAATGAGTTTAGAGTCTCCGTACGCCTCCAAATGTTGAATATTCAGATGTTTAGCGAGTTGAAGACCAATAAGTAATGCGTTGTACTTAGCTACATTGTTTGAACACGGCTGATCGAGAGAATAAGCTCTTTGGATAGCAAGACCTTCTGGCGATACAAGAACGATTCCAACTCCAGCGACAATATCACCATTAGGACCAATTCTTGATGCTCCATCAAAAAATAAACGCCAAGTAGGATCTTCTTTAGCAATTTGATTTGAATCTAGGACTTCATTTGGGATTTTATCATAGAGTTTTGAATTTTCTGGAATTGAGTGAGCAGCCAGAAAATCAGCTAAAGCTTGTTCTTTGACTAATTTTTGAGGAATATAGTGCATGTCATACTGAGCAAGTAGGATTCCCCAGTTAGCCAATCGAGAATTAAAAACACTGGGTTTCTTCATCATCATCCATATAGGATTGATCCTGGAGATGACATGAATAGTCTGGCCAAAGATATAATGACGTGTCTTTTGGACAGCAAACATCAAGGCTAGACATTCTTTTTCAACCGGTGAATATCGAGGTTCAGCTCCGGTCATAGTGCGGCTGAGATAATAAATGGCTTGTTCATGGCCATTTTGATTCTTTTGAGCGAGTAATGCACCCAATGAATGACTCATTGCTCGAGTATAGAGGAGGAACGGTATTCTTACGACGGGAGGTACCAATACTCGAGGGCTCATTAGATATTGTTTTATATCATCGAATGCTTTCTGACATTCATCATTCCAGACAAAAGAGACACCTTTCTTCATAAGTTTGTTGAATGGTCTGCAGCGTCCTGATAAATTAGAGATGAATCTCCTGATATAAGTGATTCTTCCTTGATATCCTCGTAGCTCTTTTAAGGTGCGTGGAGGACGCATCTCTTGGATGGCTTTGATCTTCTCGGGATCCACGTGTATACCTTTAGAGGTAATGACGAAGCCGAGAAATTTACCACTAGAGACGCCTAAGAAGGACTTAGTAGGGTTCATCTTTAATTGATGCTTACGCATTAGATCAAATATAGTCTTCAAATCTTGGATATGATCCTCCTTTTGTCGACTTTTGACTGCAATATCATCAACATAGCATTCGACTATTTTTTGCAAATGTTCACGGAATATAGTGCTCATAGCTCGTTGATAAGTTGCTCCTGCATTCTTGAGACCGAATGGCATAACTGTATAACAGTATGTACCAATCGGCGTTCTGAAAGAAGTGTGCTTCTCGTCCTCTGGAAACATTTTGATCTGATTGTACCCAGAATATTCGTCCATGAATGACATTCTTTCAAATCCACAGGTATTATCAACCATGACATCAGTGATTGGTAGAGGGAATTCGTCTTTAGGACATGCCGTATTGAGATCGCGGAAGTCTATGCATACTCTGATCTTGCCAGTCTTTTTAAGAACAGGAACAATATTAGCCACCCAATCGAGATGTTGTTCCTCTCTAATAAACCCAGAGGTAATAAGTTTATTGACTTCAGCTTTAATTGCATCCATGATGTCTGGACGAAATCGTCGCTGTTGTTGTTTGACCGGTTTAGCATTCGGCAAGATATTGAGCTTGTGAGTTGCAATTTGAGGATCAAGCCCTGGCATATCTTCATAACTCCAAGCAAGGACATCGATGTAATCACGAATGAGTTTGATCATGTCTTTCTTATCAGTTTCTGAAAGACTTTCACTGATAAATATTGGTTTGGGAGATCCCTCTTCACCAACATCTATTTGAACAAGTTTATCTTCAGTCGGAGGTTCTTTTTGCTCGAAACGGAACTCCCATTGATTATCTAATCTTTGGGCCCACTGTTCCGATTCAGGTGAGATTTTAAACTCTTCTTCGTCTTCATCACTTTCTTCAGAATGGTCAATGGAAACCATGTTGGAAGACAGAATGTTGCAGTAGAAGTCCCCGATACTTGTATCAGAATCCCAAGAAGTGGTACTAGAAGAATCAGATCTCTTATCTTCGTCAGACTCGAGATCTTCATGGATAATATTGATAAAAAGAGTAGGAGCTATATAGCCCAATCCGCATTTCGTCCTTCCATATTTCAGAGGAGGAATACGAACAGGCATTTTTCTTCCTTTTCCACTATTGAGGCCAGTCCTGAAGTCATAGCCCATATTTTTGATGATGTCTTTAGATTGCTGACTATAACGACGTAGTTGTAATCTTCCAGTATCATCATTTTTGTCATCATCATCAAGATCAGAAGAATTTTGAGGCCCTTTGTAGAAGAATATTGGAATGTCTCCTGGCTTTCTGCTGGGAACTAGAAAGTATGAAGATTGTACAGGTTCTAGAGGTACATCTGTATGAACAGTCTGTACAACTCCTATGGTTATTGTGTTCAAGTCATCTAACAGATGTAAATAACTATGAACATAATTACACACATCAACGTTCTGCAAAGGTGGAGACTTTTCAAAAAGCAGCAGTATTTACATTGGGAGAAGGCTGAGCCTTAGAGATTTTAGCTAAGTCAATGACTAAAGGGGGAGAAGAAGAAGAAGCTTTGTTTCAATTAAGATCGATAACAAATGGCTCAGAAGAGGTGAGCTCTCTTGAAGTTTGAGTAGGAAGAGTAGTCCACCCTCCAACTGGAATTAGCAGAGTATCTTGTGAAGATACAGGAACTGTAGTATGCCCACTGACAGGAATGATCAGTGTATTTTAAGTAGATGACTGAGGTAACGGAGAGATCCGTCCACTCGCTGGAATGATGAAAGAATCTTCTCCAGAGGGTTTAGGAGATTGTTGCTGAGTAGTTTGACCTTTAACAGGGATTATTAAAGTCTCACTTTGTGCATTTTCTTTCTCCATAGCTTGTATGGTCCTTGTATACTCTTCTTTGTACATTCGAGAATCGTTGAAATAAGCTTCAACCCCATGGAAGGGATTTATATCAGCAACTTCTTTTTGTACTCTTCCATTGCTATCAATGTATTTAAAACATTGATGAAGAGTAGAGGGCACCACATTATTTTCATGAAGAAAGGGCCTCCCCAAAAGAAGATTATAGGATCCCGCGATCTCGATCACATAGAAAGTGACTTTAGATCTGAAATCGCCTATCTGAAGCTTCAGATGAATCTTTTCCAAAGGCTCACTTCGACTTTGATTGAATCCCAAGATAGTAGTAACCGTCTTGGAGAGCTTGTGGAGAGGGATTTTTAGTTCATCCAACAGACTCTTTGGCATTATGCTTATAGCAGACCCTGGATCAATGAGGATACGATCTATCTTCATTGTGTCGATATAACCGGTGTAGTAGAGAGGCCGATCATGTCGATTATCCTCCAATAGCATGTCATCTTGTGTAAAGGTGATATTTGGGATAATCTCCAGTACACTGTTGCAATGTAAGCAAGTGGCAGGTTCTGCATCTTGCTTCTTCAATTGTGCAAGACAAGAGTCAGCTTGTAGAAGTGCTTCACTTAATGTCTCCCGAGTCTCTTTGGAAAGACGTAGAAGTTCAAAGAGGGACATTCTAGCTGGAGTATTAGCAAGTTGAGCCAAAATGTCGAAGTTGTAAGGCTTCTGAAGTCCAAGAGGAGAGGACTTCTTGATTGGCTTATCAAACCGAGCCTGTTGTTTGCCTTTCTCCAGAGCTGTAGGCTTCGGAGGAACAGGTTCAACTGGTGTAGTTGAAGGAACAGGTGCAGGAGATGATTCTTCTTCAGGAGGAACATTAGAAGCATCTTTATCAGCTGGAAGGATATCAAGAGGATCCTCAGAACTTTTGGAATAATCCTTTAGATAAGGTTTCCCCGTTCGAGTAGCACTAACAAGTGCTTCTTCTTTCTCTTTTGGCTCTGTGTCAGAGGTAGACCCAAGAGAAGTCATATGACATGATTTAATCTTTCCAGCCTTCTTGGACTTTCGAGAAGAAATCTTTTGAGGAAAAGGAGATTCAAAATCTGCCACTAGATCAGGATGGATCCACATGATTTCTCCAGTCTCCAAAGTGATTGGCACTAATCCTTCAGACCGTAGAGGAAGAAGATTCACTATGTCAAGAGTTGCCTTGGAAATAGGAATGATCCCACCTTCAAGGAGTTGAGGAGGGAAATCTCCGAATTGCATAGAGACGACGTTGGAGGTGACGGTCTTCTCTTTTGGAGTAAGAGAGATAGCTCCAGATTTAATTATTTCTTGGATCTTTCCTTTCAGTACATAACATGTACGAATTGTATGACCCAGCATTCTGTGATATGGGCAGTATTTGGGATGATCTGTTTTACCAGCTTCATCAGGTTTCTTGATCTCAGGTAATTGTATTTTATTACCTTTCAGCAGACATTCAAAGATACCAAGGACATCGTCGTCATCAAAAGAATATTCTTCTTTGGGGCGAGGTATTCTTGATTGTTGAGTTGTAGAGGCAGGAGTTTGAACATTTGATGCATCTTTGCTCTGAAGATTAACTTCAAGAGTTTCTTTTCCCTTACGAGCATTGTTTTTATTGTTAGCACCTTGTCCTGTTTCTTTAGGAGTTATTTGCACTCCTAAACCTTTGAAGGTTTCAGCACTGATTTTTGCAGCTTTAGCACTGACTATGAAGGAAGGCCAATCTTGAAATTGAGTGGACCCTGTCCACATACTGATGATTGGCAACAAGTTTGATTTGTACGTGTCAATGGTGACAGCATCAGGAGTTCCAAGAGGCATCTTCAGAGCTTCTCTTCGAAACCGTTCAATGTATTCCTCTGTAGATTCATTATTTTTCTACTTGATTCTAATAAGAGCAGACATAGTCATGTCATTAAGCCCTTCATAGAACCTTTCAAGAAACATCTGTTTGAAACCTGCAAATTAGGTAATGCTCCCATCTGGGAGACTCCTATACCATTCATAAGCCGTTTCCTTGAGACATCCAATAAATACCCGAGTAAGGAGGGCATCACTTGGTTGCAGTTGATCAGTCATCACTTCAAAGTGATTAATAAATTGACTTGGAGAAGTGGTTCCATCATAGAATGAGATAGTAGGAGGCTTGTATTTAGGAGGATATGATACTTGCTTCCATTCTATCGGATAAGGCTGCTTGATGCCTAACCTTTGTAAACCATCCTTCTGTTTGAATGCCTCGAATTGAGTTTTGAGATTCTTCAATTCTTCAGAGACAACTCCCGAAGATTGTGGAGTTGTGGCTTGTAGAGAATAGTTGGGAGGAGGAACAGCATTGTAAGCACTACCCCCAGCTCCAGAGAGACTAGGATTTGGTTGAGCTGGTCCAGGAGTATTAGATTGTACTGCTGGAGAAACTTGTACTGGACTTATATCAGTATCAACTGGTATGGCATCTGGTACAGTTTGTCGATTTTGCATTTGTGTTGTCATGAGTTCATACATCGACTTCATAGTATCAGCCATAGACTTCATTTGTTGTTCCAAAGAAGCAATTCTTTGATCTTGAGGAGTCAAGGAAGAAGAAGGTTCATCAGTATTCCCATCAACCATATAAGTTGTGACTGTACGAGAAATTATTGATGAACTGGTAGATGTTGTTTGTTCTGAATCATTGCTTCGTGCATCAAAGTCAATTATAGGAGAACTACCCCCAGTAGGAAGAGGTGGGAAGTTAGATTCTCCAAGGAATTCAGAATCAATTTCAGGGATCAAATTTCTTTGACTAGAAGCCAGGACTCTTGCTCTGGTGTTTCTATATACTCCATCTGGACTATCAACTCTACCCCCGGTGTCCCGAGAAGTCATATTGACAGAGGCAAACAAAGGCTCATCTTCATCAGGCATAGGTTCATACTGAATCCTATTGAAGACAAACTGTCGTTTAGTTTGACATCTGCATTGCATTGTGGCTCTTGGCTGGAAGTCACATTCATGATCACCATGGTCCTGAATCGTTGATTGATATCTGTACTGAATTATGACTCTTGGATAGAAGTCACATTCAGCATGTTCCTTTGACATAGAATTACTCCTTCTCTTCTGTTGAAGATATTCCCGTAAATCTGTTTGTGAAGATTGAGGAGTATACTTCCTGTTCTTGGGTCTTAATGGCTCTTGATTATACAAAGAGTGATTAATGTGAGCCACATAATTTCTTGCATACTCTGCATCTGGATCTTTTATCTTCATATCCAATTGGTATGGTTTCTTAACACCAGAAGTGCTGAGTTTTGTTCTTAAATCAGTGGAAGGTAACACATTAATTTTGGAAACATGGAGTTTTCCCTCCATTGATCTGGATATTTGCAGAGAAGGAAGAGTTGAACCACTCCTTTGATTAGGAGTTGGTAACAGACCCTCTTTAATGGACAGATTCTGTGCCTAATTTGAAAAAGTCATAGGAGAAGATATTAAGGAATATTTCTTCTTAGACTCAATCAGATTTTGAGACATAGAATGTCCAGAAGGAAGAGTAGTCAAAAGACCATCTCCTTTCCTTTGACTAACAAAAGTATCAGTCAAAGCTGTTCCTGAAGTAAAAACTACAGGAGCAGAAAAAACAACTAAAGAGTTATTCCTTTTCGAAGGGACTTTGTGTGGAAGACCACCCCCAGTTCTAGTAGAACTCGGTAAAGAAGAAGAGATAAATAAGGAGTTATTCTTCTCTGATGAAATACACGCTGAAACAGATTTGGCTAAGGAACCAGTACTGTTAGCGTGACTTTTAATTTTAGAATTACACGCTGGAACAGATTTGGCTAAGGAGCCAGTACTGTCAGCGTGACTTTTAGGGTTGAATTCGCACGCTGGAACAGATTTAGCTAAGGAGCCAGTACTGTCAACGTGACTTTTAGGGTTGAATTTGCACACTGGAACAGATTTGGCTAAGGAGCCAGTACTGTCAGCGTGACTTTTAGGGTTGAATTCGCACGCTGGAACAGATTTGGCTAAGGAGCCAGTACTGTCAGCGTGACTTTTAGAGTTGAATTTGCACGCTGGAACAGATTTGGCTAAGGAGCCAGTACTGTCAACGTGACTTTTGATTACTGTCATCTTCGAGCGCACAAGAGTGTGCGTGCTTGCAGTGGAGTTCTTGCCAGAGGTAGGAGTAGACACTGTGGCAGAGACTTCACCATTGACTGCCAACCGATTCTTAGGGACATAGACAGAGTGTCCCTTCGACTTGGCAGTGATGATGGAGGCTGGAGTGGGCTTGCCACCCTTAGCCCGCTGCATTTCTTCATAGGCGAGTTGATCGAATTTGATCATCATCACCTTCTTCGTCGAGCCGATTGACGAAGTGTCGCATTGAGTTGTTACCATCTCAGAAGAGGAGATGGTTTTCCCCAGCAGAGTCGCCA
The DNA here is from genome assembly GCA_029216955.1 of Iris pallida. Lineage (NCBI taxonomy): Eukaryota > Viridiplantae > Streptophyta > Magnoliopsida > Asparagales > Iridaceae > Iris > Iris pallida. Next base: position 5,912,124 of record JANAVB010023996.1, on the reverse strand, counting down.
ATTTGTTTTCCATAAACAAATTTTCTTTATTTGTTGTGTTTCTGGGAAAATTACAACTGTGGGAATCCGATCTAGAAGACGATCGCTTTATCCCTTAGACTATGCGAAGAAAAAAAGCTCTCAAAATTTTGACAGTAGATATCAATGTATCTGTACAATGAATGAGAAAAAGAACTCTATTTACAGAGTCAAGAATAATAACTGAAAAGATAACTGTCTTCACAGCCTATGCCTAGTTAAAAATCACGCAGGATTTAACATACACAAGGCTGTGAGCAGTTACTGGACGTGGCCTGTAACTGTTGGACACATGGCAATCATGCATGAGTCGTGTGCAAGTTACAGGACACGCAGGTGAGAGATCAGTGGCATGGCTGCCACGTACTCCAATTTGATAAAATCCACGCAGATTTGTTGAAGACGAAATTCACGCGAACTCGGTGTAGAAAGCTTCAAAATCTACGCAAACTTAGGGCAGGAAGCTTCAAGATCCACGCAGACTTCGAGGCAAAGAACTTCAAAATCTATGCAAACTTGAGGAAGAAAACTTCAGAATCCACGCAAACTTGAGATAAAGATCACAAATACACGCAGACTTGAGATAGAACTGCCAACTGTCTTGATTCGGCGTGTCTCGACTGACACAAAATCTCTGACAGTAATTGCTTTGTCAGTCGCATTAAATGACAAGAAACCCTTTTGGTACGCCAACTCGACGAAGGCTGAGTCTTGCTGAAGAAGATTTCGAAAATCATGCGATAGACGACGATGACCTCTCGAATTATACGTGGCATACGAAGAGATATTCTTCGACTGTCGTGTTGTCAGTCATAATTACTCTTTGGCAAATTATGAGCTGTCTCCCATCGTGATTTGTTTATATTGTCTGGATCAACTGAGCGTGACTTTTGACTCTGTCTTGATCAACTCAGCGTGACTTTCATTTTTGAGACCTACAGACACATCCAAGTCCCTTACCTGACGCATCGCAAGACACTGTAAAACCTCCGGGTCCAACTGGCAATGTAAGAATAGGCACTGATATCAACTTCTACTTCAGATTCTCAAATGATGCCTCGCATTCTGCCGACCAGACGAATGGTACATCCTTCCGTGTCAAGCGGGTCATAGGTGCTGAAAGCCTTGCAAAGTCTGATACGAACCTTCTGTAATGTCCTGCCAATCCCAAGAAACTTTGCACATCAGCTACGGTCTTGGGTACTGGCCAACTCTCTACTGCTTCTACCTTCTTGGGATCCACTGCTACTCCAGCTCCTGATATAATGTGACCCAAAAATGAAATGTGATCCGTCCAGAACTCACACTTGCTGAGCTTGGCATACAACTGGTTCTCTCTCAGAACCTGTACCACTTTCCTGAGGTGGTCTTCATGCTCCTCTTCACTGGCAGAATATACGAGAATGTCGTCAAAAAACATAACGACAAACTGATCTAAGTATGGCATAAAGATACGGTTCATCAAATCCATAAATATTGCTGGAGCATTAGTCAAACCAAACGGCATTACTAAGAATTCATAATGCCCATACTTCGACCTGAATGCTGTCTTGGGAATATCCTCCTTCTGAACCCTCACTTGATGATACCCTGAATGAAGATCTATCTTGGAGAAAACTCTAGCTTTGCTCAACTGATCAAACAAGTCATCGATCCTGGGTAGTGGGTACTTATTCTTTACTGTTGCCGCATTAAGCTTCCTGTAATCAATGCACAATCTGGATGACCCATCCTTCTTTCCCACAAGTACTACTGGTGCTGCCTATGGTGATATGCTAGCTTGGATGAACGTCTTCTCCTTCAGTTCCTCTATGTGCTGATATACCTTAGCCTATTGTGAATCCGCCATTCTGTAAACTCGATCTGATATCGGTTTAGTTCCAGGTGCCAATTCTATACTGAACTCAATATCTCTAACCGGTGGTAGACGTAGAAGTTCTTCGGGAAATACGTCTAGAAACTCTTCAACTACCTTCGGGACTTGAACTTCTTCCATTGCTGTTACTAGTCCCTGCTCTTGTTGAATTGCCACTGATCTGACTAAAGTGAACCGCCTCATGCCTGGAATATCAAAAGATACACTCCATCTATGACAATCTATTGTCGCATGACTGTCTTTCAGCCAGTCTATGCCTAAGATAACGTCAAAATTTTCAACAGAAAATTCTATCAATCGGACGGGTAAGGAATGCCCGCAAACTACAATGCCACATGCTAGAATAACTATACTAACTCCTACGAGCCCATTGCCAGTGAGTATATTCAACCTCCCTGGCAATGCCTCGAACTCCATTCCTAGCCGTGTTGCAAATTGTGCAGATATAAATGAGTGTGACGCTCCCGAATCAAATAATACTACTGCGGGATATGAGGCGACGAGAATGTTACCTGCCACAACATCTCCTAATGCTAATGCCTCCTCCAAGGACAGTGTGAATGTCTGTCCTCGACCTTCTTGTTGGTTTCCATGTTACGGCCTAGCCTGGTGCTGCTGCTGGCCCCTGCCTTGATGATGCTGGGGTGGTCTATGCTGGTGTTGCTGCATCGGCGGTCCCTGCTGCCGATACATCTGAGCCTGTGTCATCAACGGACGTTGGGCCAATGGTCACACTGCCACTGCTGGTCCTCGATACTTTCCTCCCCCTGGTACTGGCAAAGCAGGAAATTATTGCACTGGTCCTCCTGACCTCAAATTCATGAGATAGGTGGTAACCCGATGATCTAGATTTCCATATATCAAACACTGTCCGTTCAATGTCTGACACACATCTCTAGTTTGCCCCACCTTCCCACAATAAGTGCAGCCCGTCGGGGGTTGCTGGTTCTTCCTCTGTTGATGTTGCTTTGCCTTGGTGGTGGTGCTGGCCCTCGTATTGCCACATCATGAATGCGAATGCCAAGGGATGGTGCTGTTGTTCGGGGCGCTGCTCCCCCTCTTCCTTCAATCTGACTGTGAGATCTCTTCTGACCTCCAGTCCTTGCCGTGATCCTCTGAATGGTGATCTCGTGCCTTCGGATTGCCGTCAATACTTCATCAAAAGTCTGGTAATTGTGCCCCTCTATCAATTGCAAGAGCTCAAGATAAAACCCTTGCTGGAACCTCATAGCCCTCTGGCTCTCTGTAGATACCATCTCTGGGGCGAACCTACTCAATCTGCAGAACTCTGCTGCATAAGCATCTACCGTCTTGCCGGCCTGCTTGAGGTTGATAAATTTCTGTTGTAACTTAAACTGCGCCACCACTCCATAGGACTTGGTCTTGAATCTTGTTGTGAAATCGACCCAAGCAACATGACGTCTGATGCCTACTTCCTCTGATTCCCACCAATCACGTGCGAGATCCTGAAGTAACAGCTTCACTTGATCCACACGTTCTTCTGCCGGCACCTTAGCTGCTGTCAGAATAGCCTCAATATCCTTAAGCCATGCATCTGCTGAGATGGCATCCTCCGTTCCTTCGAAACGGCGGGGGTTGAACTTGCAAAACCTGGTTGATGCTCCTGAATCTGTCCTCGCCCCTCTTTCCAAAGCCGTCTACAATCCTTGGTTGAGTAACACGTTCTGCTCTTGCAACTGAGCGTGCATGCGCTGCTGGGCTAACATCTGATGTTGCTGAGTGGCCATTATCCCTCTCATGATCTCCAGAAGAGCCGGTGTGTCTATTTCTGCAGGGGTAGGTAGAACTGTTGGTGGTGGTAGAACATCCGGATACTGCGATCATGCTGTTGCTTCCAATATCACTTCTTCTTGAATAGCCTCTTGGGTTAGTACCGGCCCTTATTGTTGACCAACATGGTCAGGTTGTCCGTGTTGCTCTTGTTGCTGTTGTCCAGTCCTGGCAGATGCGGACGAAGTTCCCCTAAGAAAAGGGACAAAAGAACAATCAAACGATCGGACAGGAAAGATCAATGAAGTCAAAGGATACTGGAATGTTAAGCTGGAGTTGAGAGTAATGAATCATGAGATCAATGGGGAACATGTGTGATTGAGACATCCTATAAATTAAAACATCGCACAAGTCTGAAATTTTGACCTGCATGGGCAACCACTAAAACCTTGTCACGCCCTAGAACCAGAATACTGGAGAGCGGGGGAATGACTCAGCCAGCTACGTATTACGGGTAGAAGAATACCGTATAATACGATCAATGCTGTCTAAAAGACGAGGGAGTACATACTACATAAAAGCCTTACTATGGTCATTTCTCATCTATTGTCTCAATCATTCAAATAAGAAACAGAAATAGAAAATATGTAAGATAAAGCAGTAAGGCATCCCAAACACTCAGTAAAAATGTTCTTGATATCTGGCTTTACAAAATATAGCCAGATGATGTAGCAAGTGTACACAATTGTTATCAGCTGCAGTCTGACTTAATTACAATTATGTAAAAGTAAGTACAAGACAATCCGACTAACATGTCGGTGCCAAACGGCAAGGTATTAAGTAAATAACAAAACGAGTGGGGAAGTAAGGAACCCACTCGAGTCCTCCTGCGATCATCCCTCTAGTATTGACCATCTTAGAGGTGGAAGTAAGCTGAGTCCTCGGGAACCGGCTCTAAATCTGGCCATGCAAAATCAGAGAGGTTAGACCTCTAATAGCAAGTACCGCAAGGAAGCACGATATGAGGAATTAAAACCAGTAATAAGAGAATATGATAAGTAGATCTCTGCTTTCCACTGGGATTCACATAACATCATGACACTTCGAACCAACCTCCCAACCAAACAAGGACAGAAGTCGGCCCGTCATGTCCTGACATTCTGATCATCTCAGTTGGGTAACAGAGTAGGTACAACACACAAATAAATCAATTTAAACGGCCATGCAACTACTACGGCTTGCTACTGTGAGTTCCAAGTTATCCTGGAATTATGCAATAAAGGGTTCCTCAGTTCTTACCATGTACAAGCAAGGCTAGTTTACCCAGTCAATCAATTACGCCAATCGTGAATTAGACGAGTCCCAGCGGGACGCCCGTCATCAATATACAATATACAATAGATAATATAACCAGACACCGCTCTCTGTCCGTGTGGCAGATTTGCAGTATCTGTGGAGACCAACCGGCCTGTCGGGCACTACTAGTCCCAAGAGGGCTGCCATGTAAGAACTTGGGAATCCATTCTCTTTATGCAATTATTATTTTATTTAACTTAATAGTCTCTACGTTGAGTGAAATCCCATACCGTGGATCATGGTCATTCAAATGAGTACTTCCCTACAAGTACGATATGCCCAACTACAATGATACCCGTGCAGTTAGGTTGTAGCTCTTACATAGCGTAATACAACAATCAAAACTAACTACGGAATAATCATGCCTTGACCATCAAGTACACATGCTGCTTTGGTAAAAAAAATAAAAAATAAATTGAAGCCTGCATGTGTGCCTGTATGTCAATATTCGGGATCGGCCAATCGATTGTAATAGTTCATAGTTAATATGAACGTGTCTCATTCATTCGATTCAATAAGACGACTAGCCAGCCTCTTAGTTCCAACTAGGAATACATGATCAATTATTAATCGAGATAACCAACTATCATATTATAATGTCAAGACAATAATTAATGTTAATAAAAGCCAAGGTAATTAATCAAGGTCAATCAATGTCAATCAATGTCAATTTGGAACAAGGATCAGCCAAAATGCTTTAGAATCAGAGTTCATGCGACCAGGAAATCATGCGGCTAAGGAAGCTTAAATTCATGCGGCCGGGACAACATGCGCCTATGTGGCTAGGACCACATGCGCCTATGCAGCTAGGACAACATGCGCCTAAGCGGCCATGATTTGAAATAGCCCCGTGCGGTTCAGCAATGCCCAAGCCATACGGCTGAAAAAGGTTGCAGTCTCATGTGGCTACGGCTAACATGCGACCATGCGGCCAAAGGAAATTCTATGCGGCTGGGGGGATAGCAAACCCCATACGGCTCAAAAGGACATACGCCCCTGCGGCTCAAAATGACATGCGTCCATGCGGCTCGAAATGACATGCGCCCATGCGGCTCGAAATAACATACGCCCATGCGGCTCGAAATGACATGCGCCCATGCGGCTCGAAATGACATGCGCCCATGCGACTGAACATGGGACATGCCTATATACGGCTAAGGAAAAACTAATTTCATGCGGCTAGAATAACTGTAATCCTATATGCGGATGAGAAGTCATGTAGCTCCATGCGGCTGCAGGACCGAATGCATATGCGGCTAGTTAAGAACTCATGCGGCAGATAAGTCTCATGCGGCTGACTAAGTCCATGCAGCTGGGATTGGAATAAGTCTCATACGGCTCAAACGAATGAACTCATGTGGTTGGAATGTCCATGCCCATGCGGCTAGAATGCCTATGCGGCCAGGGGACTGTTCTTCTTCTCCACTTGTCCGAGAGGAAGAACCATCGGAAGCCATTGCTTCCAAACTCCATAATCCTTCATTCTAAGCCCAAATCTGAACTTCCATAGGTCAAAATGGGGCAGAACGAAATTCTCTACAATATGGAACCATCAAAACTTGAAGATAACTAAGTTTGCTAGATCAAAACCTAAGAAATCCGAAAATGCAACAAACTTAGATCTACAACAAATAAGCCATGGAAAGTGAAAATCCTAAGTAATAAAGAGACTCAAAATCAAATAAGGAAGATGATAGAACAATAATAATGGGGATCCATCAAGAAGCAAGTTGGCACTTGTCTTGGTGGCTGGTAGGTGGGGAAAGAGTTATGGGGAAGAAGAAGATTAATGGTGAAGTAATAAAGAGAGAGAAAGGGGATGGATTTAAATAGAAGGGGTGGTGGTAGGTAGGGGTTTATTTCGGTTCAGGCTGAACCAACTAACTAAACCAATCCAAGCCGAACCCAAAGTATAGCTAAAGCAGAGTGTGAAAGCAGAAAATAAAATGCAAAAATTAAATTGCAGGAAATTAATGGACATGAAATTAAAGGGGTTTAACTACAGATCAGTACATGACAAATATAAAATAAATATATTAAAGCATTACATGTATAAAAATACATATTTTGGGAACGGGAAGTGACATCTCTACCCTCCTTAGAAAAATTCTGTCCTCGGAATTTCAAATCTAAGCAGGATAGGAATATCAAAACTAAGCTAATCTAGGTACAAGAAATTTAAGCAAGCAATCATTCTTCAATGTTAACTAGCAGATAACATATCTATACTAACAACCCATGATACCACGCAATTCTACTCATAAGGTGACAAGCATGAGGGGTTAAGACAATCAAGGTATACAGAAAAAGATATACCTTGTGAGTCAAACAGGTGCGGATACCGTGATCGGATATCATCCTCAAGTTCCCACGTCGACTCTTCCAAAGAGTGATGACTCCAAGCAACCCGAACAAGGTTAATTGTTCGGTTCTTGAGTATCTTCTCTCTCCGGTCCAAAATGGACACCGGCTTCTCCTCGTAAGACAAGTTGGTACCAACAACCAACTCATAATGATCAAGGATATGGCTGGGGTCCGATAAATACCTTCGTAGCTGAGATACATGAAACACGTCATGCACCTCTCGTAACGAAGGTGGAAGGGATAAACGATAAGCAACATTGCCTATCCTATCAAGAATAACAAATGGTCCTACGTATCGCGGACTCAACTTCCCGCGAACGCCAAATCTAATGACCCCACGGGTAGGTGAGATCCGCAAGAACACGTGGTCCCCAACAAAAAATTCTAGCGGCCTACGATGCTGGTCCGTCCAATGACGATGCCGATCCTGCACAACTCGAAGTCGCTCTCTAATTCCCTTAACCAATTCAACTGTCTGAACAATCATTTCCGGGCCTAACATCTTCCTCTCCCCGATATCATCCTATGCTAGTGGCGACCTACACTTCTTACCATATAGTGCTTCAAATGGCGCCATCAGGATACTGGCTTGATAACTGTTGTTATAAGAAAACTCAACTAAGTGCAGGTGGCTCTCCCAAGATCCTCCAAAATCTAGGGTGCAAGCTCGCAACATATCTTCCAAAGTCTGAATTGTTCTTTCTGATTGCCAGTCCGTCTGGGGATGGTAAGCTGTACTAAATCTTAACTTGGTACCCAGACTATGATGTAAGCTCTTCCAGAAATATGATGTAAAGCGGGTATCTCGGTCTGACACAATGCTGATGGAGACTCCATGCTGTCTAACTATCTGCTGCATATACAACTCTGCCAACTTTTCTGTAGATTGCCCTACTCTGAAAGGAAGAAAGTGTGCCACCTTTGTAAGCCGATCTACTATCACCCAAATAGCATGAACCGATAGCCCTAGAGGAAGGAAAGCAAACTGACTACTGACGAGCGTCTCTAACTTGACTTGCCCGAAAGTAGAGCGATTTCCTGACCGAAAAAAACTCCATGGACTTTCACAGAACAGAAGGAGTTTTCATCTTTACCACTTGGTGATCTCGGTAAACCGGTCACAAAGTCCATTGTGATGTGTTCTCACTCCCATTTCGGGATAGGAAGCGGTTGCAATAACCCAGCTGGCCTCTGCTGTTCTGCCTTCACTTGCTGACATACCAAGCAACGGGAAATAAATCTAGCTATCTCCCTCTTCATCCCGTTCCACCAGAAGTGCTGCTTGATATCTTGGTACATCTTGGTCCCTCCAGGGTGTATAGAATATTGAGAACTGTGAGCTTCTGTCATAACCTTATGTCTGATATCTCTACTAGGCACACATAGACGTGATCCAAACCTAAGCGTACCATCTTCATGAATTTGCATCTCCTTTCTGAGTCCTGACTCACATTCTGCTCTAAGCTTCTGAATCCTTAGGTCCTGTGTCTGAGCTACCTTGATCCTGTCTACCAAGTCGGATTGAACTTGTAAATTTATTAGAACTCCTACATCACTAGGAAGTATAACTTCGATGCCCATCTCTTGAAGGTCTTCTAAGATGTGCTTCTGCGTTGTCAACATAAATGCGCCGTCTCTCCTGCTAAGAGCGTCTTCTACCACATTTGCCTTGCCTGGATGATACTGAAGCTCCACGTCGTAATCCTTGATCAACTCCAACCATCTTCTCTGTCTCATGTTCAGCTCCTTCTGAGTAAAGATGTACTTCAGACTTTTATGGTCTGTGTACATGTCCACTCGGTCACCATATAAGTAATGCCTCCATAGCTTCAAAGCAAATACTACTACTGCCAACTCCAAGTCATGAGTTGGATAATTCTTCTCGTGGTCTCGAAGTTGCCTAGATGCATATGCTATCACTTTCCCATGTTGCAAGAGGACACATCCAAGTCCCTTACCTGACGCATCGCAAGACACTGTAAAACCTCCGGGTCCAACTGGCAATGTAAGAATAGGCGCTGATATCAACTTCTGCTTCAGATTCTCAAATGATGCCTCGTATTCTGCTGACCAGACGAATGGTACATCCTTCCGTGTCAAGCGGGTCATAGGTGCTGAAAGCCTTGCAAAGTCTGATACGAACCTTCTGTAATATCCTGCCATTCCCAAGAAACTTCGCACATCAGCTACGATCTTGGGTACTGGCCAACTCTCTACTGCTTCTATCTTCTTGGGATCCACTGCTACTCCAGCTCCTGATATGATGTGACCCAAAAATGAAATTTAATCCGTCCAAAACTCACACTTGCTGAGCTTGGCATACAACTGGTTCTCTCTCAGAACCTGTAACACTTTCTTGAGGTGGTCTTCATGCTCCTCTTCACTGGCAGAATATATGAGAATGTCGTCAAGAAACACAACGATAAACTGATCTAAGTATGGCATAAAGATGCGGTTCATCAAATCTATAAATATTGCTGGAGCATTGGTCAAACCAAACAGCATTACTAAGAATTCATAATGCCCATACTTCGACCTGAATGCTGTCTTGGGAATATCCTCCTTCCGAACCCTCACTTGATGATACCCTGAACGAAGATCTATCTTGGAGAAAACTCTAGCTTTGCTCAACTGATCAAACAAGTCATCGATCCTGGGTAGTGGGTACTTATTCTTTACTGTTGCCGTATTAAGCTTCCTGTAATCAATGCACAATCTGGATGACCCATCCTTCTTTTCCACAAGTACCACTGGTGCTGCCCATGGTGATATGCTAGCTTGGATGAACGTCTTCTCCTTCAGTTCCTCTATGTGCTGATATACCTTAGCCTGTTCCGAATCCGCCATACTGTAAACTCGATCTGATATCGGTTTAGTTCCAGGTGCCAATTCTACACTGAACTCAATATCTCTAACCGGTGGTAGAAGTGGAAGTTCTTCGGGAAATACGTCTAGAAACTCTTCAACTATCTTCGGGACTTGAACTTCTTCCATTGCTGTTACTAGTCCCTGCTCTTGTTGAATTGCCACTGATCTGACTAAAGTGAACCGCCTCATGCCTGGAATATCAAAAGATACACTCTATCTACGACAATCTATTGTCGCATGACTGTCTTTCAGCCAGTCCATGTGTCACGACCCGCACCCTTATGAGGGGCACGAGCACGTGGGTACGTCCAGCCTACGTCGCAGAATCGGCGGTAGAACGCTGTATATAACGTCTGTAAATACCTACGACTAACAGTTAAAATGTACCTGTATAGTATATACTCTCCGAATGGAGGTGACATATCAATACAGTCTCAATCACAGAATAAAACTAAGGTAGATAGCTCAGAGGAAAGACATATGATAGATGAAGAGTAAAATAAGTCCACAGTCTAATACAAGTCCAGATATATACAACATCCCAGAGTATCAAAATAGAATATAGAAACTACAGTCTGATAAGCTAGCTGGATCGCAGTCCAGTCAAACCTAGCTAACCTACACTACTCTGGAAGTACAAAATCTAGTGGCTCCACTATAAGGCCACGATCTAAGGCTACACCATCTGACTCGAGTCCATAATAGGTCGAGCAGTCCGCATCAGAATCATCTGTAATATATCATAACGGTATCCTGTCAGGAAAATAAGCAAGTACAAACACTAACAGCAGTTCCATATGAATTGACAAGTTCTATAAGATACAGTATAATGAACTACAAGACAAAGATATATGAAGACTTAGGAACCGTTCGGAAGCCGAGTTACAACCCTTAAACCAAACAAGGACCGGGGTTGTAACTCTTCTCCCGAGCAAAATTTAGTCTCCAATCAAGGTACAATGTAAGGCATGTAGAGCATGTGAGTAACTGTATATCATACATGGTGAGAAAGTACTGAATATAGAACAGAACATGATATATGACAAGAAAAGTAAATATAAAATGTGCCTCGAACATTATAGCCTAATGTGATCGGTATGGGTCAAGAATCAGGCTTCCAGTCGACCGGCTACAAGTACGTGGACTCGGCCCGGCCGGGATGGTAAGCTATGGAGCAAGTAGTAGCACAGGTCAGGCTATACCCATCGTGAGGTGAGGGTATAGCTATGATACAAGTAGTAACTCAAGGTGGGCATTGATCACACTATCTATAATATTTCCCATTCTTCGAATAGTATACGGATTCGGACATAGCACGTCATGACGCGGGATTCCCAAAGAGGGGAGCAAGTCCTCTTCAGGAATCGGCGTCAATACAAGTACGAGAATCAAGACTAAGTAAGTACCAGTATCCCAAGAAATCCAGGAATGATATCTCATGACAGGAATCCGACAATACTAGTCCGTGAACTATCGTGTCTGAGAATCAAGTAAGACACTACGACTGAATCGGATATAGCAAATATCAAGACAATGAAAACTATCAGTGAATGTACTCACCTGCTATCCTGAGCTGTATGGTATATCAATGCTCAGAGCGGTATCAGAAGACCTAAATATGAGATACTGTAAGTTAATTTAGGTTTAAACAAGTTTAGGAATGATTTAGAATGAATGATATGCAATCTAGGTCAAACTAGGTCTCACTGAGTCACACTAAGTCCTGTCAAGTCAATCTAGGTCAAATAAAGTTATATCAAGTCAATCTAAGCCTAACCAAGTCAATCATAGGTCATACCAGGCATCACGGGTCAAATAAGTCGAAGAAAGTCAAACGGGAACAAGAGTTGGCCTACAGTTGACCTTTGGTCAACTGGTTAACTCTGGTCAACTCTGGTCAACTCTAGGTCAACCATGGTCAACCCTAGGTCAATGGTGACTAATAGTTGACTTTTGGTCAACTACACAAGTCTAATGGAAATCGGGACTAATTTGGGTAAAGCGTTGACCCATAGTTGACTTTTGGTCCAAAAAGTCAACCGTGGTCAACCGTGGTCAACCGGGGCCAAGACTAGGTCTAGGCGACTATTTCTAACTATTACCAACCTCTACAACCCATGTCCAAGTCCATCTTGGACTTCGAAACTCATATCTTGGCCGTAGGCCAAGATCCTATTTTACCCTTAAAAAGGTAAAATTCTAGCTTCGGCAACTATCCAGTTAGCCTACCTACGCTTGGTATTTTGACCTGATCTCCCTAGGGTAGTATGATACTATCCTATACATATAATATATACCAAAATACCTAGGTAACGTGGACATTCGGTCCATGATACGGCCCGTTGTCAAAATCTTAAATATTTCAAGATACGCACCGATACGGCACGATACGGGCGCCCTACAACCCCGAATTCCACCCGGAAGCCTACCCGCAAAATCTAAATCATGTATTCATGCCCCACGCCAAGTTTCAACTCAATCGGATACTCCGAGCCCCGTTTTGCCCTCTAACTCGGTTTTTCCCTTTTTCTATTCTAGCCTTTTCCCTTTTCTTCTAACTTCTTTCAATCTTTCCTCCCAACCTCAAATCCTTTCCTAACTTCTCATTCCATAATCTTCTTCTACTCTTCTCTACGATTCCAACCATATATAATACATATATATATATATATCTATATATATACATATATACTTAGGTGAAGGGGGGGGGGGTTTAGGCTTAAAGGCCATAGGGGGGCTGTTTCCTTGCAGCAGCCAAGTGCTGCTGCTGCTGCTGTTACTGCTGTTACTGTGCTGCTGTGGCTGCCCCTAATACTTCTTCATCTCCTTCTACTCCTCTATATATATATACACTTCATATATATATATATATATATATCTATATACATATATATCTATATAAAATATATATATATATATATATATATATATATATATATATATATATATATATATATATATAGATAGATATATATATATATATATATATATATATATATATATATATATATATATATATAGATATCTATCTATAATCTATCTAGATATCTATCCATCCCTCTAAATATATATATAACACACACACATCCATATACACAGATCCATATACACACATCCATGTATATATATAAATACACTCATATAACTATATATATATATATATATATATATATATATATATATATATATATATATATATATATATATATATTTTCTATATATATATATATATATATATATATATATATATATATATATATATATATAAAAATATATATATATATATATATATATATATATACATATCCATATATATATATATATATATTTTATATATATATATATATATATATATATATATATATATATATATATATATATATATACATATCCATATATATATATATATATATATATATATATATTGTATCATATATATATATATATATATATATATATATACATATCCATATATATATATATATATATATATATATATATATAAACACACACACACATCCTCACACAACACAAACACACACACACCACTCTCTCAATACCATCATCCCTATGATACAATATCACCCTCCTCTACACACACAAAAATACATATATAAATACACACACATAAATACACATGTATATATATATATATATATATATATATATATATATATATATATATATATATATATATATATATATATATATATATATATATATATACCACTCTCAAAAGATTAAATCCTAATAAATCCTTAACCTATTTTTCTAGGGAAAACCTACAAATTTGTGGGCAATTGGAAGAGGATGGTCATATCTCTAATTAATGTGAATGAACTATATGCAAAAGAGAATTAAATTAGAAGATTAAAGCTTACCTAATTAGTAGGTTGATGAGGAAGAAGAAAGCTTTGAAAGAAATTAATTTTGGAAGAGAGAGAGAGAGAGTTTCTTAGTGGTGAAGGAAGAGGGGGGTGCCTATAGTGGCCGGCCCAAGCATGGTGGGGGTGTGGGTGAGGGGCACTTGTAAATTACAAGTTTGCCCCTCCTAATCCTAATATTAAATAAATTCCAAATTAGGTTTAGGAAGTTGCTAAAAATAAATAAAAATCATAATTAAACTAAATTACTCATGGGGAACTAGTCCAAACTCTTAAACCCTAAAATTTAGTGTGGTGGGCCATGGTTAGCTAACAGGCTAATTACATCTCAAGTCAAAATTCACCGGGGTCCCGAATTAACTCGGAATGCGATGAAATTCGAACCCGACTCCTATAATAATTAAATAATAATATTCATGAAATAAAATTCCTAAAAATATTATAAAATAGAAAATTACCATTTTACCCCAAACTGGGAAAAGTGAGGGTGACAAGTCTATCCACCTTAAAAAAATTTCGTCCTCGAAATTGAAGACAACAAGCACAGGAAATCACAAACAGAATTAAAGGAAATAAATTTATATCTCAGGGCGCGAAAAGATAAGGAAAACGCTCCCGCATGTCGTCCTCCCTCTCCCAGGTAGACTCACCTGGAGAGTGATGTCTCCACGCAACCCGAACCAAGGGTATGACCTGGTTCCGGAGCACCTTCTCCCTGCGATCCAGAATCTCCACTGGCTGCTCTGGATAGCTGAGAGTAGGTCCCACCTGTATCACAGAATGGTCCAATACGTGGCTAGGATCTGCCACGTACCGCCTCAGTTGGGATACATGAAACACGTTGTGCACTCCCTCGAGCCTGGTAGGCAAGTCCAATCGGTAGGCTACTGCACCGATCCTCTCTAAGATGGTGAAAGGTCCGATGTAGCGCGGACTGAGCTTCCCACCGCCGTCAAAGCGAATAGTGCCACGTGTCGGAGATATCCTCAGAAATACCATGTCACCAACCTAGACACAAGACAAAAACTCAACACACAACTAACAAACAATCACAACAAATATGACAAGAACTGAAACTAACCTCGAACTCTAACGGTCTCCGGTGACTATCGGCCCAATGCCGCTGCCTATCCTGAGCCACCCGGAGTCTGTCTCTAATCAAACTAACCTTCTCGGCCGCATCTACAACCATCTCCGGCCCAAGAAGCGCCCGCTCGCCAACATCGTCCCAAGACAAGGGAGTACGTCATCTCCGTCCATATAGAGCCTCAAATGGTGACATCTCTATACTGGCCTGGTAGCTGTTGTTGTAAGCAAACTCTACCAGGTGAAGATGGTCCTCCCAATAACCCTCGAGATCTAGCACACATGTGCGAAGCATATCCTCCAAGGTCTAGATGGTCCTCTCCGACTGCCCGTCTGTCTGAGGATGATAAGTAGTACTAAACTTGAGCGAGGTGCCCAAGCTAGCCTGCAAACTCCTCCAGAAGTGGGAAGTGAATCGGCTATCCCAATCTGAAACTACGCTCACCGGAACTCCGTGCAATCTCACAATCTGACGAACATACAGCTCAGCCAGCCTCTCCGTAGACAAACCCACTTTGAAAGGCAAAAAGTAGGCCGATTTGGTCAATCTATCAACTATGACCCAAACCGCGTCCTTCCCTCCTGGCGACCGTGGAAGTCCAGATACAAAGTCCATGGTGATGTGCTCCCACTTCCACTCGAGAATGGGTAGCGACTGTAGCAATCCACCTGGTCTCTGCCTCTCGGCCTTCACCTGCTGACACACAAGATAATGAGATACAAACTGAGCTACCTCGTGCTTCATGCCATACCACCATACGTACTCTCTGAGGTCCCTATACATCTTGTTGGCTCCAGGATGCATAGAATACTGAGAGCGATGCGCCTCCTGAAGAACCTCCTCCCGAAGCTCTCCACGCGGAACGCACAGCCTAGTACCGTGCCGTAACGACCCGTCTTCGGCTACAGAGAAATCGTCAAGCAAGCCCATCCTCACCTGCTCCCTGATGCTCCTCAGGGCATCATCATCATACTGCGCTGACCTGACTCTATCCATCAGCTCAGACTGAATCTACAAACCCCACATCTGGATCTCCATGCCCGGAATGATGACCTCGATACCTAAACTATCTAGGTCGACCAACAAGTAACGATCTGTCGTCAAGAACATAGCAACAGGATACCTGCTCAAGGCATCTGCAACTACGTTGGCCTTCTCCAGATGGTACTGCAAGGATATATCGAAGTCCTTCATCATCTCTAACCACCGCCTCTGCCGCATGTTCAACTCCTTCTGAGTGAACACGTACTTCAAGCTCTTATGATCTGTAAAGATCTCAACTCGCTCTCCGTACAGGTAATGCTTCCACAACTTCAAAGCAAATATAACCGCGGCCAACTCCAGATCATGAGTAGGATAGTTCTTCTCATGAGGACGTAACTGCCTGGATGCATAGGCAATCACCTTCCCGTGCTGCTGAAGAACACACCCTAAACCCTTCCCGGAAGCATCGCTGAAGATCGAGAACCCTCCTGACCCAGATGGCAAAGTCAGGATCGGAGCTGAAGTCAACCTCCTCTTCAGCTCATCGAATGCAGCCTGACACTCATCAGTCCAAACGAACTCCACGTCCTTCCTGGTGAGTCTAGTCATCGGCTCTGCAATCCTCGAGAAGTCCTGGACGAACTTCCGGTAATAGCCAGCCAAACCCAGAAAGCTCCGAACCTCGGCAACTGAACTGGGCGTAGACCAAGACTCCACTGCCGAAATCTTCCTCTGGTCTACTGAAATCCTATGCTCGGTCACAATATGACCTAGGAACTCCACCTGGTCTAAGAAGAACTCACACTTCGAAAGCTTCCCGTAGAGTTGCTCCCTCCTCAGAGTCTCTAACACAACTCTCAAGTGCTCCTCATGCTCCTCTTGCGTCTTCGAATAGATCAAGATATCGTCTATGAAGACCACCACGAACTTGTCAAGGTACTGATGGAATACCTTGTTCATCAAGTTCATGAACACCGCGGGAGCATTGGTCAACCCAAATGGCATCACTGTAAACTCGTACTGGCCGTACCGAGTCCGAAATGCCGTCTTGGGAATGTCATCCCGCCTCACCTTCAGCTGGTGATACCCGGACCTCAAATCTATCTTCGAAAAGACCTTTGCCCCACTCAGCTGATCGAACAAGTCGTCGATCCTCGGCAAAGGGTACCTATTCTTGATAGTGAGGTTGTTGAGAGCCCGGTAATCAATGCACATGCGGTACGTACTGTCCTTCTTCGGCACGAACAGGACTGGCGCTCCCCAGGACGAAGAACTGGATCTGATGAACCCCTTGTCCTGCAGCTCGTTGACTTGCTTCTTCAGCTCTATCAACTCGCTGTTGTTCACCCTATAGACATGCTGCGAGATGGGCTCGGCACCCGGCACCAAGTCTATAGAGAACTCAATGTCCTTGTCTGGCGGCATCCTCGGCAACTCCTCGGGAAAGACATCCGAGAACTCAGCAATCAACGGATATGGCAAATCCTGCCCCGCCAACAAAGCTCCACAGAATCCAGCCTCCGGCTACGCTGCTCCTCGAGCAAACTCGATCTCTGGCTCACCCGGCGTCCTAAAAAGAACTCTGCCTCCTCTACAATCAATGCTAGCATGGTGCATGCTCAACCAATCCATACCGAGTACCATATCGTACCTCGGTAGGGGCATTATGAGCAGACACGCACTCAAGTCCCGGCCTCTCAGAGTGACTCTCCGCCCCTTGCAAATATTATTAACCAGGATAATACCTCCCCCGGTCATAATCTTGCAAGTCCTATCCATATATTCAGCAATGATATTGTGTCTCAGAGCAAAAGAAACAGACACAAAACTATGGGTCGCCCCAGAATCAAATAAGGCGAAAGCAGAGAAAGAATCTAGGAGAACATGACCTGCAACAACATCTTCCACGGGCTCTGTCTCCTCCTCTGCTGCCAAAGCGAACACCCTGCCCGTGGGTGCTCCCTTCTGGTGCTGGACAAAATGCTGCTGCTGGGTCTGGAGTGGAGGACCCCTCTGCTGAACCTCTGGTCCTCTAGCTGGCTGTACCCTGTCCTAGCCTCCCTTGGCTGCCCGAGCAGGGCAGCCCTTCAGCTGGTGGTCGGTCCCTCCGTAGAATAGGCAAGCGCCTAACCTCCTCCGATATATGTCTCTGCTGTGCCCCGTCTTCCCGCAGAAGGCACACTGCTGGGTCTGCCTCTGGCCCTGACCCTGATGCTGCTGGGCACGCGCCGGTGCCTGCTGGATCTGCAACAGAGGCTGCTACTGAAACGGCCTCTGTTGCTGCTGCTGCTGAAAGTGGGGAAGCTTGGCCGGTCCCGCAATGGAACTCGCCCCCAGAGTATCTCCGCTCCTCTTCGGCCTGAGGTCGAAGTCCTCCTCTGCGATCTGCACGTCCATCAGTATCTGATCGAACGTCGCATCTCGGCGACCCGAGGTGCGGGTGCGTACTGCATGAATAAGTCCCCTGCAGAACTTACGAGCCTTCTGCCCCTCATCCTGGATCATACCGGGAGCGAACCTGCTAAGGCGGAAGAACTCAGCTGCATACTCGTCCACCGACGAGTTCCCCTGAACTAGACCCACGAACTGGCCCTCCAATGCTGTAAGAGCCACGTCCGGGAAGAACTTCTCTTTGAAGAGCCTCCGGAAGTTCTCCCAAGTTAGCCCTCTCACCGACGCACGAGGATCCGTACGGTACCATGTCAGCGTAATGTCGAAGAATCGGCTGGCTGCGGCCGAAACCCAAAGCGCTCTAGGAAGCTCTGCCAGCTCCATGCTCCGCTCTACATCCTCTAGCCAGTCGTCTGCGTAAAGGATGCCCTCCGTGCCTGAGAAGTCCCTGGAGCTCATCTTCCTGAAGTCTAACACTATCTTCGGCCTGGACTGCTGCTGGCTCGGCTGCTGGCCGGTAGGGCCCTGCACCGTACCCGGTGCCACTCTCTCTACTGATGCCAGGGCAAGCTGATGCGAGTTCTCCATACTCTGCCTCAGCATCTCGATCTGTCGGTATGACGCCTCCGACTGGTGCTGCGACGCCTCTGCTTGGGCCCGCTGTGTCTCCATCATCTGCTGAAGGAGAAGGAACATGTGATGTGTATCCGTCGGTATCGGTGGTAGTGGCGGCAGTATCTCTGGAAGAACGACCGTAACCCTCTGGGGTGGAGGTGGTAGACCTCCCTGCGCAACTGCCTGGGTCTCTGGAATATTAGAATCACTGGGGGCAGTCTCATGAACCTCCTCCTCGGCCTGATCAGATCTCTCAGGCAAGCTACTCGATCCAGAGGCCTGCGGATGTGTCTTCGTCATCCTGGAGACGAATTAAAACAAGAGATCAATATGGCACATGAGTAGATTATCAAAGAAGGACAGTTAATTTAATACAAGGTAAATAATCATGACAATCAAAAGATCAAAATTTCCTAGGTGTGATTGAGAAACTCCTATCATGTCCTAGGTCCTATGTCCTAATTGTAGGCTCGTAATTAGTACTCTAAGTCGATCACCATTACGAGATCGTACTAATTGCGACACTCGACCTACGTGGGCCACCACAAAAACGTGTCACGACCCGCACCATTATGAGGGGCACGAGCACGTGGGTACGTCCAGCCTACGCCATAGAATCGGCGGTACAATGCTGTATATAACGTCTGTAAATACCTACAACTAACAGTTAAAATGTACCTGTACAGTATATACTCTTCGAATGGAGGTGACATATCAATACAGTCTCAATCACAGATTAAAACTAAGGTAGATAGCTCAGAGGAAAGACATATGATAGATGAAGAGTAAAATAAGTCCACAGTCTAATACAAGTCCAGATATATACAACATCCCAGAGTATCAAAATAGAATATAGAAACTACAGTCTGATAAGCTAGCTGGATCGCAGTCCAGTCAAACCTAGCTAACCTACACTATGCTGGAAGTACAAAATCTAGTGGCTCCACTATAAGGCCACGATCTAAGGCTACACCATCTGACTCGAGCCTATAATAGGTCGAGCAGTCCGCATCAGAATCATCTGTAATATATCATAACGGTATCCTGTCAGGAAAATGAGCAAGTACAAACACTAATAGCAGTTCCATGTGAATTGACAAGTTCTATAAGAGACAGTATAATGAACTACAAGACAAAGATATGTGAAGACTTAGGAACCGTTCGGAAGCCGAGTTACAACCCTTAAACCAAACAAGGACCGGGGTTGTAACTCTTCTTCCGAGCAGAACTTAGTCTCCAATCAAGGTACAATGTAAGGCATGTAGAGCATGTGAGTAACTGTATATCATGCATGGTGAGAAAGTACTGAATATAGAACAGAACATGATATATAACAAGAAAAGTAAATATAAAATGTGCCTCGAACATTATAGCCTAATGTGATCGGTATGGGTCAAGAATCAGGCTTCCAGCCGACCGGCTACAAGTACTTAGACTCGGCCCGGCCGGGATGGTAAGCTATGGAGCAAGTAGTAGCACAGGTCAGGCTATACCCATCGTGAGGTGAGGGTATAGCTATGATACAAGTAGTAACTCAAGGTGGGCATTGATTACACTATCTATAATATTCCCCATTCCCCGAATAGTATACGGATCCGGACATAGCACGTCATGACGTGGGATTTCCAAAGAGGGGAGCAAGTCCTCTTCAGGAATCGGCGTCAATACAAGTACAAGAATCAAGACTGAGCAAGTACCAGTATCCCAAGAAATCCAGGAATGACATCTCATGACAGGAATCCGACAATACTAGTCCGTGAACTATCGTGTCTGAGAATCAAGTAAGACACTACGACTGAATTGGATATAGCAAATATCAAGACAATAAAAACTATCAGTGAATGTACTCACCTGCTGTCCTGAGCTGTATGGTATATCAATGCTCAGAGCGGTATCAAAAGACCTAAATATGAGATATTGTAAGTTAATTTAGGTTTAAACAAGTTTAGGAATGATTTACAATGAATGATATGAAATCTAGGTCAAACTAGGTCTCACTGAGTCACACTAAGTCCTGTCAAGTCAATCTAGGTCAAATAAAGTTATATCAAGTCAATCTAAGCCTAACCAAGCCAATCCTAGGTCATACCAGGCATCACGGGTCAAAACAAGTCGAAGAAAGTCAAACGGGATCAAGAGTTGGCCTACAGTTGACCTTCGATCAACTGGTCAACTCTGGTCAACTCTGGTCAACTCTAGGTCAACCATGGTCAACCCTAGGTCAATGGTGACTAATAGTTGACTTTTGGTCAACTACACAAGTCTAATGGAAATCGGGACTAATTTGGGTAAAGCGTTGACCCATAGTTGACTTTTGGTCCAAAAAGTCAACTGTGGTCAACCGGGGCCAAGACTAGGTCTAGGCGACTATTTCTAACTATTACCAACCTCTACAACCCATATCCAAGTCCATCTTGGACTTCGAAACTCATATCTTGGCCGTAAGCCAAGATCCTATTTTACCCTTAAAAGGTAAAATTCTAGCTTCGGCAACTATCCAGTTAGCCTACCTACGCTTGGTATTTTGACCCGATCTCCCTAGGGTAGTATGATACTAGCCTATACATATAATATCTACCAAAATACCTAGGTAACGTAGACATTCGATCCATGATACGGCCCGTTGTCAAAATCTTGAATATTTCAAGATACGCACCGATACGGCGCGATACGGGCGCCCTACAATCCCGAATTCCACCCGGAAGCCTACCCGCAAAATCTAAATCACGTATTCATGCCCCACGCCAAGTTTCAACTCAATCGGATACTCCGAGCTCCGTTCCGCCCTCTAACTCGGTTTTTTTCCTTTTTCTATTCTAGCATTTTCCCTTTTCTTCTAACTTCTTTCAATCTTTCCTCCCAACCTCAAATCCTTTCCTAACTTCTCATTCCATAATCTTCTTCTACTCTTCTCTACGATTCCAACCATATATAATACATATATATATATCTATATATATACATATACTTAGGTGAAGGGGGGGGTTTAGGCTTAAAGGCCATAGGGGGGGCTGTTTCCTGGCAGCAGCCAAGTGCTGCTGCTGCTGTTACTGCTGTTACTGTGCTGTTGTGGCTGCCCCTAATACTTCTTCATCTCCTTCTACTCCTCTATATATATATACACTTCATATATATATATATATATATATATATATATATATATATATATATATATATATATATATAAAATATTTTTAATATATATATATATATCTATATATATATATATATATATATATATCTATATATATATATATATATAACTAGATATCTATCTATAATCTATCTAGATATCTATCCATCCCTCTAAATATATATATAACACACACACATCCATATACACACATCCATATACACACATCCATGTATATATATAAATACACTCATATAACTATATATATATATATATATATATATATATATATATATATATATATATATATATATATATATAAACACACACACACATCCTCACACAACACAAACACACACACACACACCACTCTCTCAACACCATCATCCCTATGATACAATATCACCCTCCTCTACACACACACAAATACATATATAAATACACACACATAAATACACATGTATATATATATATATATATATATATATATATATATATATATATATATATATATATATATATATATATATATATATATATATATATATACCACTCTCAAAAGATTAAATCCTAATAAATCCTTAACCTATTTTTCTAGGGAAAACCTACAAATTTGTGGGCAATTGGAAGAGGATGGTCATATCTCTAATTAATGTGAATGAACTATATGCAAAAGAGAATTAAATTAGAAGATTAAAGCTTACCTAATTAGTAGGTTGATGAGGAAGAAGAAAGCTTTGAAAGAAATTAATTTTGGAAGAGAGAGAGAGAGAGGGTTTCTTAGTGGTGAAGGAAGAGGGGGGGTGCCTATAGTGGCCGGCCCAAGCATGGTGGAGGTGTGGGTGAGGGGCACTTGTAAATTACAAGTTTGCCCCTCCCTAAGCCTAATATTAAATAAATTCCAAATTAGGTTTAGGAAGTTGGTAAAAATAAATAAAAATCATAATTAAACTAAATTACTCATGGGGAACTAGTCTAAACACTTAAACCCTAAAATTTAGTGTGGTGGGCCATGGTTAGCTAACAGGCTAATTACAGCTCAAGTCGAAATTCACCGGGGTCCCGAATTAACTCGGAATGCGATAAAATTCGAACCCGACTCCTATAATAATTAAATAATAATATTCATGAAATAAAATTCCCAAAAATATTATAAAATGGAAAATTACCATTTTACCCCTGACTGGGAAAAGTGAGGGTGACACCATGCCTAAGATAACGTCAAAATTTCCAACAGGAAATTCTATCAATCGGACGGGTAAGGAATGCCCGCAAACTACAACGCTACATGCTAGAATAACTCTACTAACTCCTACGAGCCCATTGCCAGTGAGTATATTCAACCTCTCTGGCAATGCCTCGAACTCCATTCCTAGCCGTATTGCAAATTGTGCAGATATAAATGAGTATGACGCTCCCGAATCAAACAATGCTACTGCGGGATATGAGGCGACGAGAATGTTACCTGCCACAACATCTTTCGATGCTAATGCCTCCTCCAAGGACAGTGTGAATGCCTGTCCTCGACCTCCTTGTTGGTTCCCATGTTACGGCCTAGCCTGGTGCTGCTGCTGGCCCCTGCCTTGATGATACTGGGTAGTCTATGCTGGTGTTACTGCATCGGCGGTCCCTGCTGTCGATACATCTGAGCCTGTGTCATCAACAGACGCTGGGCCAATGGTCTCACTGCCACTGCTGGTCCTCGATACTGTCCTGCCCCTGGTGCTGGCAGAGCAGGAAATTGTTGCACTGGTCCTCCTGACCTCGAATTCATGGGACAAGTGGTAACCCGATGATCTGGATTTCCACATATCAAATACTGTCCATTCAATATCTGACACACATCTCTAGTGTGCCCCACCTTCCCACAATAAGTGCAGCCCGCCGGGGGTTGCTGGTTCTTCCTCTGTTGATGTTGCTTTGCCTTGGTGGTGGTGCTGGCCCTCACATTGCCACATCGTGAATGCGAATGCCAAGGGATGGTGCTGTTGTTCGGGGCGCTGCTCCCCCTCTTCCTTCAATCTGACTGTGAGATCTCTTCTGACCTCCAGTCCTTGCCGTGATCCTCTGAATGGTGATCTCGTGCCTTCAGATTGTCGTCAATACTTCATCAAAAGTCTAGTAATTGTGCCCCTCTATCAATTGCAAGAGCTCAAGATGAAACCCTTGCTGGAACCTCATAGCCCTCTGGCTCTCTGTAGCTACCATCTCTGGGGCAAACCTACTCAATCTGCAGAACTCTGTTACATAAGCATCTACCGTCTTGCCGGCCTGCTTGAGGTTGATAAATTTCTGTTGTAGCTCAAACTGCACCACCACTCCATAGGACTTGGTCTTGAATCTTGCTGTGAAATCGTCCCAAGCAACAGGACGTCTGATGCCCACTTCCTCTGATTCCCACCAATCATGTGCGAGATCCTGAAGTAACAACTTCACTTGATCCACACGTTCATCTGCCGGCACCTGAGCTGCTGTCAGAATAGTCTCAATATCCTTAAGCCATGCATTTGCTGAGATGGCATCCTCCGTTCCTTCGAAACGGCGGGGGTTGAACTTGTAAAACCTGGTTGATGCTCCTGAATCTGTCATCGCCCCTCTTTCCAAAGCCGTCTGCAATCCTTGGTTGAGTAATACGTTCTGCTCTTACAACTGAGCGTGCATGCGCTGCTGGGCTAACATCTGATGTTGCTGAGTGGCCATCATCCCTCTCATAATCTCCAGAAGAGCCGGTGTGTCCATTTTCGTAGGGGTAGGTGGAACTGTTGGTGGTGGTGGAACATCCGGATACTGCGACCCTGCTGCTGCTTCCACTATCACTTCTTGTTGAATAGCCTCTTAGGTTAGTACCGGCCCTTGTTGTTGACTAACATGGTCAGGTTGTTCGTGTTGCTCTTGTTGCTGTTGTCCAATCCTGGCAGATGCGGACGAAGTTCCCCTAAGAAAAGGGACAAAAGAACAATCAAACGATCGGACAGGAAAGATCAATGAAGTCAAGGGATACTGGAATGTCAAGCTGGAGTTGAGAGTAATGAATCATGAGATCAATGTGGAACATGTGTGATTGAGACATCCTATAAATTAAAATACCCCACAAGTCTGAAATTTCGACCTGCATGGGCAACCACTAAAACCTTGTCACGCCCCAGAACCAGAATACTGGCGAGCGGGGGAATGACTCAGCCAGCTACGTATTACAGGTAGAAGAATACCGTATAATACGATCAATGTTGTCTAAAAGACGAGGGAGTGCATACTACATAAAAGCCTCACTATGGTCATTTCCCATCTATTGTCTCAATTATTCAAATAAGAAACAGAAATAGAAAACATGTAAGATAAAGCAGTAAGGCGTCCCAAACGCTCAGTCAAATGTTCTTGATATCTGGCTTTACAAAACATAGCCAGATGATGTAGCAAGTGTACACAGTTGTTATCAGCTGCAGTCTGACTTAATTACAATTATGTAAAAGTAAGTACAAGATAATCCGACTAACATGTCGGTGCCAAACGGCAAGGTATTAAGTAAATAACAAAACGAGTGGGGAAGTAAGGAACCCACTCGAGTCCTCCTGCGATCATCCCTCTAGTATTGACCATCTTGGAGGTGGAAGTAAGCTGAGTCCTCGGGAACCGGCTCTAAATCTGGCCATGCAAAATCAGAGAGGTTAGACCTCTAATAGCAAGTACCGCAAGGAAGCACGATATGAGGAATTAAAACCAGTAATAAGAGAATATGATAAGTAGATCTCTGCTTGCCACTGGGATTCACATAACATCACGACACTTCGAACCAACCTCCCAACCAAACAAGGACAGAAGTCGGCCCGTCATGCCCTGACATTCTGATCATCTCAGTTGGGTAACAGAGTAGGTACAGCACACAAACAAATCAATTTAAACGGCCATGCAACTACTACGGCTTGCTACTGTGAGTTCCAAGTTATCCTGGAATTATGCAATAAAGGGTTCCTCAGTTCTTATCATGTACAAGCAAGGCTAGTTTACCCAGTCAATCAATTGCGCCAATCGTGAATTAGACGAGTCCCAGCGGGACGCCCGTCATCAATATACAATATACAATAGATAATATAACCAGATACCGCTCCCTGCCCGTGTGGCAGATTTGCAGTATCTGTGGAGACCAACCGGCCTGTCGGGCACTACTAGTCCCAAGAGGGCTGCCATGTAAGAACTCGGGAATCCATTCTCTCCATGTAATTATTATTTTATTTAACTTAATAGTCTCTACGTTGAGTAAAATCCCATGTCGTGGATCATGGTCATTCAAATGAGTACTTCCGTACAAGTACGATATGTCCAACTCTACAACGATACCCGTGCAGTTAGGTTATAGGTCTTACATAGCGTAATATAACAATCAAAACTAACCATGGAATAATCATGCCTTGACCATCAAGTACACATGCTGCTTTGGTAAAAAAATAAAAAATAAATTGAAGCCTGCATGTGTGCCTGTATGTCAATATTCGGGATCGGCCAATCAATTGTAATAGTTCATAATTAATATGAACGTGTCTCATTCATTCGATTCAATAAGACGACTAGCCAGCCTCTTAGTTCTAACTAGGAATACATGATCAATTATTAATCGAGATAACCAACTATCATATTATAATGTCAAGACAATAATTAATGTTAAAAAAAGCCAAGGTAATTAATCAAGGTCAATCAATGTCAATCAATGTCAATTTGGAACAAGGATCAGCCAAAATGCTTTAGAATCAGAGTTCATGCGACCAGAAAATCATGCGGCTAAGGAAGCTTAAATTCATGCGGCCGGGACAACATGTGCCTATGCGGCTAGGACCACACGCGCCTATGCAGCTAGGACGACATGCGCCTAAGCGGCCAGGATTTGAAATAGCCCCGTGCGGTTCAGCAATGCCCAAGCCATGCGGCTGAAAAAGGTTGCAGTCTCATGTGGCTACGGCTAACATGCGACCATGCGGCCAAAAGAAATTCCATACGGCTGGAGGAGGATAGCAAACCCCATGCGGCTCAAAAGGACATGCACCCCTGCGGCTCGAAATGACATGCGCCCATGCGGCTCGAAATGACATGCGCCCATGCGGCTCGAAATGACATACGCCCATGCGGCTCGAAATGACATGCGCCCATGCGGCTCGAAATGACATGCGCCCATGCGGCTGAACATGGGACAGGCCTATATGCGGCTAAGGAAAAACTAATTTCATGCGGCTAGAATAAGTGCAATCCTATATACGAATGAGAAGTCATGCAGCTCCATGCGGCTGCAGGACCGAATGCATATGCGGCTAGCTAAGAACTCATATGACAGATAAGTCTCATGCGGCTGACTAAGCCCATGCGGCTGGGATTGGAATCAGTCTCATGCGGCTCAAACGAATGAACTCAAGCGGCTGGAATGTCCATGCCCATGCGGCCAGGGGACTGTTCTTCTTCTCCACTTGTCCGAGAGGAAGAACCATCAGAAGCCATTGCTTCCAAACTCCATAATCCTTCATTCTAAGCCCAAATCTGAACTTCCATAGATCAAAATGGGGCAGAACAAAATTCTCTACAATATGGAACTATCAAAACTTGAAGATAACTAAGTTTGCTAGATCAAAACCTAAGAAATCCGAAAATGCAACAAACTTAGATCTACAACAAATAAGCCATGGAAAGTGAAAATGCTAAGTACTAAAGAGACTCAAAATCAAATAAGGAAGATGATGGAACAATAATAATGGGGATCCATCAAGAAGCAAGTTGGCACTTGTCTTGGTGGCTGGTAGGTGGGAAAGGAGTTATGGGGAAGAAGAAGATTAATGGTGAAGTAATAAAGAGAGAGAAAGGGGATGGCTTTAAATGGAAGGGGTGGTGGTAAGTGGAAGTTTATTTTGGTTCAGGCTGAACCAACTAACTAAACCAATCCAAGCCGAACCCAAAGTATAGCTAAACCAGAGTGTGAAAGCAGAAAATAAAATACAGAAATTAAATTACAGGAAATTAATAGACATGAAATTAAAGGGGTTTTGTAACGCCCCAGTCCCAAAATACGTAGGACTAGGAACGTAGACATGCCAGCTGTATTCATACGAAGTATACTCCAATATATGGAAGCCTCGTATAAATACATAAGCTGTAAAATGCAGTAGAACCATAACTAATCTCATCCACGCAAAATAAATGAATAACAGACATCATATAAAGATAATGAATTGTCTTGATACAATATATTGGGCGGAGACAAATCTACTACCAACAAGAAAAGGAAAAATACATGATGTACAAAGATTGATTTTGGCAAGCGAAGCGAAGACAATCTAAATGCAATCATCCTCGAGGAAATAGCGACGAACACGACTAGAGCTAAAGCACCTGCGAAAGACAATAGCACACACCTGGAGAGATAACCAGGTCCTCAGAGGGACGTAACAAGACACATAATATCATGCCATATAAACTGAATAAATATTGCTCAAATAAATAAGTAAATCGAATTATAACATGTTCCAATACGCACCTACTGAACGAGCGTACCATCCCTCCAACCAAATAAGGACATGAGATGGTAAACTAATTCACGGTAACGTATCTTCCCATGCTATGAATCCAATATGGTATCCGAACCCCAACAAGGTTCAATACCTTCTCATCGAAGTAGTAAGTCACACCTACAACCAAACAAGGACAAGATATGACGAACTAATCCGCGACAAGTTATTGTTCCAGGCCACGGTCAGATACAAGTACCCAAACCAAAAGTACTCGTACCTAACGGAGATGGTTGTCTACCGTTCTAAGTGAAATATAGTTAAGAACAACCCTTCCTGCACATGGGCCCTGGCTGAATAGGATCGGCATAGTCCCCCTTGGGGCACTAGAGGCCCAATCAATAAGAGCAAGACGTTCCGCAGAATCGTTAGTGGCCGTCAGTAATCATGGGTAATCTGACCCGCGTCTCCGACGGAGCTCACGGGTTACAAAAGGAAAAGTGCATCGAAGCCCATACGCTAAGGAATTTTCCTCCCCGCCCAATGCCTACTATGTTGTATCCACAACATATACCACTATAACCGCTAAGTCAAACTAGCATGCAATCTCTATTAGCGGTTATTCCTATCGCACGGCTTATACGTACTGGTGGCCAGCCAATCACGTACTTCTATATTCTACAGGCGACACACAACTTCGTGGTACAACGTGTCAAGGCCATGTATGCAACACACAAAGGTGGTCCCTTAAATCTAGGTTTAATTTATAAGAAAAAAATAATACACAACAGGTAATATAAATGAACAGTAAGTTCTAACAGTTATGCCATGTATCACAGTTTATTTTGCATAAAGAAAATAAATAATGCATGAAATATGAGCTAAAATAATTAAACAGCGAATGGCAAGGTGTCTTGCCTGGTAGGACGCCTGGCGTGCTGCGATAATCATGGTGGCATGAACTGCGACTTCGGTGCAACAACTATACATAGTGACCTCGGATAATGGCACGGACAGTTCCATCGGATCCAGAAGGTGGTGGACATAAGGTAGTCTCGAAATGGGCGAAGGAATAAGAACAATAGGACTTGGATATGGACACGAGAAAAATCCAAGAATAATGGTTAAATAAATATTTATATATATACGATTTTTAGAAAATATTTATAATTCCAAAAACTAGTTTTCATAAGTCAAAATAAGTATAAGAAAAATACTCATAGTCAAGAAAAATCATTTTTGGATAAAAAATACTAAGTTCGTCAAAAATTAGATATTAGATAGGAGCTATTAGTAAAAATAATATTTGATAAACACACAAAATTTGGAAAACTAATTTAGACAAAAAATTCTATGTTTTTCTTTTTATTCAAAATATTCTAAAAAGTCATAAAAAGTCTTTTTTTATATTAAAGCTTTAATCTAACTGGGTAGAAAATATTAGAATCATCAAAAATAATATGTTAAAAAAATTATCTCGATGTATATTAATAATCAAAACTAATATAAGTAAGCCAAACAAATATACTTGATTAATATCAAAATAACATTTATGATAATAGTAATATAGTATTTATAACCGTACTATAGATTTTGTACATATAAAGAATAAATACATAAAATAATAATAATAACTATAATAAAAATAACAATAATAATAAATATAATAAAATAATAATAATGATAATAATAATAATAATAAATAAGTAATAATAATAATAATAGAAAATTTAACAACCCATCCCTTCTCCTTCTGCACGAATTAATCAGAAGAGAAGATGGGGTTTTTCGTAAAAATACAAAAAAACAGAAGAGGGGAAAGAAATGCTGAGAGAGAGAGAGTGGATGGTGAGGGAAGAAAAGGAGAGGGAGGAGAGAGTGAGACGAGCGGGGAGGAGATAAGCGCACGGCAAGGCGGCGGTGGTCGGCAATGGAAGAGGCGGTCGGGAGGGTTCGTGTACGCGGCGGCGCAACGGCGGCGCAACGGCGGGTCGCATCGGGCGGCACGGAGCACGGGAGGCAAAAACCTAGGTCCGAGCGGTCGACGGCGTCGGTCGAGGCTCGCTCGTCTGGCGGAGGAGAGGGAGAGTTCGGCGGAGAAAGGAACGGTGAGCAATCGGACACATCGGCGAGAGGAAGGGGGAAGTCGGGGTGACGCAGCACCGTCGTTCGGGGCGGCGCTGGTCGCTGGAGCGGCGGAGGGAAGAGAGGATCGGGGGAGTCGAGCAAGGGGTCCGGCGGCTAGCGCACAGGCGCGAAGACAGGCAGCAAGGGGGCGCAGCTCACCGGCGGTCGGAGCGCGGTGGCGCGCACGGCGGCGGTTGTTCGGGCACGGCGTCGAGGAAGGTGAGTGGTAGTTTTAAATTCGAATTTTAATTGTGTGATTTTTGGTGGCTGTGGTTGTGAGTTTGGCCGGGTAGTCGCCAAATTTTGGGCGACAGTGGTGGTTCTGTGGTTGTGGCATTCGCCGGGATGGCCACGATGACGGTGGTGGTGATTGGGGGTTTTTGGTGGCGATGGGATTCGGGGAGGTCCTGCCGTGGGTTGGTCGGGTGACCGGTACGGAGGAGGCGGAGATTGGGTTGGCAGTGGAGGAGGATGACCATGGTGGTGGTGTTTGCTGGAGTGGTCGAGGAGACGGTGTTGGTGGTGGTATTGGTCAGGGGCAGCGGCGGGAACCGGTGGTTGGCACGGTCACGACCGATTGCTAGGGCAGGACTGGATTGGATTAGGAATTAGGATTAGGGCTAGGGTTTAGGTTTAGAATAGTATTGGGTTTGCTGTGTCAAAATCGTGTCCGACATGTGGACACGAAGAAGGTGAAATGTAATTGTAAAAGAATTAACCTATTGGAAAGACACCCGGGGTCGGACCCGAGGCCGTCACGGCTGACACGAGGATGGATGGAACACCGACACGAGGCACACCTATTTGTGGTGGAATAATTTGGATGATAAAAATATTGGAGTAGTACCTGCCTATTTATAGGATGTGAGAATTCCCAATTAGATAAGAATTAGGAATAGTTTTAAACCCAAAATAGATAATTCAATATATAATTTAATTTAGTTCAATAATCCAAATCCAAATCAAATCCAAATTTAAATCTAATTTGAATTCTTTTGGCTTAAAATCAATTGAAAAAATCCAAATTCCAAATATCTAATCTATTTAAATAATTCCAAAAATTGAATCAAGATTTAAATCGCCAAAATATTTTCAAAATATGTTTTCCAAAAATGCTATTATAATAATTTCGAAAATACATTATAAAATAATAAAATATTTTGAAATAAATATTTTGTACGAAGAATTTTATTTATTATTAATAACTGCTAAAAACAATAGACTTTTTATACTAAGAATAATAATTCTATATAATATTTTGAAAGTGTAATAAAATAGAAAAATTGTTTTTCTAAAATATGTACGCTCGTACATATTCGCACTCGTCGAGCAAATTCGAAAAAGAAATAAAAGGTCGTGCGCGACGTATAATACGACTACGCGACGTATTTTACCAAAATTTTTAAATCAGTATTAAATTTAAATTAAAAAAATAGTAGAAATTTTAGGGGTTTTACAGGTTTAACTACAGATCAGTACATGACAAATGTAAAATAAATATATTAAAGCATTACATGTATAAAAATACATATTCTGGGAACGGGAAGTGACACAAGAAATGCTATAAAGGGTCACTCCGGGTCTGGATTATTAATTGTCAAATTTCTGGAGCTCCAAATACAAATGTGACTGTCAAAATTTTCAACATTTTTTAGAGAACAAAATTTTCAAAATCGAAAAAATATCGTTTTTGCTAATTAAAACCTAACTTCTAGGTAACTATATAAAATTGATTAGCGACGGGCTTTCGATATCATTATGAACCAATCCTTAGGGGATCTAGTAGAGAAAGTTTATAGGACGTGTGGCATAGACACAAGTCATGCAAGTGAAACCCAATTTAAGTTTTCAATATTTTCTGCTTTGTGCCAATTGGAAAAATTATTACATGAATTTGAATTCCCATGTTATTTCGAGATTTGAGAATGAGATATATACTTGAATTTTGTATATTTGGTACATACTTAAAATCTTGGAACTCGAGACAAGATATATACTTACATTCTGGAATTTGAGACAAGATGCATACTTGAATATTTAGATTTGATATGAGATACAGAGCAAAGCTAATATAAGATAATAGAATAATAATTGTTTGTAGTTCTAGGATTGTACATTAGACGAGGGAAAATTATTTGAATTCCACCATACGAAATTCATGCAATATAATAACAACAAAATTGTTCAGTAGTTAGCTCCTTCTGCAAGGCCTTACAAAGTGAGTGTGTGAGACTTAGCTCACTTACCTGTACCTGATTTTGCACGTACCTATTTCGATTAAAAATATCGATTAGGTGAATCAATGATATACTTTATTTTACTCACTTGATGTAAGAGGGCCTAACTCTAACCACCGTGCCATCCTGCCACAACCTGATCCTCGGTCATGAGATTATTGTCGAAAAATTAGACATTGTTGTTATTCAAAGAGATGGTTTCCAAAATTGCATCACAATATAGGAAAATTGTTTGTAATTGTGGTAGTAAAATTAGGTTGTATTGACTTATCAGATACTAAGGGATCACTATAATATAACTAGAGAGTCATATTTAAAGTTAACGCTATAATATTTTTATAAAGTTTACTACACCAAACTCTTATTTAAAAGTCATTAATGACAATTCAACTATATCTTATAATATCATATCTTCATTTTCTTGTCGTTTTTGAACGAGGATTTGCATGTTGTTTTAACAACTTAGTATGTTCACTAGAGGAAGATGAAGCTCCAGAAGAGACATTACCTTTATACAGCATAGATGAAGCTAAGGAATGACTAACAATAGTTCAAGGAAGTAGCAACTTCTTTTTGTAGCTGAACAAATCTGTAAATTAATAGTTTTGGGGGGTACTTACTAGTATGAGTTGTACTTTTCATAAGCTGTTTATGTGTAATAGTTATGGTTAGTTGAAATGAAAGTATGTTTAGTGTTACCTGTATTTCCATCATAAAACCTTTCGGGTGCCAATCGTGAATACGTATACCAATGTATTTCTATGTCGCTTAACCTGGGGATGTTAGTTACGTACTCGGCTCACAGTATTCTGGGAGTGGGGTGTGACATGCATCCTTGCTAGCTAGGGTAGTAGGGCATGGCGACCCTGATTAGCGAGGGCCAATGATTCTATACACAACAAGCTTTGTATATGTATATGTATATAAGTATAAAAAGACAAGAGCTCTAGTGGCTTGGGTGTCTACAACGCACGTAATAGTCAGATACTCACGTAACGGTCAAATACTCCATTTTACATGTGTTAGTAATCAGGATTTGTGATAACCCTATTTAGCTTATTGTACCAAGTCGTAGGGCAATGTTTGGTTGTGTATTATTGAAATGCTCCTTGTTCTTATTTAGTTATTCGCTTTTTGTTGGTCATTGGCATATTTAGTTATTCGCTTTTCGTTGGTCAGTGGCATAATGGTATAGAATTACTCGGGAGTAGTCATACAATTTCGGTTCTTATTTGGTTTACGAGTTTGGTCCTGCTCCAGAGTAGTTCACATATACCTATGTCATTTCACTACGCCAAAACAGACATTTTTCGATAGACCAAAATCGTCGTAAATTACGATAAACGATAGTTTTGATCCTTCAAAACATCTGTCGTTACTAGCGCGTCCCAAATTATAAACGACTTTGGATTGTCATTTTCTAGCTGAAAAAATAACAGTTATTGTCTGTCGAATAAAAACAACAGACTAAAACTGTCAAATAATCTGTGAATTGTTGGGTCATGGTCTTTTCTTCAACAGTTAAGGTCTGTCATTTTTCTGGAAACATAATTCAAAAAAAAATCTCATTTCATCTATATCAAAGTTATATAAGCATGTTCATCCTCTACATAAAACTGAAATACATCTGAAAATAGAATTTCTTATAAACATCAACAATCATCAACAATGAAAAAAACTTAAACAAAATTGTATTAACTAATAAATGTATCGACTTTAAATAGCAATATTCCATCAAAAACAAAATGAAACCCCAATGTTGCTAGCTTACAATGACTTAGTTCTCATGTTGAACAAAAAGAATGTTATTGGTAGCTTACAATCTCAAGTGCGGTAGAAATTTTTTTGTAAAATCGCACAAACTGAACTGAATATTTTGGCCAATTAATCATTTTTCCATCCGTAGTATCTTCAAACTTTTCGTCTCTATCGAACAACATCTCATTTCTGTCAAAAAAATTTATCGACAACAATATTATAAGCTTCATATTAACATTTATGTTAACGTCAAAAACTACAAAAGAAAGAACATTACCGGTAAGACATAATGGAAGGCGGGTCGACTATGCTTCTCAAAACCTGCAAATGAAGGGGCAAGGTATGGTATATTCAAAGAATCAATAAACATCATAGATTCATAGTAGAGCTCAAGCCTCTCTTTAACTCAATAACACATTGTAATGATAAACTCATTACCAATGTCAACTGATACTACATTAGGTATAAGAATGCTTCTCCCATATATTTGGCACTTGAAGTCTAGACAAATATAACACAAGAACACAACATAGACACACCAGACAGATATACCCAGCGAGGTCAGCATGCAATCACACAAGGAGTAAAGTTATGTTCATATTCGGCTTTTAATGATTGGAAAGACAGGCAAGTGATGCCTTCAACTCGAGACTAAAAAGTAAATCGATATTGTTTCATACCTTCAGGTCCCGACAACTTGCCCAAACTCTCAGCAATAGTTCAAACATAAAATTCAGAAATGATCTGCAGGGACCCAAGTATCAACCTTTAAAAGCCAAAAAATAAAACAAAAACAAATATCCAGATGCATTACAATTCCATGAGAAATTAGAAATCTTACATTACATCACTATCAAGAGGGGAGGAATGGGCGTGGGTTCAAATGGGCGTGGGTTTGAATATGAAGTCTTGTTCCGGGGACGTTTAACACATTGTTAAGTGCTAGGAAAAAATGAAGGAAGCCCCTTCCATGCATCCAAGCAGTCCTCAAGTCACAATTGGGATAAGAAAATTGAGACCAGCTTGGCGCCTCACATGTTCAAGTACCAAGTCTTTTAATAAGTTCAGGTGAAGCACCAGACAACTGTAGAGAAACATGGAACAACATAGTCAAAATATAGAATATTTTTGCTTTTCTTTGGTATCTATTGTAATTGCACTTATCACAATTAAATCAATCGAGTGACAGAAAAATGGATAGTTTAAAAGAAATGGGCTTATATAGCACAAAATTTGTTTCCATAGATATCATGTGTAAAGATGAGTATGACAAATCTTGTTCACTAATATTTGTGAGACAACAAGACCATTTCTGAAGCCCCTAAATGTTTAAAACACAAATGGGAATAATGATTACTCCATTGATTGGTTTGTTTCCCTTGAATAACCCATTTTGTTTAGTTTTTATCATGTTAGTACCATGTTACAGGAGTACACACAAATAAAACCATATAATAAGTACTAAAGACGTGATGACAAACAACACTTCACATGTTTAATCTTACCTCTTGTTTAAAATTGAAGAGAGGAGGGAGTGGACGACCATTTGGCGATCGTGCATTGGGCTCTCGCAGCTCATCAATGAAGGAATGTGCACAGGCTTCAAGCTGCCATTACCCAACATTTAACAATAATAAAATGAAATATGATCAACACTAAAAGCTATCAGACCTCTAAAGCGCGCGCATGTGCATAGACACACACACATACATATATTTTGGAAAAAAAGCTCCTAATGGGAATCCACGTGTCAAAACCCAATTGGATACAAATGTATGTATGCATTGCACCAAATCACAACTAAATATATTTGGAGGAATGGTACTACAGAGAAGATACGATGGCCCGTCCAGATTTTGACACATTGATTACACCTTTGGAGCCGTTTACCCCATATATACTCTTGGCTATAAAAAATAAAGTGCAATCTAGAACAAAGATATAGCTTCCATGTCACTCCTATTGAACAATTACAATAATGTAAGTCAGTAGCTATACTCAAGGTGTTGAAAGCCTATGATACCATTACTTAGGGTGTGTATGGTCGCAAGCAAGTGGAGTGAAAGTGGTTAAAAAATTTGTTGCACTTTTACCATTTTTGTTGTTTACTTACAAACAAGTAACATTTGAATCTTACTTTTAAATGTGACATAAAGTGGGTCTTGTCCCCTTCAAAATTTTGCTTCCCAGTTTAGTCGAAAAATGAGAAGCTAGCATGTAAAGTCTGAACTAGCATTCTGAGTTTTGGTTGATTTTGACAGAAAGCAATGGAGATTATAGATCCAGAGCTGTTAATAAATGTAATTGACAGATATCACATTTTTCAGCAAGTTTCTGCTTGAATATGTGCAAAACCAATTGGAATATTGATTGATCTTTCGGACGTTGGTTGACGCTTGCCATAGTTACCAAATTATACTCTTGAAACTTTTTATTACTTTTAGAACTTGAAATAAAGTTAGACATATCAGTACATTGATATAAGCAAAAGAAACACTATTATGTCTGCATCAACTTCCATGAAAAAAATATTCTTGGGCATGTTACCCATATAAAATTGTGATTAGTAGATAAACCCTTCAAAACATATAAACCCGCATGTGTTAGTAATTTATGCCATTATTTTGTTATGTTTACTGAAAAAGAGGGTTTCTCAGTTTTACTAATAAAATTGCATTCAAAGATGTCTTGTTTGTCAGGTACAGTCTAGTTGTCACTGTAATTCAATGTGTGTAATTAAGTAGGTTGTGAAATATGTTAAGAGGTAGTACCATACATACACAATAATTTCATAGGTCTTTTAATCGTTTTGAGGCCATTCTTATAGGTATCAGTTATCATTTACCTATTTCTGGAATGAAGATAATTTATTTCCTGGAGCATTGAATACCTTCAGTATTGTATCAGTACATTCATGATCTCCGTCGTCGTTTCTGGAAGCCCTCGTTCGATTAGTTGCAACATGAGACTTGAAATACATTGAACAAAAGTTTATAATCTCCTCGAGAACATAGGCTTCACAAATAGAACCCTCGGCCCGTGCCTTATTTTTTACCTTTCTTTTTAGGTGATTCAAATATCGCTCGAACGGGTACATCCATCGATATTCGACGGGTCCACCAACACGTGCCTCATAGGAAAGATGAATCGGCAAATGCTACATAGAGTCAAAGAATCCAGGAGGAAACACCCTCTCTAGCTTACACAGTGTTACCGCAATGTCATTCTCTTGCTTTTCTAGATGATCAACGAGCAATTTCTTAGAACAAAGATCCCTGAAGAATATGCTAAGCTCCGTCAATGGATCCCAAACTGCCTGCGATAAGAATTTTCGAAATGCAATCGGAATTAACCTCTCCATGAATACGTGACAATCGTAGCTCTTCATATCCGTCAATTTATTTTCTTTCGGATCGACACATCTTTTCAGATTTGACACATATCTGTCTGGAAATTTTAGGCCCTGGATCCACCAACAAAGTCTCACTTTATCCTCCTTGTCCAGTAAAAAAATTGACTTCGGCAGGAACTATTTTACATTCTCCTCTATCAAATACAACGCAAGGCGTTTGCATATTTCTTCTAAGTCCAACCTGGCCTTAGGATTGTCTTTCGTTTTTTCCTTTACGTCTATCACAGTATTAATTATGTTGTCAAACAATTCTTCTCAATATGCATGACATCAAGATTATGTCTGATCAGATTTGTACTCTAATATGGCAGATCCCAGAATATGCTCCTCTTTGTCCAGTTATGATCTCTACCAAATCCATCGCACTTGTACCCTGTTGTAGGATCTTCGATAACACTTGGAAAATCTTTAACCTCCTCCTATATCGTAGCTTCGTACCACCTTGGCGGTGGATCATCCTTCTCTATAACGCCGGTACAGAATGCATTCATATTCCTTCTGAACGGATGATCTTTTGGCAGAAATTGTCGATGATAATCAAAGAAGCACGATTTTCCTCCATGTTTCAAGCGGAAAGTCTTAGTACGGTCCATGCAATACGGACATAAGAGACGGCCATGAGTTCTCCATCCAGATAACATTACATAGGCCGAAAAGTCGTTGATGGTCCACATAAGGATTGCCTTCATCTAAAAATTTTGCTTCCTGGAAACATCGTACGTGTTAGCACCTACTTTCCATAACTGATTCAACTCATCTATCAAAGGCTGTAAGTACACATCAATGTTCCATTTGGGATCACTACCAAAATAAGTCATATTACCGACGTAATTTGCGACGTTTTCCGAAAACGTCGCAGATAAAAAACAATTTACCGACGTTTTCTTATGACGTCGTAAGACGTCACTACTAGCGACATTCAGCGACGTTCAGCGTCGTATAGTAACTACGTTTGCGTATTGAAAAACTCACGTCGCGGATATGTCGGTAAACGTCGCTAATATCATTGATATTAGCGACGTTTGGCGACGTTTTTACTATGGCGTCGTTAATATCAATAAAGTTGCGACGGTTACCGACGCGCTTATGTTACGTCGCTAATGTGCGAATATAGGTCAGTTTCGATTTCACTTCCCCCCATTTCCCCTCCCCAATATTTTCCTTCCCTCCCCATTATTTCCTGACCCCGAGCACCCCTGTCCCCTCGACCCCCGTCCGACCGCGCCCTCGGCGACCCCCACCGACCGTCGCGAGCACCGACCCCGTCCAGCCTCCTCCTCCACCGCCCAGCCTCCTCCTCCACCGCCTCTCCGACCTCCTCCTCCTCCTCCTCCTTCCCGGCAGCCCCCACCGAACCCGACCCCCTACTGCCGCCGTTCGCCAGAGCACCTCCTCCTCATCCTCCTCCTCCTCCTTCCCGGCAGCCCCCGTCGAACCTGACCCCCTACCGCCGCCGTTCGCCAGAGCACCTCCACCGCCGCTCCTCCTCCTACTCCTTCCCGGCAGCCACCTCCACCGCCGCTCCCCCTCGCCGTCGTCGCTCACCCTCGCCGTGACGGTCAGGTAAACCCTAACCCTAACCGTTTGTATACCTTACAGATTTGGGCTATCTATATAGATATGTGTTGATTTAAAGGAACAAATGGAAGAGAGGGTTAGATGTTAGTGAGTATATTATACATATTGCTATAAATGTGTGTGAATGCAAGTAGATAGTTAGAGCATCTCCAACCCTATTGTGACTTTGGAAAAAAGTTGTTGCCACATAGGAATGACAAAATTTTATTCAAAAGTTCTTCTCCAATGCAATTGTCAAGTCAATTGTGAAGCTTATGTGGCAAAAATTAAACAAGACATTGTGAAGTTGGTTGTCTAGTTCTAGACAATGCACTTGACAATGTCTTGTTCTCCATGTCATCAATTATGAATAAAAAATATTAGGAAAAAGAAAGAATATGAGTAGTTGTCTTGAAAGTTGGGAAAGAAGTAAATATCTTAATACTTTATCTTTCAAGTTGAAAAAAGTAAACATTTTGCATTGGAGAAGATTTTATTACTTCATTGTCATTTGTCAATATAATCTTGCCACCTAGACAAGACATTGTCTTGTGCCTAATGCCACATATGATTCACAACATATAACAAGACAATAGGGTTGGAGATGCTCTTAGAGTATGGTGGGTAACAGTTGAGTTATAGAGTAGGTAATGGATTAGAGTATAGGTATATGGCTAATGAGATGCTACACTATGTAATGTGTTTGAGAGTCCTTGTAAGGGATATTTGTTTAGACTATAGACATTGGGTATATATACCTTGATATGTATATATGATATAGTATTATGGTATCCTAGGATATCCTAGTTATATTGGCCTATAGTTAGTTATGAGTTAGTATATCATAGAATTGACTTAATAGTCTAAGTGACCTTGTTGACTAGTCTAGGTTTGACCAAACCCTAGATTTTGACTTAGTTTGACCAGAAAGTTAACCCATATTCAGTCAAACCCTAGATTTTGACTTAGTATATGGTTACTAGATCCTAGTATAGAGTAGTATGTAGAGGAGTATGGCTACTAGTGATATATAGATATGTAGGTCCATGTGTATCTGTATCGGACTATCGCTATCGGTATCGAACTATCGCTATCGGTATCGGACTATCGCTATCGGTATCGAACTATCGGTATCGATCGAACTATCGGTATCAGACTATCGCTATCGGTATCGGACTATCGCTATCAGTATCGACCGTATATACTTAGTATCGGGCGTAGCGGATTAGTATCGATCAGTATATAGGTTTGTGTTAAGATCAAGGTTCAAAGTATCGGTATCGGAATAGTAGGCCGAATAGGAGGCCGAGATAGTCGAATGAGAAGAAGGGAAGAAGGGAGGAGCAGATGGGTCCAGAGCCATGGTGGAGGAGGAGAAGTAACATGAGAGCAGTTTCCGCCGTAACATCTCCTGTGGCTCTGCTGGCAACTGAAGTCCAGATGCTACAAAGGACGATCCTTCGCTGAAATCGACTACAACACCCATCAGTTCAAGTTTATTCCTATATGAGTAGATTCCAATGCCATAGAAGCCATCAGTTTGTTGACCTTCCTCTATGGCATTGGAATATACTCATCTAGGAATGAACTTGAACTGATGGGTGTTGTAGTCGATTTCAGCGAAGGATCGTCCTTTGTAGCATCTGGACTTCAGTTGCCAGCAGAGCCAGGAGATGTTACGGCGGAAACTGCTCTCATGTTACTTCTCCTCCTCCACCATGGCTCTGGACCCATCTGCTCCTCCCTTCTTCCCTTCTTCTCATTCGACTATCTCGGCCTCCTATTCGGCCTACTATTCCGATATGCGTTTGATACGGTCTACCTAACCTATATACTGATACTAATCTGATACTCTCTGATATTAAGTACATCCGGCTTACTAGCTAGCGAATCCACCAGTTACATGATTATATACTAATTATGTTTAGTTTGTCTTACGATACAGATTTTCACATCCAATGTAATCCAGTTGACCAATGTAACCCAAGATGTTGTCTTATTGACCTAGTTTAGCCTTGTTTTACTAGATTGTTGATCGAAAAGATAAATGCAATGCATGAATGAATGGATGAAAAGATAAATGCATGTATAATAGTAGGTAATGATATGCAAAACTGAAAAGATAAATGCAATGCATGAATGAATGGATGAAAAGATAAATGCAATCCATCGGAAAAGCTTTGACACTTGCATATCATTCACTACCTTGATGTATCTATCTTACAGAATTATGGAGCTGAATTACTATCTGCGGAATCGTACTTGGATGTACAACCGTCATCCTGATGACATGTGCGGTGTGCGGGATGAATTCATAGAGGGTGTACACCAGTTCCTGCAGTTTGCCAAGGCGTTCCCTCAGTACATGGACGGTACCAAAATTAAGTGTCCGTGTGTGAGATGTCGCAACTTGAAATATCATCCAGAAGTGGATGTCACGTATCATTTGTACTCGAAGGGTTTCACGCTGAATTACTATCAGTAGAGCGAGCACGGAGAACTTGTGTCTTTAGCATCGGAGTACGAGCCTTATGTGGATGTCCACAACAACGCTCCTTACGACGATGGGTTGGTGAACATGGTTTTCGACGCGGCCGGGCCTAGTTTCGATCCGGATGATCATGATGCACCTGAGGAGGCACCGAACCCCGATGCTGCACAGTTCATGGAGTTGCCGAGCAGACCTATGTAAGTATTACAATACGTTATCTTAATTTAATACTTCGTGTCAATTTTAATATAACTTAGTAAATATGATGCAAATAAATATTCATGAAGTTAGTAAAAATAAGTACATTAATTAGAAATTAGAAATCATAGAGTACTATCCATACTTTCTAGGCCGAGTATCAGAGGCTGCGGGAACGGGCGACTGCTAGTACACCTGATGCAGGAGTGGCCGGTACTTCCTCGCAGCCCACTCAAGCTCCGTCGGCGGACGAGCTGTGGATGACCGCCGCTGGTGGCCTCCATAGGGGTACGTACTACGGTACGGGATCCTATGGCGCCCTAGTTGCGACCCAGTCCTCTAGGACATCTCCTGCTAGTGTGCATGGTCCACAGCCGTCCCAGGAGTCTGCCCGAGTCTACCAGATGATGGAGTCTCTCCGTGACGACCTGCTACGACGGATCGAGCAGCAGTCTCAGCACCCTACGGACGATCCTGCGCTGATAGCACGATTGGATGCGCTCGACCGCGGCATTATGGGGCTCGTGGAGACGACTGAGAGGACAGAGCGCACTGTTGGAGGGTTAGAGCGTACGGTGACGGAGTTGCAGACAGGACAGGTGACCATGGCCGAGACGGTAAGATTGGCACAGGATTCGATGGTCCAGAGCAGTGGTAGAATGTTATCTATCATGGATTCATACAACCAGCGACCTACAGCGTTGGAGCATGCTGGTACTCTGGGTGCGCCTTCATCGTCGTCGACTCCGCCGCCTCCATCGCCTTCTTCTTCGACACCGACTCCACCGACGTCACAGCCTGGCGCTCCATCTGTATCGATTTCACTTGCGGAGTATGAGGAGTTGTTATCCCTTCGTCGCGACGGTGCCCCTCCTGCACCAGATCACTAGTAGTCCTAGTTAGGACTTTTGTTTGTGTTTGTATCATCATATGTTTGTGACTTATGATTGGATGTTTGGATTTGGATGTTAATTGTGTTTGTATCGATTTGACTTGTGACTTGTTTGGATTGGATGTTTGGATTGGATGTTAATTCCTTCGTCGATAAATGTTAATTGTGTTTGGATTGGATGTTAATTAACTTAGATTAAAGCTATATGTGTAGCATCTTGAATTGTGAGTGGGGGTTTGAATGCGCTGTGATTTGGAATTGTGAGTGGGGATTTGAATGTGTACCTATATGTGTAGCATCTTGAATTGTGAGTGGTAATATAGAATCTGTGTTTTATTTTTTTTATTTTTTTTACAATTTTAGCGACGTTTAGCGACGCTTACTGACGTTTATCGACGTCATTTTCCGTCGTTTACCGACGACAAGCTGCAAAAAATACATTTTTTCGACATTTTTCCGATATTTACCGACGACTAACTGCAAAAAAAGTACAGGTCTCCGACGCTTTTCCGACGTTTACCGACGACTAGCTGCAAAAAAATGTACAGGTCTCCGACGTTTTTCCGACGTTTAAACGTCGGTGAGTGTCGGTGTTATCCAGGACCTTTACCGACGTCTAGCGACTACATTCAC
This sequence comes from Iris pallida, assembly GCA_029216955.1. Taxonomy (NCBI): domain Eukaryota; kingdom Viridiplantae; phylum Streptophyta; class Magnoliopsida; order Asparagales; family Iridaceae; genus Iris; species Iris pallida. The sequence continues at coordinate 5,868,030 of JANAVB010023996.1, read as the reverse complement.
GTCGCTATATTACCGACGAAACGACGATAGACGTCGGGAATTATTCCAGGACTTCACCGACGTGTAGCGACTACATATACGTCGCTAATATACTGACGACACGACGGTAGACGTCGAGAACTCACCGACGTACAATTACGTCGCTGGATGTCGGTAATTGCGACGTTCAGCGACGTTTTTGTAATCAGCGACTAAGGAAACGGCGACAAAACTTAAACGTCGGTAATTGCGTCGGTGCTTCATATTAGCGACGGATTTTATTGTTTTAGCGACGTTTTTGGGCGTCGCTAAAACCACTTATTTTGGTAGTGGATTGTTCAGACCAAAAATTATAACGGTTAGAAACATGTACTAAGTCTTCATGCACATCCAAGACGGTAGGTTATACGGAGTGACAATCATAGGCCAACACGAATATTGGGATCCCGAAAGACCAAAAGGAGTAAAACCGTCAGAAGATAGCCCCAACCTGACATTATGTAAATCTGAAGCAAAATCAGGATACACTCGATCAAAGTGCTTCCACGCTTCTCCATCGGATGGGTGATCCAACACTCATTCAATCTGTTCTCACGTGTGCCAACTCATATTTTTGGCCGTCTCTTTCACCATAAATAATCTTTGCAACCGCGACGTTAAAGGCAAGTAGTGCATTGAATCAGTCGGTCTTCTTGCACCGGTAGACCTTCCTGTACTAGTTGTCTTATAGCGATCGGCACCACAAAATCTGTACACATCTACGTTCTTGTCGTCTTTGTAGTACAGCATGCACCCATTGCGACAAGAATCGATTTTCTCGTATCCCATCCAGAGCGATCTCACCATCCTCTTAGATCGGTAGAAGTCTTTAGGTAACTTAGCACCCACCGACAAGATCTCTATAATCAACTCCAACACTCGGTTGTAGCATTCTTGCAACATATTAAAATATAACTTAATGCTCAACAGTCTTGTAACCGCCTCCAACGGTGAATGATCCTCACAACCAGGATACAATGGAGTCATTGCATTCTCCAGCAACTCCATGAACTTTACAGCATCGACATTGGGTGCCTCCTCAGCTGCATCATGAACGACACTAGGCCCCGTAGCGTCAAAAACCATGTTCACGCACCCGTCGTCGTATGCATGATTATCTAAAACAAAATTAGGTTCCGCATGCATATACGGCTCAACATAAGGCTCCAGCTCTGATGCTAAAGACACAAGTTCTCCGTGTGCGGTCCACGTAATTAGGCGTGAAACCCTTCGAGTATAAATGATATGTCACTTCCACTTCTGGATAATATTTCACGTTATGACATTTCACACACGGACACTTAATTTTGGTGTCGTCCATGTACTGAGGGAACGCCTTGGCAAACTACAGGAACTGTTCTACTCCCGCTATGTATTCATCCCGCACACCGTACATATCATCAGAATGACGATTGTACATCCATGAACGACACCGCAAGTAGTAATTCATATTCACTTGGAAATAATTCTGCAGATATGGACACACAATTATACAATAGGCACAAATTCGTATCATAAATACCTACACTAGTATTATAACTTGATATCTAAGGTCCAAAATCCTACCATACTTGCATTAAGAAATCACCACTTAACCTATTATCTATATATCCTCGTATTCTTGTCTACCTTGTATCTCACTTAATAATATGTGTGTGTGTTTTTTGCACTTTAAGTATTTATTATAATGAGTAGTGTATCTTCATAATTTGAGTAATGAATTCTGTTGGATAACCTGAACAATGAAATTGTATGTCATATATATTACTACATGGGGGTATGTAACCCATAGGTAGCTTGACACTTACCTAATATCCAATCCTTAGACTAAGGTAACACTACCAAAATAAGCCATATCAGCGACGAAATTAGCGACGCCAACTTAAAACGTCGCTAATATTTATGGAATTAGCGACGCCAAAATTAAGCGTCACAACCCGTCGCTGATAGCGACAAACAGCGACATATTGCGACTACCTTTAGTGTAATAAAAAGCAACGTCGTTGATTTGTCAGAAAACGTCGCCAGTTTTATTAGTTCAGCGACGTTTAGTGTCGCAAAGCTTATGGCGTCGCCGAATATTAAAGGAAAGTCGACGCTTTGCGACGTATTTACGGACGTCGCTAAATTGCTGGTAAATAGGATTTCCTTGGTTCGACTTTTTATTTCTCCCTCTCACCAAATTTTTTGTTCCCGACCTCGACGACAGCCCGACCCCCTTCCCTCCGGCGCCGCTCATCCTCCTCCTCCACCGCGAGCCCCTACTCCTCCCTCCGGTGAGCCCCTTCTCCTCCTCCTCCTCCACCGCGAGCCCCTTCTCCTCCTCCATCGCGAGATCCTCCTCCTCCACCACCGAACTTGTCCTCCTGCACCACCGCGAGGAGACTGAATGTAAACCCTAACCCTAATTGAGGTGTTTTTCGTGTCCAAAATGGACAAGGAGACATATTACGACCATGTGTTTACTGATACAGTGTGTTCGTGAGGTTTTGGACACTTTGTGTCCATTTGTTGGACACGTGGACACCCCCAAGCATGCATATATATGTATTTCACCTTTGTACACTTAATCTCCTACTTACACTTGTGTATTTTCGTATTAATTTGGATTTGTATATTGGGTTTGGGTTTCGATATAGTGTTTGATATATTGTTTCACCTTGCAACATTCCTACACTTAGAGATGTTTAGTACACAACTAATTATTTTATCCTAGTTCGTAAGTGTACTTTTGGGTAATCTAGGTATATTAGTTTACCAATATCCCTAATGCTCGGAGATTTTAAGGATCGCTGCATTGCAAAAAATGATAGCAACACCTATGTAGTTATATATCAATTTATTTGTTTTATGTTATCAATTTATCTGTTTTATCCGCTGCAAAACTTTTACAAAAATAACTATTTTATAAATATACACGAGTACGACTTGTACAGTGCAACATAGACTTGTACGATATCACGTCCGTGGTGACTTATTGATTCGACGGAATCGAAGTGAATAAGTATGATTAGATTGTTGTAGAGGGTTGATGTTACTAAAGAGAAATACAATCTGTTTGTTCTAGAGGGTTGATGTTACTAAAGAGAAATACAATTTGTTTGTTGTAATGGGTTGATAGTATTATTCAAACACCTCTGAAATCCAAGAGCCATCAGGGTACACTAGAGGTCTCTCTCCACTGTAATAGAATTGGTTTTAGTTATGATGTATAGGTGTGTATTGGACACAAAGCAGAAAGGACAGGACGAGAAGAACTCCATATACATATTTTGGTGAGTGTCTTTGCCTAATACAAGTTTGACACTAACCAGTTTGAAGCATCTTTGTGCTTCCTAGGTTTAAGTTGGGGCTCACATAAGTACAACAAGAAGTAAAAGAGAAAGGAAATGTTAGTTAATATAAGTTTCCATTATATAAAAGCCTTCTATATCCGTCCTACATCTGGAACTATGCGCAAACCAAGAACTATCACTGGAGTATAGGAAGATTAATAAAATTTCACTAAACCCCTAGTTCTCTTTATTGTTGAAGTATATGAACCAATTAGTCAACATCTATTTGTTAAAGTATGGTACTCCATTCTTCGTAAGTTCTAGCTATATATGTCTCAAGATCCAATACTCAAAAATCCTAAGAAGAAGAAGAAGAAAAGAATAAAATGACATCGCTCAACACCCTATGACAACTCCATGAATAAAGTAGACGATCCTCCATACAAGTCTTCCTTCATCTATTGTCTTAAAGTGTGAGTTCTAGAGTATGGTTATCTTTGTAGAATTGTGTCTTATTTTAGACAACAAGGGTTTTCTATTTTTACAGGTAACATGGCAACATGTGTAAGGGAACATATAGGTGTGTGTTTGTGTTTGAAAGGAAGTGTCACAAGAGTAAGGCGTGAGCATGTGTTAGTATTTTGATCTGTGAGAGTGTTTGTTCTATTGATGTTAGTACCAACTGTATTTTGGCTCCAGCTCCAGCTCCATTTGCATTAATCTACGGTACGACATGGTGATCAGGACATAATTCCTGCAGCCATTCGACTGGCGAGGCAGAAACTATGTAGCCATAGATAAAGTTGACTGTCATCCGACCCTCATCCCTCGGTAATGATGATACGACAACCTATCACTATATCTTATATAGTAGTAGATGATGTCTTAGCATTACATTATGTGAGTTCATCTTGATTCTGTTACATTCTTCATATACTATATACGATAAGAACATATACTACACCATATGTACAAAACATAGATGATTCATACTAATGTATACTAGAATGAATCTTGGGTTATGTTCTGAGCCATCCGTTCTCACACTTAAAATATATATGAATTAGAACTGTGTTTTGTATTTTTGGCGAACCTAGGGATTGGATTCTGTATTTTGTATTTTGGTTTCTGTATTTTGTCTCCAGCTCCATTTGCATTAATATACGGAACGACATGGTGATCAGGACATAGTCCCTGCAACCATTCGACTGGCGAGACATAAACTATGTAGCCATAAATAAAGTTGACTATCCTTCGACCCTCATCCCTCGATAATGATGATACGACAACCTATCAGAATCCTCGACTCTCTTTCGCTTCTTAGATATTGACCCAGCTTCCAATCTCTCATTTCCTTCCGGGTCCACTCTACTCCCAATCTCTTCCTCTTTTATACACGGATCTACAGAATCAATACCATCCAAGGAAGGCAAAACTGAATCAACATTGTCTTCCGGATCGTCCTCATCAAGTCATAACGGGCTGCTCAGCGTGCCCAGCTTCTTCAACTTCTCACTGGCTGCAGAGTCGAAATGGGAACGGGTCCTCTTTGCCGGCCCGGAGCTCTGACTCGCACTCGTCGTCGTGCTACCGGTTTTCTCTCCTCCTCTGACGCGGGTCATAAGAAAAGAAATTTTATACCTCTTTTTCACATAAACATCATTGCCGCCTTGTACTCGAGCCTCCTCGTCTGTGACGCTATCCAACTTCTTGGTGCCTACATTGTCACTCGAATCTTCCATTTGACTCGTATCGTCCTCTTCTTTGCCTTTCTTTTTGCTTCCTGTCTTGCAATTATCTGCTATCACCGCCGACTCATTCGACTCCTTCGATGACTCCGAGGAGGAGGAGGAGGAGGAGAAGGAAGACTCGGAGAAGGAGTCGAATGAGTCGACGGTGATAGCAGATGATTGCAAGACAGGGAGCAAAAAGACAGGCGAAGAAGAGGACGATACGAGTCAAAGGGGAGATTCGAGTGACAATGTAGGCACGAGAAGTTGGATAGCGTCACAGACGAGGAGGCTCGAGTACAAGGCGGCAATGATGTTTATATGAAAAAGAGGTACGAAATTTCTTTTCTTATGACCTGCGTCAGAGGAGGAGAGAAAACCGATAGCGCGACGACGAGTGCGAGTCAGAGCTCCGGGCCGGCAAAGAGGACCCGTTCCCATTTCGACTCTGCAGCCAGCGAGAAGTTGAAGAAGCTAGGCACGCTGAGCAGCCCATTATGCCTTGATGAGGACGATCTGGAAGACAATGCTGATCAAGCATCTTCCTTCTCCTCTCCTCCACCATGGCTCTGGACCCATCTGCTCCTCCCTACTTCCCTTCTTCTTATTTGACACTCTCAGCCACATATGATATCCACCTCAAGTGTAGAGTCGGGGGAGAAGAAGTGGGCATAGGAGGAAAGAGTTGGAAGGATTATGTCAAAATACACGGCTTAAAAAATTATGACATGTTAGTCTTCCGACACCGCGGTAACATGATATTCACATTAAGGGTCTTTGACAAGGTGACATGTTGTGAAAAGATATATCCTTATAGTTCTCCTAGGATTTGAAGAAAACCTCTGTACTTCCTCCGGGTCATGCCGCCGGCTGTGCTACTTCCCCCTCCTCTTCCTGCCCACTTCTACTCCTCCGACTCTACACTTGATGTGGATATCATATGTGGCTGAGAGAGTCAAATAAGAAAAAGGGAAGTAGGGAGGAGCAGATGGGTCCAGAGCCATGGTGGAGGAGAGGAAAAGGAAGATGCTTGATCAGAACTTGAGATGGAAAAGTTGTGACGTTGATAGCGTGAGAGAGGGAGAGGGTGAATGGAGGGAGAGAAGTTGCTGCATGTCTTTGGCTCACTCGAGCGGTATTTGTCCTCCGACCCTCATCCATCGGCAATGATGGTACGATAACCAATCACTATATCTTATATAGTAGTAGATGATGTCTTAGTATTACATTATGTGAGTTCATCTTGATTCTGTTACATTCTTCAGATACTAGATACGATAAGAACATATACTACACCATATGTACAGAACATAGATGATTCACACTAATATATGCTAGAATGAATTTTGGGTTGTGTTCTGAGCCATTCGTTTCCATACTTGGCTCCTACAGCATATGAAATAGACATTCTGAGAACTGAATATTGTGTGATTGTTGTAGACTTGGTTATAGGGAATGAAACCTGTATACAGCGAGAAATGGACATTCTGTGATTGTTTGGATCCTATTCTACAGTGAGAAATGATTATCTTTTTAAACTGCAAAGAGAAATGACATTCTGTATTTTATTTTTTTATTTTTTTTCCAGATTTAGCGACGTTTACCGACGTCCTCCGACCCTCATCCCTCGGCAATGATGATACGACAACATATCACTATATCTTATATAGTAGTAGATGATGTCTTAGTATTACATTATGTGAGTTCATCTTGATTATGTTATATCCTTCAGATACTAGATACGTTAAGAACATATACTACACCATATGTACAGAACATAGATGATTCACACTAATGTATGCTAGAATGAATTTTGGGTTGTGTTCTGAGCCATTTGTTCCCATACTTGGCAATTAAGCATGTCACTACCAGAATAAGTCATTTTAGCGACGCCAAAAGACGTCGCTAAAACGACAATATTCATCGCTAATAATATTTAGCGATGAAATTACCGACGTTTCTGGCTGGTCGTGGAAATGTTAGTCGCTATTCACATAAACATCGCCAATTGTCATAATTATCGACGTTTGTCGACGTAAATATACGTCGGTATAATGCCGACAACCGTTGTGTCGTCGGTATCTCTGGGACGTAAAATATGGTGTCGCTACGCGTCGATAAATTTATCGACGAATTACCGTCGACTCGTCGGTAGTTTAGTGACATGATCAAAGTCGTGAAACGTCGATAAATCCTGGGAATTCCTGGGGCTGAACAGCGACGTTTACCGACGTCTTCCGACATATAATGACGTCGCTAAACGTCGGTAAACTGGATAATATTGCTTATCTACCGACGTTTATCGACGCAAAATTACGTTGGAGGACGTCGGTAAACTTCGGTAAACGTCGCTAAATTTGTAAAAAAAAAAAAATAATAATAAAATACAGAATGTCCATTTCTCCCTGCAGTTTAAAAAGCTAACCATTTCTCACTGTAGAATAGGATCCAAATAATCACAGAATGTCCATTTCTCACTGTACACAGGTTTCAGTCCCGATAACCAAGTCTACAACAATCACACAATGTCCATTTGTCACCGTACACAGATTTTAGTCCCTATAAGCAAGTTTACAACAATCACACAACTAACCAAATAACCAAATATCCAAATAACCAAGTATCCAAATAACCAAATATCCAAATAACCAAGTATCCAAATAACTAATTCTACACCAAATAACAAAGTCTACAACCAAATAACCAATAAATAGAATATGATCCAAACATCCAAATCTACACAACCAACAAATATACAAGTCACAAATAAAGAATGAAATAAACACAAGAAAACAGTACTAACTAGGACTACTAGGAATCTGGTGCAGGAGGGGCACCGCCGCGATGAAGGGATAAGAACAACTCATACTCCTCAAGTGAAATCGACACCGATGGAGGAGGCAGTGACGTCGGTAGAGTCGGTATCGAAGAAGAAGGCGGTGGAGGCGGCGGAGTCGACGACGATGAAGGCGCACCCGAAGGACCAGCATGCTCCAACGCTGTAAGTCGCTGGTGGTATGAATCCATGATAGATAACATTCTATCACTGCTCTGGACCATCGACTCCTGCGCCAATCTCATCCTCTCGGCCATGGTCACCTGTCATGTCTGCAGCTCTGTCACCGTGCGCTCTAACCCTCCAACGGTATGCTCTGTCCTCTTAGTCGTCTCCCTGAGGTCCATAATGCCGCGGTCGAGTGCATCCAATCGTGCTAGCAGCGTAGGATCCTCCGTAGGGTGCTGAGACTGCTCCTCGATCCGTCGTAGCAGGTCGTCACGGAGAGACTCCATCATCTGGTAGACTCGGGCAGACTCCTGGGACGGCTGTGGACCATGCACACTAGGAGGAGATGTCTTAGAGGACTGGGTCGCAACTAGGGCGCCATAGGATCCCGTACCGTAGTACGTACCCCTACGGAGTCCACCAGCGGCAGCTATCCACAGCTCGTCCGCCGACGGAGCTTGAGTGGGCTGCGAGAAAGTACCGGCCTCTCCTGCATCAGGTGCACTAGCAGCCGCCCGTTCCCGCAACCTCTGATACTCGGCCTAGAAAGTACTTATTATTACTAACTTCTAATTTCTAATTAATGTACTTATTATTACTAATTTCTAATTAATGTACTTATTAATTCTAATTTCTAATTAATGTACTTATTATTACTAACTACATGAATATTTATTTGCATCATATTTACTAAGTTATATTAAAATTGACACGAAGTATTAAATTAAGATAACGTATTGTAATACTTACATAAGTTTGCTCGGCCCTCTCGTCAATAAGGTCACCGCCGCGACGATGGGTGGCCAAGAAGACGGTCACCATGTCAGCGTTACCGACCTTCCTTACCTGTAATTAAATATATTATCTTAGTAATAATTTATCGGCATTGCATTAAAATAATATTTGTAAAAGAGGAAGACATACCAGACGATGAAAATATTTTGTCATCGGAATCGACCCACCGTACCACTTTGAGACATGTTGCCTAGCCGCCTTGGCCTTCTCCAACTTCTCCTTGTACCTTGGCTCCTCGAATCGAGCCTTCATCGCATTCCACTGATCAGGGGTGATCCAACCTTGGATCGGCTTTTCGGCACGATCACGATCCTTCTGATCATTGATAGAGTCACGGATCAGCTTGGCAGCGACGGCAGGAAACATCCCCTCGATCTGCTCGGCCCGGTGCGGTGGATAAAAAACATATCCTAGAAGAGCGCAAACCAAATATTTATCAGTTATATATAATATACAAAAATTATATGATTCATGTTAAAAGAAAATATATTTTAACCTTGAAGCGCGCAAACCAGAAGGCCTTCCTCTCGTCCGGAGCATCAGAGTAGTTAATCCAAGTACCACCATAATTATGCCTCAGCATGTGGCCTAGACGTCTCTGTACCTCTGGGGGATGATATCTATACAAATATATTATATTCATGAAAAAAGTTAATTTATGATAAAAACATAAAGAAAAAAATTATAAACCAAAACACCTACTTTGTACCGTCGGCCCAGATCTCCGTCCTCCTCTCCTCCGAAGGTACGCACGCATCATCTGCATGATGTTGGTCGGCCGTCGGCGCCGCCGCCTCGGCCGTCGCCGCCGCCGCCTCGGCCGTCGCCGCAGCCTTCGCCATCTGCTCATCCGTCTCCATCGTCGTATCAGCAGTAGGAACGCTAGACGGACGAGCACTCTCAACAGGCCTGGAACTACTCGTCCCAGGAGATATGCAACGTGACATCGTCCCAGCAGGCCCATCTACTGTCCGATATGGAGGAGTAATCGGCGACGAGGATACAAAGCCGGTACCAGAATGAGGTACCGAAGGAAAACTCCGTCCTCTAGTGGTACCTGTAGGAAGTACCGGAGGAGAGTGACCTCGTTGTCTCCCTCGAAACGCTCTGCGATGACCTGCCATACCTGATAACAGCATATGATAATACAACAAATAATAGAGACTAGAAATATGAAAGTACAACAAATAATAGAGACTAGAAATATGAAAGTACAATAAAGATAAGATAATAACTAAGACAACATATAATGATACATTCTACAATAAACATCTAAGTCAAGATAATATATTCTAGAAGAAATATCTAAGTTCAGATAAGTATATCTCTCTCAATCATCTTCAGAATAATCATCTTGTTCGTCTTCCTCGACCTCATCTTCCTCTTCCTCCTCATCTTCACTTTCATCTTCACCTTCGTTGGCTTCGTCTTCCTCTTCGGATAATTCTACATCTTCTATATTATGTGTCGTGTAATACGTAACTTCCGTGGAGTCCACATCGACAATATTGGTTACAAGAGGTAGCTCGTCCTCCTGGTAAGCTTTTTCGTCAACATCAAAAGTATCTCTGGCTTTAGTCTTGCATACTGTCCACCAGTCAGACTTCGTTGCTCCCCGTCTCGGATAAGCTGTGAAGTACACGAGCTGAGCCTGAGTTGCTAGGACAAACGGTTCGTAGCCTTGATATCTACGCTTCTAGTTTATATCCACAAGACCATGCTTGTCAATTTTCCAACCTTGATTTTCAATCGGATCGAACCATTCACACTTGAACAATACGATCTTTGCAGGTTCTCTGCGATTATTATATGACAACTCCACAATCTCTCGCAAGATGCCAAAGAAATCATTTCCTGGATCGACGTCTTTGTAGTTCGAAGACTTGATACACAAACAACTGTTTTTTATGGAATCAAGATCCAGGAAGCTGTCTCTGATCGGAGTATTTGTCGACTTGAACCGAAAGCCATTGACACAGTAACTTGGCCATATTTTAACAAAAGTAATTGGTCCCTTGGCAAGAGTTCTAATTAATTCAATCTCGGGTGAAATTAGACGATCGAACTGAATATCAAAGAAGCGATAATAAGTTATTTATTGCGCAGTTGCATTAGAAGAGGCCAGTAATTACCGAGCTACTTACATATTGGCTCAACCAAGAAGAAAAATGACGTCTCATTTCTTGTTCTAATGCTTCGTCTGTTAGGTAGGGTCTAACCAGCCTCAACTCATCATTATATGTGCTGGAAAACAACGAAGCAACCGCCGATTAGTACAATAATATTAGCTTATACTATTACATTGAGATGACGTAAACTCATCATCCTGAGTTACTTAGCCCTCTAGCTTCTCCACTTCATCATCGTCGCAATTGAGTAATACATACAACTGAGCAGCCCTTAGCTCTTCGTCATTCAAATATCTCTTCTTCATTTTCCCCGAAGGCTTTCTGGAAACATTGAATACTTTCAGTATTCCATAATTAAATTCTTCATATCCGTCGTTGTTTCTCAGAGCCCTCGTTCTATTCGTAGCAACATGAGGTTTGAAATAGGAGGAGCAGAAATTTGTAATCTCCTCGAAAATATAGGCTTCACAAATAGAACCCTCGACCCGAGCCTTATTTTTCACCTTTTTTTAGGTGATTCAAATATCGCTCGAACGGGTACATCCATCGATATTCGACGGATCCACCAACACGTACCTCGTAGGAAAGATGAATCGACAAATGCTCCATAGAGTCGAAGAATCCAGGAGGGAACACCCTCTCTAGCTTGCACAGTATTACTGTAATTTCCTTCTCTTGCTTTTCTAGACGATCAACGAGCAATTTTTTAGAACAAAGGTCCCTGAAGAATATGCTAAGCTCTGTCAATGGATCCCAAACTGCCTGCGGTAAGAATTCCCGAAATACAATCGAAATTAAACGCTCCATGAATACGTGACAATCATGGCTCTTCATACCTGTCAGTTTGTTCTCCTTGAGGTCGACGCATCTTCTCAAGTTCGAAACATACTCATCTGGAAATTTTAGACCATGAATCCACCTACAAAGCCTCACTTTATCCTCCTTCTCCAGTAAAAAAATTGCCTTAGGCTGCTTCAAATTCCCATTCCCGTCCTCTACCAAATGCAATGCAGGACGTCTACATATTTCTTCCAAGTCCAATCTAGCCTTTGGATTGTCTTTCGTCTTCCCCTTTACGTCCATTACAGTATTAATTATGTTATCAAATACATTCTTCTCGATATGCATGACATCAAGGTTATGTCTAATCAGATTGGTGCTCCAATATGGAAGATCCCAGAATATACTCCTCTTCGTCCAGTTATGAGTGCGACCAAATCCGTCACACTTGTAGCCCGTAGCAGGCTGCTCAATAGCTCTTGGTAAATCTTTTACCTCTTCCCATATCGTGTATCCGGTCCACCTTGGCGGGGAATTAGCCTTCTCCACAACGCCAGCACGAAAAGCATTCATGTTCCTCCGGTACGGATGATCCTTCGGTAGGAATTGTCGATGACAATCGAAGAAGCACGGTTTACCTCCGCATTTCAAACGAAAAGCCTTTGTGTTGTCCATGCAATACGGACATGAAAGACGACCATGCTTGCTCCATCCAGATAACATTCTATAGGCCGGAAAGTCGTTGATGGTCCACATAAGTGTTGCCCGTATCCGAAAATTTTGTTTTCTAGATACATCGTACGTGTTGGAACCTACTTCCCACAGCTGATTCAACTCATCAATCAACGGCTGTAAATACACATCGATGTTCCTTTTCGGATTGTTCGGACCTGGGATAATAACGGTGAGAAATATATACGGAGTGCATGCACATCCAAGACGGTAGATTGTACGGGGTAACGATCACAGGCCAACACGAATACTGGGATCCCGAAAGTCTAAATAGGGTAAAACCGTTGGAGCAGAGACCCAATCTGACATTACGCGGATCAGAAGCAAAATCTGGATACTCTCGATCAAAGTACTTCCATGCTTCTCCATCAGATGGGTGATCCAACACTCCTTCGGTATGTTCTCGCTTATGCCAACTCATGTTTTCTGCAGCTTCCTTCACCATAAACAACCGCTGCAACCACGGCATCAACGGTAAGTAGTACATCGAAGAGGTAGGCTTCCTGGTACCGACAGACTTTCCTCTACCACATGTCTTATAGCGATCGGCACCACAAAATCTGCAGACGTCTTCATCCTTGTCGTCTTTGTAGTACAACATGCACCCGTTGCGACAGGCATCGATTTTTTCGTATCCCATCCAGAGCGATCTAACCATCCTCTTAGACCGGTAGAAGTCTTTAGGCAACTTCGCACCCTCAGGCAATATTTCTATAAGCAACTCCATAAGACGGTTGTAGCAATCTTGCGACATGTTAAAATCGGACTTGATGCTCAACAATCTTGTAACCACCTCCAACGGTGAATGATCCTCACAACCAGTATATAATGGAGTCCTTGCATTCTCCAGCAACTCCATGAACTGTGCAACATCGGGGTTAGGTGGCTCCTCAGGTGCATCATGATCATCCGGATTGAAACTAGGCCCGGCCGCGTCGAAAACCATGTTCACCAACCCATCGTCGTAAGGAGCGTTGTTGTGGACATTCACATAAGGCTCGTACTCCGATGCTAAAGACACAAGTTCTCCGTGCTCGCTCCACTGATAGTAATTCGGCGTGAAATACTTCGAGTATAAATGATACGTGACATCCACTTCTGGATGATATTTCAAGTTGCGACATTTCACACACGGACACTTAATTTTGGTACCATCCATGTACTGAGGGAACGCCTTGGCAAACTGCAGGAACTGGTGTACACCCTCTATAAATTTATCCCGCATACCGTACATGTCATCAGGATGACGGTTGTACATCCAAGTACGATTTCGCAGATAGTAATTCAGCTCCATAATTCTATAAGATAGATACATCAAGGTAGTGAATGATATGCAATTGTCAGTTCATGCGGTCTACACTTTCCGCAGTATATGTACACATGATATTTTACGTTAAATGGTCAAAGATTATCTGTCATCTTCTTTTCATATTGCTAACTTTTCTTTCGCATGTTTGTGCGTGCGGTGGTCAGAGATTATGGCGACGGTATATCACCCGTGTCTACAATATTTCATATAGACTGAGTTGTAGAAGTCAAGTTTTAGGATATTAGTCTATATATTATGTATAGTCCAACCGAGTCAACTCTAAGCTAAACTAGTCCAACTTGGTCAAACTAGCCATTTCTAAGTTGTATAAGTCAAGTTTTAGGATATTAGTCTATATATACTAGTATAAACTCTCCCTCCTCTCCAAATACCTGGTACTAGTTAACCCTCCCCCTTTCTTCCACTAGACACACACATACATATACATGATGTATACAACCACACCATAGTTCCCAGGTTCTTTTAACCTAACATTCCAGTTGGTACTAACCTCAATAAAACAAACACTCTCACAGCTCAAAATACTAACACATGCTCACGTCTTACTCTTGTGACACTCCCTTTCAAACACAAACACACACCTATATGTTCCCTTACACATGTTGTCATGTTACCTATAAAAATAGGAAACCCTTGTTGTCTAAAATAAGACACAATTCTACAAAGAGAACCATACTGTAGAACTCACACTTTAAGACAATAGATGAAGGAAGACTTGTATGGAGGATCGATAGGGTTGAGCGATGTCATTTTATTCTACAAAGAGAACCATACTGTAGAACTCATACTGTAGAACTCACACTTTAACACAATTCTACAAAGAGTTGTCATAGGGTGTTGAGCGATGTCATTTTATTCTTTTCTTCTTCTTCTTCTTGGGATTTTCGAGTATTGGATCTTGAGACATATATAGCTAGAACTTACGAAGAATTGAGTACCATACTTCAACAAATAGATGTTGACTAATTGGTTCATATACTTGTTGTCTAAAATAAGTGTAGGAATGTTGCAAGGTGAAACAATGTATCAAACACTATATCGAAATCCAAATCCAATATACAAATCCAAATTAATACGAAAATACACAAGTGTATGTAGGGAATTAAGTGTACAGAGGTGAAATACATATATATGCATGCTTGGGGGTATCCACGTGTCCAACAAATGGACACAAAGTGTCCAAAACCTCACGAACACACTGTATCAGTGAACACATGGTCGTAATGTGTCTCCGTGTCCATTTTGGACACGAAAAACACCTCAATTAGGGTTAGGGTTTACCTTCAGTCTCCTCGCGGTGGTGGAGGAGGAGGAGGAGGACAAGTTCGGTGGTGGAGGAGGAGGGGATTAAGTGTACAGAGGTGAAATACATATATATATGCAAGCTTGGGGGTGTCCATGTGTCCAATAAATGGACACAAAGTGTCCAAAACCTCACGAACACACTGTATCAGTGAACACATGGTCGTAATGTGCCTCCGTGTCCATTTTGGACACGAAAAACACCTTATTTAGGGTTAGGGTTTACCTTCAGTCTCCTCGCGGTGGTGGAGGAGGAGGAGGAGGAGGATCTCGCGGTGGAGGAGGAGAAGGGGCTCGCGGTGGAGGAGGAGGATGAGTGGCACCGGAGGGAAGGGGGTCGGGCTGTCGTCGAGGTCGGGGAAGAGGGGCGGGAACAAAAAAATTGGGGAGAGGGAGAAATAAAAAGTCGAACCGAGGAAACCCTATTTAGCAGAAGTTAGCGACGTCCGTAAATATGTCGCAAAGCATCGGCCTTCCTTTAATATTCGGCGACGTCTTAATCTTTGCGACGCTAAACGTCGCTAAATTAATAAAACTAGCGACGTTTTCCGACAAATCAACGACGTTGATTTTTATTACACTAAAGGTGGTCGCAATATGTCGCTGTTGGTCGCTATCAACGACGTATTATGACGCATACTTTTGGAGTCGCTAAATCCAACAAAATTAGCGACGTTTTAAGTCTGCGTCGCTAATTTCGTCGCTGATATGACTTATTTTGGTAGTGTGTGAAATAGAACGGATTATGTTTAGTTTGTCTTTCGATATAGATTTTCAGATCCAAATTGAAATGGATCGTTACTTCGTTGATCGTACATGGATGTACTAGCGGATCAACCTCCTGGACCGTAGGTACTTATAAGTATTGACCGTATCGGATTAGTATTGATCTATCGTTTTGGTATTGGCCGTATCGGTTGGTATTGGTCTTAGCGAATTGGTATCGTCCTATCCGATATGTATCGGCCGTATAGCTAGGATTCATATTGGCCTTATCGATTTGGTATCGGTCATATCCGATAGGTATCGGCCGTGTTGGATTATTATATACCACTTCGGATTAGTATCGTTGGAAAGTAGTCGACAATGCTTCGTATTGTGAAGTGATATTGTTGTAGACTTGGTTATAGGAACTGAAATCTGTGTACAGTGAGAAATGGACATTCTGAGAACTGGACATTGTGTGATTGTTGTAGACTTGGTTATAGGGACTGAAACCTGTGTACAGCGAGAAATGGACATTCTGTGATTGTTTGGATCCTATTCTACAGTGAGAAATGGTTATCTTTTTAAACTGCAAGGAGAAATGGACATTCTGTATTTTATTTTTTTATTTTTTTTACAGATTTAGCGACGTTTACCGACGTCCACCGACGTAAGTTTGCATCGATAAACGTCGGTAAATCTGCAATATTTTCCAGGTTACCGACGTTTACCGACGTCGTTATACGTCGGAGGACGTCGGTAAACGTCGATGCACGTCGGTAATCATCTTAGGAATTCCCAGGATTTTACTGACGTGTAGCGACTTTGAACACGTCACTAAACCACCGACGACACGACGGTAATCGTCGGTAAAGTTACCGACGTTTTAGCGACGTCAAACACGTCGCTAATACAACGACGATACGACGGTAGACGTCGGTAATATACCAACGTATATATACGTCGGTACACGTCGGTACTTGCGACGTTTGGCGACGTTTTGAAGATCAGCGACTTACATTTCCGCGACCAGCCCAAGACGTCGGTAATTTCGTCGCTAAATATTTTTAGCGACGAAAATTGTCGTTTTAGCGACGTCTTTAGGCGTCGCTAAAATGACTTATTCTGGTAGTGTAATAACCCATACCTTAGGTACTAGTAGGTAATGCTCACTCTATTATTACCTTATCATATACTATCTATTATAGTATCTTATACTCATCAATAACTTAACTAACACTAATACCTTAACTACTTAATTTTTCAATAATATACTTTACCTATTACCTTACACTATCCATCAACACAACCTATTACACGTCGTCTATTTGCTACAAGCTCACTATCAAACTTGTCTATTTGCTACAAGCTCACTATCAAACTTGTCTATTTGCTAAACCTATTACATTTTACACGCTCACTATCAAACTTGCCTATTTGCTACAACCTATTACAAATGATATGTCAATAATATACTTTACCTATTACCTTACACTATCCATCAACACAACCTATTACACGTTGTCTATTTGCTACAAGCTCACTATCAAACTTGTCTATTTGCTACAAGCTCACTATCAAACTTGTCTATTTGCTACAACCTATTACCTATTACAAGCTCACTATCAAACTTGTCTATTTGCTACAACCTATTACAAATAATAGGTCCCTATTACCTTACACTATCCATCAACACAACCTATTACACGTTGTCTATTTGCTACAAGCTCACTATCTAACTGAAATATCAAACTGGTGAAATTAGGGTTACAATAATATAGAGAAGCACCAACTTGTCTATTTGCTACAATCTCACTATCAAACCATACACGTTGCAAACTTTCTCCATAAAATAGTTCTTTCTCCACAAAATAACACTACCAAGTGTTCACAACCTAGTTCAACCCCCTACATGTTCTCTCAAATAATATTCTCGTCTCGAATAGGATCTCCCGAAGAAGAAGTGTGATTCCAGTTCCTCCCCTCCACTTGATTGCTCGATCCGTTTTTGGTCGCTACCGCCGGCGCCCGGGCCCCTTCGACTAGGAAGTCGTGGGAGAGAGGAGAACCGAAGCACGCGTAGTTCGAATATAGGCCGTAGCCCAGGTGATGCGACGGGCAGGGGGTGCTGCTCGAGAGGACGTGGCCCATGAAATATTCGTCGACGGAAGGGTGAGGCGGCGGCAGGTAGGGGGAGGGAAAGGGAAGTGGGTACGGGGAAGAGGGAGGGTTATAAATGTAAGGCTGGGACGACGTCTGTGTCTGTGCCCACATTTGTGTCTGTGTCTGTGTCTAGATAGCTAGGGTTAGGGTTTACCTGAAGAGGGCGGCCCGGTCGGAGGAGGGAGGCGACGAGGAGGGGGGCTTCGTCGGAGGAGGGAGGCGGCGAGGAGGGGGGCTTTGTCGGAGGAGGAGGCTGCTGCTTTTGACGTCGAGGAGGGGGGCTCGGTCGGAGGAGGAAAATTTTTGGGAGATAGAGAAGGGAAAAATGAAAGTTTCGAACGGGATATATTAAAACATTAGCGACGTCTGCTTTTGACGTCGCTGAACATCGCTTTGTAGCGACATAACTTAAGTTACGTTGCTGAACGTCGCTATTCAGTGACGTACTTTAACTCATATCGCGAAACGTCGCTATTCAGCGATGTTTTGCGATGTATATCAAAAGGAGTCGCTATATTCAATATTTAGCGACGTTATTTTATTCCGTCGCTACATTACGTCGCTAATAGAGCAGATTTTAGTAGTGATAGGTATACAAAATTAAATATCAGTTTATGCATCGCCAATGGTTGCATTTTATGTCTCGCCAATGGGTGTAGCGAATGCCTCGCCACTACAATTACTGGAAGAGCAAGAAACTGTGTAGTTTATGATCCTTGATGATTAGTAGTAGTGTTAAGGGAAAATAGTTTAGTTGTTCAAAGAAAAGTTTAGTATTTTCCTACTTTAAACTTTTTCAGAACATAGGCTGTGTTTGATTGGGCTATTTCTCCATGGAAAATATTTCCATCACAAATTTTCCACCAATTGTAGTGTTTGATAGCTTATATTTTCCATGGAATTATTTTCCAAAAAACTATCATTTTCCATATTTCCATCTAAAATGATGGAAAATGAAACTTATCCAACCCATAGGAAAATAACTATTTTTCTTGGAAAATAATGGCAATCAAACACCCAAATTAAGTTTTCCATGGAAATTTTTTAAAATTTCATGGAATTTTTTTCCTAGGAAAATAATTCCATGGAATTAATTTCTTTTCCACACATTTTTCACCTTGCAATCAAACGCACCCTTATTGCCATGTTTGTCTTATTAGCTGTGTAACGATGTCTATAGGCACTATTCTTTGAGGCAACAACTATCTACGATTCTGATTTAGATGACACATATTGCATAAACCTACACATATTGCATAAACCTATAGGAAATGTGACCTTGACAATAATTTAGGCTATTAAACTCGTAGTCTTTTAAACATTTTTGTCACTTCAAGGTTTTCACCATAATTGACATGGTTATCAGTTCTGCAGATTCTCCATTTCACAAACAAATAATCAAATTAATCAAATTAATGCCAATTATACCTACTTTCAGTTCTTGCACAAAGATGATTATCTCAGAGCACTGTATAAGGAGCAAATTTGTTAAACAAGGCAATAGTGTATACACATGCATCCGGCATTGCAAGTAGATTATGGCATGATAAGTTAAATAATACCAACAACTGATACTGATGACATCAATCACAAATTAAGATTTTTTTTAAAATAAATTTATTTAAGCAAGTATCAACAGCCGCATAAATTAATTCTATATTTGAATGAAATCCAACAAGTAGCACAACAAACATCCCAGTTAAAGATCACCGTTTTAGATCAATAATTAATGTTACAAAATTAAAAAGTAATTAAAAAATAATTCTTTAAAATAGAAACAATCAACTATACATTGCTCCAACTATGTTTAGAAAAGAAATTCTAGAAAAGCTTTAAGTTTAGAGGCTTACTTAGGTTTAGATCTATATTTAGATCTCGAGACTGGAATGCTCGAGTAGCCGATCTGGACTCCGGAGTGCTCGATATTATGCTGGATCTGCTCAATCTCGAAGAGAGAGAGAGAGAGAGGAGGGCTTGCTCGATCTCCTCGACGAGAGATGGAGAAAGGGAGGACTTGTCCGATCTCGAAGAGAAACGGAGGGCTTATTGGCACTGAGAGCTTAGAGTCAAAGAGATGGATATTTGGGACTCAAGAGTCAAAAGCGACGAATGAATTTCTTATGAAGGAAGAGTTTTAGGAACTAGGGTTAGAAAGAATGTTAACTTCATAGTTTATTTTGATTTTTGGTTTGGGACGGTAACTGAAGTACAAACCCGTAATATGAATAGAAAATCGGATTACTCAAAATCCATAACCGAAAATCAAACTGAATTAAATAAAATCGAACCGAATTTTCATTTACGTTCGAATGGAATCGGTTTTCAGTTTCAAACAGAGATTTGTGCACCCCTATTGTTTAGTCGTATTCTAAGTAGTTTCTACTAATACTTTTGTGGCCATAAGGTACGATTTTCACTTCAAAAAGGAGTGACAATTTTGATCTTAAGTGACATGAATACATACTGTTGGTGTTTTTGCCTTTGGATTAGAAAAGATAGTCCCACATCGGCTACACCAAATGGTGAGTATCTCAATATAATATATTGCTTGTGTTAAGGTGTGTACATGAGGTGTAGTGGGGCAGAAGTTTGTGCCATGTGGGAGTATTTTCCTAGAATGAAAAAAGATTAACTCCAACAAGGATGCAAGTTGATTTTTGTTGTGCGGACTCGGACTCGGACACGGACTCCAGGATTGTCTCGTGCATGCACGGGAGTGTTCGGGGGGTAGGCGTGGACTGGCACACTTCTATGCTGATTGTGGGATGATCTAAAATATCAAACTCTATTTTTGAGTATTGGTATTTTAGTCCCACATCGGATAGGAGAAGAGGTGAAGTCTCAACTCCACTCTATAAATAGAGCCCCTTGGCCTCCTTTGAAAGAAGCACCAAGAAGAGAGTTGAGGGAGTCTGTTAAGTCCAGGAAGCCCGTTCAAGTCTCAAATATTGACTTACGAGCGTTCCAGAAGTTCTTTGTGAACTTGCTGGTTCCTGGAAGCTGTTCGTGCTCGTGTGGGGCGAATAAAGCTTTGAGCAACGGTGGTTCATTCACTCCAGCATCTCATTCTCGCATGTCATCGCTGCTGTTGCCTTTTACAGTAACTTCTTTTTAGAAGCTCTACTGCCGATAGTTGCTTGCACAAAGTCTCTTTAGATTTTTTGTGTATTACGTAGAATCTTTTTAGATCCTCGTAATTCAGAATCCTCCAGGATCTCTGTTGCACATCTTCTTTAAGGTGCTGCATTTGAAACGTTGTGTGTACAATTGTTTCAGTTTTAGAATTTTCCATCGAAAATTGTGCCTCGGCACTAACAATCTCAAAGCTTTATTGAGAAGATGGATAATTCTCGTGCTTCGCTTATCGATACCGGCTTTAACAAGTTGGAGAAATTCGATGGCGAACACTTCCAGATATGGAGACGAAAGGTCACTTTAAATCTTCAACTCGTGAATGTTGATCACGTGCTGTCAGAAGAAGAACCGATCGTTCCAACCACTGGATCTGCTGCGGCTGTGGCCGCTGCTACGACCAAGCAAGCTAAGTGGAAGAGAGAAAACAGTATGTGCAAACTATTGATACTCAATTCCATGGAAGACTCTCTGGCAGAGTCCTACTCCAAGAAGACATCTGCCAAAGAGATATGGAACTCCTTGGGAAAGCTCTATGAAGATAACGATAACCGGTCCAAGATCTTCATGGTAGAAAAATATCACAAGTGGACCTTCGAAGACGAGAAGGCGATGCTGCCCCAAGTGAAGGAGTTTCTGAAGTTGCGTCAGAAACTAGAAGACGAGAACATGCCCCTCGTCGACAAGTTTGTCGTTGGAGGGATCGTCGCAAAACTTCCTACAGAGTGGAGCAACTTCTATGCAAGGATGCATCGAAAGAAGATGGAAATTAGCTTGGAAGATTTCTTGCAAGAGATCCATGTTGAGGATGAGATGCGCTCTCAACAGAAGATGGATATTCTGTCCAAACAACTGGCAAAGGCAAATCTGGTCCAAACCAGAGAGTACCAGGGGAAGCAGGCTGCTTCTCATCGGAAAAAGAAGGACTTTACGAATCTGAAAGTGAAGGGTCCTACTTTCAAGCAGCAGAAGTCCAAGTCCCATGTGACTTGCTTCAATTATGGCAAGAAGGGTCACTATAAATTTGAATGCAAGTCCAAGCCCAAAGAACAAGGTGAGCCTAGTAAGGTTTCTATGATTACTAATCTAGTTGCCATGATAGCACAGGTTGCAACTGTGGGGGCTGACTTGGACTGGTGGATAGACACTGGTACGACCTGCCATGTCTGTTCAGACAAAGACTAGTTCGTCTCTTATGAGCCAACTTCAGAGAAGGTCATAATAGCAAACCAGGCACAAGCTGAAGTACTGGGGATCGGAACGTGGAGCTAAAACTCACATCGGGGAACACTCTGACGCTTCAAGGTGTGAAGCATGTTCCAGTAATTGCTAAGAACCTGATCTCTGGAAGTCTGCTCTACAACGCAGGCTTGAGGATGGACATCAATGCTGGCCAGTTGGTGATGTCCAAGAAGGGTACATTCTTCGGAAAAGCTTTCCAAACTGAAGGAATGTACAAGATTCAGCTTGTTGTAACCCAGCATGATAATATAAATGCAATCACTTTTTCTGATTATTCTCTTGAGTTGTGGTATAATAGGCTAGTACATGTTCATTGTAAAAGGATTAACAGAATGTCTAGTCTAGGACTTATCTCCAAGTATGGGGGTAAGGTAGAGAAATACGAAGTATGTGCTCAGACGAAGATCACAAGGAAACCCTTTCACAGGGTCCATCGAAGCACAGATCTTCTGGAGTTGGTTCACTCAGATATCTGTGACTTCAAACAATTCTCTACAAAGGCCGGGATGAAGTATTTTATTACTTTTATCGATGACTTCTCAAAGTATACTTTCGTCTACTTGCTCAAGTCTAAAGACGAAGCATTCGAGAAGTTCAAGGAGTTCAGGGCCGAGGCTGAGCGGCAAACTGGACAACAACTCAAGAGGTTAAGGAGTGATCGAGGCGGGGAGTATCGGTCTCATAAATTATTATCATTCTACAAAGAACATGGAATCATCAATGAGACAACGGCTCCGTACTCTCCACAATCCAACGGAGTAGCAGAAAGGAAGAACAGAACATTGACAGAGATGATGAACTCCATGCTGTTGACTGTGGGTCTTCCAAAGTGTTACCAGGGAGAAGCTGCACTAACGGCAACGTTCATTCTGAACAGAGTGCCATATGTAACTTCCGACATAACTCCTCATGAACTCTGGTTCAAAGTCAGACCTAATTTGAATGTCATTCGAGTGTGGGGGTGTCTGGCTTATGTGAAGCTCCCGGATCTGAAGATTCAGAAGCTGGGGGCAAGGACTACGAAGGCGATCTTCTTGGGGTATGCCGAGAAGAGTGATGCTCGAAGATTCCTTGATATCGAGTCAAACCACATCATCGAATCTCGCGATGCTGAATACTTTGAAGACAAGTTTGCAAAACACAAGAATATTGTTCTCGCGGATCTTCCGAAGAATGATGAGGGTACAAAGCAGACAGAAGTCTTTAATGAACCAGTAGTCCAAGATGAAGCTGTCGTCAAGGAGACATCAGCTGAACCAGAACTCGCTGAGCCGTCAACTAAGCGAACGAGGAGGTCGAAAGACTTTGGAGATGACTTTGTCACCTATCATGTGGAAGCAGATCCGCTTACCTATGATGACGCGATAAAGATCAGAGATGCTGTATTCTGGAAGGAGGCGATAGACAACGAGATTGACTCAATCACCTCCAACAACACATGGGTATTGGTTGACCTGCCAGAAGGAGCAAGACCCATCAGATGTAAATGGATCTTCAAGAAGAAGATGAAAGCAGATGAAACCATTGACAAGTTCAAGGCCAGGCTAGTGGCCAAGGGATTTGCTCAGAAGCAGGGGATCGACTACTTTGACACTTATGCTCCAGTAGCTCGGATGACAACCATCAGATTGTTAATTGCTCTAGCAGTAATACATAAGCTGGTGATACATCAGATGGATGTAAAAACGATATTCCTTAATGGCGAGCTGACCGAAGAGATCTACATGCAACAACCAGAAGGTTTTGTCGTCATAGGTCTGGAAGACAAAGTCTGCAAGTTGATGAAGTCTCTGTATGGTTTGAAACAAGCTCCCAAAATGTGGCATGAGAAGTTTGACAAGGTGATAAGGTCAAATGGCTACAGGGTCAGTAAAACAGACAAGTGTGTCTATACGAAGTTTGCTGATGGAAGAGGAGTAATCGTATGTCTTTACGTGGACGACATGCTAATCCTAGGTATGGATTTAAGCTGCATCACAGAGACAAAGAAATTTCTCTCGACCAAGTTCAATATGAAGGACTTGGGGGATGCCGACGTAATCTTGGGGCTCAAGATCATTCGGACAGGCGCTGGAATAGCGTTGTCACAATCTCATTATATTGAGAAGATGCTCACTCGTTATGGGTATCAAGATCTTCCTTTTATTGATACACCGTACCGGAGTGATCAGAAGTTGGAGCCAAATTTGAGGGAAAGCGTCAGGCAGTTGGAGTACGCTAGCGTAATCGAAAACTTGATGTACGCTACTACTGCCACAAGGCCTGACATAGCTTTTGTAGTGGGAATGCTGAGTCGGTTCACTAGCAATCCAGGCGTTGAGCACTGGAAAGCTGTGAAGCGTGTTATGAGATATCTCAAGAAAACTCAGACATATGCACTTTTCTACAGCGAAGATCCGTCAGTAGTAGAAGGCTTCAGTGATGCTAGCTGGTGTTCAGATATGGAGAGCGAGTATTCCACAGGTGGATTTGTATTCGCCATGGGTGGAGCTGCTATATCGTGGAAGTCGAAGAAGCAGACTGTGTTATCTCGCTCCTTCATGGAATCTGAATTCTTTGCATTGGATGCTGCTACAGATGAAGCAGAGTGGCTTCAGGAGCTCATGTATGATCTTTCGGTGGTTGGAGCTCAGATACCTACAATACCGATATACTGTGACAACCAGGCGGCAGCAGCAGTGGCATCAAATAAACTCTTCAACGGGAAGAAGAGAACGGTGCGGTTGAAGCACAAAGCAGTACACGATCTTATCAAGAGAGGTGTTATTGCAGTGATCGATGTTCGGAGTCAGGAGAACCTGACGGATCCGTTCACCAAGGGCCTCAAGCGCCAGCTGGTCGATGACACAGCTTGTAAAATGGGCTTGAAGGCATTCTGATATTGTGTTATTACATTCCTACCATAAAGTTTTATGCTATTAGTTCAAAGAAAAATCTACTAGGCATCTAGCTTTTGGTTCAAAGGAGGACTATTAACCAGAAGAATATCAGGAACGGTGGATACTTGTCCTATGTGACATGGAGAGGTTACGGACCTACAACCACTGTTGTCTACTGTTGTTTTCTGCGGAAAACGGAACCTATGGAAAGGTTGGCTTAAATGCCTTAATGAGTTCTCAGGCAGAGTGAATGCCTGGAGTGCTTTACAGGAAGCACGGTAGAGCAGCACTACAAGGAGTGTAACTCCATGCTACAGTGGGGTGACTCCACCATGAGGTTCCCAGGTAGGGGTAATGCCTCGGCTTTGTAAGCCAAGTCACAGCGGAGTAGCACCGCAAATAGGCAGGTAGCCTAATGCTGTATGATAATCGTAATAAAGAGAGGTAGACAGCACTACAAAGAGGATAATGTCCTCATGTTACAGTGGCATGACACCACGAAGAGGTACCAGGTAGGGTAAAGCCTCGACTTTGCGAGCCATGTCATAGCGGCGTAACACCGTACCGAAGCGCAAGGCTTCATGCTGGGTAGTTTGGCACTACAAAGAGGCCTGTGACCTCATGCTACAGTAGTATGACACTACGATGAGGTACCCAGGTGGGGTAAAGCCTCGGCTTTAAGCCATGTCATAGCAGCGTAGTACCGCAAAGAAGCGCAATGCTTCATGCCATGACTCTTTATAAAGAACTCACCTATAGTGTATGGACAGAGATATCAGGCCGTCTCTTGAGGGTAAACTTGTAGACGCCCAAAAATTATACACTGAAACCAGGCTGGCACAAGGCCTTCAATGTGCAGCCAGAAGCACAGTTGATGTCATTATGTGAGTAGGAAGAATTGCAGTTATGGTACAGAATTCAAGGCTTAGTCCATTCTTGTATCATGATGTTATTTAACCTATGCGGGAAGATTCAAGTCGTAGCGACATCTCTCCTAATGCATGATGGGCAGTCACTGTGGGGAACGCTCGACCCATATATTGAAATATGTGGAAGATTGTTGGTATTTTTGCCTTTGGACTAGAAAAGATAGTCCCACATCGGCTACACCAAATGGTGAGCATCTCAATATAATGCATTGCTTGTGTTGAGGTGTGCACATGAGGTGTAGTGGGGCACAAGTTTGTGCCATGTGGGAGTATTTTCCTAGAAGGAAAAAGGATTAACTCCAACAAGGATGCAAGTTGACTTTTGTTGTGCGGACTCGGACTCGGACGCGGACTCCAGGATTGTCTCGTGCATGCACGAGAGTGTTCGGGGGGTAGGCGTAGACTGGCACACTTCTATGCTGATTGTGGGATGATCTAAAATATCAAACTCTATTTTTGAGTATTGGTATTTTAGTCCCACATCGGATAGGAGAAGAGGTGAAGTCTCAACTCCACTCTATAAATAGAGCCCCTTGGCCTCCTTTGAAAGAAGCACCAAGAAGAGAGTTGAGGGAGTCTGTTAAGTCCAGGAAGTCCGTTTAAGTCTCAAATATTGACTTACGAGCGTTCCAGAAGTTCTTCGTGAACTTGCTGGTTCCTGGAAGCTGTTCGTGCTCGTGTGGGGCGAATAAAGCTTTGAGCAACGGTGGTTCATTCACTCCAGCATCTCATTCTCGCCTGTCATCGCTGCTGTTGCCTTTTACAGTAACTTCTTTTTAGAAGCTCTACTGCCGATAATTGCTTGCACAAAGTCTCTTTAGATTTTTTGTGTATTACGTAGAATCTTTTTAGATCCTCGTAATTCAGAATCCTTCAGGATCTCTGTTGCACATCTTCTTTAAGGTGCTGCATTTGAAACGTTGTGTGTACAATTGTTTCAGTTTCAGAATTTTCCATCGAAAATTGTGCCTCGGCACTAACACATACTGCATATTCTTTCCATATATTGATGGTCATCCAGGTCAAAGTGCAAAACTAGGTCAAGCCTTAGAAACACTTTGCTCAAATAATGAAAAAAATCAGTCACACAATATTTTGTACGGCTACCTTCGGGTTTTGAAAACTCAGATTAGAAAGTTTATATTAGAACTCGAGCACTTGGATCAGAAGCTCTTTTTCTAAAACTTTTCTTTTTAGAACTTTTTGTTAGTTGCTTATATTTGTTTACCTACTTATCCTACTTATCCTTATTTAAACCAAAATATTGGTTTACCATAGAATAATGATATTAATTCCTTCAAAATATTTCTCTAAATTATCTCTTCTTATGTGACAGTTGACATGAATCTTATATGCCAACTGACATGACAAAATTTAAAATTAAAATTAATATTAATATCAATTGGATGATAAATTTTTTGGATTAAAATTTGTCATGTTAGATTTCACATAATAAAAGATGGCATCATCCAAATTTACTATTTTATATACTATATCAGCTGTCACATAAGAAATAGTTTGAAAAAATACTTTGAAGAAATTAATATCATTACTCCTTTAATATATATATATATATATATATATATATATATATATATATATATATATATATATGGAAAATTCTACAATACATTCCGTGGAAAAAGTTGTATCGATACATTCCAAATTTGAACCATTGGATGTTGATCCAATGGTTCGGATTGAGATCAAAAGTCAAAATCAGCATTAATGCTGATTCAGATTAATAGAGTAGGGAACATCATTTAATGCTGATTTTGACTTTTGACCTCAATCCGAACCATTGGATCAACATCCAATGGTTCAGATTTTGAATGTATCGATACAAATTTTTTCATGAGATGTATTGTAGAAGGACCATATATATATATATATATATATATATATATATATATATATATATATAACTTTGTATTATTGGTAAGAAACGAAACAATAAGCCAAGTCAAAGAAGCAATCCATACATGGTACTTTAAGTGGGACTGTCAGGACCATCCATCTATCCATCCATATCCACACACTCACAAGAAGCTGTACGCTTGACAAAGCATTTTGCTAGCTAGAGTGTACCATCAAAGCAATTGCAGCCTTGCAGCAGGTTGGACCATCCATCTGTACTTTCCACTCTCCTACAGCCAAAAGCGCATCATGGAGAGCATATTTGCAAGAGTGTGTGGGAGCGAGAATGAAATGAATGAATGAGGTTCTTCCGAATGCATGGCCGTGGCAATGCCCATGTGACGACGGTGGTCTTTCCTACATCGAGCATGTTAAATGAGCCAACCAAGCTATATTTGAAATCGCACGTACGTACTTCATAAGCTACAGTCCCTATGGCTATGGAAGGACCGAAGAAAGAATGTACGTAAAAGAGACGAGACAGAAGGAAGTTCTGCTCGTGTTCTCCTGTACGTAAAACGTTTTTGCGCTAGCTTGTTGGCATATGTGGCACTCATTTACGTACACTCATTGCACGTGTTAATAAAAACCATGATAAAGAGGATAGTTTTTTCCCCCTTCTTTCTCTTTCTTTCTTCTATCGATCCCTATAACTTATTTGAACCTATGGCTATGGATATGCTCGTGTTCTCCTGTACGTAAAACGTAAAAGAGACGAGACAGACTGCTCGTGTTCTCCTGTACGTAAGACGTTATTACGTAAAAATCTTAGTGTTTGAGTTAAATTTTTTTTTTTTTTGACATATTTCGTTGGTTTGTGCATTTTTCTTCGATCATCATGTCCTATCAGTTTGGAAAAACGGTTTTCGCTTTCGTTTCCAACAGAATGGTATCGGAGCTGTGGTTGACAGAATTGTGTAACAGCACAGGTTGTCAGGCGTAAGATGTTGACAATTGAAATGAGTAGAAGAGATGGATGCGAAGTTAGTGCGCATAATAAAGCTAAACGGTTCCAATTATCACTATTCTTGGGCTAGAATGTTTGGACTCCTAAAATTCTAATTTTATTTCAAAAAGACTAATTCATTATTTAGGTTGGGCTGGCTTTGAACCAATCTAATTTTTGGACTATTTGAGTCTCTGTGGGCTTGGGCTTATTAAAGCCAAGTCGAATTTAAAGTATATATACACTTATGTGTACAAAAATTTTGTATAAACCTTTTTAGTTTAATGTATAATAATATATGTGTATTGTTATGAAATTATTTCTTAAACATTTGGACTTTGTAAATGTTGTTTTAGCTAGTTATTGCTTAATAAATGAATTATTCCTAGAAAATAGTTTAAAGTATTTTTACTATTATACTTGCCATACGTATTTGCTATAATTTATTATGTATTGGTAATAAAATTCTAGTATATCAAAAACGTATTTATTTAAAAAATGCTATATAGTTGTTTTACTTGCAAGATGTTTCTAATATTTAAATGTAATGTTACTATTATTTATCTTGATCAAGTCATATTATAAATTGTATTATATTTTCTAAAAATATTGATATACTAGGATTTGTCTATATGAGTACTAGAAATAGTTGATTTATCTGTTTAGCGAATAGCTAATGTCTTTAATTCAACCCTAATAAACTTGTACCAAAAATATAACAGGTGACATTCATCCATGCAGTACTACTCCCGTGCTTCCAAAGCGAGGCAAGTACACTGACTCGAGCTTTTACTTTGTGATTCTGTCTTACATTCATGTGCCATGTTTTTATATCGGACACGAGATACACACGATTGCCTTGTACCTTGTTCATTGTATTGTGAGTCATTGTTATTGCGAGATTGGAGAAAATATTGACTAGTGTGTGACCACACCCAACCTAGGTATTGTGAATAGCCTAATCGTACACCTCACGTACGATTAGGCCTAACCTTGTAGAATTGTGAATTGTGGATTGTGAATTGTGAATTGTGGTCCCCAGCCAGTCACACATTAGGTTAATATTTCAAAGGTCACACTTGCATTGATTGTCGTGTTCATTGATTGTCGTATTTATTGTCTTGTTCATATTGATTGTCGTGTTCATAGTTCCATCATTGTACTTCAGTTTCACATTCCACTTATGGTACCATAGTTTTATTTTCAGTTCTCATACTCTGGTTTCACCTTGTATTCTGTATTCAGATTACATCGTAGATTGTTTCTTGTCGGGATTGTACTTTGCTCTTTTCCTGACAGGATATATTGCAGGTGAGCTTGAGGCCTTGAGCATTGGGACATCATGGATATTACAGGATTTACTTCATTCATTTTTTTGGACGTTTTACATTGTATTTTGATTTCATCATTGTATTTTATTTTATCGGATCTGTCTTTGGATAACATTGTAAAAGGCTTGGATGATTATTGGTGATCTTTCTGGGAATGATATATAGAAGCTGTAGATGTTTACATTTTATTATGACTTGGAGTTTTCCTTAGTATTGTACAACTTACTTCGTAGTGTCCATCGACGAAGGCTAGGCATGTCCGACACGTACTCAATTATTCGGGAGCGGATCATGACATATTTTTAGTGGTGGCCCATACAAGTCTGTGCTAATGGCACTTAGACTATAAAGTGCTATTGGGAGACCAACAAAGCTAAGAAAAACTCATGACAGCATAGGATCCGTAGGAAATGGTTATGGTTATTGATATCTAAAATTTGATTTTACTTATGATTTTTCTAGGTTAGTTTATGAATTTCTAGGACATAGCAATCAACGGTTTATTTTTTATTACAGGATGGTTGTCACGAAGAACGTGGGGACTAGCGAGCAGGCTGCACCCGATGCACAGGAGCAGCTTCTACCGCCTCCGCCTTCGTCGCTTCCCCCGACGATGACATTCGACGGTACCCAGATGATGGTCATGTTCCAGCAGTTCATGGAGGCACAGAACCACCAAGCCACGCAGTTCCGAGCGACGATCATGGACGTACTACGAGTCAGGGAGCCAGCTCTACGAGCTCCTCCAGCACCACTAGCACCAGCAGCACGAGGACAGGGGTCGCCAGAGATTATCAGAACCTCTGCTAGATAGATTTTTGGGGCCATGAGGGGATAGTCTATGCAGACGAGTGGCTAGAAAACGTCGAGCGAACGCTGAAGATGGCAAGGATTCTAGATGATTTGAAGGTCGAGGATGTGAGCATGCGACTTTTTGACATTGCTAGAGCTTGGTACAGAGAGGAGCCTCAGTTGGCCGTACCCCAAGTTCTCGAGGCAGAGTTCAAATTGTTGTTCAAGAAAAAGTTCTTTCCAGATGTGGAGCGAGACATACTTCAAAATCAGTTCGAGGTATTGTAGCAGGGGAGTATGACCGTAGCTCTGTACACATCGGAGTTCAGCCGCCTCAGCAGGTTCACGTAGAACCTCGTCATCATGCCAGAGGAGAGGGCAAGGAGATTCAAGAAGGGTCTCACCAGAGAGATGTGACATTCAGTGGTGATTAGCCAGGCTACAACCTATGCGAGCATCCTTAAAGTTGCTCAGAGAGTAGAGAAGGAGATTGACCCGAAGCTCAAGCGGTACCGAGACATTGGCGCCAGCAGCTCCCAGGGTCCAACGAAGCGGACCGACACTCAGAAGAGACAACCTCAGCGGCCAGCACCTCAGCATCAACATCATCATCATGTCCGAGCTTCGACATCGCTGAGGCAGCAAAAGCAGATCCAGACCCCGACATACTTTTCTAGCGTGTACTGCAAGAGGCCGGGACACCGTGTCGAGAAATGTCGCAAGAGGTTAGGGCAGTGCTTAGTTTATGGATCTGCCACTCACCAAGTGAGAGATTGCCCTACAGCCTTCACTCGCCAAGGACCAACACCATAGCTGCAGCAGGAGGATCCACCCTTCGAGGATCAGTATCAGCAAGGAGCGCAGCCGGATGGACTGTTATCTTCCTTTACCTTGCTTGTAGTATCTAGATTTTCTTGTAGTACCTATTTTGAGACTTGTCTCTAAGTTTTCTTGTATTTACTATTTTCATATTATCTTGTAACTACTTGTTAGTCCTTGTTATTTTTACTCCCTAAATAAATTATTTAGCCTTATTGCTTCTTAAAAACATTTTACTAGATTTTGTGCATATCTACAATCTTTGAAATTTTGAGGACGAAATTTTTGTAAGGGGGGTAGATTTGTAACTCCCTAAATCGAATTTTGTGAATTTCAAGATTTTTATTTTCCTAAAAAGATTATTTGAAATACCAAAATTATTTTTTAAATAAAACTTAAATTGCTTTACAAAGCTATTCTACTAGATTCCATTTCTGTTAGTTAATGAGCTTGAGTATAATTATTACTTTTACTAAATGTTGTCTTTAAGCTTGATTAATATTGTAGGTGGTCATAGTTGTAAAAAGAAATAATATTTCTATTAGTTAAACTTCCTTTCTAAAAACCTGATTTTCTTTTTATTGAGATATATTTTAATTATATGGAAAATCTGTCTACTATGAAGTATAGTAAAACTAATTTTTGAATTTTGAATACTATATTACTGTTGTTCTCATACTGTTGGTTTTGATGTATTAAACTAAAAAGGAGGATTAATTTGATTAAACTATTTTTGTAATTATTATTAATTAACAGGTGGCAGTTAACTAATAACTACAATTAGTTGGAATATAACTGCAATTAGTTGGACTAACTAATTTTGTGCTTAGTTGGTAATCCTAACTGAATCTGTTGGGAATTAGTTACTGCTTAGTTTTATTGGCCCCCAGATCTACTTTTTACTACAGCTTTGTCACCCAAATATTTTATTACAAAAGTTGTTCCATCA
The DNA here is from genome assembly GCA_029216955.1 of Iris pallida. Taxonomy (NCBI): domain Eukaryota; kingdom Viridiplantae; phylum Streptophyta; class Magnoliopsida; order Asparagales; family Iridaceae; genus Iris; species Iris pallida. The sequence continues at coordinate 5,835,131 of JANAVB010023996.1, read as the reverse complement.
CTGACACATGTCAGCACAGTCCACATCACTTTGTACACACACTCTCTATACTCTCTCTCCCTCCACCAGTGCTTCCCGACCGAGCTCCGTCGCCGCTGCCGCCACCGCCCCTCCGACCATCTCGATCTCGCCAGTCGAACCTCCACTCCATGGCACATCTTGGCACAACGCCAAGCTCAAAGTCGCGCCACTGGAGTCGACTGCCTCACTGGAGCCTCGTCGATCTCGATTGCTAGTTTACCTTGATGATCAGACCACCGTCTTCGAATATCGAGCCGCCTCGCCGACTGGATCTAGAAGTTCGTCGGAGCCCATTCGAAGACCGCCGCCGGAATAGTTGAGGTGCGCCACCCTAGCCAACTTGTCCTCGCCATATCTGGAGCAGAGCCGCCATGGCTTACCATCTGATCTGCCAAGGAGTCCTCGAGCCACGCCGTGTCATTGTCTCCTTCAGATCTAGTCCAGATCTGACCATCCGACTATCGACCTCCGATCGAGGAGCACCGAAGGTCACCACGCCACCCCAGAGTTCGCTGATGCTGCCACGAGCCGTCGCCATCGTTGCTGTTCGGATCACCACTGCTCGGACCACCACAGCACCGTCGAGGATCGACATCCCTGCCGATCACCGTGAGTCTCTCCTTGATCTACTCGAACCCCTTAATTTGTGTTCATTTTCTTCTGGTTCCTATTTTTCTAGGGTTAGGGTTTGGCATTTGGGGAAATGCTAGAGTTATGGTCAGGCTTGGGAAGGAAGATAAGGATGATTAGGGTTAGGGTTTCCTAGCTATGGGAGGAAGAAGAAGCTAGGGTTAGGGCTTCGATCGAGAGTAGGTGAATAGTGAAGAGGAGACGGTTTCTATCGACTGATTGAAGAATTATGAGAGAGTGGAGGCGTGTGTGCGTTTTGTTTTATTATGTTGTTAGGGTGGAAAGATTGGGCCGGGTCTGGGAAAGAAGTAGTGGGCTGAGCATGTGAGTTGGGGTGAAGGAAAGAATTAAGGAAGAAAGTGAATATGATTAAGGTTGAAGTTGATATGTGGGCTTGACAGATGAAGTCATGGGTGGGCTCGGGTTATGAATATATGCTGGGCTAAATCCTTCCTTACAAAATTTCAGTAGCAGTAATTGCAAACTGATGGATGGGCTTTTTCTTGGGCTTGAATGTTTGGACTCCGAAAATTCTAATTTTATTTCAAAAAGACTAATTCATTATTTAGGTTGGGCTGGCTTTGAACCAATCTGATTTTTGGACTATTTGAGTCTCTGTGGGCTTGGGCTTATTAAAGCCAGGTTGAATTTATAGTATATATATACTTATGTGTACAAAAATTTTGTATAAATATTTTTAGTATAATGTATAATAATATATGTATATTGTTATGAAATTATTTCTTAAACTTTTGGACTTTGTAAATGTTGTTTTAGATAGTTATTGCTTAATAAATAAATTATTGCTAGAAAATAGTTTAAAGTATTTTTACTATTATACTAGCCATATGTATTTGCTATAATTTATTATGTATTGGTAATAAAATTCTAGTATACCAAAAATGTATTTATTTCAAAAATGCTATATAGTTATTATACTTGCAAAACGTTTCTAATATTTAAAAGTAATGTTACTATTATTTATCTTGATCAAGTCATATTATAAATTGTATTATATTTTCTAAAAATATTAATTTACTTGGATTTGCCTATATGAGTACTAGAAATAGTTGATTTATCTGTTTAGCAAATAGCTAATGTCTTTAATTCAACCCTAATAAACTTGTACCAAAAATATAACAGGTGACATTCATCCATACATTACTACTCCTGTGCTTCCAAAGCGAGGCAAGTACACTGACTCGAGCTTTTACTTTGTGATTATGTCTTACATTCATGTGCCATATTTTCATATCGGGCACGAGATACACATGATTGCCTTGTACCTTGTTCATTGTATTGTGAGTCATTATTATAGCAGGATTGAAGAAAATATTGACTAGTGTGTGATCACACCCAACCTAGGTATTGTGAATTGCCTAATGATACACCTCACAGACGATTAAGCCTAACCTTATAGAATTGTGAATTGTGGATTGTGAATTGCGAATTGTGGTTCCCAGCCGGCCACATATTAGGTTAATATTTCAAAGGTCACACTTGCATTGATTGTCGTGTTTATTAATTGTCGTGTTCATTGTCTTGTTCATATTGATTGTCGTGTTCATAGCTCCATCGTTGTACTTCAGTTTCACATTCCATTTATGGTACCATAGTTTCATTTTCAGTTCTCATACTCTGGTTTTACCTTGTATTCTGTATTTCAGATTATATTGTATATTATTTCTTATCGGGGTTGTGCTTTGCTCTTTTTCTGACATGATATATTACAGGTGAGCTTGAGGCCTTGAGCATTGGGATATCATGGATATTGTAGGATTTACTTCATTTATTTTTTAGATATTTTATATTATATTTTTATTTCATCATTGTATTTTATTTTACCGGATCTGTCTCCGGATAAGATTGTAAAAGGCTTGGATGATTATTGGTGATCTTTCTGGGAACGATATATAGAAGTTGTGGATATTTACATTTCATTGTGACTTGGAGTTTTCCTTAATATTGTACAGCTTACTTCGTCGTGTCCATCGACGAAGGCTGGGCGTGTCCGACACGTACTTGGTTATTCGGGAGCGGGTCGTGACAGCTTTTACCTTCGTGCCAGTAAGAATGTACCTTCGAAGTGGACGCGTTTCCTCTCCGGCTGCCACAACTAGTGCTTTCGCAGCCATAGAGGAGCAAACACCATCACAGCCTCCGGTGGCATCCAAGTCACTCCATTCCAGCAGGGGCAACAGTAGCCCAACATAGCTCCCCCAATGATACAGCAGAACACTTAGACTTAGGAACCCCTGGTGGGACAAAATGGGTAGCCTACTATGGTACCCTAGGGAGGGTATATGCCACTACCTCCCCCACCATTTCTTCAACAGTTCCCCTTCAATCCAGACATCAGATACGTTCGCTCCCGAATGATGGAAATACTACTACTCAATTCTTGTACGCTTTATAGCAGTCTCAGTGGCAACAGACCGAACGATTTAGACAGAACATGATGGCCCTATTGAATAGACACCCACCTCCACCATCAGTCCGGTACCAACTCCATCACCAATACCATAACCCTCTGTAGGCTCCATTAAGGACTTTATCGAGATGAAGCCTAAAATTTTTAAAGGTTCTCAACGGTCGTTAGAGGTTCTGCATGGCTCATTAGCACATAGAAGCTATTGAAGGCATCACAGTTGCCTGAGGACTTATGGATGATGGCAGTAGATTAATTATTAGAAGACAATGCCAATCACTGGTGTAAGGTTGAAGAAAGGCATTTTGGAACCGATCAGACTTGTGAAGAGTTCTGTCAACTCTTCAATGTGAGGTTCTTTTCTGTCCATGTACATGATGTCCTCTATGATCAGTTTCTCTATCTCAAGCAGGAAAATATGACCATAGATGAGTATGACGTAGAATTCAGTCTATTGGGCAGATTCGGTATGACACTGATTCTGACAAAGCGAGAGAGTGCCAAGAGATTTCACCAAGGACTATCACCAAGGCTCAAGAAGCACACTACTATGCAATCCAGAGTTTTGCATGTTGCGATATTGGAATAAGCTAGAAGTCATGAGCTTCTCTGCAAGGAAACACAACAAGCACATAGTCACTTACTACAGCAGAGGCACCAGTTTGACTCGTATCCGAAGGACCCGAGAGGCGACTTATAGTCCACCAGTTAACCAAAAGCATTCCCATATAATATTCTCGAGCGTCACACTTGTAAATTTTGTGGCAATCCAAGACACATCTAGAGAGATTGTCGTAAGAGGTTCGGCCTATGTTGGGCTTGTGGATTCGACCAACACCATTCAAATGATTGCCCAAGGAGCAAGTATGCGATAACAAGGACACAACAGCTCGAGCAGGTACCAACTCAGCATACCAGAGGACAATAAAAGGCACAAGCATTCACCATGGTAGTAATAGACACCCCTCTTGAGGATAGAAATATAACATGTATTACTCTAGTTACGTCATCATTGTTGGAATACTATTTGATGTTAGAGCCACACTTTCACTTGTTTAGTAATCATGCTAAATATAATTGTCTCGTCATTACCTAGAAATATTAGAAATTATTAGTTAGTATCGCAGTTAGTACATCATTGCATAAGCACTACCTTCGACACCACTAGTAGCCTTATAACCGTAGACTAGTAGGTTGTTGCGAACGGGAAGTTAAGGACTTAGTTGTTGGAGATTTCTGCATGACGTGCCTTAGAATTTGTTCACCCATCTATAACCCTTGTATATTAGAAGAGTGAGTTGTTCTATTTTCTCGGTTCGTATGTCATCGAAGCATCAATCGCCAAACTTGGGAGCATAAGGATAACGTAACAACCGTTTCTTCCCTCTGTTCAAAAGTCGGGGTACGATCTTCGTACTTGATCGCTTCTTTCATATTGCATTTTATTTTCGATTTGGTCGTGCATTTAATAATCTAGGTACAAAATTGCGACTTTGATTCTTCTAATTTTGTTATCCATCGATCGTGCCTTAGCTTTAAATTTCAAGGGCAAAATTCTTGTAAGTTGTGTAGGATGTAAACCATCCCCCTAAAATATAGGATTTTTTTATTATTTAATTATTTAATTGTTATTTTTATTAAATTATGGTTTGACATTTTTATTAATATTTATTATTGTGAAATGGTTTAGTAATTAGATTGTGTAAGAGTTTATAATTTTTTTATTTTTTTTGAATAAATACTATGTAAATGTTGTTATATAATGAAATGATATTGTACTATATATTAATAAATCCTTAAGAAATATTATAGTATTTTAATTAAAAATATTATGTAGGATTTTAAGTTTTCATATATATATATATATATATATATATATATATATATATATATATATATATATATATATATATAATATATATATATATATATAACCGTACTAGTATATATATAGTATTTTGGTTTTGTTAATAATAAAATAAAAATTAGGCAAGTACTATTCCTCGAAACAGTACTATGCCAAACCCGAGTAGAACAAAAAGAAGGAAAAGGTATACGAGTCATATGAACTCTCCATCATTTTATTTACAAAAATCCTAACAAATCCATATGTGAATCTCTTTGATTTAAACCCACAAATCCAAATCTAAACCCGAAATGGATTTCCCTAATTTAGATTTAAAACCTAGAGATATATAGGAATCGATTTGTATATTATTTTCGAGAACAACTCCAGGCTACCCCGCGTCTGCCCGTACCCTTGTGCACCTTCGGAGTGACCATCGCCGTTGGTCACACTACTGCGCACAACACAACAGCGCTGCAATTGCAGTCGCGCACAACAACAGCAGTTACGTACAGCAGCAGCAAACTCGACCTAGGTATCAACTTATACACTGATTTTCTTCCTCATCGCTTGACATTTTTTAGCTGAAAAGTCATACGTGTAGACAACCTAACCACCTATAGAACCCATTAAGTGGATTTTGTTAATTCGCGATGTACTCGAAGAAAATGAGTTCCAAAATCAAGAAAAATAACGAATTTATGTGTACAAAAACTGTCCCGAGGAGCAGTTTTGGAAGCTGTTTTTTATGTCGTACCTAGAGGAAATTAAAAATATACTTGAACAGAGTTTTAGACAACCTAACTGGGATTAAAACCCTATTTTTATTTTTTATTTTAGTTGATTAATTCATGTTGTAAATCAATTTAAAAATCACGAAAAAATAATTTTAAAAACTTAGAAATTCTCCGATACGGAGTTCGTATCGACAAATCGGATGACTTGATCATAAACTAGTTGTATTGAAAGGTGCATATGAAATTTTTGCACATAAAAAATTTGGCAGAACTCAAATTGGTTGCGTGTGCATGACGAATTCGAGGTATAATCGTCAAAAACTACCGTATCGGTGATTTTCCAAATTTGGTAATTACTTGTGCAAGCTCGTCACATTGTGATGAAACTTGCACCATTAGACTCATATCATTTTTTTGGTACTGTGAGACAAGTTTGGTCCAATTCTGAGATAATTGATCGGATCGTAGTTTTGGCGGATCCACGATCTGATCCAACGAGCGATTTTGTACACGACTGAATCCAAAATTGGACATACTGTTGAGTTCATATAAAAATTGGACCCATAGACATATATTTATTGACTTTAGAGACTATAGAATTTGGCACGCTTTTCGGTACAAAGTGGGTCCAGCAGTGGACATCATTTGACCTAAAATTTTGATTTTGCTCTTGTGTCCAGAATTGGACTTATGGGTAGGCGGTCTTAGACATTTTTTTATTTTAAAAATGTTTGGTGATGTATATTTCAATATCCGGGGACACTTGCGAAAGTTTTACTTAAGTTGCTTTTGTGGTCTAACGAGTTTGGTACTAGACGTTGTCATTTTCTGCACACCACCTCCAAACAAGATACCTTGTCACTATTACTGATTATTTACAATCATTTCAGCATGTTTATTCCTTTTATTTATTTGTTTTATATTTAATTGTGCGTCCAAGTCATACTTGGGTGCTGATGACCGAGTTAGTCGTTTTTGTTGCTTTTATTTATTTTATGCATGGTGACTTAGTTTTAGAGGACTATCCCATTATTATGAGATTTGGTATATCTCCTTTAGCCATGAAACTTGTGTTCCACGAGTTGTGTCTCATATAGTATTTGGACTTGCGTATTCGGCTGGCCACCGGTACGTATAGGACGCACGCTAGGTTATAATTGCTAATAAAATTGCATATTAGAAGACTTAGCAGTTATTAGTATAACATGTTGTGGACACAACATGGATATGAGCATTGGACATGGAGGATATGTACTATACGCTTGGGCAATGTCGTGTCAAGTCATGTCGTGTCGTGTCGATATTTGCTAGTGAGTCTCTAGAGCGCTACCTGTGTATTTTGCTAGTGACTCTTTAGAGCACTACCCTTGTATTGTGCTAGAGACTCTCTTGAGCGCTACCCTTGTATTGCTAGCGACTCTCTGGAGCGCTACCACTACCAAAATAAGTCATATTAGCGACGTAATTAGCGACGTTTATGAAAGACGTCGCTATATTTTAGCAATTTAGCGACGTAAATTTATAACGTCGCAATACGTCACTATTAGCGACGTTCAACGACGTATTGCGACTAAGTTTTGTATTGTAAAAACGTACGTCGTGGATATGTCGGTGAACGTCGCTAAAATCACTGATATTAGCGACGTTTACCGACGTCTTAGTATGACGTCGCTAAATATTTCATATAGGGTTCTGCTGGCCAGATCGATTTCATTTTTTTACCCAAAATTTTATTTTCCCGCTCGAGCCCCAAATCTTTCTCCCTTTTCCCCTCTCGTCTCCGGCGACCCCCTTCCACCAGCGACCCCCTCCCACCAGCGAGCCCCTCCCCCCGGCGACCCCTCCCTCCGGAGACACCCCTCTCCCTCGTTCCCTACCTCGGCGACCCCGCTCGCCCACTGGTGTCCTCGTCCCTCTTGCGTCCCCTTCCTCCGGCGACCACCCCCCCCCCCGCGGCGACCACCCCCCCACACGGCGACCCCCCTCCCTGCGGCGACCCCCTCCCCACGGTGACCTCTTTTCCCGCGGCGTCCGGCGACCCTCCATCGCTCCTCCACCGTCAAGTCTCCTCGTCGACGTCGACCCGACTAGTCCCCTCTGCCGCTGCTCCATCCTCGACCCCGACCCAATTCTGACCAAGGAAGGTAAACCCTAACCCTATCTCCCTCCTCCTGATGTGCTGACATAGACACGATACGACAGGCTGACACGACACAATATTCGTACACAATATTGTCAATTAAGTAATTATTTCGAAGGTAAAAAAATACTAGAATACTTAAAATGTAGTCTACTACCAAATATGAAAGCTTTCAAGGAGAGTCGTATACACTGACACAGAAATGACTCTTCAAAGTCGAGAGTTTTGAAATACTAGATTAGTATTTGTATGTATATGATTATGTGTGTTTGAGTTATTAGTGTGAGATGAAAAGCGGGGTATTAGTGTTATTTTATATGTGGTAAAGAGTATATTTGGCATGTATCGATAGAAATGAAAGAGATTACTCAAAATAATTGTCAGTTTGAGATAGTTGCATGAATAGGTGGTCTTCTAAATATGTTGTTGCTTAAGCAGTTTATAGCTACAAAATGCGTAAGTGCAACATGAAAATCTCATCTGTTAAATATGTTACCTAAGAGCATCATTAGTAAGGCTCATCCCAATTTCTAGATTCTAGATTTCAAATGTAGGAGCTCATTTTGTAGAATAGTAAGACCCATAGGTTTTAAATTATAAAATGTAGGAGAATGTAGGAGATTCACAACTCTCCACATTTGTTCAAGACATAACATTCATTTCCATAAAAACTTTCATAGATAATATAATATATCCCAATTGTCAAAGATTCTGTAAAGTCAGTCAGAATCACAAATATGAAGCATCCATCACAACTACACAACATATCCAAAACACAAAAGAATTGACTTTGATGAAAACTAGAGCATAACCTCTAAATGAAAACATGAACTAATTAACACATAATCCATAAACATTTAAATTATCGCTATCGGTATCGGACTATCGCTATCGGTATCGAACTATCGGTATCGATCGAACTATCGGTATCGGACTATCGCTATCGGTATCGGACTATCGCTATCGGTATCGACCGTATATACTTAGTATCGGGCGTAGCGGATTAGTATCGATCAGTATATAGGTTTGGGTTAAGATCAAGGTTCAAAGTATCGGTATCGGAATAGTAGGCCGAATAGGAGGCCGAGATAGTCGAATGAGAAGAAGGGAAGAAGGGAGGAGCAGATGGGTCCAGAGCCATGGTGGAGGAGGAGAAGTAACATGAGAGCAGTTTCCGCCGTAACATCTCCTGGCTCTGCTGGCAACTGAAGTCCAGATGCTACAAAGGACGATCCTTCGCTGAAATCGACTACAACACCCATCAGTTCAAGTTCATTCCTATATGAGTAGATTCCAATGCCATAGAAGCCATCAGTTTGTTGACCTTCCTCTATGGCATTGGAATATACTCATCTAGGAATGAACTTGAACTGATGGGTGTTGTAGTCGATTTCAACGAAGGATCGTCCTTTGTAGCATCTGGACTTCAGTTGCCAGCAGAGCCAGGAGATGTTACGACGGAAACTGCTCTCATGTTACTTCTCCTCCTCCACCATGGCTCTGGACCCATCTGCTCCTCCCTTCTTCCCTTCTTCTCATTCGACTATCTCGGCCTCCTATTCGGCCTACTATTCCGATATGCGTTTGATACGGTCTACCTAACCTATATACTGATACTAATCTAATACTCTCTGATATTAAGTACATCCGGCTTACTAGCTAGCGGATCCACCAGTTACATGATTATATACTAATTATGTTTAGTTTGTCTTACGATACAGATTTTCATATCCAATGTAATCCAGTTGACCAATGTAACCCAAGATGTTGTCTTATTGACCTAGTTTAGCCTTGTTTTACTAGATTGTTGATCGAGTTGACCAATAGTTGACTTTGACCTTGATTGGCCTAGAAATCATATAGAATTGCATGTATACTTCTTTTATTTTATATTGACTTCCATGATATGACAGCTCCTCAAAAAAAAGAATCCTCTACTAGACATCGCACTCTCCTTTTCAGAACATCAACTAGTATTACTACCTTGATGTATATATAAAGTATGCATGTATAATAGTAGGTAATGATATGCAAAACTGAAAAGATAAATGCAATGCATGAATGAATGGATGAAAAGATAAATGCAATCCATCGGAAAAGCTTTGACACTTGCATATCATTCACTACCTTGATGTATCTATCTTACAGAATTATGAAGCTGAATTACTATCTGCAGAATCGTACTTGGATGTACAACCGTCATCCTGATGACATGTGCGGTGTGCGGGATGAATTCATAGAGGGTGTACACCAGTTCCTGCAGTTTGCCAAGGCGTTCCCTCAGTACATGGACGGTACCAAAATTAAGTGTCCGTGTGTGAGATGTCGCAACTTGAAATATCATCCAGAAGTGGATGTCACGTATCATTTGTACTCGAAGGGTTTCACGCCGAATTACTATCAGTGGAGCGAGCACGGAGAACTTGTGTCTTTAGCATCGGAGTACGAGCCTTATGTGGATGTCCACAACAACGCTCCTTACGACGATGGGTTGGTGAACATGGTTTTTGACGCGGCCGGGCCTAGTTTCGATCCGGATGATCATGATGCACCTGAGGAGGCACCGAACCCCGATGCTGCACAGTTCATGGAGTTGCTGGAGAATGCAAGGACTCTATTATATCCTGGTTGTGAGGATCATTCACCGTTGGAGGTGGTTACAAGATTGTTGAGCATCAAGTTCGATTTTAACATGTCGCAAGATTGCTACAACCGTATTATGGAGTTGCTTATAGAAATATTGCCTGAGGGTGCGAAGTTGCCTAAAGACTTCTACCGGTCTAAGAGGATGGTTAGATCGCTCTGGATGGGATATGAAAAAATTGATGCCTGTCGCAACGGGTGCATGTTGTACTACAAAGACGACAAGGATGAAGACGCCTGCAGATTTTGTGGTGTCGATCGCTACAAGGCCTGTGGTAGAGGAAAGTCTGTCGGTACCAGGAAGCCTACCTCTTCGATGCACTACTTGCCGTTGACGCCGCATTTGCAGCGGTTGTTTATGGTGAAGGAAACTGCAGAAAACATGAGTTGGCATAAGCGGGAACATAGCGAAGGAGTGTTGGATCACCCATCTGATGGAGAAGCATGGAAGCACTTTGATCGAGAGTATCCAGATTTTGCTTCTGATCCGCGTAATGTTAGATTGGGTCTCTGCTCTGACGGTTTTACCCCATTCGGACTTTCGGGATCCCAGTATTCGTGTTGGCCTGTGATTGTCACCCCGTATAATCTACCGCCTTGGATGTGCATGAAGACTCCATATATGTTCCTCACCGTTATTATCCCAGGTCCGAATAATCCGAAAAGGAACATCGATGTTTATTTACAGCCATTGATTGATGAGTTGAATCAGCTGTGGGAAGTAGGTTCCAACACGTACGATGTATCTAGAAAACAAAATTTCCAGATGCGGGCAGCACTTATGTGGACCATCAACGACTTTCCGGCCTATGGAATGTTATCTGGATGGAGCACGCATGGTCGTCTTTCATGTCCGTGTTGCATGGACGACACTAAGGCTTTCCGTTTGAAACACGGAGGCAAACCGTGCTTCTTCGATTGTCATCGACAATTCCTGCCGAAGGATCATCCGTACCGGAGGAACAAGAATGCTTTTCGTGCTGGCGTTGTGGAGAAGGGTGATCCACCGACAAGGTGGTGCTGAGCCACGATATGGAAGGAGGTTAGAGATTTACCAAGTGCTATTGAGCAGCCTGCTACGGGCTACAAGTGTGACGGATTTGGTCGCACTCATAACTGGACGAAGAGGAGTATATTCTGGGATCTGCCATACTGGAGCACCAATCTGATTAGACAGAACCTTGATGTCATGCATATTAAGAAGAATGTGTTTGACAACATAATTAATACTGTAATAGACGTAAAGGGGAAGACGAAAGACAATCCTAAGGCTAGATTGGACTTGAAAGAAATATGTAGACGTCCTGCATTGCATTTGATAGAGGACGGGAATGGGAAGTTGAAGCAGCCTAAGGCAATTTTTTCACTGGAGAAGGAGGATAAAGTGAGGCTTTGTAGGTGGATTCAAGGTCTGAAATTTCCAGATGGGTATGTTTCAAACTTGAGAAGATGCGTCGACCTCAAGGAGAACAAACTGACAGGTATGAAGAGCCATGATTGTCACGTATTCATGGAGCGGTTAATTCCGATTGCATTTCGGAAATTCTTACCGCAGGCAGTTTGGGATCCATTGACGGAGCTTAGCATATTCTTCAGGGACCTTTGTTCTAAGAAATTGCTCGTTGATCGTCTAGAAAAGCAAGAGAAGGACATTGCGGCAACACTGTGCAAGCTAGAGAGGGTGTTTCCTCCTGGATTCTTCGACTCTATGGAGCATTTGCCGATTCATCTTTCCTACGAGGCACGTGTTGGTGGACCCGTCGAATATCGATGGATGTACCCGTTCGAGCGACATTTGAATCACCTAAAAAGAAAGGTAAAAAATAAGGCTCGGGTCGAGGGTTCTATTTGTGAAGCCTATATTCTCGAGGAGATTACAAATTTCTGCTCCTCCTATTTCAAACCTCATGTTGCTACGAATAGAACGAGGGCTCCGAGAAACGACGACGGATATCAAGAATTTAATGATGGAATACTGAAAGTATTCAATGCGTCCGAAAAGCCTTCGGGGAAAATGAAGAAGAGACATTTGAATGACGAAGAGCTAAGGGCTGCTCAGTTGTATGTATTACTCAATTGCGACGAGGATGAAGTGGAGAAGCTAGAGGGGTAAGTAAGGAATGATGAGTTTACGTCATCTCAATGTAATAGTATAAGCTAATATTATTGTACTAATCGTTCTAATGCTTCGTTGTTTTCCAGCACATATAATGATGAGTTGAGGCTAGTTAGACCCTACCTAACAGACGAAGCATTAGAACAAGAAATGAGACGTCATTTTCCTTCTTGGTTGAGCGAATATGTAAGCAGTTCGGTAATATTTACTGGCCTCTTCTAATGCAACTGCGCAATAAATAACTTATTATCTCTTCTTTGATATTCAGGTCGATCGTCTAATTTCACCCGAGATTGAATTAATTAGAACTCTTGCCAAGGGACCAATTACTTTTGTTAAAACATGGCCAAGTTATTGTGTCAATGGCTTTCGGTTCAAGTCGACAAATACTCCGATCAGAGACAGCTTCCTGGATCTTGATTCCACGAAGAACAGTTGTTTGTGTATCAAGTCTTCGAACTACAAAGACGTCGATCCAGGAAATGATTTCTTTGGCATCTTGCGAGAGATTGTGGAGTTGTCATATAATTATGGCAGAGAACCTGCAAAGATCGTGTTGTTCAAGTGTGAATGGTTCGATCCGATTGAAAATCAAGGCTGGAAAATTGACAAGCATGGTCTTGTGGATATAAACTACAAGCGTAGATATCAAGGCTACGAACCGTTTATCCTAGCAACTCAGGCTCAGCTCGTGTATTTCACAGCTTATCCGAGACGGGGAGCAACGAAGTCTGACTGGTGGGCAGTATGCAAGACTAAAGCTAGAGATACTTTTGATGTTGATGAAAAAGCTTACCAGGAGGACGAGCTACCTCCTGTAACCAATATTGTCGATGTGGACTCCACGGAAGTTACGTATTACACGACACATAATGTAGAAGATGTAGAATTATCCGAAGAGGAAGACGAAGCCGACGAAGGTGAAGACGAAAGTGAAGATGAGGAGGAAGAGGAAGATGAGGTCGAGGAAGACGAACAAGATGATTATTCTGAAGATGATTGAGAGAGATATACTTATCTGGACTTAGATGTTTCTTCTAGAATATATTATCTGGACTTAGATGTTTATTGTAGAATGTATCATCATATGTTACCTTGGTTATTATCTTTGTTGTACTGTCATATTTCTATTCTCTATTATTTGTTGTACTGTCATATTTCTAGTCTCTAATATTTGTTGCACTGTCATATTTCTAGTCTCTATTATTTGTTGTACTGTTATATTTCTAGTCTCTATTATATCTTGTACTATCATATGCTGTTATCAGGTATGGCAGGTCGTCGCGGACATTTGCGAGGGCCACGAGGAGGTCGGGATCCTCCGGTACTTCCTACAGGTACTGCTAGGGGACGGAGTTTGCCTTCGGTACCTCCTATTGGTACCGGCTCTGGATCCTCGTCGCCGATTACTCCTCCATATCGGACAGTAGCTGGGCCGGTTGGGACGACGTCACGTGGCATATCTCCTGGGACGAGTAGTTCCAGACCTGTTGAGATTGCTCCCCCGTCTAGCGTTCCTGATGTTGATACGACGATGGAGACGGATGAGCAGATGGCCGAGGAGGATGCGCCGACGGCCGACCAGCATCATGAAGATGATGCGTGCGCACCTCCGGAGGAGGGGAGGACGGAGATCTGGGCCGACGGTACAAAGTAGGTATTTTGGTTTATGATTTTTTTTTCTTCTGTTTTTATCATAAATTAATTTTTTTCATGAATATAATATGTATGTATAGATATCGTCCTCCAGGGGTACAGAGACGCCTAGGCGATATGCTGAGGCATAATTATGGTGGTCCCTGGATTAACTACTCTGATGCTCCAGACGAAAGAAAGAACTTCTGGTTTACGCGCTTCAAGGTTAAAATAGATTTGTTTTTAACATGAATCATTTAATTTATGCATATTATATATAACTGATAAATATTTGGTTTCGTACTGTTCTAGGATATGTTTTACTATCCGCCGCACCGGGCCGAGCAGATCGAGGGGATGTTTCCTTCCGTCGCTGCTAAGCTGATCCGCGACTCTATTAATGATCAGAAGGAACGTGATCGTGCCGGAAAGCCGATCAAAGGTTGGATCACCCCTGATCAGTGGAATGAGATGAAGGCTCGATTCAACGAGCCAAGGTACAAGGAGAAGTCGGAGAAGGCTAAGGCGGCTAGGCAACATGCCTCGAAGTGGTGCGGTGGGTCGATTCCGATGACGGAACATTTCTGTCGTCTGGTATGTCTTTCTCTTTTAGAAATATTATTTTAATGCAAATCCGATAAATTATTACTAATATGACTTATATTTAATTACAGGTAAAGAAGGTCGGTAACGCCGACATGGTGACCGTCTTCCTGGCCACCCATCGGAAGGGCGGAGTCCTTATTGACGAGAGGGCCGAGCAGACCTATGTAAGTATTACAATACGTTATCTTAATTTAATACTTCGTGTCCATTTTAATATAACTTAGTAAATATGATGCAAATAAATATTCATGAAGTTAGTAAAAATAAGTACATTAATTAGAAATTAGAAATCATAGAGTACTATCCATACTTTCTAGGCCGAGTATACGAGGCTGCGGGAACGGGCGACTGCTAGTGCACCTGATGCAGGAGAGGCCGGTACTTCCTCACAGCCCACTCAAGCTCCGTCGGCGGACGAGCTGTGGATGACCGCCGCTGGTGGCCTCCGTAGGGGTACGTACTACGGTACAGGATCCTATGGCGCCCTAGTTGCGACCCAGTCCTCTAGGACATCTCCTGCTAGTGTGCATGGTCCACAGCCGTCCCAGGAGTCTGCCCGAGTCCACCAGATGATGGAGTCTCTCCGTGACGACCTGCTACGACGGATCGAGCAGCAGTCTCAGCATCCTACGGACGATCCTGCGCTGCTAGCACGATTGGATGCGCTCGACCGCGGCATTATAGACCTCAGGAAGACGACTGAGAGGACAGAGCGCACCGTTGGAGGGTTAGAGCGCACGGTGACGGAGTTGCAGACAGGACAGGTGACCATGGCCGAGACGGTGAGATTGGCGCAGGATTCGATGGTCCAGAGCAGTGGTAGAATGTTATCTATCATGGATTCATACAACCAGCGACTTACAGCGTTGGAGCATGCTGGTACTCTGGGTGCGCCTTTATCGTCGTCGACTTCGCCGCCTCCACCGCCTTCTTCTTCGACACCGACTCCACCGACGTCACAGCCTGGCGCTCCATCTGTATCGATTTCACTTGCGGAGTATGAGGAGTTTTTACGCCTTCGTCGCGGCGGTGCCCCTCCTGCACCAGATCACTAGTAGTCCTAGTTAGGACTTTTGTTTGTGTTTGTATCATCTTATGTTTGTGACTTATGATTGGATGTTTGTATTGGATGTTAGTTGTGTTTGTATCGAATTGACTTGTGACTTGTTTGGATTGGATGTTAATTCCTTCGTCGATAAATGTTAATTGTGTTTGGATTGGATGTTAA
This sequence comes from Iris pallida, assembly GCA_029216955.1. Lineage (NCBI taxonomy): Eukaryota > Viridiplantae > Streptophyta > Magnoliopsida > Asparagales > Iridaceae > Iris > Iris pallida. The sequence goes on along the minus strand of JANAVB010023996.1, from coordinate 5,819,101 downwards.
TTAACTTAGATTAAAGCTATCTGTGATTTGGAATTGTGAGTGGGGGTTTGAATGCGCTGTGATTTGGAATTGTGAGTGGGGATTTGAATGTGTACCTATATGTGTTTTATAGAATTGTGAGTGGTAATATAGAATCTGTGTTTTATTTTTTTTATTTTTTTTACAACTTTAGCGACGTTTAGCGACGCTTACTGACGTTTAGCGACGTCTTTTTCCGACGATTACCGACCACAAGCTGCAAATAATATATTTTTTCGACGTTTTACCGACATTTACCGACGACTAACTGCAAAAAAGTACAGCTCTCCGACGTATTTACTGATGTTTACCGACACTAGCTGCAAAAATGTACAGGACCTTTACCGACGTCTAGCGACAACATTCACGTCGCTATATTACTGACGAAACGACGGTAGACGTCGGTAACTATTCCAGGTATTTACCGACGTGTAGCGACTACATATACGTCGCTAATATACCGACGGAACGACGATAAACGTCGATAACTCACCGACGTACTGTTACGTCGCTGAATGTCGGTAATTGTGACGTTCAGCGACGTTTTTGTAATCAGCGACTAAGGAAACGGCGACAAAACCTAAACGTCGGTAAATACGTCGGTGATACATATTAGCGACGGATTTTGTTATTTTTCCGACGTTTTTGGGCGTCGCTAAAACCACTTATTTTGGTAGTGTACCCATGTACTGTGCTAGCGACTCGCTTGAGCGCTATCCTGTAGTCATTGTTACTCATAACCAGTCGGTCTGCCCTTGCGTTGAGTGTTGTTCTGAAATGCATTATAGAATGGTCAGGTGACCCTATACCTGATCAGAACATGGAATAGAATTTTGTCACGAAATAGTGTGCCATACCTTGTTCTTGTTTGGTTGTAGGTATTGTTTACTATTTCAATGATGGGATATTGGATTGTGTTGTGATCCAGATTACTTACTAATTTTATTTATAACTTGCGACATGTTTATATTCAGTATTTTGTGGCATGTTTTTCTGTATCTTTTTACATTCCTATGAGGACCTAGTGATCTCTCCAGGTATAGACGATCAAGACTTTCCGCAGGAGTACGGACCAGATGCTTTGTTCTCTATCGAGGAGGTCTTATCTTCCGATAATAGCTTACTCATTTAGATTGATAGAATTCTAGTTACTATTATTTATTCTTTATTTATGGAGGTTGGACTCTATTTCCCTCTTTGGTTTGACTAGTTGCTTGGTAGTGGATTTGTCTCTACCGAGCTATTCTAACACTTAACTTCCTTTATTTATTATTGGACTAACCTTTTAAATTGTTCTGTAGATGAGATATAGATTTTCCTGCTACTATTGTTATTAGAATAAAATTACAGCTTATGTATGTATTCAGAGATTCCATATATTAGAGTATCTTCATATACCTACAGCTGGCATGTATGTATTCCTGGTCCTACGTATTTTGGAACTGGGACGTTACACAGTTCATATACGAGAATGTGTATAATCGTATTGCCAATATTGAGCACGCAAAAATGTTGTGGGAGAAGTTGTAATCCTTGAATGCAAAGAAGACAGAGGTAAATAAATTATTCTAGATCCGATGAGTCTTACGTAAAAGGATGGTTTGTCTATTATGGATTACTTAAGTGAGTTCCACGACGTGGTTGACCATTTATCCTCAATGGGAGTAAAGTTTGATAACGAAGTAGAAGGACTTTGGTTACTATGTATATTACTAGACTCGTAAAAGATCGTACGAGTGTCCATAATCGCTTCTGCTCTAGAAGACATGGTTAGTCTGAGTTTGCCAAAAGCGGAGTATTAAATGAAGAGATAGAGAAAATCTTAAGTCTCTTCATCTATATCTCATTTAGAAGCGCTTGTTTCAAATAGTCGATGCAAGAGTAAAAGCAATGGTCTGGACAATGGTAGGGACAAGAGCAAAAGGAAGTACAAGAGTCGTACGAGGACTCTAAATGTTACTATTGTGGTACGAAGAGCCACATCACAAAATTGTTTCACTTGGAAGAGAGAGAAGAATGACGCAAAGGGAAGCAAAGTGACATCAGTCATCTCAATGCATGGAGGCGATGTCATTATTGTAGGTAATGAGGTTATCATGAACCTCGTCTGCGATGAAGGACTTCGAGACACGTATCTCAATATTTGCTATGTACATAACAGGAGATTGTGGAGTACTTAAAGTAGGCAACGAGAATGTGTCAAAGGCTATTGCTGTAGGAGGTGGATTTAAATACCAATAAGAAAGAAATTTTTATGCTTAAAGGGGTTAGTCATGTTCACGATATTTTTTTCAACCTGCTATCGATTGGAAGGTTGGATGAAGAGTGATTCTTTAATCTCTTTGTGAACTATCAGTGGAAGCTTTCTAGAGGTTCATTGGTGATTGCTAAAGGAAGCAAGAAATTCGGTCTCTACTATATAGAAGAGAGCACAATGGGACATATGAGGTGATCACAGACAGTGATGTATCTAACGAGTTTGGCACATGCGGCTTAGCTATATCAGCGAGAAAGGAATGAACTATTTGTTGAACATTAAAGTGATTCCAGAATTAAAGTCTATAATATTGGAGAGGTACTTGTACTACTTGGCTGAAAAAGCAACATATGGTTTCTTTCCACAGTCACCATCTTTAAGGAAATCAGAGTTGCTCGAGTTGATTCACTCGGACGTCTACGATCCAATGAAGGTAAAATCATTTGGCGATGCTTCTTATTTTATAACTTTTATTGATAATTATTCAAGGAAAGTTTAGGTCTATGCTATAAAGATCAATGATCATTTGATGCCTACTTTGAACAAGTTTAAGGCCTTCGTAGAAAATGAGACATACTAGAAGTTGAAACATGTTCGATCCGATAATGGCGGATAATACATTGGTCCCATTGATGTTTATTAGAAAGAGTAAGGGATTCGACAATGTAAAGCTTCGACAAAGATGCATCATCTAAATGGCATAGCAGAGTGTATGAACAGGATACTGATAGAAAGGGTACAATTTTTGCTCTCAAAGGCAAACTTATTGGGCAGTTACTAGGGTGAGGCTATCAACATTAATGCTTATGTTATTAATTTGTCTCCTAGTCAAGGGCGGATCTAGCATAGGGGTGGGGTGGGCTCCAGTCTACCCCAAATTTTTTCTCTTTTTTCTTTATATTTTTTTATTTTTGATTTTTTAATATATGTTAGCCACCTCTAGCCCATCTGAATCCATTGTGGCCTACCCCAGTTTCAGTTTCTGGATCCGCCCCTGCTTCTAGTGCTTCTTTATAGGTGAAGAAATGACAAAGTATGGTACGACAAAAAGCCGTATACAGCCACCTTCGATCATTTGGGTGTAAGGCCTTTGTGCTTGTACCAAAGGACGAGAGGTCTAAACTTGAGCCGAAGATGAGGCTGTAGGAGTATAAAAAGTGCTTCATGGAATGAGTCAAAGAGATAGAAACATTCCACTCAACATGATCTATTGTTACAGGCTAATCGCTTTACGCTAGGGTCAAGCCAATGGCTTTACGCCGGGGTCAAGCCAATAGTTTTACGCCTAAGACAGGCTAACCACTTTACGCTGGGCAAAGCTGTCAAGTCTTGCATTTAATGCAAAGTCTGACATGAAGATTTAATGATGACATATATCACAAAATTCAAAGGGATTTGTTTTACACAGAGACCAATGTTGTCGTTTAGTATATGGACTGAGCTATTTTACGCTCACAGTTTGGCTTCTTTTACGCATGGAGACTGTATGAGTTTTTACGCTCAAAAGTTGACGTGTGCATAAAGTTTATTTGGGCTACTTTATGATCAAGGTTGTTTAACAACCACTTTACGCGGGAAGTTCACGTCAGGGCTATTTTACGCCTAGTCTACTACTTTACGCTCAGAGTATTTTGGGTTGTTTTTACGCCCTATTCTTCTTCACCAATTTGGAACATGGTTTGCCTACATGGCTTTCATGCCACACATCTCGAAGAACGTGTGTACGTGCATCCTATTCTTATTAAAATGATGGGACACGTGTCAACGTATGCAGAGGGTGACTTTGGTCATGGGTGGCAGTTATTAGCGTAAAGACGAAACTTTTGCTGAGTTTTTACGCACAAGAAGCCAAGTCTATAAATAGACTGATTTTTCTCATATAACATACAGAGAGAGGAGAGAATACATAGAGATCAGAGCCCAGAGACTTTGATTTTTGGAGCATTCTTCTTCAACTTTTCTTCCAGATCAGAGTGAAGCAAAGCAGGAAAGCATTCGGCCTCGCCATCAGTGCCCAAGTGCGTCGATACCTTTCTGGTGACTTAGTTCTTCCAACTGTTCATCTTCTAGCAGTGATCTTCATCATCATCGTATGGTCCAAGGAACAAAGTGATCATTTACAGATCAGACTTCTATAGCAATACTTCCCAGAATCAAATTTGTACTTCTTGTACTTTTTCTCGTTTTATTTTCAAAATTCAATTTCCAGGCATTTTGTTAAGTGAAACAAAAATGGCGACTCTGTTGGGGATGACATTCTCCTCTAACGAGGAGGTAATTGCTCAATACGATGATGTGTCGATTGGATCGACAAAGAAGACTCTGGTTGTACACTTCGACCAGACTGCTTATGAAGAGATGCTCCGAACTGGGGGTGGTTCTCGCTGCTCCAATGTTCAAAAATCTCGCAAAGCACAAAAAGTTTGGATTCCTAAATCTAAAATAGCTTCTGATCTCTCTGTTGCTTCTGATGGCAAGGGAATTCTTTCCACTCCTGTCGTAGGGGCTCACGTTCGTAACAAGGCAGTCCTTACTTCAGTGTTGCACTCAAAGTGTGGCAAGTTATCTCCCGTCTGTGACGGTAAAGATAATCAAGTTTTACGCCCAGTGGGTAAAAACCAAATTTTACGCTCAGTGCATAAGAACGAGTCTTCCATTTGTAATGAGGCAGACTTTAATGCTTGTGCTTCTAAGTGTAAAAATAAGTCTTCCGTCTGTGACGTGGTAGACACACAAAAATTACGCTCTTCGCGTAAAGGAAAATCTTCCGTCTGTGACGTGGTAGATACTCAATTTTTACGTTCTATGCGTAAAGGTAAGTCTCCTGTCTGTGACAGTGTAGATAAAATTCGCAACGATGTTTTTACATCTAATGTGAATGTACCTAAATGCATACAGCATAAAAATGTTGTTGGTAAAGCTTCAGTTCTACACCAACAGCCTTCTTATACTGCTCTACACAAAGTACCAAACCTATAAATCACACGCAATAAAAATAGAGTCCTTCGTGCTCAAAAATCTCAAGATTTGCGCACACAACTCCAAACGCGTAGAAATGTACAGTTTGGTTCTGCAAATGCAGCCAATAATCTTCTTTATACATAAGGGACTAAACGTTTTGCTACCCCAAATATAATAAAGAAGACTACTCCTTCTGATTTACGTGAATTGCTAATAAAAAAGCGTAAAAATAGACAATCTCCCGTGACACTCCCCCAAGAAAATTATTACTGTGAGTGTCACCATATTGTGATCAAATATTGTTGCTCGGCTTCCAGACGGTCAGTTTTTGATCGATTGAATTTTAATGCGCCCAAACAACAAGCTGATGAGTTGTCATATGCATCAGTCAACATGGCATCTCATACCAACAGAGGACGACGTCCTAGACGGAACATGTCCCAAACCCCAGGTCAACAACAATTCAACGGACTTCTTGATTCTTTTGAAGGAGTATATCAGAATACTCGATCAAGAAGACAAAGACAATTACAGACTTCTGATTCTGAAGCTGGGGGTACTCAATCTCTTGAGTCCGAAACTGATAGTGTTGATTCATACTTCTATACTAATCCTTCTGTATCTTTAAGAGAGGTTGAATCCTACGCTATTGGAGACGAACCAGAGACGTCATCTGTTAATACAGAACAACGTCTCACTGCCGTTGAGCAATCATTGAAAGACATGCTTAACATGATGCAAAACATGCACCAGATAATAACGGCTCAGCAAACTGCTCAACCAGCAATTGTAACACTGGTTCAAGTAGCAGCACCAACTCAAGATAGCCAAGTGGTTGATATACCTTTGAATATCCAAGAGCCTGCTGTTAACCAAAATTCTGCATCTCTAGATCCTATCATTCCAGAAGATGTACCATCTCCGGTGGAGATTACGGTACAACCAACAACTTTTTAATCAAATGTGCTTCCACAAACCAGCGAAGCCATTCAAGCAGTGCGTGAGCTCAAAGCACAGTTTGAAGTTTTGAAGCAAAAGGATCAACTCCAGAGGTTAGGAATTAAGCAACCTTATCCTCCTCATTGGAATGATGTACCCTTTCCACAGAAATTCAAGCCACAGTCAATGGTATTGTTTAATGGAAAGGCTTCTCCTAGTCAGTATATCAATTACTTTGATATTATGACTGTATATTTGCAAAAAAATGATGCTCTTCTTACTAGAGTATTCATTGGATGCTTGACGGGCTCAGCTTACGACTGGTATCGTAGTTTACCCGACAATTGCATTTCGTCTTTTGACGAATTTAAGGCAATATTTCTCTCCCGTTTCTATGAACGAGGTATGGACATGAACATGTCCTTCTTAATAGAAATCAAGCAAAAGGAGAAAGAAGATACTCGGACGTTCATTGAACGTTTCCGACATGCGACTTTAAAGATGCCCCCTGGTATGCCAGATTTAGCGCTGATTGATACATATAAGATGAATCTGCGACCATCCATCGCTATCTTCACGGGTTCCCAATTTACAGATTGGGCTTTGTTTATTATAGCAGCAGTTTCTGCCGAGACCAATGGTAGGTTGGCTCGTGAACATGGGATGATTTTCGCCTCTGAGGATAAAAGAAAGAAAAGTAATCCTGGTAATAATTCCGACAATCGTAATATGAAAGGAAAAGACACTCTTATGGTCAATCTTTTCAAGAATAAAACGAAGCCGAATAATTAGGAATCTTCCAGGCCAAAAGAAGAATACTCTTTTGACGAAAGTGATATCCCAAAAATATTCCAATGTCTGGTGAAGAGTGGTAAACTCCAGATCCCGAAGCCAAAGAGGCCTAATGAGGTGAATCTGACTGACAATCCTAAATATTGTATCTATCATAGATACATTAATTATCCTACCAGTGCTTGCTATGTCTTGAAGAAGAAAATCTAAGAGCGGATAAATGGCGGTGCTATCGTTTTAACCAATGATGACCATACGGTTACAACCAATATGGTTTCTCTTCAATTTAGAGATTTTCCTCCACAACAAATACCAGATAGAATTATCCCAATTCCGAAGGTGACGATGAAGATTGTGAATATCCCGCCTGCCAGGGAGAAAAATGAAGGATTGTTGCCTCTTACATTAAAGAATGGTGAAATTATGTGGATACATCCTGACTTAGTACCTGAAATGGAAGATGAAGGTAAAACTTCAAAATCCAAGAAAGATAAGAAAGTCAAAACCTGCAACATAATTTCTCATTTTATTCCAGATCCTGATGATTTGGATCATCTATGGGATGGCATTCCTTTGGAAAATAGACTGAGAGGATTGAACATATGTCCTCCAAGTCTGGCTCCTCCTGCCAAGCTTAAGCTTACTCATCAGCAGTGGCTAGCCATGAATAGTGTTCCCTTATACAGGGCACAACAAGTCTTCGCTGCTTATGAAAAAGCTCCTACAGGGATTTTTCCTCGTATCCCGAATCCTTTTCCTCATGTAGCTACAGAGACGTTTATTCCTTATTCTCCTGTAGTCACAGAGATCTTTTATTCTTCCTCTATAGAACCATCTGTTGAAAGTCCACTACCTACTCACTTGTACAGTCAGCAATCTATCCTTCTCATGAAGAAGATGGGTTATGACTTTCAAAAGGCCGAAGGTTTGAATTAGGATAAAGGAATACGACTTCCTTTACAAATTCAAAGTCAAAAATCCACTGTTGGATTGGGTTCTGAGGTTCCTCATAACAATCCTCACAAGAAGAAGGCTAAGGAAAGGAAGATTAAATCCTACAATATGGTACTTCCTTCTTCCAAGTCTGAAGAAGAAACTTTTGCTGGTACAAGATCTAGAAAAGAGTACCACAAAGATTATGAGGGATCCTCCAAACAAGCTGAGAATGTTGAAATACCATCAACTCAGCCGTCTCTTGTTCCTGCTGTGGTTGAAAAGGGGAAACAAAAAGCGGTACGCTTCGACGTCCCGTTGAAGTCTACTTCCAGTCAGGGGGTGGTGATGAAACCCTATTAATTTGATATTCTAGCCCAGTTAGCAAATACTCCGACTAGATTATCTATCTTCGAGTTGCTTCGCCTTTCTAAAGAAAGTCGCAAAACTTTGAGTGAAGCTTTGCTGCAAGCTGATTCCTGCTTAGCTCAACTCAAGACTCCTGACAATATACCAGTGTCATGCCCACAATGTCATAGTGTGATGGAAGCAATTCCCAACATCACTTTTATACAAGAAGATATGCTGTTGAAGCATAACAAGCATGACAGGCCTTTGTGCTACACTGGGTATATTGAATCCATCTAAGTTGACAGAATTTATATTGATCCTGGTGTCACCCTCATTTTCCGTATTTCTCGTATTTCGTATTTATACTCGTATCTGGATTTTGGCATGTATTTTTATTTTCTCGACTTGTAAAATTTCGGTATTTCTCGTATTTTGGGTTTGGTATTGGCTCTGTTTTATTGGTTCGGTTTGGTTCGGTTTATGTGTGGAACACCCTAGCTCTAAGCTCCACCCTCAAACACACCACAACACCCTCTTTATATCCCCACCTACCACTCTCTCTCTTCATTACCACCACCATAAATTTTCTTCTTCTTCTTCTCCTTCCTCCACAACTCTCCACCCATAGGCAAGTGCACCTTGCCATCACTTGAGAACCCTATGTTATTTGTCCATTAGCTAGATTAGGACATGGTGATCAACATTAGTTCTTGAGTTTTTGTGAATTGGAGCCTCCATTGTCCTAGATCTAGTTATTCCTATTTTTGGATTTTTGCATGTTTTGATCTATTTTGGTTGGAGTTTTATGGGTTCTGATGTTTCTATGTGGAAGAGAGTTTAATTCCACCCAAGTTGGAACTTTGGAAATCCGGATTTGGAGTTCGGATGGCCAAGTTATGTTGTTTTGAAGTTTTGGGTTCTGCCTTGGTGTTCTTGCTGTTTGGAGAAGACAGTGAGCAGTGGCAGAGCTTCTTAGCTTATGCCACACAGCCTTAGGTACACTTCCTGTTGGAAGCGTGTCTCCTTGAGCGTGCGTGACTTTTTACGCAGCTGCTCCTGTAGCATGCGTGACTTTTCACGCAGCTGCTCCTGTAGCGTGCGTGACTTTTCACCCGCGCTGCTCCCTTGAGCATGCGTGACTTTTCACGCAGCTGCTCCTGTAGCGTGCGTGACTTTTCACCCGCGCTGCTCCCTTGAGCGTGCGTGACTTTTCACGCAGCTGCTCCTGTAGCATACGTGACTTTTCACGCAGCTGCTCCCTTAAGCGTGCGTGACTTTTCACGCAGCTGGTCCTGTAGCGTGCGTGACTTTTCACCTACGCTGCTTCCCTGAGCGTGCGTGACTTTTCACCTATGCTACTTCCTTGAGCGTGCGTGACTTTTACGTACGCTGTCCCCTGACCCCTTGCTTGACCCATTGGTTCTTGGAGTTTTGGTCTTAATTCTTTAAGCTTGGCTCTTCTATAGCCCTGTATATTGATATTTTATTAGATATTTTACGTCCATTTTATATCCTTACGCCTTTTGTCCTGAACTTGATAATCACGAATTTACTTGATATGTTTAGAATTGATAATCGAGCATGACCTGATAAGTGGCCCGTCGTGGCGGACTCCTGACTAGTACACTTGATATGATAACCTGACCTGATATATCTTGAATAGCTGTTGTGACGGCTACCTGACATGACCTGACTTGTATAATTAATTCTGACACCGTGGGCGATTGTGCTTGTACAAATAATCCAGTCATGTCTTGCATCATGTCTAGGAGGGGACTCCTGAGTACCACGGTCAGGAGTACCTACTGAATTGGACTAAGGTTAATGATTAGTATAATTTACTAGTCATGAAGAGATGTTCTCCAGTTACAGGCGATCCCGTTATCCCGGCCGTAAATGATTGGACTTGTAGCCTGCCGACGAGTAGGGCACATTTCCAGCCCGCTGTTATGTGGGGCACCCACCATTGTCACTTAATGATTGAACTCTATTGTCACTATAATGCATTGTACTCTCTAGATTGTCACTATAATGATTGCCTGGATAACCTGGATAGCTGCAGGGCCTGTGACTACTTGGAGCATCTCATTGTATCTTGCTAGTAACTAGGATTGTGATAACCCTAGTTAGATAATGTAGAAAGCCGTAGGCAATGATTGGCCGTGATTGCTTGGATGGAGTCTAGTCAAGTATAGTATTGCCTAGAATTGATTGATTGTAAGATTGTACCAGAATGATTGAAGGATTGTCACTCCAGATTGTTACTATAATGATTGTCACTCCAGATTGTCACTATAATGATTGTCGCTCCAGATTGTCACTATAATGATTATCGCTCCAGATTGTCACTATAATGATTGCCACTCCAGATTGTTACTTGACCTGATTTCTTATATTTATCTTGCCGATAAATGGTGAGAGAAACCAAGTTCCGTTCAGACGAAGGGTTACAACCCCGGTCCTTGTTTGGTTTACGGGTTGTAACCTGGCTATCTGAATAGTCCTATGGTCATCTCATCGTATATCATCCGGTCATGTTTTTCCATATGTCCTGTCTTTTGTGATTCTATACAAGATTGTCTTTTATAATTACCCATCATGCTTTTCTTAAACTACTGCATTTTATTATGTAATTATATTCTTGTGCTAATTGCTGGTTTTAGTTCTTAAGTGAAGCCTCCCTTGTGGCACTTGCTCTTTCTGGGGTCTGACCCAGCTGGTTTTGTATGGCCAGATACCGGAGCAGCGGCAAAAGATCTTCCTGCTTTCCAGCCCGATGGTGGTCACCAGGCGTAACCAGGGCATCGAGTGGGTTTCTTTTGTTCTCCCACTGTAATATTGTAAATTATTCTTTTGAGGCGTTTAGCCGACGAGCAAGTGTTAGTTCGTGTACATTTTATTTGCTGTCTGCCTACGGACTGTAACATGATTGACAAGCCCCGGGGGTTGATTATGTATGACTGAACTCTTGCTAGTCCTCACATTTTGTAACGACTAGCTTCATGATCATCTGGGTATGTAATGTTTGGGATGCCTTACAATTGTATATTTGGAGATCTGATATCTTGTGATTATTATTAGTTGGTTGAGATTGAGACAATAGGCTATTTTATGACCTTAAGAGACTGATGGATTGTAGTGAAACCCTCACATATCTAGACAGCCGTGACCGTATAGCGGTGTGGATCCCATTTTGTTATACGTAGCTGGCTATGTCTGCCCCCGCTCTCCAGTATTCTGGTTCTGGGGCGTGACATGGTTTAAGTGGTGGCCCATGCAGGTCTTGTCAATCAAGAAATGTGAGGGTTTACCGAATAGATGTCTCAATCAGTATTCGCCCTTGATCTCCGCCCGTATTTTCAAATCCCTGAAATTCTTGACCTGATTACATGCTTGTATCGTTGATCTGTCATGGTCCTTCTTTATTGTTTCCCTATGTCGTCTTCCTCAGCGGCACTGCACCTGACCCTGCCGATCAGCAAGGAGGAGCACCTCCCATGTACCAGCAACAACCAGAAGATCAGGCCCAGCACTCAGGAGCAGCCTCCTGAGTTGTTCCTACTGGAGGAGAGCCGCCAGTTCAGCCAGTCCAGCCTGCAGATCCTGATGATGGCACTTTGGTGGGTCTTATCAGATCATTGTTAGCTTTCCAAGATCTTAGAGGCGATGCCTTGCACCAGGCAGTGGAAGATGCTCTGAATAGAAGTGGACCCCGAAGGAACAGTGCGGTCAACAGTTTTAAGCGCCTGAACCCTCCATTCTTCGATGGCGGCGAGGATGCCATTGCTGCCGGTGCTTGGCTACAAGACATAGAGGTGATTCTCGAAGCCGCAAAGACTCCAGAAGACGAGAAGGTGGCTGTGGTGCGCCTACAATTATTGGATCTAGCCCGCAGTTGGTGGGCCGTACAAGCAGTGGGATTGACAACACCTGTCCCCTGGACAGTGTTCAGCAAAAAGTTCCAGACCAAGTATTATGATGCAGTGGCTTGGTATGACTTGCAGACCAGGTTCAGTAATCTTAAGCAGATGGGGAGGACGGTCGACGGATATGCGGCCGAGTTTTCCAGACTTAGTCGGTTTGCCCCCACCTTGGTGGCAACCGAGTTTGACAGAGCGCAGAGGTTCCAGCAGGGACTTCATCTAGAGATTATATTGGCAGTAGAACAGTTCGAGCATCAGACCTATGATGCGGTGTTGGGAGCAGCAAGGAGGCACGAGTATACCTCCCAGAGAATAGTGGACAGGACTGGAGGTCGAAAGCGGTCCCATAGTCAGATGAATCAGTCTTCAGCACCAGTCCCGGCAGCTAGGGCTTTGACTATTGGAACTCCGAGGCAAGCAACCTCAGTTACGTCGGTCCAGTACTCGACCCCGACGTACCCTCAGCAGAAACAGAAGCAGGCACAGTCTTCCACCGTAGGCTGTTCTTATTGTGGGAAGCCTGGACACGTGGTAGCGGAGTATCGCAAGGCGTTGGGATTGTGTTTATTGTGTGGAGCATCGGATCATAGGGTAGGGTCCTGCCCTTTCAGAGTTGATTCAGCATCGACAGTATCTAGTCCCTCGGTTAGGGGACCAGCACCAGCACCAGCACCAGCTCCAGTACCAGTTCAGCAGCAGTACCAGTCTCCGAGGCCATTGCCGACTCAGGCCCAAGCCTTCCAGCAGCAGAGGCCTCAGCAGTTCGTCCTGGCCCAGGCCCAGATCCAGAATCGGTAGAGAGGTATCCGTGTCCTATTGTCTTGCTTTCTGCCATTGTTATGCGGGACACGTGTCATGTTTCATGTGTCCTAATTACAACGGTATATCTCGGGCCCGAGCCATATCCTAGATCATTTGAAAACAGTTATTGGTACCAACCTTTTCATATGAGGAGAGGCATGTGTCCATGTTTGACCAAGGAGGGAGACCTTAAGTGCAAGACTATCAGTTTAGTTCATGTTGCTTGAGTTCATCGCTCCTTGGGAGAGTCAAACTTGGGAGTGTGAGGATGATATCCGATCACGTTATCCCTACCTGTTTGACTCGTGAGGTATAATGTCTTTCTTATGCCTTACGTTTTCCCTTCCTTGCTTGCATTATATGATTGAATGATTGAACTGCTTAGTGTAACTTGCCTGTTCTTAGTGTAGCTTGTCGTGGCAAATCTCTAGCTCCTTGATTAAATTCCGAGGACGGAATTCTTTTTAGGTGGGTAGAGTTGTCACCCTTATTTTTTGTATTTCCCGTATTTCGTATTTATACTCGTATCTGGATTTTGGCATGTATTTTTATTTTCTCGACTTATGAAATTTTGGTATTTCTCGTATTTTGGGTTTGGTATTGGCTCGGTTTTATTGGTTCGGTTTGGTTCGGTTTATGTGTGGAACACCCAAGCTCTAAGCTCCACCCTCAAACACACCACAACACCCTCTTTATATCCCCACCTACCACTCTCTCTCTTTATTACCACCACCATAAATTTTCTTCTTCTTCTTCTCCTTCCTCCACAACTCTCCACCCATAGACAAATGCACCTTGCCATCACTTGAGAACCCTATGTTATTTGTCCATTAGCTAGATTAGGATATGGTGATCAACATTAGTTCTTGAGTTTTTGTTAATTGGAGCCTCCATTGTCCTAGATCTAGTTATTCCTATTTTAGATTTTTGCATGTTTTGATCTATTTCGGTTGGAGTTTTGTGGGTTCTGATGTTTCTATGTGGAAGAGAATTTAATTCCACCCAAGTTGGAACTTTGGAAATCCGGATTTGGAGTTCGGATGGCCAAGTTATGTTGTTTTGAAGTTTTGGGTTCTGCCTTGGTGTTCTTGCTGTTTGGAGAAGACAGTGAGCAGTGGCAGAGCTTCTTAGCTTATGCCACGTAGCCTTAGGTACGCTTCCTGTTGGAAGCGTGTCTCCTTGAGCGTGCGTGACTTTTCACGCAGCTGCTCCTGTAGCATGCGTGACTTTTCACGCAGCTGCTCCTGTAGCGTGCGTGACTTTTCACCCGCGCTGCTTCCTTGAGCGTGCGTGACTTTTCACACAGCTGCTCCTGTAGCATGCGTGACTTTTCACGCAGCTTCTCCCTTGAGCGTGCGTGACTTTTCACACAGCTGGTCCTGTAGCGTGCGTGACTTTTCACCTACGCTGCTTCCCTGAGCGTGCGTGACTTTTTACCTACGCTGCTTCCTTGAGCGTGCGTGACTTTTACGTACGCTGCCCACCTGACCCCTTGCTTGACCCTTTGGTTCTTGGAGTTTTGGTCTTAATTCTTTAAGCTTGGCTCTTCTATAGCCCTGTATATTGATATTTTATTAGATATTTTACGTCCATTTTATATCCTTACGCATTTTGTCCTGAACTTGATAATCACGAATTTACTTGATATGTTTAGAATTGATAATCGAGCATGACCTGATAAGTGGCCCGTCGTGGCGCACTCCTGACTAGTACACTTGATATGATAACCTGACTTGATATATCTTGAATAGCTGTTGCGACGGCTACCTGACATAACCTGACTTGTATAATTAATTCTGATACCGTGGGCGATTGTGCTTGTACAAATAATTCAGTCATGTCTTGCATCATGTCTAGGAGGGGACTCCTGAGTACCACGGTCAGGAGTACCTACTGAATTGGACTAAGGTTAATGATTAGTATAATTCACTAGTCATGAAGAGATGTTCCCCAGTTACAGGCGATCCCGTTATCCCGGCCGCAAATGATTGGATTTGTAGCCTGTCGACGAGTAGGGCACATTTCCAGCCCACTGTTATGTGGGGCACCCACCATTGTCACTTAATGATTAAACTCTATTGTCACTATAATGTATTGTACTCTCTAGATTGTCACTATAATGATTGCCTGGATAACCTGGATAGCTGCAGGGCCTGTGACTACTTGGAGCATCTCATTGCATCTTGCTAGTAATTAGGATTGTGATAACCCTAGTTAGATAATGTAGAAAGCCGTAGGCAATGATTGGCCGTGATTGCTTGGATGGAGTCTAGTCCAGTATAGTATTGCCTAGAATTGATTGATTGTAAGATTGTACCAGTATGATTGAAGGATTGTCACTCCAGATTGTCACTATAATGATTGTCACTCCAGATTGTCACTATAATGATTATCGCTCCAGATTGTCACTATAATGATTGTCGCTCCAGATTGTCAATATAATGATTGCCACTCCAGATTGTTACTTGACCTGATTTCTTATATTTATCTTGCCGATAAATGGTGAGAGAAACCAAGTTCCGTTCAGACGAAGGGTTACAACCCCGGTCCTTGTTTGGTTTACGGGTTGTAACCTGGCTATCTGAATAGTCCTATGGTCATCTCCTCGTATATCATCCTGTCATGCTTTTCCATATGTCCTGTCTTTTGTAATTCTATACAAGATTGTCTTTTATAATTACCCATCATGCTTTTCTTAAACTACTGCATTTTATTATGTAATTATATTCTTGTGCTAATTGCTGGTTTTAGTTCTTAAGTGAAGCCTCCCTTGTGGCACTTGCTCTTTCTGGGGTCTGACCCAGCTGGTTTTGTATGGCCAGATACCGGAGCAGCGGCAAAGGATCTCCCTACTTTCCAGCCCGATGGTGGTCACCAGGCATAACCAGGACATCGAGTGGGTTTCTTTTGTTCTCCCACTGTAATGTTGTAAATTATTCTTTTGAGGCATTTAGCCGACGAGCAAGTGTTAGCTCGTGTACATTTTATTTACTGTCTGCCTACGAACTGTAACATGATTGACAAGCCCCGGGGGTTGATCATGTATGACTGAACTCTTGCTAGTCCTCACATTTTGTAACGACTAGCTTCATGATCATCTGGGTATGTAATGTTTGGGACGCCTTACAATTGTATATTTGGAGATCTGATATCTTGTGATTATTATTAGTTGGTTGAGATTGAGACAATAGGCTATTCTATGATCTTAAGAGACTGATGGATTGTAGTAAAACCCTCACATATCTAGACAGCCGTGACCGTATAGCGGTGTGGATCCCATTCCGTTATACGTAGCTGGCTATGTCTGCCTCCGCTCTCCAGTATTCTAGTTCTGGGGCGTGACACCTGGGTCTTCCATTAGCATAATTCTTCAAAGTATGCTAAGACCATTGAGGATTCCTACTAGTGATCTGACTTACACTAGTACCACAATAGTTGGTTTCAACTCTGGAAAGAGCAAACCACTGGGAAAGATTCATCTGAAGATTCAGATTGGTGATCTTCGAACTATGGCAACATTTTATGTTATTAACTCAGATGTATCCTACAATATTCTTCTTGGAAGACCATGGTTACATGAGCATAACATCATGCCTTCAACTCTCCACCAATGCTTCAAGTACGTGGATTCCCAAGGAGTTGTGAAGACTGAGTTTGCTGATATCAATCCTTTCAAGGGTGTCGAAGCCTATTTTTCCGACACAAGGCTTTACAAACAAGAGCATATGAAAGAGATACCAGATATGGCTGAAGATCAATCATCTGCTGAAGATCGTCTATTAATGAAGATCTGCCAGAAGAGCAACCTTTGAATATCAAAGTCAAAGGGCGAATCCAACCTCAACCTGTCAACAATCAACCTTTGATGATCAAGGTTAAAGGAAGTACTCAAGCTTCATCTGAGGAATCAATGAATGTTCCTACTAAAAGCCAGGTTCAACCTCTTGTGATCAGGGTCAAAGGGCGTATATTTCGTACGAATGATCCAGAACCTCCATTGATTGTCAATCTTGGCAAATCTACGTAGAAGACGGATGATAGTCCACTAGTGATTAATCCGAAGCATAGCAGTCAAATTATAAATGATGTAAATATTGATCATTCTTTACTTTTTGATATCAATGAAGATTTCCTTTTCGAGTATATGGCAGTCAAGTTTATTGAAAGAATGACTTTATCTTCTGATAATCAAAGTCATCAATATAAAGACGACATAGACACAGAGGAAACCTTATACATTGACAATAAGAAAAATTCTTTTCCTCCTCATGTCGATGTTGGACCTTATGCTCAAAGGTTTC
This sequence comes from Iris pallida, assembly GCA_029216955.1. Taxonomy (NCBI): domain Eukaryota; kingdom Viridiplantae; phylum Streptophyta; class Magnoliopsida; order Asparagales; family Iridaceae; genus Iris; species Iris pallida. The sequence continues at coordinate 5,801,825 of JANAVB010023996.1, read as the reverse complement.
TAACATCTTCTCCCTATCTTCTTCCTGTAGCCGCTTTATCGCAAGCTTGTGTAACTTATAGACGTCACAAAGAATCTTATTTCGTGGTTCCGTCTGATAAGAAAAACAAGCGTCAAATTGTGTTTGGCCTGGCTAGAAATATCCCTGTTGCTCAGACAGATGATTTGAGAGATAAAGATAAAGGAAGAATCCGAATTGACAGATATAGTCAACAATCTCTCAAGATTATCCAGAACATGGGATATGATTTGAAGACTATGCAAGGACTCAATCAAGGCAAAGGTAGACGACTACCATTATGTGGTGATCCGTTTTACCAGAAAACTCGTCATGGATTGGGATATGATCCGTCCTACATATTTAATGACGATATACAAGAAAAAATCTCTTCTAGCTTCACAATCATCAGATTTAGAAGAAGTCTAATTCATCGAATCCGATATTTCTCACTCCTCGTGTGTTAAAGGAGACTATTATGATGAATTTGAGCAAATATTTTCAGCTTACATGGTTCAAATTGATGGTGAATCCGAGCCATTTGAGAATGATCCTTGGTCATGTTGGTTCATTCATTCCTTCATCAATATTGACATATATCCTCAACGACATCTGTCCTCTTAATCCCCAGCTACCAAGGTTTGGTTAAGCTGATTACTTGTCTCTTCGGAGAGAAATTTTGATCTTCTATCTTACCAGTTAATTAAAAAATTGGATTTATTATTTATCATGTTCTCAAGACCTCTGGATAAATGTTAAATCTACTTGTTTTTCCTATCTATCATGTCCATTTTGACCTCTGCATAGATATTAATCTACTTTTCTTTGAGTTTTTACTTGCTATCATATCCATATTACCTCTGATAGTATTGCATACTCTAAAAACAGAAAATAAGATTTGATTATCTATCATATCCATATTATCTCTGGATAGATACAAACTATTGAGTTTAAAAGACTTGTCATGTTCATATAACCGCTGATAAGTATTTTCTGCCTCATACCTATTGTTTATTCTAAATAAATGATATGATCACAAAATAAATATTTTATTCATTTCTTGTGAAAATATTACAAAAATGAATAAGATAAAAGATGACAAGGAGCTCTTCTAAGGTGGAGCAGAAACATCTTGAAGCAACTTCTGTAGTTCTTCTAGTCTCTTATCACGAGAACTCATAACTTTTTTAGTAGCTTCAGCACGTCGAGCTTCAGGAGTACAAATACGAGAAAGTCCAGCGAAGCTGATTATCATATTGTCCTCGGCTTCATCAAGGGTTCTGATAGTTGATTCAGCCCCGAAGGCTTGTTCTTCTAAAATGGAGCTCTGAATGAGGTACAGATTTCGAACATCGATCATCTTTTCCCTTTCAGCCTTCAAGCGAGCTAACTCAGCCTCGACTTCGCATATTTTATCATTTTTATTCTGAATATCTATGTTCAAAGCATCGTAAGCTACTCTGTGACCATGCAGTGCGGGCTTTATTCCAGCCAAAAAAGCTTTCTTTTTGGCAACCTTCAGACTATGTTCATGAAGAGCTTCATTATATTTGGTCTCCCGAGCAAGATAATCAGCCGTTAAGGCGTCATATTCCTCCTGGATGAGACTTTCAACAGTCTCACTTGATAGCTTGAGGTATTCGTTGATCGGCTGTTCAAGGCCCTCTACAATTTTCTCTAATGCTGCAGCCCTCCCAGCATCATTGAACATAGCAACATTCCTAATGGTCAGAGCCATCGCTGTCTTCAAAATCTCATAACTGAGGCCCTTATTCAGGACCATTTTCATTAGGGTTGCTAGAGTTTTGTAAAAGGTTTCAGTATGAATCTCAACTAGGAGATTCATCTCTACGCTGGAGCTTGGTGTGGCAGCAATATCTAATAGATCTCTTCTTTGGAGACCAGAAACAGATGTTGTTGGTGTGACGGCAGGATGAGATAAAGTCATTGCTGTTACTGCTGTCATGGCCAATTGATCCCTAGGAGCTTCAGGGATTATATCTCCAACACCAACAGATACCATTGGTGTAACAACAGGCTAAAATGGAATTGTTGTTGTTACTGCTGCCATAGCCAATTGATTCCCAAGAGCTTCGGGAGCAATGTCTTCAATATTTGTTACTGCAGCCGTTTCTGGAGTTCTGGTGGCGGTAATATTGGTGGATGTGGTGACAATTGCGGGAGCTGGTTCAGGTTCTGGCATTAGCTTATCAGAAACTGGTACTGAATCAGTAGCAACAGTAGAAGATGTTATTACTTCCCCAGTTCCAGTTGGTGACTTAAGTATGCTTTCAGCATTTTCTTCAATTGTTTGCTCCGCAGGATTTTCTATTGCTTCAATTACAGTAAAATTTTCTACAGCTGATTCTTTATTCAAATCTGGTTCTCCTCCAGCAGCTCTATCATTACCTACAGTGAGGTCTATTGTAGTCTCTTCTTTGTGCTGGTCTTCAGCAGGAGAGGACATTTCAGGTTGTGCTTGTTGTACCTCGAATGATGGAGGATATTCTTCTTGAAGCTCCATCTCGGGTTGTTGAATTCCCTCCTCATCAGCGTCTTCTTCTTCTGAAGAAGAAATTTCATCCTCAAATTCCTCATTTTCTTCATAGATATCTTCTTCCTGAGGAGGATGAGCCACAGGCTTTGGTGCAATGATGATATCTATAAAATGAACAAAATAAGTTAATATACAAAATCATGGTACATAATTCCGTATAGGTTTTGTATGATACCTGGAATATGTGCGTTATGTTCAAGATATGAATCATAATCGCCATCCCAGTCATCATCATCGAAGTCGAGAGCCGGCTCATCTGATGGAATACGGTCTCGATCAGCAGTGGATACAGCAGTAGCATCCTCCGTAACTTGTGCCTTGGTTGGCAAAGATAAATGTAGCGAGGAGCTAAGACATCCAGGAGACAAAAGTGTTACAGCTTTTGGTGCTACTACTGGTGGAGGGGCTGAAGATCCTTCTCCTGGATGAACTAGGGAAGAACCAATAAAATGATCCTCTTCAACCAAGGTGTCATCTTCTGGAGTGAGGGCTCTTGGTTGGGAAGGCCCTTTAGTGGTAGACGTCTTCTTCTTTTTCGATATTTTCTCTGGAAATGTGACGGCTGCACTTTGTTTTCTCTTTCGGCCTTTGCCAATGATGATAGGTTCTGCAGTTGGTTCCCCAACTCCTGTAGGGATAACTTCTAGATATAGATCTGGAATGCCAGTATCGTCAGGGATGTCTGCTGGCACCCTGATCGGTTCCTCAATATTTCCTTCTTTGGGCCACCTTAGGCTACCTCTCATATTGTAGCCATGGACAAAAGAATGAATTGAAGCATAAAAGTGAGCATACGTATGAAGTATACATAGCTCTATAGTACTGGTAGCGGTTGAGACTCTAAATTTGGCACCAGTACGAGCAGTACTGAAATATCTCCAACCCCTAGCACCGTCAAGTAGTTTCCCATAGTAACAAAAATTAGTAGAGGGGTTACCAACATGAATTTGGTCGTACCCAAATTGGCGAGCGAACCTACTGGGTAGATATGGTTCAAACGCACAATTATCTTCACTTCTATATATCAGGTGAGAAGGTCTGATGCATTGAAGCCATCTGAAGACTGATGGTGGCAATACAACTCTTCCTTCGACTTCATCTTCAAGTTGAATGCCAAAGCAATCTGCTAGAACTTGTGGCCGAGTACAGAAGAAGTTCCAACCATAAGAATAGTTCAGAACTGCCCGGGTATCCGCCACAGTCGTAGCAGTCCATGTAGCCTTGCTAAATTTTTGGAGGAAGACTTCCTCATTATTCCCCGGGCCTGGTGGTAACAGATTACAATTGTGGTGCAACAACCAGCCCATTAAATAAGTATAGGGCATTTCTACCCTGGGGAAAACGTTCCGATGAGGAGCATTGTTAATTAACCCTTCACGGAAAGTCCTTAAACCTGCATTTATACGGCACACCATGGCCGATAGCAGATTGATACTGACTTTAAAAACCAAGCGTACTGCTGGCCATAGTACGCTGCGGTGGATTCTGTCAACAGTCCCAGTACCCGGCATGACCCATCTTCTCAACCATAAAGAAAGGAAGCCGGCCAACAAAGCTCTCCTAGAGATTTTTTTATTACCGTATCTAAGGAAGCTCAAGGCTTCAGTTCCGGCAGGGAATTCCCCAGTCTTTGTAGACAGATATTTATTCGGAAATTTGTAGGCAATCATCATATCCCGAATTTTGTTAGAGGGAATTGTTGAATCTATATTGATTGCCGAAGCATTGTTTTCCTGAAACCTTTCTTTGTCATCTTTGGATATCCTATCCTTATGGAAGAAGAGATAAGTCGTCCACTTGTTGATATATGCTAAATGAGATGTACTTTCATACATTGTAGTACAAATCAGATAGTGACACATCAATTCCTCATATACCTCAATCAACTGAGGGTTAGTCTCTCTGATTTCAGCCAGTTCCCTGTTGGAGGGAACGTATTCCTCATATGGGGCTTCTCCCATTGGCAGCTTCAAGATAAACTGTATATCATGAAGAGCAAAGCACATTTCGCCTTTCGGGGTGGCAAAAGTTACAGTTGAACTTATATATATCTCCATTAAAGCCATGAATAGGTTTCCGTTAGGAGGAATACCCTGACTAGCGGAAGCTATCCCTTCATACAAGCCAATGTCTTTCAGCTCTGTCTCGAAGTTCTTCATCATCCAAATACTTATCTGGATCCAGTTTTGGTTGAACGGAGTCAACCATCCCGGCAGCCTGGGGTTTGTTTGGGGATATAATACAGCAGCCCTCATAAATTTGTTGACGAATATCTGAGTCTGCACTGGTTGAATTAAACCTGAGTCTTCACTAGGATTAGATCCTGGCATGAGGCCAAAAATAGAAGTGACACCGCCGTTGGGAATACTAGCAAAATACCCCATATCATTAGCATGCTCCCTCTTGAAAACAATCCTACCCGGTCTTCCATGACTGTTGGGAGTCAAATTCTACAGTATTTGTCGATGGAGGGTAGCATGGAAGAATGTTGATAAAGGATAATCTCTGTCCATATCCGGGAGGTATATGGCTCTATCTTCAAATTTGAATACCCAAGACTCCTTCTTGGGGTGTGTTTGGGACTTACGGTCAATTATATCCCCAAACAAGAAAGCCGGTTTTGCAAATTATTGTGCATCTAGTGAAGTCAACAAATCCCCATTCATCATGGATAGCAACATCCTATCCCCTTGGACTGCTATCAATTGTGCTCTCTCTATAGGGTAATCGGGGTTTGATTGAGGAAATGCTACGTGAGACAGATTCTTCAGATAATTCGAACCCACCATGCCAACTGACGAGCCAAAGACTTCTGCGAGAGGGTGAATTTACAAGTCTACTGCGAAAAGAAAAAAGAGATCAAATTAGTTTGAAGTCTTATGAGTAAAGACATTTATGTTTACTAAAGTTCATAAGGTCTTTGTTTTACAAAGTCTCTCAATGGTTGATAAACTTTTACGCTACCATATGTTGATATGAGCGTAATGTGTCTTTTTACGCTGGCATGAATGAACATGGGCATAGTTAAGTTTTTACGCTAGCACCTTAGTTGTGGGCGTAGTTCAAGTTTTACGATGGCACGTATAATGTGGGCGTATCTTTTAACTTTTACGCTGACACGTATAACGTGGGCGTATTTCTTAACTTTTACGCTAACACGGACAACGTGGGCGTATTTTGTTATTTCAGTTTTTACACTAACACGCATGATGTGGGCATAAAAAAACTGAATGTTCGAGTTATCTCCTTCGTCCCCGACGAGTTTTTCCAGCCGAAGAATAGGGTTTTATCCATCATAGGCGGAGCTACGGCTGGGTTAGGCTGTCGGGGTGATGTTGATGTCCGGACGGGGGTTTTCACACGATCGGCCGATGATGAATCGACATCGGGTTTCTTCCCCTTGTTGCTAGCGGTGGATGATTTCTTGGGAGCCATCAGATCAAAGTGAGGTTTCGAAGAAGGAGAAGGCAAACGAATTCGGGATTGCAAGAAGATGAGTAAAGTATTTTCTCTCTCTGAAAAGATCTATTTATAGAGAAATTCAAACTGGTTCAATTTTCCTGGAATTACGCCGACTGTTCGATATTCCCATTTTTACGCGAATGACTGTTGAGTATCCCGAATTTTACGCTGACTGGTCAAATCTCGACTTTTACGCTTCTATTCAAAGTGTTTCAAATTTTGAAGATATTTGAAAACTTTGAAGGGGGTCTTGTAGGAGCGTAAAAAGTGCTTTATAGAATGAGTAAAAGAGATAGAAACATTCCACTCAACATGATCTATTGTTACAGGCTAATCGCTTTACGCCAGGGTCAAGCCAATGGCTTTGCACCAGGGTCAAGCCAATGGTTTTACGCCTAAGACAGGCTAACCACTTTACGCTGGGAAAAGCTGTCAAGTCTTGTATTTAATACAAAGTCTGACATGAAGATTTAATGATGACATATATCACAAAATTCAAAGGGATTTGTTTTATTCAGAGACCAATGCTGTCGTTTAGTATGTGGACTGAGCTATTTTACGCTCACAGTATGGCTTCTTTTACGCATGGAGACTGTATGAGTTTTTACGCTCAAAAGTTGACGTGTGCATGAAGTTTATTTGGGCTACTTTACGCTCAAGGTTGTTTAACAACCACTTTACGCGGGAAGTCCACGTCAGGGCTATTTTACGCCTAGTCTATTACTTTACGCTCAGAGTATTTTGGGTTGTTTTTACGCCCTATTCTTCTTCACCAATTTGGAACGTGGTTTACCTACATGGCTTTCATGCCACACATCTCGAAGAACGTGTGTACATGCATCCTATTCTTATTGAGATGATGGGACATGTGTCAACGTATGCAAAGGGTGACTTCGGTCATGGGTGGCAGTTATTAGCGTAAAGACGAAACTTTTGCTGAGTTTTTACGCACAAGAAGCTAAGTCTATAAATAGACTGATTTTTCTCATATAACACACACACAGAGAGAGAGAGAGAGGAGAGAATACATAGAGATCAAAGCCCAGAGACTTTGATTTTTGGGAGCATTCTTCTTCAACTTTTCTTCCAGAACAGAGTGAAGCAAAGCAGGAAAGCATTCGGCCTCGCCATCAGTGCCCAAGTGCGTCGATGCCTTTCTGGTGACTTAGTTCTTCCAACTGTTCATCTTCTAGCAGTGATCTTCATCATCATCGTATGGTCCAAGGAACAAAGTGATCATTTACAGATCAGACTTCCATAGCAATACTTCTCAGAATCAAATTTGTACTTCTTGTACTTTTTCTCGTTTTATTTTCAAAATCCGATTTTCAGGCATTTTGTTAAGTAAAACAGAGGCAATACTTCTTTGTCGACTATGGTCGAGATGAGTTCAGGTACAGACTCTACGACTAAGTGAAAAGAAAACTCTACAGAAGGAAGGACGTGATATTCATCGAAAATTAAACCATGGCCAACACTCAAGATTCCAAGATATCTTCTGAGACTGACGATTTTCCTGAGTTAAATTCATCATGCTTCAAGCCATTTCTAGAGGACACTATAGAGAATCAAGTTATATGGGAGTCAATGCATGGAGTTTCTTCCAATATTTTTCATTAGCTTGCTGACGAAGATTAGGAGGGTGACCCTTAGAAGGAAAGCATTCCGATGAGGTAGTTCCTGAAGGGAATGACTTTGTCAGTACATAGCCAACACCAGAGGTTTCATTGAGAAGGAGTATGAGAGAGCGTCGATTATCCACGAGGTACTCGTTAGATGAGTATGTGTTATTGACTAAAAAGGAGAACCCAAAAGCTTTGTAGAGGCGATGAAAGACAGATATAGACATGAGTGGATGCATGCCATACATAAGGAAATAAGTTTCTTACAGACACTCCATTTTGAGCTGGTTTGGTTTCTAAAGGACAAGAAGGCTTTGAATAATCGATGGATATTTAGAGTAAAATAGACAGAAGATGCTACTCGCCATTGATATAAAGCGTGGCTGGTAGTCAAAGGCTACAATCAGCAGAAGGATATAGATTTTGGTAAACTATTTTTATAGGTCGTCAAGTTGTCATCTATCTGGGTGGTGCTAGGTTTAGCAGCCAATTTTAATTTGGAGATTGAAAAAATGGATGTCAAGATGACTTTCTGTCACGCTACAGTCCCAAGATACATAGGATCGGAGTACGTGGCAATGGCCAACTAAATTTCAAGTGGACACTAGCCCAACTCGAATATGTATACGTTGTCTAAAGGTGGTTCTAATTATAACAAGATAGTCCAACTATATCTCAATCCACAAAATATAATCTCACGTGGAAAACCAAGTGTATCAATGCTGATCAAAAAGTAATACATCAATGTCACATAAATACAAATAACAAGATTGACAACATATAATAAAGTTGGCCAGACCTTAATACAACTGTCTGAACAAGCTCATAACGAAGAATAAAGATTATAAAATGTGGCTATACAGTATATGATGTCATCATAAAATATAGAAGGTAGACAATCATCAACCATCCATCTACTCTAGAAAGCAAGCTCAACAATAACCTGAAGAGATCACCATGTCCTTCAAGGGACATAACAAGATACATAATATATATGGCGAATGTAAAAGTAAATAAACATGTAACTGAAACGAAATGTAATAAACACAACGAAGGAAAGACATCTAAGAGGGTGCATGCCATAAGAACAATGGTATTAGTCATGGCTATGGGTAATTGTAGCCGCAGTCCGGTGAGGCACTAACAGTCATATTACTGGTCACTATCATATCACGGCGAGACACTAACGATCGAGGGGTCATGCGAACAAATATCTATCGCAGCCCAGTGAAGCACTAACGAGTCAAAATTTGGACACAATAGCTAATACCTAATAACTGTATCATCACCTAAGGAAAGTAGGAATCAAGTCAAGTAATATGGGCATCAAGTCGAGTCATGCTCTAGGAAAATCTGGAGTAACAAGTAAAAAATCACATATTACGTACAAGAATAGATAACAACGTAGAAAAATAAATAACATAATGACAGGATTTAAAGAAGGTACTTCTTGCACATGATCATGTACAAGCAACATATGATAATGAGTTTCATGGATATGACAACAAATATATCTATGAAATAGAGGAACATAAAAATAAGCACGCACACAAATACTGTACAAGTTGGCAATGTATCATGCTTGTTTTCGAAGGTGATGTAGTCACAATCTCTCGATAATGCAATCCAATCTACTTGCTATCCAATTATGCCATCAACCCACGTACCCAATCGTACCAAATTTAACGTAAGTTAGATCTACAAATTCTATAAATAATCAATGATTCTAAATAATTAATTTCCTAAGAAGGTAACTAATAATTTTGAATAAAATAAAATTTTAATTATAGTTTTTCTATGTTAAGTTCTGATTTGTAGATTAACTATGAATTTTAAGAAAGTTTTCAACTATAAGATTCATAACACGCAAATCGAGACATTATGTTGACTAAAAAGTCAATCAACACAAACTTGAAATTTGAGTGCCGAATGACGTATATTTCAATATTACAAGAACATTGAAATTGACGGTTCGCACGAATCTCAAATCGATTATGAAAAATTTAATTTATAAATTATAGATTGTTGTTTCGGTGGATCTCTAATAGTCTATAATTTTTATCATTTAAATAGAATAATAAACTATATTATTAATTTTTAATTTTTTTATGTCATATGTCTCAGTTTTAGCTTTCCAAAATATCAAACGGATCACGAAAATGAGTTCGAGATCTCCCGAAATCTTGAAAATAATGATACGTGGTCGTACTTCGGACTATTGCTAGTAGAACAAATATAAAGAATTATGGATTTCGAAATAAGTCTATTAAAATATATATTATGAAAGCTTACCTCGATATGATTGTAAGAAAATGAAATACTGGAGTCGATTCGGAGTCCGAAACTAGGAGATATAACACTTTCAAGCAATGTAGCTGCTGTAAAATGGAGCTATTTTTTGGACGAATTGGGGGCTTTTTGAACGAAAAGTAGAGGTTTGACTGGAGGGAAAGTGAGAGGATTTTCTATGTATTTATTTCTGATTTTATGAACTTATATTTAGGATTCATATGAGTTGGTTATTAATGATAAGATATTGATGAAGTTGCTTTTCTAGTAAATTTATGATTATGTTTAGTTTAAAATGTAGTTTCGATTTATGTAAATTATCTATAATCTTACTTAAAATTACCATAGATAAGAGCACATAATCCTTAAATGTATATTATTTGAATAATCTATATCTAATTTTATATATACTTGGTGTATCTATAAATATTGAATTAACATTTATCCTACATTAAATATATTATACAATCCAAATCCTAAAAATATTATTTATTCGACTAGTTATTTTTAAGTACTTATTTCGGAGTCTAATTTAATAATTGAGAATTCCAAAAAAAAAAATAAACTGGACAAGGGGTTACATTGTCAATACATGCGCCCGATGAAAGGGCACAAGTGTAAGACCATGCCCAACCTAAGCCACAGCATCGGCGGTAGAATGCTGTCTAGGTCTAATATTGAATCTAATACATCACATGAATATGTATCATAACCTATCAAGATATCTCAATTCCAAAAGGAGGACAAATAATGATAATTATTTGTACTCAATCACAATGACTCTAAGTAAGATAAATGGCACGATCAAGAGATAAAGACATGATATGAATATTCAAGAGAATCTAACATAAACATAACACAAGTCCAAGAGTGTTTAAGAGTCAATTATCTCAAGTAACATAAGTCTCAAATAATAACATTCCATGAGTCATAAAGCTGGAGATAAATTTAGTACTAATATCTAGTCTAATTGAGTCGCTACTAGAGCCTCCTTGGCTGGAACTAAGCCTCTTGAATTACTGTCTTTTGGTCTACTCCTACTAAATCCTATGGTTCGTAGTAGGTAGGGCTTCCGTCTTCTAAATCATCTGAAAAAAATATATCCAATCAGGATTGGAGCGAAGTACACCCCTAATAACAGTTCAGGTAAATGATAAAGACTATGTAATAGTAAATAGAGAGAATATACAAGATAATGTAGCAGGTACATGAATATAACAAGACATAAGTAAAGTTGTAAATAAGTACAAGAGTGAGAGAACATGATATATCATGTACAAGAATCAAGAATAATACTATCTATGTAAGTGAGCACTAGTTTCAACTTGTGATCGATCGACTTGGAAACTTACACAAGGATATATGACCTGGTTAGTCATACGTGTGGTGTATGATTAACTCTCACAAAAAACAATGACATGCACAAGGAGGGTATGATCACATATCTACCATAATACTCCCCATCTTCGACTGATATAGTGGATCCAATTATAGTATGTTATGACATGAGATTCTCTGAGAAGGTCGCAAGCCTTTACAGGAATCGATGTCCATACAATACACAAGAACAACAACAAGGCTTGCACAAGGTACACCAAGATATATAAAAAAAATAACATCTCATGACGGGATCTAGAAATACCAATTCGTATAACCAATATGTCAAAAAATTAAGGATATCTATACTAAATACAAGAAACATAGAAGATATCATAAACAAGAATTTATCAGATAATATACTCACCTGAAATCCGGTGTGAAGTATCAACAGTATCTAAAACAATGCCTCGAAGCCTAGATATGGAATATCAATGTCAATTGGTGTTTTGGAATCATAAATATGCTATACTAGCTTAATACTAGGTCTCCATGTTATTTCTAAGTCAAACCAGGTCAACTAGGTCAATACCTTACTAAACTTGGTCAAACTAGGTCATTCCTAAGTTTTTAGGTCCATACCTTGCTATACCAAGGTATTTTAGTCTATACTAGGCCATACCCTATGTTACTACCAATAACATATTCATATATGCCCTACAATACAATACCTTAACATATTATACCAATATCCCATACATCTTACCTATACCTTAACACAAAGGTATGCTCTTTACTACACTACCTAAACTAATACCTATATACATACCCTAACTAAACCTTTACCTATGCACTCAAGATACCCTAAACTCATCTATGTACCCACTCACATATTACATAGGTATCAATATATAACCTATGCCCATAGGTTTTCCTCATTCCAAACATTTACCTACCTTAACCCATTACCTAGACATTACTCTAAAATACACACAAAGCACACACATGCTAGTGACACACCTACACTCTATGACTATTGCTTACTGCTACTGCTTATACAACAATGGTACTACTGCGTACTACAGAGCAGCAGCCATAATTGCTGCAGCTACCCAGTACAATGAAGCCAACGGAGCAGTTTGTTGCAGATACCTTTATGCTACATTTGCAAACAGCAACTATGCAGCTGCTATATACCTCCAGCACAAGCTTCCTGTCCTGCTGATTCCTGTACAGACTGCCTATACATCTGCCTACTTTCTTCTTCCCAACAGCAATGGCTCCCAACTGTTAACTGTTACTAGCATTTATACCCATCCATCTACTGCTAATAGCAAACAGCAGGAATCTCCTATTGCTACAAATTTTTACCCCTACCTTCGGTGACTGTCTGCTAGTAGCAACAGTGTAGTGCTGCTGTCCCCCTTCTTCACTGCTGTATACAGCAACAAATTGCTGCTAAGGCATGCTACTACTGCTACTCAGGCTATGCAACAGGGTGAACAAGTGCATGTTCTTTTCCCCCTGTTTCATCAATCCCCTCACTGCTGTTCTTCTCTTAACTGTTCCTGCACAGAAAAGAATTTCTATTGCTGTTGCCTCTAATTTCCCACTTCAAGCTATCTATTGACTATATAGCTAACTATCTATATATCTATCAATCTCCCTATCTATTCATCTCACACCATCACACACACATATAAATATATATATATGTATATACACATCTATCCCTTCACTACACTATCTAAATTCACTCACATACACATACGTATATATATATATATATATATATATATATATATATATATATATATATATATATATACACACACATGGCTATATGATAAATACTTGGTGTGCATCACACTCGTATCACCCTAATCTACGATACATTTGTGATACGCCCAAGATACCTATACCAAAACTTGTCCGAATCCTACCAAATCACATAAGCAAGTCTAAAATACATATATGAATCTAATTAGAGCATAACATGGCTAGTGTCAAGTGTCATGTCCAATTGGACATGTGTGCCACAATTACTGGAGAAAAAAACTCCCAAAATAACTCTGTGTTCTACCGTATCATGATACGACCTACTCGTATCCAATTGTGAACACGGATCTAGACACACACAACAATATAAGTCTATTTAGCCTATCAAACCAAATGATAAATACTTTGAGCACCGTTCTCAGATTTTCCTAAAAATAGCACAAAAACTCTATGTAACTCCTACCCAAAGGGTCATTGGAGCCTAGTTTTTCCTCCTATAGGTACCCCTAGTCTATGGGTGGGTTCCTAATATTTCAATGCATTTATTAGATCCTAGAAATAGAAAAAAAATTGATGTATATCCATTGGTAGATGGATCCCCAATAAAAAGCTAAATGACCACGATCCAGACACGAAACTCCTAGCAATAGACTCCTCTTCTAGTACTCCTAGCCTTCATGCTCCTAGGCTCCTTCAAGTGATGAGAATGAGAGTAATGGAAGAGAACTTCAGTAGAATTTGAGAGAAATTTCTGGATGGATGGATCAATTTGGGAAAGAACATCAAATTAGGAAGAAATGTCACAAATGAATAAAGAGAGAGAGAGAGAGAGAGAGAGAGAGAGAGAGAGAGAGAGAGTGGGAACCTACTCTTATGGCGGCCATCCACGTAGGGCTTCCTCATGCTAATCCATAATGTTTAATGTGCCCTCTAAAGCTTGTCATGTGAGCTAATTAATGCATGGAAGTCTCTAATCCTATTTTGGTAAATAGTCTAATCCCTATTACTAAATGACACGACTAAATGGGCCTAGTCCAATGAGTTGGTCCATGAGTCATGTCATGCTAATTATTGGACTCTAGTGTCATGTCAAGACTAATTGGTTCACTAACACAAGTCTAACAAATAGGCTAGCTACTAACCATAATAACTAACATATTATTAATAAATAAATATGTACAATATTATGTAATATGAAATAACAAAATTAACCCTATTTGGAAAAATTGTAGTGACAAGTCTACCTCCCTTAAAATAATTTTGTCCTCGAAACTAAAAGACAAAACTATCACAAGAACACAACCTGAACAAAAGAAGATCATTATCTCAAGGCTCGAAGAGATAAGGGTACCACTCGCGTATGTCGTCCTCCCTCTCCCAGGTATACTCACCCGTAGAGATGCCTCCATGCGATGCGTAAAGTTATATGTAGGCCACTCTAGAGGGGGTAAATAGAGTTTGTGTCGATAATAACCAATTAAAAATGCAACTCTATATCAAGTCCAGAAATTAACTACTAAGAGAGTAACTAATCAGAGAGTAATACGAAAATACATAGAGACCAGAGAGCATATGCAAACACAACAATTTAACCTGGTTTCCCTTGTGGTGGACTAGTCCAGCCTAAGAACTCTCGCTCAGGATTAAAATCTACTATTTTTGAAATAGGGTACAACCACGTGCCTTTACTCAGAAGAGCACACCAACTTCTTACAACTTCGCAGATACAAAACTTGGAATTGTCCAAGTGACTTTTCTTTTACTCTTACACACAACTTCTAGCTGATATCGCACTGAGCACCTAGGGCTAAGGAGAGTTATGGATTAGGAGATATGGAAGAGTGGGACTTGGAGTAGTAGAGCTTAGAAAGCTTGAATAATTAAAGGTAAGAGATGATTTGAAATGAGAGAATTCAAGCTCTATTTATACTAGTCTGAGGAGGCAGAATTCAACCAGAATTCTGTCCCAAGAATTTAAAATTTCAAACGTTGGACAGCTAGTATCAAGCAGGCCCTAAAAATTAGCATCCAAAATTTTTCGAGGCAAAGTTCGGCCTGAACTCTGCTTGGGACAGAGTTTGGCCCGAATTCGGTTTCTATGGGGCCAGAACATACAATGACTGTGAGAGGATTGATTTGGTATGGTGATTGTCTTATTTTATATGGTGGAGCTTGGAGAGTGAAGTCTAGGTTTGAGATAGCTCAGTACGACTCAAAGTACATTCCTAGACTCAATAAAATAAAATGTACAGACTCAGTACAAGTACAATTGCAATGATCAAACTTGTTGATGACATCTGTCTTGAGTTTGACATATTGTAGAAGATGTTCTTGACTTTGAGCTCAATGTGTCATATTAGACCATGCCAAATATTGTTTTATTAATGCCAAATATTGTTTTGTTAATTCTCTAAATTAGGTTGATTGTAATCCAGTTTGGGTCAATAATCCCCCCATTTTGATAATTGACAAAAATGATATTTGTATGTCGCAACTTTCATACCTGGACACATGTTGAAGAGAGTAGTCTGTATTGAGTAGCTCCCCCGTAAATGGATATGTCGGTTCCCCCTTAATTAACTATTTCGATTATGTCCTGATACAAAAATTATTTTCCAAGTGGAACATAATATCTAAGATCATATAATATCCAACAACATATAAGATGATTTCAACCAAATATCTATGCTTCTTCCCCTTTGTCATTTAGCAAAATGAATCATAGCTTCCCCGTAAAGAGAGATAAATGTGACAAAGTGGGGATAGCAAGCACACAATTCATAACAATAACCAATTATCATAAGAGATAACTAAGTAGTTTTGATAAACCCAAAGGAAATAAACTAGAAGTTCATACTCGATAAACTAAAGTCTAAAAAAATAGTGCAAAGACTGCTAAGACATAAAAATAATAAAAACATATCTAAAGTGAACGTAAGCAGCAGGTAGAAGACCACAACCATCATGGAGCATAGGAATGGGATGGACCGGCTGACTCATACATCTCGCTAGTAGTGCAACTACAATCAACAAACGCCGCATCAGGGTCCAAGTACCGTAAGGCCCATGGGTCGTCAATCCGGTAGCCTTCGTGAGAAGGATCCCGACCCGTATGAAATGGCATAGTAGGATACCGGGACATGTTGTACTGGATATCATGCAGGATGTTGCTAATGGCGCTCATCTACATAGTGGTCCAGTAGTACAGCTGGGTGTAGCGATCGTCTTCCAAATGGAAGCGGTCGTGCAGCATGTCACGAATGGAGTCGAGGGTGGCAGAAGGCTCAGGCTGTGGGGCATCTGAGTCAGAAGATTTCTCCTCAACAAGAGCAGGAACAGGGGCAGTCCTACGTGCCTTGGACAGAAAGGCAAGAGCAGGTAAAAACTGACACTCATCCAAAGGGACGTTGAAAGCATGAAAGATCATCGGAAGATACATCGCATAGACAAGCGATTTTGGCTTCTTCCTTGCACGAATCATACAATTCATTATCGTACGAGGAAAATTGAAGGGGATGGTGAATTAATAAAGGACGATAATCTTACGATAAGTAACCTCGTCGGTATATCCTGCTTTCGGTAGAATGGAAGAGAAAATGATGTGATGAAGTTCATAAAAATGATTGTTGAGAAAGTTAGCCCGAAGTTTTCGAAGATGGGTTTGGGTGCACACATCATGCCTTTGAACCCTTCAAGAGTAATATCCCCAGCAAAAGTGAATTCACGGGCATCAATAATTTTCTCCCAAGTGTTGGGATCGAGAAGTTCAAGATATTCAGCAAGATCAGAATCATCAAAAATGATATCAATGCCGGCAACCCGAGAGTAAATTTGGTTGTCGTCGTGAGTCATATTGCAATAAAACATTTGTATTACATTGAAGTATATGATTGATTGTGTGGATACAAGTTCATCGAGGCAAAGATCCTTGAAGTTCGGATCAAAGTCAAAAAATATGGTGAAATTAATCGGATGTTCTGGCACAACACTTCTTGAGCAAAAATCCGAGTACCACTTATTAGATGCTTCTAATGAAACAAAAATTTGCTCATTATAAGTATTAGCATTGGAAGGTGGAGGAGGATTGAACAATGGATGAATGGGTTGGACATTTGGAGGAGGAGAATGATGGTTTGATGAAGAGGCACCTTCGGTTCTAACCCTCTTTTCTCGATTAAAAAGTCTAGGACCCATATGATAAGTAAAGACAAAGATATAAAGAATGATAATGAAAGAGTAGATGGAGAACAAGAGTTTATACCTCAAAATAATGAAGAGAATCTCCAAAAACCTTAAAATCTCAAGTTTTGAAGAAGGGAGAGCACCAACAATGGAGTTTCTAGGGTTAGGGTTTGGAGAAATAGGCTTTGAAGAGAGGTTGAAGGTGGTAGCACTGAGGAGCGATAGTCCAAATTCGTGTATATGAAGAGTAGGGCCGGCTGCAATAGTTAAATCGTGGCCCTTGGATCAAATCGGATGAATGATCAGGAATGACTGAATGTTCTGGTACCTACTACGTAGAGTTCGGCATGAACTCTTCCATAGGCAGAATTTGGCCCGAGTTCTGTGGGGTTGGTTCTATAACTCCAAAAGATTGAAAAAATTGATAACAGATAAAAAGAATTTTCTTGAATTAGCAATGATGAATTATATTAGCCATAAAATAAATAAAACATTGCGACAAACTTTGGTAAACAATGATCAGTACAGATGAATCGCCTCAGGTTAGCTGTAGGGGCCGGATCCCAGCTAGCGGTAGTCCGAAGACTAGTACACCGTGTTACTTTGGCTTTTACGTCTTGTTATCAGAAGGGCCCTTTCAGCTTATACCAAAACAATTTCACCATGCATGATTATGTTTTAATAGTTATTTGCGCATGTATAACTTATTGTATGACATTTTCATCCAAAATTCCTAATATTTGACGAAGAAAATTGAAACATTCTTCGGCTAGTAGTTTTATGAAAAAGTCTGCTAGCTGATGATTAGTGTCAGTAAATTCTAAGTTGATAGTGCCATGCATTTGATGTTCACACAGAAAATGATGTCTAATTTCAATGTGCTTAGTGCATGAGTGACAACTTGGGTTTTTGGTCAGGTTAATTGCACTAGTATTATCACATAATATTGGTATGTGCTTAAACAGTAAATTATAGTCTTCAAGGGTTTTCTTCATCTACAGAATCTGAGCACAACAACGTCCAGCTGTGATGTATTCAGCTTCTGTTGTGGATAGTGCTACAACATTCTCCTTCTTGCTAAACCAAGAGAATAAAGCCTTACCTAATAAATAACACGTGTCGCTGGTACTCTTTCAGTCGACTTTGTATCTCGTAAAATCGATATCGGAATATCTGATTAAGTCAAAGAAAGTGATTTTGGGATACCACAAGCCCATCGAAACAGCCCCTTTAAGATATCGAAAGATACACTTAACAGCGGTCATGTATGATTCCTTAGGGTTAACTTGATATCGAGCACACAAGTAAACACTAAACATGATATCGGGGCGACTAACAGTTAAATAAAGTAGACTACCAATCATACCTCGATACTTACGTTGATCAACATGTTTGTTGCTTTCATCATGTTCTAGTTTTGTTGTAGTTGACATCGAAGTACTGATTGGTTTGAAGTTGTCAAGATCAAACTTCTTCAGCATATCCTTTGTATACTTTGATTGGCTGATGAAGACGCGTTGTGAGTATCGTTTGACTTGCAGTCCAAGAAAGTAGTTGAGCTCCACCATCATGCTCACCTCAAACTCATTCTCCATACACTTGGCAAACTCTTGGCACAAGACCTCATTCGTAGACCCAAATATTATGTTATCCACATAAATTTGCACTAAGAGAATGGTGTCATCAAGAGATTTTATAAACAGTGTCGTGTCAATTTTCTCTTTTGAAAAACCTTTCTTAAGCAAGAAAGTGCTAAGGTGTTCATACCAAGCTCGAGGGGCTTGTTTGAGGCCATAGAGAGCTTTCTCATGTTTAAAAACATGATCGAGAAATTTATGATTTTCAAAACCGGGAGGTTTCTTTACAAACACTTCTTCTTTAATAAAGCCATTAAGAAAACACTTTTGACATCCATTTGAAAAAGTTTGAAATTTTGAAAATTTGTAAATGCACAAATCATGCAGATTGATTCAAGTCGTGCAACATGAGCGTACGTCTCATCATAGTCGATACCTTCCTCTAGGTTTCATCCTTGAGCTACGAGACGGGCTTTATTACGTGTGACTGAACCGTCCTTATTGACTTTGTTACAAAAACCCATTTAGTATCGATGATCGAATGATCAATAGGTTTGGGAACAAGTCCCCAAACTTGATTTCTTTCGAACTGGTTGAGTTCTTCTTTCCAAAATTCATTAGAGAAAGCTTCTAAAATATTTTTGGGTTCTATTTGAGAAATAAATACAGTGCTAGCTATAGTGTCTCTAACAGATGATCGAGTACTTACTCCTTTTGATATTTTACCTATTACCAAGTTTTTTGGATGAGATGGTGTAAAACAAAACTTCTTTGGTAAGCCTTCTAAGGAACTAGTTACAGGTGTTGTATCCACAGGTGTAGAAGTTGATGGTCTGATGTGTATGTCATTATCGTCATCGGGAAGAGCAGCTATACTATTATTCTCATCAAAGGTTACATTAGCAGATTCTTCAACAATCATAGAGAGTTTGTTAAATACTCTGTATCCTTTACTCTTGGCAGCAAAACCAAGAAAAATACCTTCGTCAGCTTTGGCATCAAATTTGCCTAAGTTGTCTTTGGTATTAAGGATAAAGCAGCGACAACCAAACACTCAAAAATAAGAAATAGTTGGTGTTCTACCAAACCAAAGTTCATAGGGAGTTTTCTTCGAAATAGGTCGAATCAATACCCTATTCAAAACATGGCATGCTGTACTCACAGCTTCAGCCCAAAAGTACTTCAGAAGAGAAAATTGATTCAACATAACTCCAGCCATATCGTCAAGAGTCCTATTCTTCTGCTCCACAATACCATTTTGTTGGGGAGTTCTAGGACACAAAAATTCATGATTAAAACCATTTGAGTCATAAAACTTTTTGAAATCAGAGTTTTCGAATTCGTCGCCATGATCACTTCGGATTCGAATAATCATGAAGCCTTTTTCGTTTTGAATCTTTTAGCAAAAACTTCAAAAACAGAAATAGTATCACTTTTATTTGTGAGGAAGAAAACCCAAGTAAATCTAGAAAAATTATCAACAATTACAAATGCAGAGTTTTCCACCAAGACTGGCTACTCTACTAGGACCAAATAAATCCATATGAAGCCGTTGCAAAGGTCTAGTAGCACTTACAAAGTTGATGGATTTAAAAAAGTATTTGATAGCTTTATTTTTCTCACATTCGGCATATACCGTATCCTTTTTGAAGGTAATATCAGGTAGTCCTCTTGCTAGCTTCTTGGTTGACATTCTTGATATGGTATCCATGTTTGCATGACCAAGATGCATATGCCAAAGTAGACTTTCATCTTTATGAGCGTAGAGACATCTTCCTTTATCGTTAGTATATCTAGAAAGATATAATATATATATATATATATATATATATATATATATATATATATATATATATATATATATATATATATATATATATATATTTTGAAGGAGCAATTTATTGAAATTAAAGAGGTGGCTCGAAAAGAGCATTACAGCAGGTACCATAGGCAAAAAACACAAAAAGGCCTTGGTTAACAAAGTAGGAAACGGTAAACGAGGTAGGAAACACAAAATATTAAAAGTGGAAATTCAAAATTCGAAAATACGAGATTTTGAATTTTGAAAATCGGGAAGGTTGTGGTTGCGCTGTCGGGGGGCACACAGCCCCGTGACGGGTGTGGGCACTCGGTCCTGAATAATTTTTTTTGGGAAAAGAAAGAAAAAATCGAATTTTGAAACGAATTTCAAAATTCAAACCGGGTGGGCCCCAGCGCGTGAGTCCCGAGGGCGGGGAACCCAGCGCGAGACCCGACAGAGGGTCTGTCCCACTGCCCGAGCGCGTGAGTCCCGAGGGGGGGCCGAGGCTACCGGCACGTAACCCAGAGCGGAGGCACCGCCGGCAGTGGGCACGGAGGAGGGGAGGGGGAGACCGTGGTCTGTGCGGCTCCCTAAGGCGGTAGCGGCGGCGGGGAAGCCGAACGAGGGCCCTGCGCCGGGGAAGGGCGCCGGGTCAACCACCAAGCCGGCGGGTCGACCCGAAGAGGGGGAGGACCGGAAGGGAGTGGAGAACCGCCGCCGAGTGGGGGTGGGGGAGGTTGGGGGAGAACGGAGGAGGAGGAGGAGACCCGGGGGGGGAGCTGTCGGCGAGATAAGGTCGACTGCCACGAAAAAGGTCAACGACGAGAGGGGACCACCGCCATGATCCGGAGGGAGCGCCGAAGGCCGTAGGCCGACGGAGGAGTGGCGAGGGCCGGTGACGGCACCACAGCGGGCGCGGGGGCCGAGCACGGTGGTGGACGCGGAACCACCAGGGCCCTCAAGGGATCGGAGACGGGGGGAGCTCCGAGAGGGGCGGGGGAGGAGGGCGCCGAAGGCCACCGCGCGAGGGCGGCAGAGAAGAGCGCCGCGGGTCCGTCGATCGGCACAGAGGAGGGCGTCTGGACGGAGGAGAAACAGGTCGATGGCCACAGCGCGGAGGGCTGCGACACGGCCATCGCCGCCCACGAAGGGGCCTCGGATCCCCGAGGAGCCGACGGGGCAGGGCGGGCGGAGGCGGAAGATGCCTCAGAGCCGTCGGAAGTCGCCTGGAGAGAGGGCTTTGGCCACGGGAGGGAGGGAAACGCGGAGGGGAGGGGGATCGCCACCGCGGGAGGAGGCACAGCTAGGGGAGCTGCTTGGACAGGAGACGACGGCCACGAGAGCGGGGCCGCAATAGGAGGGGACGCCGGGCAGAGGGGGTCCGGCGAGGCGCGACTCCGACTAGGCGGTGGTCCAAGGGGAGGAGGAGGAGCGACTTGGGGGACCACCTGCGGCGGCTGAGGCCCAGTCTCACAGCGTCACGCCCGGCGGCGCCGCCGGGAACGACTGCGACGGAGAGGGTGGTGGGATGGGTGGAAGGAAGGGGATAGGCCGCGCGGCGGGGATCTGCCCGGCCAAGGGAGCCTCGGCCAGCTAGGGTGGCGGGAGAAAGAAAAAAGGAGGGAGGGAGATCGCCGAGGGGGAAGAAGAGCCCCGGCGTCGCTGCCAGGCCAAGGGAGCCGCTCGGCCACCAGAGCCACCCGGCCACAAGGGGGCTGGCGGGGGGCGGCGGCTAGCAGCGGGGGAAGATCCGACGGGCGGAAGATCCGACGGGCTGGCGGGGGCGACGGCTAGCTGTCACGCCCCGATCCCGCTAGGGTCGTCCGTCTTGCCTGGATCCCTGCGGGATCGATCGTTCTCGCTAAGGCGTGATGCCGTGCAAGCCTAAGTTGCGCTTGCACAAGGCCATGTACCTGCACAAAACAACTAGTCAAGCAAAAATACATGTACGCACCCATTAGTTAAGCAAAACACACGCACGCACCCATTGCAGAAAACCAAATATTGAACACAGAGATTTGAAATGGAAATACTCATTTTATTGATAGCTTGATTGGAATACAAGTACAAAGCTTTGTAACTCAGATTTGCCTTATAATTTGGCTACAAGATTTTCTTTGAAACACCCTTTTTGAAAATAGCCACAATGCCCATACATCATATCCTTTATTACAAGCTGGAATTGAAAGACACCTTTAAAGGAAATGAAAACTGGAAACTTGCAATTGACTGAAATGAAAAGTAGCTTCGAGGCGATCCACAGCTCTACTGGGCTAGACGAGCTTCGGTGCCTCACTTGAAATCCCTCTGTCTCCTTTTGCTTCTGAAAAGGATGCCCACAACGTGGGTCAGCACACATCATGTACTGGCGAGCGGCTTTTGGCCGAACTCGCAAATCTCTGCACTAAATCAATATGTTGAGCTAATATTTACTAGTGATCTTTCTACTTGTCTAGGTTCTTTTTAACAATTCATAAGGACATGACAGTAGAATATATCATAAGCAACTTACCCTCGCCGGCAGTCATCCCTGCACAAAACCACGTTAGCACAATTTGCATAATGAGTAATTCATGATTCATTCTTGCAGATATTGAAGTTGTCATTCGGGTCATGCAGGTGGACTATTCTATATGTTGGTCCATGGGTTTTCCCCATGATTAGCCGCTGTGACTCTTTGGTTCAGCTCGTCGCTAAGGACTCAGATCGACTCCCATTTTCACATGGAGGCCCTAATCTCTCCTAGGCCGAGCGGTTCCAGGTGCCCCCAGATACCACCCGAGAGACAAATGTTTCCTTGTATACAAGTTGTCCGAGACCAAATGCATGCTCTAGCCGTTCTATCAGATGAGACACATTTGGACTTATGCACAGGTATACGACACGTTTGTTTCGTGCCTTCAGGTTCTCCTCAACACGTACAAGTTCTTCTGTACGTGTCTATATTTCAAGCATACTGATGACAAGCAGATGATCATTCTTATCGAGCAGATAGAGTAGCAACACATATTCTTGTATTTGATTCAATTCAATTATCTTCTCTTATCTTTTGTGGATGGGGTATCGTTGATCATTGGGACAAGGCAACAGAGTAGACTAGCGATCATTTTTCTTAGGCGTACAGATCAATGTCCATTCGGTTGAAGCAACTCACCGAGATGAATCTTAGTTGAGAGAAGGAGGGACTTCACGCACCGTTCACGAACAATTCACGCGGCCTACAATGGTACCAACAGTTGATTAGCATACTTCGTCTCTTTCTCTCAAGATTCGGAATGAATGCGAAATGCGATGAAAGCAAACAATGAAAACCAATCATCGAAAACCAACACGAAAATGCATTCATCAAAACCAAGCAGCGAGAGAAAACATTCAGCAAAACTCTTGGATTCATTTCAATAGAAGCCAATCCATCAATTGGAAAGGTTCATTGCATTTCATCCGTGATCAATCGATACCGGCAAAAGTTTCACCAAAGACTCAGTTCATGACTGAGTCAACAAGCCGTAGGTATTACATAGTGGACCGCAAGGAGCGGGGCACTACATAATAACCCACCGAGAAAAAGTTTTGTCCTCAAAACTTAAGAAACAAAACTCACCTCCACTAGTGTTGCATTCTGGGTCAAGCAACGTAGAGAGATTGTAGACTCGTGCATTAGTCCGCTGCGGCTGGTTGTGCTGATGGTCTCGTAGCGGCGGTGGGCCTGGCAGTTGCCCACGCTCTTCAGTGTCATCTTTATTCTGATCCGTTCTATTCTTTTTCGGGCAATATTTGACTGAATGGCCCTGTTGGCCACAACGAAAACAAGCGTTGTTAGCGGCACGACAGTCCTCCTTGACGTGCCCACTCTTGCCACAGTGACTGCAACTCTGGCCATTCACATAACGACAGTCTTCTTTGACATGCCCTCGCCGACCGCAGAAGCCGCACACCGACTTGTTGTTTTGTTCCCCGTCAGTCTTTTTCTCTCCATCATGATATCTTTTGGCGGGCTGATTCCGACTATTCTGTGCTTTGTTGGACGCTTTCTTCTGCTGGAACTGTTCCACCTGTAGCGCCGCTTCAAAGGCTTGAGAATAGGACCCGCATTCTCGATTCAGCACACTTAACTGGATGTCGTAATTCAGACCATCAACGAATCGATTTATGCGAGACTGTTCCATGGGGAGCAAAGCAGCGGCAAAATTTGCTAACTTAGCAAATTCAGATTCATAGTCCTCTACGGACATCTCCCCCTATTTCAGTGTGATGAAGTCATCCTCCATCTTCTTGCTCATTGCTGGAGGCAGATATTGATCCAGAAACGCCTTCTTGTACGAGGCCCATGAAATCTTCCCATTCCTAGCCGTTGCGAGCAGCGCCGGCTTCTTCGCCTTCCACCAGTCCTTCGTCCGCAGCCGTAGGAGCATAACGGCACAGACTACCTTTTTGCTACTTGGAACTCCTATGAACGCGAACAGAGTCTCTATTTTATCAATCCAGTCCATCACCTTGTCGGGTGACGTCCTGCCTTGAAATTCTGGAGGTTTTGCGTCCAAGAAGTCCTTTGGCCTAAAGACAGTGTGCCTTTGCGCCGGCTGGGGCTCATCACCCTCTACGGGCTCGATCTCGGGCGTTCCCGTCTGTTCCGTCGCTGCGGTGGCATCTCGATTTGCCGCAAGCGCCGTGACAAGCTGGGTCAGGGCATCCAACTGCTTTTGTTGGGCAGCCGCTCGGGCCTGGTGTATTTGGTTGTTTTCCTCACTATCCTGCCTTTGCAGCTCTAACATTCTCATGATCCGTTCTACCGGATCGGTCGAGCCAGATGCACGAGGAGGAGCCATTTCTCTACAAAACAGTATAACTTCTGTCAGTCTCATAAAATATTATGGACTTATTGTATGGGGCATTGGTTTTCATAACTCAAAATCGGGACACTTTTAAAAGCCGTCAAAGTACTTTATATACTTTTTGAAAATAATATTTACAAGAGGCCAAGGATGTAAAACTGTGCTCTGATACCACTTTGCCACGCCCCGATCCCGCTAGGGTCGTCCGTCTTGCCTGGATCCCTGTGGGATCGATCGTCCTCGCTAAGGCGTGATGCCGTGCAAGCCTAAGTTGCGCTTGTACAAGGCCATGTACCTGCACAAAACAACTAGTCAAGCAAAAACACACGCACCCACCCATTAGTTAAGCAAAACACACGCACGCACCCATTGCAGAAAACCAAATATTGAACACAGAGATTTGAAATGGAAATACTCATTTTATTGATAGCTTGATTGGAATACAAGTACAAAGCTTTGTAACTCAGATTTGCCTTATAATTTGGCTACAAGATTTTCTTTGAAACACCCTTTTTGAAAATAGCCACAATGCCCATACATCATATCCTTTATTACAAGCTGGAATTGAAAGACACCTTTAAAGGAAATGAAAACTGGAAACTTGCAATTGACTGAAATGAAAAGTAGCTTCGAGGCGATCCACAGCTCTACTGGGCTAGACGAGCTTCGGTGCCTCACTTGAAATCCCTCTGTCTCCTTTTGCTTCTGAAAAGGATGCCCACAACGTGGGTCAGCACACATCATGTACTGGCGAGCGGCTTTTGGCCGAACTCGCAAATCTCTGCACTAAATCAATATGTTGAGCTAATATTTACTAGTGATCTTTCTACTTGTCTAGGTTCTTTTTAACAATTCATAAGGACATGACAGTAGAATATATCATAAGCAACTTACCCTCGCCGGCAGTCATCCCTGCACAAAACCACGTTAGCACAATTTGCATAATGAGTAATTCATGATTCATTCTTGCAGATATTGAAGTTGTCATTCGGGTCATGCAGGTGGACTATTCTATATGTTGGTCCATGGGTTTTCCCCATGATTAGCCGCTGTGACTCTTTGGTTCAGCTCGTCGCTAAGGACTCAGATCGACTCCCATTTTCACATGGAGGCCCTAATCTCTCCTAGGCCGAGCGGTTCCAGGTGCCCCCAGATACCACCCGAGAGACAAATGTTTCCTTGTATACAAGTTGTCCGAGACCAAATGCATGCTCTAGCCGTTCTATCAGATGAGACACATTTGGACTTATGCACAGGTATACGACACGTTTGTTTCGTGCCTTCAGGTTCTCCTCAACACGTACAAGTTCTTCTGTACGTGTCTATATTTCAAGCATACTGATGACAAGCAGATGATCATTCTTATCGAGCAGATAGAGTAGCAACACATATTCTTGTATTTGATTCAATTCAATTATCTTCTCTTATCTTTTGTGGATGGGGTATCGTTGATCATTGGGACAAGGCAACAGAGTAGACTAGCGATCATTTTTCTTAGGCGTACAGATTAATGTCCGTTCGGTTGAAGCAACTCACCGAGATGAATCTTAGTTGAGAGAAGGAGGGACTTCACGCGCCGTTCACGAACAATTCACGTGGCCTACAATGACACCAACAGTTGATTAGCATACTTCGTCTCTTTCTCTCAAGATTCGGAATGAATGCGAAATGCGATGAAAGCGAACAATGAAAACCAATCATCGAAAACCAACACGAAAACGCATTCATCAAAACCAAGCAGCGAGAGAAAACATTCAGCAAAACTCTTGGATTCATTTCAATAGAAGCCAATCCATCAATTGGAAAGGTTCATTGCATTTCATCCGTGATCAATCGATACCGGCAAAAGTTTCACCAAAGACTCAGTTCATGACTAAGTCAACAAGCCGTAGGTATTACATAGTGGACCGCAAGGAGTGGGGCACTACACTAGCCGCTCGGCCCTTCCCCTTCCCTTTTCTCATCCTTTATAATATATATATATATATATATATATATATATATATATATATATATATATATATATATATATATATATTTTATATATATATATATTGTTAGTATATCTAGAAAGATATTATATATATATATATATATATATATATATATATATATATATATATATATATATTTTTTTATATATATATATATATATATATATATATATATATATATATATATATTGTTAGTATATCTAGAAAGATATTATATATATATATATATATATATATATATATATATATATATATATATATATATATATATATATATATAAAATATATATATATATATAATCTTCTCTTATCCCTTAAAAAATGATGTCTCCAAATGATCTATCATATATAGAGCATTTAGTTTTGCCAAAGTTAATATCATATCCATGATCAGCAAGATGACTAATGCTGAGCAGGATATGCTTCAACTCGGTCACTAAATAGACATCCTTAATTTTGGGAGAAGGAGGATTACCATTAGTACCATTACCTATGATATAATCTTTCAAATTATTTTCGAAGGATACATATCCTTCCCTCTTTTTCGATAGTGTTGCGAATATATTTACATTTGCAGTCATGTGTCGCGAGCACCCACTATCGAGAATCCACTTGCTTTTAGAGGATGAAGGAAGGTCCACCTACACCATGAGTAGATGTGACCTTTGGTACCCAAATCTTTGAGGGTCCTGAAAGGTTAGTCTTCGGTACCCATACATACAGTTTTAAATTAACTAATCTTCTAATTCCACATTGTGGTAAAGTGTGTCCATGTTTACCACAGTAGTGACGTGTAGTATGTATATTCGTGTTAGGTACAGGATAATAGTGTTGTCTATGTATTTGATGTATTGCATGAGAATGTGTGTGCATAGGAGTATGTCTATGTGTGCCATGTATATGTGTGGGTGTTCTTCGTGCTGCATATGGATAAGTATACTTAAAAGCATGATTATGAGCAGCATGAGTATATGTGTTTCTCTTGTGACGTATGTTTTTGTGTTGAACTAACTTTTGTTTAGTGTACATGTTGTGACTGTGAGACTGGGTTTGAGGCTGAACAGCTTGTTTCCCTAGTTTGATCTCTAATCTTTTAGAGGTGTCGCACATATCATTATACTTGGAAGCTAAAGCAGCAATATTATACTTCTTTTTCTCATCTAGAAGTTCTTTATTGAGTGCTATAATATCACATGTTTGTTTCTTAATATGAGATTCAACATCATGTAAGCATAATTTAAGCTTGGATACCTCCTCAGTGTTATCCGTGGGTGGTGTGTCTCTAACATTATCAAGTAAATATGAAAGTCTATGTACATCAACTTCATGAGTTTTGATCTTATCCTTTGCATGTTTATACTTTCTAAGCAACTTCTTATAATCTTCAAGAAAGTCACTAATGGCATCACCAAGTTTATCAAATGTAAAGTCATCAAGAGGATCGTTTGTTACCTTTTCGAATGTTTTCATTAGGCAGACATTTGCTGTATCTTGGAGAGAGTCCTCTTTTTCTGGGTCACTGGCTTCGCTCTCGTGCCAAATACTTATGTTTGCATTTTTTGAGAGGTTGGGCTCTTGTACGATCTTTCATATCATCTTCCTTTCTTTATAGTAGGACAATCTTTCTTGACGTGCCCCGTCTTCTTACAGCTGAAACAAATGGACTCTTCATCATCTTCTTTGTGTTGTTCCTTCTTTCTTTGGTTGAAGCGAAGAAACTTATTGAAGCTGTGGACCATCAGTGCTTGATCATCACCTTCGGAATCATCGTCTTCGGTATCTTCTGGAGCAGTCTTTCGGCGATGAGCTCATAGTGAATTTTTTTCCTTCGGAGCTGCTTCTTCAAAGTCTTTGAGATGGACCTCATGCGTCATCAGCTTGTCCACCAAAGTATCTAGAGACATGGTGGTGAGATCATTGCCTTCTATGATCTCCGTAGCTTTGGGGTTCCAGTTCTTCGTTAGTCCCCTTAGCACCTTGCGTATCTTCTCATGGTTGGAGTAGTCCTTACCAAGAGAAGATAGAGGGTTGACGATGTCGAGGAATCTAGTGATCATCTGTTTGATCATCTTATTGGGCTTCATCTTGAAAGCTTCGTACTCCTGTGTCAGACGACTGATTTTGATTCTTTCACCTGTTTGGTTCTTTTATGGGTCACCTCCAGAAGCTTCCATACTTTGTGTGAGATAGAGCATGTAGAGACCCTATTGAATTCAGTCCTGTCAATAGTACATAAGAGAGTATTAATAGCCCTAGCATCTAGACTAGCCTGTTTCTTTTCTTGGTCAGTATATTTTTCGTGGGGTTTATCTATGAGATTCCCCTCGACAACAATTCTAGAAGGCTTTTTTTAACCATCAGTGACTATGGTCCATAAATCAAAGTCTAGAGACTTTAGATAGAAACTCATTCTAGTATTCCAATAGGAATAGTTGGTTCTATCAAATAGGGGTGACCTATTTGTGGACTGTCCCTCACCAAAGTTGGTAAAGATAGGTTATGTGGTTGCTATGGATCATCTCTAGGATGTTAATCCATTTTCAAGATAATAGAGCTATGATACCAATTGAAGTTACGTGTAGGCAACTCTTGATACGGTGAATAGAGTTTGTGTCGATAATAACCAATTAAAAATGCAACTTTATATCAATTCCAGAAATCAACTACCAAGAGAGTAAGTAATCAGAGAGTAATACGAAAATAAATAGAGATCAGAAGAGCATACGCAAACACAGTGATTTAACCTGGTTACCCTCGTGGAGGACTAGTCCCGGCCTGAGAACTATTGCTCAGGATTGAAATCTACTATTTGTGAAATATGGTACAACTACGTGCTTTTACTCAGAAGAGCATGCCAACTTCTTACAACTTCGCAGAGGCGAAACTTGGAATAGTCCAAGTGACTTTTCTTTCACTTTTGCATACAACTTCTAGCTGATATCACACTAAGCACCTTGGGCTAAGGAGAGTTGTGGCTTAGGAGATATGGAAGAGTTGGGATTGGAGTAGTAGAGCTTAGAAAACTTAAATATTTGAAGGTAAAAGATGATTTGAAATAAGGGAATTCAAGCTCTATTTATACTAGTCTAAGGAGGCAGAATTTGGCCAAAATTCTGTCCCAATAATTCAAAATTTCGAACGTTGGACAGCTAGTATCAAGCAGGCCCTAAAAATTAGCATCCTAAATTTTTGGAGGCAAAGTTTAACCCGAACTCTGTTGGGGGTAGAGTTCGGCCCGAATTCGATTTCTATGGGCCAGAACATATAATGGGCTATGAGAGGATTGGTTTGGTTTGGTGATTGCCTTATTTTGTATGGTGGAGCTTGGAGAGTGAAGTCTAGGTTCGAGATAGCTCAGTACGACTCAACGTACATGTTTCTAGACTCAATAAAATGAAAAGGACGAACTCAGTACATGTACAATTGTAATTATCAAACTTGTTGGTGACGTCTGTCTTGAGCTTGATATGTTGTAGAAGATGTTCTTGACTTTGAGCTCAATGTGTCCTATTGGATCATGTCAAATATTGTTTTGTTAATTATCTAAATTAGGTTGACTGTGATCCAATTTGGGTCAACAATGCGAACCAAGAGAATAGTCTGGTTCCGGAGCACTTTTTTCGATGATCTAGGATCGTTATTGGCTGCTCCGGATAGCTGAGTGTCAGGACCACCTCTATCTCAGAGTGATCCAATACGAGGCTAGGATCTGCCATGCACCGTCTCAACTATGACATGTGGAATACTTTTGTGAACTCCTTCTAGTGTAGGCGGCAAGTCTAGTCGATACGCCACTACACCGACCTTCTCAAGGATACAGAAAGGTTTGATGAATCGCGGACTAAGATTTTTACCTCCAACAAAGCGAATCGTGTTCCGTGTCGGAGAAATCCTCAAGAATACTAGATTGCCAACCTATCACAAAATAAAACCTTAAAACTTAATCGATAACAAATAACCACAATCAATCACCAACACCAAAATCTAAACTATATCTCAAACTCCAAGGGTCTTCGGTGGCTATCGCCCCAATATCGCTACCTGTCCTGCATCACCCGAAGTCTGTCTCTAATTTGCCAGGACCTGCAACCAGTATAGGGACAAAAGTGCATGAAGTGCCCAGCCTAAGCCGCAGTGTCAGCGGTAAAACACTGTCTAGGTCTATTATACTAGTAGTCAATAACAATATCATATCATGTCGAGATATCTCAACTATCGAGATATCTCAACTCCAATCGGAGGACAAAACCTGATATAATCATACTCAATCACAAATCTATACGGAAGATGAAATGGCACGATAAATGATAATGACATAAAGAAAAATATCCAGAAGTCTAACATAGCATAATACATATCCAGATTCTAAGAGTCATATATCTCAATACAAGTCTGAAATAATAAACATGCTAAAGTAAGATAGTGTTGGAGACATGTCCAGTACAAAATCTAGTTAAACTGGGTCTCCACTAAAGTCTCCTCGGTTGGAAGAAGGTCCTGTTGGATCAGAGTCTCTTAGTCTATTGTAAGCCCCCTAGATTTTTAGAGTTATTTTTTTATTTAATATTGTTATTAATAGATATTTTTCTCAGTTTTATTCACGATCATAAAATGTACTATTCCGTAGCTTTGAATTTTGGAGCACAAGTAATGCTAAACTCTATAAACTTTTTTCATGAGTTTTAACCGAGACAAGTTTATCTCCGATTTGGTTTATCTTTTTTTTACTCAAATATGTCTTCTTGTATTCTAATTGTTTTGCACAACTTTAGGGTCAATTTAGGCTAAGAAGATATCCACCGTGAGACTTGTCGTAACTTCTAACTTATTTTTCGGACATGACATGGATCCAATGTAATCGACCCAATATATAGTTTCAACTTATTTTTAGCCTACTATACACATGCCAAGTGTGTGCCATACAATTTAGTTCCTATGCACTACTTATTTTTAAATGGCACATAAGACCCTTTTTAGCCATTTTGGTGCTTAATCGACCTAGAAATAATTCCGGAGCTCAACCCTAACCAACCTAGCCTAATAGGGACTACCCTAGGTTGCCAACCTATAATCTAGAATTTTTAATTTGAATTTATCTGAATTATACACAGTCAAGTGCGCAAATTCATGCACCTTTGACCAAAGTCAAACATCCTTTATTATATTAGGAAATCACTTGCATCCCTTTCCATAATTGCAATCAAGAGGGTCAAACCTTATTCAAACCTCCTCAGATTAAACCATAACCTTTCCCATATATTAACCAACTAAACCCTAACATCTATCCCCTTTCCTAGCTGCCAATACCCCTCCCCTCTACTCCAACCCGAGAGCATAAGAGGCGGCCACAAACCCTAGTGACCCTATATGGCCGCCACCCTCACACCCCTTTCTCCACCTTTTTGCATGCAACCATAGCATATTGTTGGCCTTCCCTTTCCCCTTTTTCACCCTAGAAACTCAAGGAACCCCCACGGGCACTTCGACAAAGAGCAAAGGCCAGTAACTTGGTGAAACTTCAACCGAAGAGGTGCTGAATTCACACAGCAGGTATGCCCATCTTGCGAATACATTTTCTCCACTTCTAGACATTAAAACTTTATCGGACCAAAAATGCCAGATTCTCCTATGTGTATACACCTTCATATAAAATTTTATGTCAAAATTCTTTCTAGACTTTTCGGAACACACGTTTTACCAAAGTGTGTCCAGAATTGACATTGTTCATTACATGACAGTTTTGAACTATATAACGTCACTTTTAGCATTGATCTCATATATAAAAATGACTGATTTCGATTACCTATAATTCTTGTTCAATGAGTTTTTTTTAATAATTTTGCTGTTTTAATCTTGAATAATTTGATCTTTGGAGGACAAAATTCTACCATAAAATGAACTATAGACATTACCATCTTGTGTCCCAAATAATTTTGTGTCCATCTAATGCTCCATATTATCGATCTTTAACTCATAATCATGAATATTTGATAATTTAAATAACTATTTACCAATTATTTCAGAATATTAAATTTAGATTATTTATGGTTAAACAATTTCTAATATCGTAGATTTATCAATAGGGATATTAGTTTGATCATGAATTAATTTCTAATGTTTTAAAGCAATAATAAGTATATAATATATATTTATAGAGTTATAGATATTTATTTAAGAATTAATATTGAATATTTTATATTTATATGTTGTGGAATTTTATTAGTCCTATGAGGAGTATTTCGACCAGTAAGTATTATGATTATTTGTGACTAGTATATAGATGGTTAAACCTATGTCCTATATATATATATATATATATATATATATATATATATATATATATATATATATATATATATATATATATATATCGATGATAGTAATCATGTTAGTGTGGTTATTAATGCTAGTTATATATATTTATAGGACTTCATGAGATCGAGACTGCAGAACTTGGAGCCGGGTCCATAATCTACACTCTCGCGACAATTCCAAGCAAGATACCGTGTCACTATGATCTTATTTATTTCTTACTATACATAGACGTGTTGTTGTGTGTTAGGATTCGATGTGTTAGTAGAGCGTCTAAGTGTGACTTGGGTGCTGTCGATGATGCCATCGATGATAGATAGTGGGGGTGTGTGTGACCTAGTGTGCTAGTAGACTTTATATATTTATATATATATATATATATATATATATATATATATATGTATATATATCGATGATAGTAATCATGTTAGTGTGGTTATTAATGCTAGTTATATATATTTATAGGACTTCATGAGATCGAGACTGCAGAACTTGGAGCCGGGTCCATAATCTACACTCTCGCGGCAATTCCAGGCAAGATACCGTGTCACTATGATCTTATTTATTTCTTGCTATACATGGACGTGTTGTTGTGTGTTAGGATTCAATGTGTTAGTAGAGCGTCCAAGTGTGACTTGGGTGCTGTCGATGATGCCATCGATGACAGATAGTGGGGGTGTGTGTGACCTAGTGTGCTAGTAGAATTTCTCGTGTTGAAGTTATTTTTCAATGATTTCTATGACTTGGAAACGACTCATGACACGACAGTTGGAGCGAGGGTTACATTATTATTGGCATGCATCCTATACTTGTTCGGTACAAAGGGTTTGTGTGACGGATCATAAATGACTAGTTGTGTTAGTTAGAGGACATGCATGTGAGATACGAGTCGTCCGGGTCATGGACATAATTTTGTACTACTCCTAGGTGAAGAAGACCATTAGTACGCATATGACATTACCTTATCCTCAGCTTTACTTTTGCCCTATATAGACAATACTAGTGGATATTCCATTATCGTGTACGGAGTAGTCTCTGGATTGGACGGAAGTATGCTAGTATATTTGCGATATTAGTTAACGCTAATATCACTCCTTACCTACCTGTGCAATCCCAAAGTAGTCTTCAAGTGTATTACAGTTAGATGGATAGTTTACCTTGTTAGTTATATTCATGTTCACGAATATTACTTTTACTGTTCATATTGTGGCTAGTTGTTGAATCTTATTACGTCCCTCTAAGGACCAAATATATATATATATATATATATATATATATATATATATATATATATATATATATATATATATATATATATATATATATATGGGTGCTGCTATTAGCACTCCCAAAAATATCATTCGGCACTCTTTTTTTTAAGTTTCAAATTCCAAATCCACCCTTGCATTAAATATGATATTAATTTGTGTATGCATGGAGGGAGGAGTGTAGGATGAAATTTTAGGAGTGTCAATAATGTTAATGCAGAGCAAATCTGGAATTTGAATGTTAAAAAATTAAATAGGAGTGACGAATGACATATATATATATATATATATATATATATATATATATATATATATATATATATATATATATATATATATATATATATATATATATATATATATATATGTATAGTTGTTGCTGAACTTATAATATAGACAGGTGGATGGTATAATTTTGGTTGTAGGGTTTAGGTATCGTTTGTAGTGTTAGTTTATCATTTTATCGTACTTTCTATTTTCGTTCTTTTTATATCTTGCTCATTTAGCCTTATTTTATTGGACCTCTATTATTCTTCGGGTCCATTCCAAACATACATGCTAATGGGCTGCAGACCATGACATATATCGTTTGTTCTTGATTTTGTTCATTATTGTGAATTGAGACATAGTTGAGATATAGATTAGTTAGTATATGTTAGTTTACTTTACAGCGTACTACGATTGGGATAAGTCCATTAAATTGGGGTACTTATTCTAGTAATAAAGCTGACAAGCTTATGTCTTAGGTTTCGATATATTTTGAAACTAGGATGTAACATATTTTTGTGGTGGCCTATGTAGGTCGAGTTAGCCGTTTCAGTTTCGTTACTGTACCATGCGGGCCTGCGATAGAATAATATAATAGGATCTCAATCCACAATTGCCATAAAAACTCTTTTAAATTTAACTATCGTCCTTGAAGCTCAAAATTGAAGTTGATCAACTTCCTTGACCTCCTTGTTTTGTATTCTCATCATTCCCACTTTTGAAAAGACGAATGCTCGTGCTTGGTGAACTATTTATTCCATCATTGGATATAACATAGTTGACAGAGTATTATAAAAGGGGTTGATTATTAAGAAATGATTGGGTAGGTACCTCTATTTGGTAGACCGAGCTGATCAGATGGGTAATATATGATTCTCATCGACAATTTAACTCTAGCGAGAGACTTTAGGATCAGTGGATTACAACCCGTCTACCCTTATCTACGTTAGATAGAGATGTTTTGGAGGAACTAGAAGGAACATATAGTAGGACTCTAGAGATTAGTTACAGTTCTCTACTAGAAGTGATAGTCACCCGGGAAAGACTAGTAGAATAGGGCCAGAGGGTCCCATTATAAATAGAAAGATTTAGCGAGCATCACCTAGCATTAACTTCCACCCTTACTCAATAGAAAGGTGTACAGTGTGTAGGCATATTCGTGAGTGCTAGATGGTAGACTAGATAGGTGATCTATGGAAGTATGGCTTAGGGTTTAAGAAATAGATTTATAATTTATATCCTTTGGGATTAGACCTACCTAGAAACTCAATGAAGAAATTGGAAACCTTACCTTAAGAAGACCAATGGATCATACACATTAATATAGGATAGTAGGAATCCTAAGAAACCTTATAGATAGAATGGTAGGGTTGGACTAAGTTACATATAGTGGTTATGAAGAAGAAGGGATCGTGGAAGTAGCACTATGGATAGGTAATAGAGATCAAAGAGCGTGAGGATCTACTGACTGCATTCTTAGTGTGTTATACCTTGTTAGAAAGGTAACATCCAAGAAGGCCATGTAATAGAAGTGAGCAAAAAGGATTGGAGATAAGAAGTTCTAGGGTGTTATAAGTTAGAACATCACAAGCAGCCACTACACTGCCCACGACTATGCTCTTCTCACTCAAATGATGCCATGTTTGCTATCTGTCGCTAATTTTGCGACGTCTTGCGACAATGATCACGCCGTCGCAAACAGCGATGTTCTGCAACAAAATTGCCATCTGCGACATGCCTATACGCGACACCCTATTTTTGTCGCTAAATACGTTGTAAAATTATTTTAGCGACGGATTTTCCTTATTTAGCGACGTATTTTGACGTCGCTAAAATGGGTTATTTTTGTAGTGACTAATCTTAAAGAATGTGCCCACTACACTGCCCACGACTATGCTCTTCTCACTCAAATGATGCCACGCGTCCCCAGTAGTTGAAGTAACCGCTCGCGCAACTGGACAAGAGGTGCACAACCTGAAGTGCGGGCCAATCAGAATAACAATTTAACAGTTATTTCAAAAACTCTATAAATAGAGTTTCAAATCAGTTCTAAGGCATCACTAATGATCATAATGTACTGACAAAGTGCTGTTGCATCTTTCAGAGGCTCGTGTCTTCGATATCACATCGTCCAAGGGATAAAGTGATCGTCTTCTGATCAAATTCCTATAGTTGTACTTCCCCAGAACTCAATTATACTATTATACTCTTTTCTTAGTTTGTAATCAAACTTTATTTTTGCAAACAAAATGGCGACTCTACTGGGGACGACTTTCTCCTCTGACGAGAATGTGATAACTCAATGTGATACCACGTCTATCGGCAAGCCACAGAAGACTTTGGTCGTTCAAGTCGACCAAACCGCTTACAAAGCAATAATTAGTCTGGGGGTACTAGGCGTACCACAGTTGCTGCTATGAGCAAGGCGTGCACTGTGTGGACTCCCAAGTCCTCTCTGCCAACCATTACACAACTTACACGGACTGCCTCTTTGCCAACCATTGCTCCTACGCAACCTTCGCAGACAGCTTCTCTGCCAACTATTACTCCTGTGCAACCTGTGCAGACTGCTTCTCTGCCAACTATTACTCTTGTACAACCTGCGTAGACTACTTTTCTGCCAACTAGAACCCCTGTACAACTTGTGCCTACTGTCTCTTCGGCTTTGAACATAGGGAAACACCATTTGGCTACTCCCTTATTTTTTTCCAGTTTTGAACTCGGGGAAGAACCTATCTAGCTATAGTACTAGACAGAATAAAGGGAAGCGCCCTTTGGCCTTTCCTCAACCTGCACAACCTACGCCCGTGGCCTCTCAGCCACAAAACAAAGAAAAATGCACTAGCTACTCCTTCTCCAAATTTGAACTTGGCAAGGAATACACCTATTCCATCCTCGTCATAGAATAAAATATAGCATCATTTGGCCTTTTCTAATTCTTCTCCGGTCCTTGACTCGATAGAAAGTATTTATGGTAGCACCTATGTGCCAGTCAGTGTAAAAGCTCTTTTGGGCAGAAGCTCTACTCCTCTGAACAGAGACAATCAAATCTCTGCTAAGAAAGTGAGTTCTGTTCAAACTGAACTTTCTGTTACCCAGTTGCGCCAGGTCAGGCACATAAGAATAGGTTACGCAACACAAAAAGGGATTCTGCCAAATCCCAAGAATGCAACTCCGGATCTTCCAACCCTGTGCATCTTAAGATTAAAGCAGGGTAAGCTGCTAGTATCTCGCACAGATACACAAGTAGCAGACCTATCTGACCTGCGTACCTATCTCAATAGGCGCCAGTCAACACCTACTTCAATAAAATGCAATCAGCCTGCGCCAGTGGCTAACTCGGTCCAGAAGCAGACTTCTGAAGTCAAGATCCCTTTTACCTATGCTAACTAACTCAGCACCTCCTTGTTCACTCAAGGAATGGGACATCTCAAGAATCGAAATCATGTTCCTAACATTATTAAAGAATATGTTCCTTCGACTTCTTCTTATCCTGTTGTTGTAACCAATCTCCGTAAAATTCTTAAACAGAAGCGAAAGATCACAAATCCGTCTTATCCATCAGTAATGCAGCCCCAAGAACATCACTGTAACCATCATCATGATGTAGTTATCAAATGTTGTTGTCAATCAGCTAAACGGTCTATCCTCGACCGTCTGAATTACTCTCAGATTCTTCAACCGATTATAGTAAATGAGGACGAATTATTGTATGTCTCTGTCAATATGACGTCTCGAAGCACTGGGGGTGGAAAGCGCCCGTGATGTAATGCATCCCACAATCCCAGTCAATAGTACTTAGATCGGATTCGTGAATCCGACGAAGGAGTATACCAATATACCAGATCAAGAAGTCGAGACACAATCGGTCAAAGGAATCTTCCTTACGACCAAGAAACAATCGTTCAAAGGAGTCTTCCTTTCGACCAAAAAATAATCGGTCAAAAGAATCTTCCTGATTCCAACCAAGATGCCTTCAGTCAAAAGGATATCCCTATCACTTATCCTGGGGGTTGTTCCTTATATGACTTTGATGCTTATAGTGAAAGTTCTGAATGGACCATCTTTTCAACTAGATCGTCTTCGATAGCTCGAGAAGTGACTACTTATGTCGTCATAGAAGATCAAGATGCTTCCAGTTCTAACAGTCAAGAGCAGAGAATTGCTACTTTGGAAGCTAGTTTGAAGAGCATGGTTGAGATGATGACAGACATGCATGCTGTAATTATGATACAACATACGGTTCCACCGGTTGCAAATCTAATTTCGACCCAAGAACCTGTACCGACATCCGCTCCTGTCAACATTGGTCTGGGGGTACAGTCTCCTCACACCGCTTCCATACCTGTGCAAGCTAATCCAAGTCAATCGGGTGCTGGGGGTGGTACTTATCATGTAGTACCCCTCCTAACATATCAAATCATTCCACTGCTCCACAATCATCGGAAGATACCAATGAGGCCGTAAAACTTTTACGTAGCAACCTGGGCCACGCAACCTGACAGCGCACCTGGCCGCACAACCTGGCAGGGCGCCTGGCCGCGCAAGTGGCTCGCACAACGAGCGCAACTTAAACGTACTATGCTCCTAACGACGATGCTGGCGTGCTAAGTATAAATTGCGCCAACAAAAATCTACATTATGCCTCATGAGCCCATGAGCCCAAGTTCGAGTCTGAGTCCGAGTCCGAGTCCGAGTCCGAGTCGCTAAGCCCCTACGGGGCTTAGCTCCTATGGAAATAAATTTTCCAAGAGCAAAAAGAATGAATGCTTTCAATTGTTGATTTAGCCTTTTTCCCATTAGAAAAATAACCCCACATGGTATACCCATATGTACCTCCAAACCACATGTGCATATCTAAAATAACATAGCTAATATGTAGAGATACAACTCCTTCGGCCTAGCCGATGTGGGACTAAAATTCATAATGAAAAAGCTAAAACCCAACAATCCCCCACATATCTCTATATATGGGTATAAGTGTGCCCTACAGTAACTGTCCATCATGTATTATGAGAGATGTCGTTGACGACTTGAATCTTCCCGCATGGGTCAAACAATAGACTATAATACAAGAATGGACTAAGCCTTGAATTCTGCACCATAGCTAAAATTCTTCCCACTCACATAATGTAGTTACATGTGCTTCTGGCTACACATTAAAGGCCCTGTGCCAGCCTGGTTTCAGTGTATAATTTGGGCATCTACAAGTTTACCCTCAAGAGACGGCCTAATATCTCTTTGTCCATACACTGTAGGTGAGTTCATTATAAAGTGACATGGCATGAAGCGCTATGCACTTCCCTTACGGTGCTACGCCGCTATGACATGGCTTAAAGCCGAGGCCTTACCCCGTAACGGAAACCTCATCATAGTGTCATACTACTATAGCATGAGGCCACCGCCTCTTTGTAGTGCCAAACTACCCAACATAAAGCCTTAGGATCCCTTCCGGTGTTACGTCGTAATGACATGGCTTGCAAGGCCGAGGCTTTATCCCTAACCGGGTACCTCATCGTGGTGTCGTACCCCTGTAACACGAAGAACTTCTCTTCTTTGCAGTACTGTGTAACGCCCCAGTCCCATAATACTTAGGACTAGGAACGTAGACATGCCAGCTATATTCATACGAAGTATACTCCAATATATGGAAGACTCGTATAAATACATAAGCTGTAAAATGCAGTAGAACCATAACTAATCTCATCCACACAGAATAAATGAATAAAAGATCATATAATAAGAATGTATTTGTCTGGATACAATATGTTGGGCGGAGACAAATCCACTACCAACAAAATAAAGAAAAGTACATGATAGAATAAATGATTTTTGGCGAGCGGAGCGAAGATTATCCAAGTGCATCATCCTCGAGAAATAGCAATGAACACGGCTAGAGCTAAAGCACCTGCGAAAGACAATAGCACACACCTGGAGAGATAACCAGGTCCTCAGAGGGACGTAACAAGACACATAATAGCATGCCATATAAACTGAATAAATATTACTCAATAAATAAGTAAATCGAATTATAACATGGTCCAATACGCACCTACTGAACGAGTGTACCATCCCCCCAACCAAACAAGGACAAGAGATGGTAAACTAATTCACGGTAACGTATCTTTCCATGCTAATAATCCAATATGGTATCCGAACCCCAACAAGATTCAATACCTTCTCACATCGAAGTAGTAAGTCACACCTACAACCAAACAAGGACAAGATGTGACGAACTAATCCGCGACAAGTTATTGTTCCAAGCCACGGTCAGATACAAGTACCCAAACTAAAAGTACTCGTACCTAACGGATAAAGGTGCCTACCGTTCTAAGTGAAATGTAGTTAAGAACAATCCTTCCTACGCATGGGCCCTAGCTAAATAGGATCGACATAGTCCTCCTTTGGGCACCAGAGGCCCCATCAGTAAGAGCATGACATTCCGCAGAATCGTCAGTGGCCGTCAGTAATCATGGGTCATCAACCCCGTATCTCCAGCGGAGAGTCCGGGTCACAAGGGAAGTGCATCGAAGCCCATACGCTAAGGAATTGTCCTCTCCGCCCAATGCCTACTGTGTTGTATCCACAACACAAACAACTATAACCGCTAAGTCAAACTAGCATGCAATCTCTATTAGCGGTTATTCCTATCGTACGGCTTGTACGTACTGGTGGCCAGCCAATCATGCACTTCCGTGTCCTACATGCGATACACAACTTCGTGTTACAATGTGTCAAGGCCAATGAATGCAACACACAAGGTGGTCCCTTAAATCTAGGTTTAATTTGTAAGAAAAATAATACACAGCAGGAAATAAAATGAACAGTAAGTTCTAACAGTTATGCCATGTATCACAGTTTATTTTGCATAAAAAAATAATTAATGCATAAAATATGAGCTAAAATAAGTAAACAGCGAATGGCAAGGTGTCTTGCCTGCGGGTGGTGCGAGAAGCAGCAAAATCCAACAATCAGAATCGTCAACACAAAAGTCAAAATCCACAAGAAGCTCCGAATGCTGAAACAAACATCACGAACGAGTTTGGAATAAAAGATATACCTAGGAAACGCCTGTCCAAAAGTTAAATTCTGGAACAGGGGCAAAATCATAATTTTGGGTCAAAACGATGTCCGCCGTTGGACCCGCTTTGCATCGAAATGCGTGCCAGAACCTACGGTCTCTAAAATCATCAAACTATATGTCTACGAATTTGTTTTGATGAGACGAACCCAACGATATATCCAATTTTGGATTCCGGTGGGCTGTGCACAAAATCGCCCGTTGAGTGGGATTGTGGGCCCGCCAAAATAGCGTCCCGATCAATGGTCTCAGAATCGGACCAAACTTGGCTCACAGGACCAGAAAAATATTTTGAGTCCAATGGCGCAAGTTTCATCGCGATATGATGAGTGTGCACAAAGTTGTGACTTAATTTGCAAAGAGTCGAT
The DNA here is from genome assembly GCA_029216955.1 of Iris pallida. Classification (NCBI taxonomy): domain Eukaryota; kingdom Viridiplantae; phylum Streptophyta; class Magnoliopsida; order Asparagales; family Iridaceae; genus Iris; species Iris pallida. The sequence continues at coordinate 5,759,120 of JANAVB010023996.1, read as the reverse complement.
ACGGGGTATCTCGACGGATACGCATTGATTTCGTCGCGCACATGCAATAAAATCGAGTTCTGTCAGTTCCCACACGTCGAAAACTTCCATACGCGCCTTTCGATGCGTATAGTATGCGACCACGTCGCCCGCTTTGTCGGGACAGACGCCGTATCGGAGTGTTTCTCTACTTTTTGAAAATAGAATTTACAGTTTTTCGGAAAACTTTAACAACGTGTAACTTTCTACATACTATATGAAAAGTGAATCCAAAAGGTGCGTTACAATCTCGGTTAGGTTGTCTTTGACTGCCTTCAATTAGTTTTTACGAAAGCTTAATGGACAGCAAGAAAAGTGGCCGACAAGTTGGTGTTTCAAAACAGTTTTTAATATTCAGAAAAGTGGGTTTTTCTCCAACTTTGTCTCGATTTTTCGAGCAAGTTGGATGGACATGTCAAAATCCATCTAGGGGATCTCGAAGAGGGTCAAGTCTACTTTCCAGAACATTTTACGGATCGAAAATCGGAGTTACGAGCAAAAAGTTACGTCATAGGGAAGTAGGGTACCTTGAGTGGAAAAACTGCTCCGTGGGTGACGCGGGGCTGCCTTCCGATGCTCCGTTCATCGTGCACACAACTCCGTTTCTGGTGAAACAAACTCGTAGGCGAAGAGGGTATGTTCTGCTAAAATTTTCGTTTTGGAAGTCTAGAATTTTGAGGTTTGTAGAAAAAGTTGTATTTATAGCAAGTTCGGATGAAAACCTAATGCTACTAAACTTAGTAACAAGTTATTATGGACCCATTTGCTCGCGAATTTTTTTTTTCTTTTGGGTTAGCTGCTGTACGCAGCCAGCAACTTTGAGGGTGGGGGCGCCCACTCACGTGGGTGGTTAGTATTTCTTTTTTTTTTCTTTTTTCTTTTTTTTTTTGTTTATTCTTTTTCTTTTCTAGATAAAACTATATATATTCAAAAATCATTTAAATACAAATAACATTTTAAATATCACATATCCACATATTTAATATATTTAAATATATTTACATATATATATATATATATAAATTCATCTTAAAATAAATCAATCTCAATAATAATAATAATAATAATAATATCTAAATAGAATGAACATATTTTAATCTCCATGAAATAACTTAAATTACAATAAAATAATAATAATCATCCCAATGGGTGAACTTTACCGCTCACCCATGTGTGGGTCCAAAAATCATACCATCTTGTAAAATATTATTTTATTAATAAAATATAAATTTTGTACCGAAAGTCAATAAATATTCAAAAAGTCTCAAAATTTTTTAAAAATCTTTGTACACACATGAAATATTCTTATATGGCCACCTTGGTCCCACCACATGCCTACATGGGCTTAAATTTGGTTCGGGCCATGTTCGGACTGAATTGGCCAAACCGGGTCATAAAAAAAAAAACTAAAACCATAAAATTTATAAATTCATTTTTAAGTCTAATAAAATAATAAAAATAATTTTAAAAAAATAGGGGTTTTACATCCTACCCAACTTACAAGAATTTTGTCCTCGAAATTAAGAATTATGAGGGGGTAAGAAGGCACAACGGTAGATAGGAGGGTTCAAAGAAGTTTATATGGTCGTAGTCTAGGTTGAGGGTATGATTAAGAGACGATTGTAATCACTCTTAAATTCAAGTGATTAGAAAGTCAAGATTGTAAATTTAGTGTCGAGGGAAAGGTCGAGTAGTTCAAGACAAAGATATGGTTACATTGGGTGGTAATGGTCATGGTGATAGGACAGTTAGAGGAGTTTTAGTACGACGCTTTTGTCTTCTAAAATAGGTGAAGGCGAACGCAATATAGAGTTCGAAGGAGGCGTTATCGAATACGAATACGTGGTTCAAAGGCGACCGAATAATTCAAAAGGAGTTGTCAAGGCAGTCGCGGATGGGACTCTAGAGGACAAGTTTAGCTATGTCCCCATCCACGTAGAACGATAGATAAAAGCGAACCAAAGTGCACTCGGTTGATCAGACCATTATGCACCGGTTCTGATTAGACAATATGTTAGTGGGTGCACCCAATAAAATATGTCATGATCAAGCTTGATAATGAAATAAGCTTGCAAAACTGAAGCTACGTTAGCAGCGCGAGATAGTCAAAATATGAGCAAGGGAGGTACTGATGAAGGAAATTTTAAGTAGTCCTAGATCTTTTAAGATCAAGGCTCGCCCGAAGTTCGGGCCTATACAGTTGTCTTGGTTGACTAGCTAAGTTAGGGTCCTCTGAACTTATAGGCTAAGCAACTTATCCACATGGGTCACAAGGACAAAGGCTTTGTTGGGCCGTGAGGTATTCTACCCAACTTACAAGAGTTAAACTAGTAATGGGATGAGACTATGGGTTAAGCAATCAAGATAAAGCAAAAATTTAAGCATTTAAGGAATTAAGTAGAACAAAATCACATATCGAGTCGAAAGAATTGAGTCGAGGTTGAATCCCTATCAGTGGTCAAAATATATCAGTATCATGGTACAGATTATAGTTTGGCCATTTTGACCATAAGGTCATATCAAGAATTAGAGTACAAGGAGACGTGTTTTGGTGGGACATAATATATCTACGTGAAGGTGGGCTTGTCTAGGCCTTACATATAAAATTTGTTGAAAGAAAAAGTCTAGTGTTGTGCTCCAAATATCCAAGTCACGGTAAGGGACGCCAAAAGATCTAAAATAGAAAGTGGGAGTTTACGAGGTGATAATAAATGCACAAAATAAAGAAGATCAAGTTAAAGCATGAGGTAAAATTAATTAAAGAATCCAGTAAAAAATAATAATTTAGGGGCACTGTGCTAGTGAGAAGATAGTCTTCTAAATGAATACACTCAAGGAACCATTAAATCATTATTCAAATGCAAATGGGTAAGAAGGTCACAATTAAAAGATCTAGAATTGAAGAAAGGTCGAGTAAGTCAAGGTGGAAATACAGTCACATAGCTGGGTAGATGACTAACAATACTTGTGTATATACTACTATCATGGTCATGAGTGACATGACAATTAGTGTGGAATACTCAGTGGGGTTATCTTGGGGCCTACCATTAAAATTTAACTCAAGTATCCTCCAAAAGTTTCAAAAATAAACTTTCAAAAATAAACCACCAAAATTTGTATTCACTCCAAGCAGTTCAAATTCATCATAAAAAATTTAAATCACTCTCATAAATCTCAAAGCAAAATTTTATCACGTTACTACTAACCATTTCCAAAATTAACGTTTAAACTCAACTATTTAACTCATGAGTTCATAATTTACGAATCCATAAAATTTCACAATCAATCAAAATAACCTTCCATCACATCCTTCGAAATTATCAAAAAAAATTTAATATTAGCAATCCCTCATTAAACTAAAATTTCAAATAATCTTATCAGGCAAAATCTTTTTTTTAAAAAAAAATCTAAATAGATCTGTAAATCCTCAATCATAGGACACCATTTAAAATAAAAATTTCTCAAAAATTGTTTTCATTACTTCCAAATATTTAAACCAAAATTCGCCATCATTACTTCCACTTAAAATTTAAAATTTACTAAACACGAAATCCGCAAGTTTCACAACTCAAATTTAAATAATTCCTACGGCCATTTTTTTTTTAAAAGCTAAGATCATTTTCAAACCAAATTTATAGCTGTTCAAAGGTGTATAACCATAATCCAATAAATCACAAACGTCAAAACTCGAAAATCAAATAAATTTATATTTGTTCAAAGATGTATATCTATCACCCAAAACTCATAAATATTACAACTCGAAAAACAAATCAATATTATACTTGTGCAATGATGTATAACTATAATCCAATAATTCATAAATATCAAATCTTGAAAATCAATCAATTTCTTAAACCAAGTATGAAATTCTATAAATCCTCCGGTGTCTCTATTTAGAAATCTCAAGGTTAAAACTTTCCGTGGTAACATTCTACTTTACCAATTACTAATCATTAATCACACTAAAAAAAACCTTTTAACTCAATTAGAGTCTTGAATGTATTCCAATTGCCAATATGACCATTTTAGCCGTGTGTTTGACCTATGAGCATATACTAGTGTAGTCATCTTCCTAGTTGATACTAGGCACGAAAATAAGAATCGACGGTAGAAAGGAATCAAGCAAGATGCAATTCAAGGAGGTCGATCGAGAGTTTGAAATATGAAGCCAACGGAAGGGGTCAAGCTGTATGGATGAGATTCCTAGATTCTAATCCTATGTTGCAGGTTCACATCGGTATAGTAACATAACCGAAGTGACAAACTCGACCTGCATGGGCCACCACAAAAATATGTAACGCCCCAGTCCCATAATACTTAGGACTAGGAACGTAGACATGCCAGCTGTATTCATACGAAGTATACTCCAATATATGGAAGACTCGTATAAATACATAAGCTGTAAAATGCAGTAGAACCATAACTAATCTCATCCACACAGAATAAATGAATAAAAAATCATATAATAAGAATGTATTTGTCTGGATACAATATGTTGGGCGGAGACAAATCCACTACCAACAAAATAAGGAAAAGTACATGATAGAATAAATGATTTTTGGCGAGCGAAGCGAAGACGAACCAAGTGCATCATCCTCGAGAAATAGCAATGAACACGGCTAGAGCTAAAGCACCTGCGAAAGACAATAGCACACACTTGAAGAGATAACCAGGTCCTCAGAGGGACGTAACAAGACACATAATAGCATGCCATATAAACGGAATAAATATTGCTCAATAAATAAGTAAGTCGAATTATAACATGGTCCAATACGCACCTACTGAACGAGCGTACCATCCCCCCAACCAAACAAGGACAGGAGATGGTAAACTAATTCACGGTAACGTATCTTTCCATGCTAATAATCCAATATGGTATCCGGACCCCAACAAGGTTCAATACCTTCTCATCGAAGTAGTAAGTCACACCTACAACCAAACAAGGACAAGATGTGACAAACTAATCCGCGACAAGTTATTATTCCAAGCCACGGTCATATAGAAGTACCCAAACTAAAAGTACTCGTACCTAACGGATAAAGGTGCCTACCGTTCTAAGTGAAATATAGTTAAGAACAATCCTTCCTACGTATGGGGCCTGGCCAAATAGGATCGGCATAGTCCCCCATTGGGCACCAGAGGCCCCATCAGTAAGAGCATGACGTTCCGTAGAATCGTCAGTGGCCGTCAGTAATCATGGGTCATCAACCCCGTATCTCCAGCGGAGAGTCCGGGTCACAAGGGAAGTGCATCGAAGCCCATACGCTAAGGAATTGTCCTCCCCGCCCAATGCCTACTGTGTTGTATCCACAACACAAACAACTATAACCGCTAAGTCAAACTAGCATGCAATCTCTATTTGCGGTTATTCCTATCGCACGGCTTGTACGTACTGGTGGCCAGCCAATCACGTACTTCCGTATCCTACATACGATACACAACTTCGTGTTACAACGTGTCAAGGCCAATGAATGCAACACACAAGGTGGTCCCTTAAATCTAGGATTAATTTGTAAGAAAAATAATACACAGCAGGAAATAAAATGAACAGTAAGTTCTAACAGTTATGCTATGTATCACAGTTTATTTTGCATAAAGAAAATAATTAATGCATGAAATATGAGCTAAAATAAGTAAACAGCGAATGGCAAGGTGTCTTGCCTGCGGGTGGTGCGAGAAGCAGCAAAATCCAACAATCAGAATCGTCAACACAAAAATCAAAATCCACAAGAAGCTCTGGATGCTGAAACAAACATCACGAACGAGTTTGGAATAAAAGATATACCTAGGAAACGCCTGTCCAAGAGTTAAATTCTGGAACAGGGGCAAAATCATAATTTCGGATCAAAACGATGTCCGCCGTTGGACCCGAATCTACGGTCTCTAAAGTCATCAAACTATATGTCTACGAATTTGTTTTGATGAGACGAACCCAACGGTATGTCCAATTTTGGATTCTGGTGGGCTGTGCACAAAATCGGCCGTTGAGTGGGATTGTGGGCCCGCCAAAATAGCATCCCGATCAACGGTCTCAGAATCGGACCAAACTTGGCTCACAGGACCAGAAAAATATTTTGAGTCCAATGGCGCAAGTTTTATCACGATATGATGAGTGTGCACAAAGTTATGACTTAATTTGTAAAGAGTCGATATGGGGTATCTCGACGGATACACATTGATTTCGTCGCACACATGCAATGAAATCGAGTTCTGTCAGTTTCCACATGTCGAAAACATCCATACGCGCCTTTCGATGCGTATAGTGCGCGACCATGTCGCCCGGTTTGTCGGGACAGACGTCGTATCGGAGTGTTTCTCTACTTTTTGAAAATAGAATTTACAGTTTTTTCGGAAAACTTTAACAACGTGTAACTTTCTACATACTAGATGAAAAGTGAATCCAAAAGGTGCTTTACAATCTCGGTTAGGTTGTCTTTGACTGCCTTCAATTAGTTTTTACGAAAGCTTAATGGACAGCAAGAAAAGTGGCCGACAAGTTGGTGTTTCAAAACAGTTTTTAATATTCAGAAAAGTGGGTTTTTCTCCAACTTCGTCTCGCTTTTTCGAGCAAGTTGGATGGCCATGTCAAAATCCATCTGGGGGATCTCGAAGAGGGTCAAGTCTACTTTTCAGAACATTTTACGGATCGAAAATCGGAGTTACAAGCAAAATGTTACGTCATAGGGAAGTAGGGTACCTTGAGTGGAAAAACTGCTCCGTGGGTGACGCGGGGCTGCCTTCCGATGCTCCGTTTGTCGTGCACACAACTCCATTTCTGGTGAAACAAACTCGTAGGCGAAGAGGGTATGTTCTGCTAAAATTTTCGTTTTGGAAGTCTAGAATTTTGAGGTTTGTAGAAAAAGTTGTATTTATAGCAAGTTCGGATGAAAACCTAATGCTACTAAACTTAGTAACAAGTTATTATGGACCCATTTGCTCGCAAATTTTTTTTCTTTTGGGTTAGCTGCTGTACGCAGCCAGCAACTTTGAGGGTGGGGGCGCCCACTCACGTGGGTGGTTAGTATTTTTTTTTTCTTTTTTCCTTTTTCTTTTCTTTATTCTTTTTCTTTTCTAGATAAAACTATATGTATTCAAAAATCATTTAAATACAAATAACATTTTAAATATCACATATCCACATATTTAATATATTTAAATATATTTAAATATATATATATAAATTCATCTTAAAATAAATCAATCTCAATAATAATAATAATAATATCTAAATAGAATGAACATATTTTAATCTCCATAAAATAACTTAAATTACAATAAAATAATAATAATCGTTCCAATGGGTGAACTTTACCGTTCACCCATGTGTGGGTCCAAAAATCATACCATCTTGTAAAATATTATTTTATTAATAAAATATAAATTTTGTACCGAAAGTCAATAAATATTCAACAAGTCTCAAAATTATTTAAAAATTTTTGTACACACATGAAATATTCCTGTATGGTCACCTTGGTCCCACCACATGCCTACATGGGCTTAAATTTGGTTCGGGCCATGTTCGGACTGAATTGGCCAAACCCGATCATAAAAAAAAATAACTAAAACCATAAAATTTATAAATTCATTTTTAAGTCTAATAAAATAATAAAAATAATTTTAAAAAAATAGGGGTTTTACATGCTGACTACACCCCTATTTATTTTAACATACAATATTAGGCCAACTGCTTATTTGTTGTGCTACGCCGCTGGGACTTAGCTAGCAAGGCCGAGACATTACCCCATGCCTGGGAACCTCATGGTGGAGTCATCCCATAGTAGCATGGAGTTTCACTCCTTGTAGTGGTATTCTACCATGCTTCCTGTAAAGTACACCAGGCATTCACTCTGCCTGAGAACTCATTAAGGCATTTAAGCCAACCTTCCCACAGGATTCGTTTTTCGCAGAAAACAACAGTAGACAACAATGGTTGTAGGTCCGTAACCTCTTCATGCCCAGTAGAACATGTATCCACCGTTCCTGATATTCTTTCGATTAGTGGTCCTCCTTTGAACCAAAAGCTAGATGCCTAGTAGATTTCTCTTTAAACTATTAGCATAAAACTTTATGGTAGGAATACAATAATACAATATCAGAATGCCTTCAAGCCTATTTTATAAGCTGTGTCATCGACCAGCTGGCGCTTGAGGCCCTTGGTGAATGGATCCGCCAGGTTCTCTTGACTCCGAACATCAATCACTGCAATAACACCCCTCTTGATGAGACCGTGTACTGCCCTGTGCTTCAACCGCACAGTCCTCTTCTTCTCATTAAAGAGGTCATTTGATGCTACCGCCGTAGTCGCCTGGTTGTTGCAGTATATCGGTATCGCCGATATTCGTGCCCCAACCACTCGAAGATCACACATGAGCTTCCAAAGCTATTCCGCTTCCTCGGCTGCGGTATCAAGTGCAAAGAACTCAGATTCCATGGATGACCGCGAGAGCATGTCTGCTTCTTCGACTTTCACTATATAGTAGCTCCATCCATAGTAAAAATGAATCCACCTGTGGACCTCTCGCTCTCCACCTCTGAGCACCAATTGGCATCACTGAAGCCTTCCACTACCAACGGATCTCCGCTGTAGTACAGTGCATATGTTTGAGTCTTTTTGAGATATCTCATAGACCGTTTCACAGCTTTCCAGTGTTCAACACCTGGGTTACTCATAAAATGACTCAGCATTTCTACGACGAAAGCTATGTCAGGCCTTGTGGCAGTAGTCACAAACATCAAACTCCTGATTATGCTTGCATACTCCAGCTGCCTGACGCTTTACCCTGAATTAGGCTTTAACTTCAGATCACACCTGTACGACGTATCGATCCCTGGAAGATCCCGATACCTATAACGAGTGATCATTTTCTCAATATAATGAGACTATGAAAGCGCTAGTCCAGTATCTGTCCGGATGATCTTGATCCCTAAGATCACATCAGCTTCCCCGAAGTCCTTCATACTGAACTTGCTCTAGATGAATTTTTTTGTCTCCGTGATACAACCCATATCCATACCTAGGATAAGCATGTCGTCTACGTACAGACAAACGATCCACTAAAAGAAATTTGGGTTTCCGTGACAAGTGTTTTGTGACAAGTGTAAAACTTGTCACTGAAAGGGATATTTTTTTTGACAAATAATTTTGTTGTCACTCATAGTTTGATTCTGTGACAATAGTGGTTTTCCATCACACAATTAAATCATTTAGTGACCAGGCTTTTATTGGTCGTCACTTAATGTTGTCACTGAAATAAGATTTAAGTTTTAGACTTATCTCAAAGACAAGTTATGTGTGATAAGTGAAAATACTTGTCACTTAAGGTATTTTTATAGTTACAAGAAAATATTATCGTCAAATAAAAGTATTAGCCACAAGATTTAAATTTTATTCATGTCACTTAAAAGTATCTTTTAGTTAGCAAATAATTCTATGCCACACAAAATTATTAGTCACAAAGAAGAAATTTATTTCTTGTAACAAAAACTCACTACACCAAAATGGATAATTTGTGACAATTAGAGTTGTCCAATACCGACATATTAAAATTGTCGTTGAATTTTCGACGGATCAAAATTCGTTATTTAACATCAAAACCTATATTCTAAAATATTAAATTTGAATTTGACGTACTAAAGTAGTTGTTTAATTTAAATTTTTGTCCAAAATTTTGGCCAAATCCCGAGCCCGCTGGAACCTGCTCTCAAAACTTCTCCAATATTTTTCGTTTCTTCTCAACTTTTCTTCCCAAAAAAATTCTCCCCTTTCCTCAATCCTCTTTTTTACCATGGCAGTATTTGGATAATGGATCAATTGGGAACCCATCTCCACCGCCATCAGTTAGCTATAGAGGTGCTCTGGTTCCTTGGGGTCCACCTGTCCTTCCACCGTATGCTTCATATCCTCCTCTACCGTACATCTCCGGATCGTCATAGTACGATGTGCCTACTATCCCGCCATATTCTTCCTACCGTCGAAGCACTCTGCGAATCCAAAGTCGACAAGCTTCAGCTGGTCCTTCTCGTCGATGAGTATGTTGCGATGGCAGATTCCTCTGAAGTGGCACATTGATATGGCCTTCATCAAAGAACTAAAGATAGTCGTGGCCTCGGATTTGTAGATGGGGGAGGAGGCGATGACCTTATGGAAGAGGTCCAGGCGACATGGCATGGATCCAGAGGGGATGATTCAGTACGTATATGTTGTCATCAACTTCTCATGAGTTGTTTTGATTCAAAATGTTTATTTTTAATTCTAGATTTATTTGGGAATGTTCGATGCACGCTAGGTGTTCGACGAAAATCCTGTGTCAAAATGAAGAAGTTACTCCTCCTTAGAAACCAACACGATCAGTTTTAATGTATTGTCCTAGACTAGCATATTATAAGGGAGCGATAAATGAGTAATAAATGAAGGCTGACCACAAAATTTTTGAATACCGGGGAAGAATTATGAAACCCCGACAAAATATAGGCAATGGGGCTTTGCAAGTATTGGATTCTTGTACAAGAGTATTCAACTATGTATCTTGAATATATGATGGGTTTTTTTTCTGAAAAAATGTCTCAAACTTTAATAATGTACAAATGGTTCAATTGTATGCTCTTTTGATTCCATGTCATGTCCTATACTAGCTTTAATATTTTAATTACATGTCATGTTCAATGGGTTTTAATTAATGTACTATATTTATCATTGAGATTTGAGAGTTGAACTTTTATAATTAATGTACTATAAGTTATCTTTTTGTTCGTGAAGATCTTGCAATGTAGAGGTGGTGTGATTGTTTGCTGAAATGTTTTTTCTTTAAATATAAGAACAATGTTACACTTGTTACCTTTGCTTTCAAAAGAAATAACAATAACACCGAACTTGCCTGCTACTCTAAGTTATTCTCTATTGGTTATTGCTACTCGAAATCCACCACGTAAGAAAGGAGCATGGGAGACACATGGAAGATTTTATGTGGTGGAAGGCTATGATTGTCTGTAAAACTTAACCAGACCAACTATGTTTAAGATGAAACATGGTTCAGGCCCCAATGTTCTAGGCTTCTTCTTGCTTATATGTTCAGTTAATTGTTGATCATGAGATGCAAACGTACTCCTATTTCTTCACATGAGGCAGTTACTATAAGTGTCCGGTATACTATCTAGGTTGATAATTGTGTTGGTTTGACCCGCTTAGGAATTCACACTTTAAAACTTCTTTTGAACTTTCACCTTTTGTTGTTCAGATCCTATTTTCATATTTGCAAGAAGTTTTACTTCTTTACATTTTTCAGCGTAATTATTTTCTTAACATTCGATCAATCAAAGTATGCAGTGTTAACCACCATACTCATTTTAATATAAGCAACTTTAGTGGCAGAGGTAGTGTTCAACAAACACTGGGAGGACGTAAGTTCATATATAATAAAAACCATTTTTTTAAAATATGCTTAATAGGAAATGTAACTTTCATGCACTCTTAAGTCCTCTGTAATGCTATGGTTTTGCAGGACCTTCCACATGATTCTACTGGAGAGTTGAAAAGACTTAGAACTTTTTGAAGATAATATAGACATATTTAAGTGGCTTGGCATAACTGTAGTTGAAGTTTGTCCTACTGAACGCTACTAACAAATAACTTGAACCCTCCTTTACTGAGAGTTTGTACAAATGCCTTCACCACAGTATGCCAACTGAAATGATCCTTTAATAGGCCATCATAGGCAAGGTATGTGATTTCTACAGCTTGGAAGGATCTATACATTAGAAATATTGCTTTAGATTTACGAATGAAGGTTGTTACTGTTCTAAGAAAATAATCATTAAACTATGACGTGATTCCTGTAATTAGCAACAAATTAAAGTTTATCATATATGTAGGTATATACTGTTTGAAATGGAAACATATTAGAAGATGATATATTATGACAGATTATATAACCATAAGGTCTGTAGAAGTTACGTTTTTGGCAATAATAATGAACTTTTTTATAAATAAAATTTATTTCAAAAGTTTTTTGCTCTAGCCAAATGAATTAATGAACTTGTATTTAGAACCATTTCATTCAAGAACTTCTCAAGAATTCATGAATTTATTTGCCATCTATTCGCAAAAGTGTCGCATCTTACCTATATTCACCCAACTGGTTAAGGTGAAATTGCAGGCTCCTTACCAGTAATGCTATTTGGTGTTCCTCTATTTTTTTATCTATTTACAGTCTCTGGCATGCCTGGTTTCATGTTTGCTGAATAAACATAGTAAATTTGAACTTTCATAAGTCTTGTTTCTTCCAAGTTCCGAGTTATTCATGAACTTTGGCTGATTTTTAAATCCATCATCTAGTCCCACTGGAGATAGGTTTTTGTTAATGTTACACAGTACATGGCTCTTAATTGAGTTGAGTGAAAGAAAAGGATTCGATTAGTCGACCCCCAAAGATTGGGATAAAGGCCTTGTTGTTCTTGTGGCAAGTCCCATGGGAAGGCATATTTATTAAGTTATCGTCTATGTTATTTTATTAGTTTATATGTTGTTAAGCCTTGGTCAGGAAAAAACAGAAAGTGTTGTCCATGTTTGTAAGTTATCATCACCAAGTCTGCTCTAAATTTAGTTAGCGTAACTAAATCTTTTGTGAGCTTGACTACATGAGGAACTTGAGCCTAACAGAACTTGAAATGGTCCTAATAATGTCATTTAACTCGCTCTGCATTACCAACCTTAAATAAACAAAGATGCCATTGATTATTTTTTGTGTCAATCCTTTTCTTACATTAATCATTTAAAGAATGCATCAATGACAAGACAAAATCTTTCTACAATCTACATCTAGCTTCCCCCTCGTGTTAGAATAAGTAAGCGCGTTATTATTCACTTTTCTATTAATAGTTGTAGAGAAAATTTAAAGGATAGGATTCAAAGGAAGGCACCAACAAGAAGGTAAACAAGGATATAAGAATTTTTCTTGCCCATAACCAGGCCGTAGCACTGCCATGAAATTCCACAACACCCTGTCATCCATATAGGAATGCTTTTTCTATATATTCTGACTATCAAATTCAATAACAACATAAAAAAATGCATAGAATTTGTGTTTTGATATTGTTAATTGTCTTCACATTGGTATTGATGTTATTGAAACAAAATCTAGTTATCTTTTGTTGTCTGATGGTTCCATCTATTTGTTAGGTTATAAGAAATAAAGCCCTACTACTACGTACATATCTGACTCATGAAATAGAGGTGATGTTTCGCTCCTAAAGGTTGTTTATATCCAGTTCATAAGCATGCTACAAATTTCTCTAAACTTGCATTTCTGTAGTTCAGGAAATTCAAAAGATCATAGCTTTTGAAGGAGCATTTGAGAAGATATTTAGCATTATTAAGGAGGAAGGAGGTTCTGATGGAGGTGTTGTTGTTCAGGTGATTTTTTTGTCCTCTATTATCCAAAAAATTTCTTCTGATAATATTATTTTCTTTTGAGTTTCAAAATTGAAACACTCATTCTATTTTCTGCTTAGTCAAGGAAAGTAATCACTTCTCTGTACAAAATATATTTTTGATCTTTTATTGGAAACCATGCCATATTCAGAATTCACACAATGGACATCATATTTTTTTTCATGTTATTTGATACTCAAGACATACTAATCGTATGAAATGATTTAGTATCACTAGTAGATGTTTCGATGATCCACTTGATGTACTTATCAGTATTATTTATTCATTTACGACTACCAGATAACCCAATGTTGCATAAATGTTGGTACTTCTACATAGGATGAAGCCATTCTGAATCTGTTTACTTTATAGGTCTCTCTTCCAAGTCTTATTGATATAATGATCCATGACACATATCATCAATCAGCACCATAGTGTACGAACAAATATTTATATCTTGAAAAGTGGACCCTGACCAAGAGTCATAGGATTGTTGTTATTCAAGGTTCATATTCTAGTAGGTTTATCCAAATATAAACATAAGAAGACAATAATCAACTTCCTCTTTACTCCTCTGGATTTATTTCCATAGATGTATTCTTCCATAAATGATATTCATTGCAGTTAGATTTCACTTATTAGAGCCAATTGACATAACCTTTTGTCATGACCCGTAACCGCTATAAGGGCACGTGCACGTGACAACGCCCAGCCCTCACCGTAAAAACGGTATGGAACGCTATAGGTTTTTCTACTCTAAACAGTTTATATATATATATCAAAAACCTGTCGAGAATATGGTCAACTCCGAACGGAGGACAAGCAACGAATATATATGAGTACTCAATCATAACTCTAAGATAACAAAGTAAAGACTGAAAGATAAAGACAACAAGACGATAATAAAATAATAACCTGTCAAGTCCAACACAAGAATATATACAAGTTCAAGTCTCTAATACAATCCATAGTAATAACAGTCTCAAAAGTAGCTGGAGACAAAGTCTAGTATAAAAGACCTACCCTAACTAAGCAAGTGGTAAGGTCTCGTCAGGCGGAGCTAAGCCCTGCTGGACCAAAGTCTCCAAGTCTACGCCCACTACGTCATCCGGACCGTAGTAGGTACAATAATCTCCCTCGTCAGCATCTGTAATATTTTTAACATATCCTGTCAGGATAGAACGAGTACAATCTACTAACAACAGTTCATAAGATATGACAAAAGCTATAAAACTGTAAATAGAGAGTATATACAAGAAAACATGGAATGTACATGTAAGTATCATGGCAAGGTAAGCTGTAAAACTAGAGCTAGAGCAAGACAAGTAAACTGATCATGGCATGTACAAGAATCAAGAGTCATATATCTAGGTGCGTGAGAACTAGCTGCAATATGTGGCCGACTTGGGAACTTGCACAAAATAGTAACAGGCTTGGCTAATCATACGTGGGGTGTATGATCAACACTCACAATCAATAGGTGCACAATGGGTGCACAATAGGCTTTGACCACATATCTACACTAATACTCCCCGCCCCCGACTGGTAGAGTGGATCCAAGCAAGACACGTTATGACACGGGATTCTACGAAAAGGGAGCAAGTCTCCTCGAGAATCGGTGTCCATATATTGCACAAGAACTACAAGGGAGCTTGCACAAGATATACCAAGATAACGAGGAATAACATCTCATGTCGGGATCCATGAATACCAATCAGTGTAACCAATGTGTCGAGAACAAGCATATCTACACTAATTACATGAATTATAACAATCATCGTAAATTGGAAAAGTGTCAGAGAATGTACTCGCCTGTAATATGGTATGATATGTCAACCGGAGCAAATGCAGCATCTCGAGGACCTATAGAGAACAAGACGTATCAATACTCTGTTTAGGAAGTAAAGTCAAATCAATTTAAATCCTATTAAGTCATTCTAGGTCAAGACGCGTCAAACTAGACTGTACGAGGTCAACCTAAGTCATATTAGGTCTAGCTAAGTCATACTGGGTCAATACAAGTCAAACGGAATTAATCTAGTTCGATTTGAGTCAACGGTTGACTTACAGTTGACTTTTGGTTAACTGGTCAACTCTAGTCAACCCTGGGTCAATCCTAGGTCAATGGTGACTAATAGTTGACTTTTGGTCAACTTCCCAAGTTTAATGGAATTTGGGACTAAATTGGGTAAAGTGTTGACCCATAGTTGACTTTTGGTCTAAAAAGTCAACCGTGGTCAACTGAGGTCAAGACTAAATCTAGGCCACTATTTCTAATCATTACCAACCTCTACAACCCATATCCAAGTCCATCTTGGACTTCGAAACTCATATCTTGGCCGTAGGCCAATTTTCTATTTTACCTTTTCTAAGGTAAAATTCTAGCCTAGGTGAAACCTAGTTAGCCTACCTACGCTTGTTATTTTGACCCGTGCTCCCTAGGGTAGTAAGGTACTAGCCTATAAATATATTACCTACCAAAATACCTAAGTAAAGTGGACGTCTAGTCCATGATACGGCCCATTGCCGATATCTTGAATATTTCAAGATACGCAATGGTACGGCGCGATACCGGCGCCCTACAACCCCGATTTCCACTCGGGAGCCTACCCGCAAAATCTAAATCACGTATTCTAACTCCACGCCAAGTTTCATCTCATTCCGACACTCCGAGCTCCGTTTCACCCTCTAACTCGATTTCCTCTAAAATTCCCTTCTAGCTCTTATTCTATTTCTCTTTCTTAACTCTTCTTCTAACTTCCTCTTCCTATTCTTCCTCCAATTCTTCTTCTAACTCCTTCTTCCTATTCTTCTTCTAATTTTCCTAACTTCTTCTAATTCCTTCTTCTCTAACTTCTTTCTAAACCTCCTTGAACTCCTTAGTCTTCTTCTTATTCTTATTCTTCTCAACTTCTTCTTATACTCTTCTTATCTTCTAATCTTCTAATTCTTCTTAATTTCCAACTACATAACTATCTATCTATATATATATAAACATATATACATATATATATATATATGCATTAGGGGGGGTTTAAGTGGGAAAAGGGGTTAAAAGGGAGGGGGCAAGCCACTGCAGCTGCTGCCATTGCAGCTGCTGCTGCTGTGGCCTTGATGCTACTGCTACTGATGTGCTTACTGCTGCTGCACTGCTGCTAGCTGCTGCTGCAGTTGCTCCTCCTCTTCTCCTCATCTACTTCACTTCCTCTCCTCTTCTTCTATATATATATATATATATATATATATATATATATATATATATATATATATATATATATATATATCACACAAATCTCTACATATATATAAATACTCACACACACATATCTCCACATACATATAAACACACACACACACACACACGTATATCTACATATATATAAATACACCCACACACACATATAGATATATATATAAATATAGACACACACACACAATACTCACACACTCACAGACACACACACCACCCTCTCACACTCTCTCACACACACTCACACAAGCACACACACTCTCCATACCACTCTCACACCACTCTCTACACACACTCACACAAATATATATATATATATATATATATATATATATATATATATATATATATATATATATATATATATATATATATATATATATATATTTATATACTACTTACACATATATATACTACTTACACATATATATATACATATATACATCCCACTCTAATTAGAAAACCCCTAATTAATCCTCTAACCTAGATTTTTAGGAAACCTACAATTTTCTATGGGCAAAGTGTAGAGAATCCTCTTCTCTACACTTATTGTGAAAGCAATAAATGGAAAAGGAGAATAAATGGAGAATTAAATTCATACCTAAAGTAGGTTTCTTTGGAGAGAGAGAGAGAGCTTTGAAAAGAAAGAAAGAATTTGAGAGAGAGAGAGAGAGCTTGCTTAATGAGGAAGAAAGGAGGGGCTCCTACTCTTGGCCGGCCAAGTGGCCTATTGGGTTTGGGTTGGGGATCCAATAAGCCCCCAACCCATTAGACTTGGTTTAGGTTCAAATTGAATTCGGTTTGGTTCGGTTTGTTTCTAATGAACTAATTAAGCCTCTAAAATGACTAATTAAGTCATGGAAGTTGGGTTTAAGATTTCTAACCTAATTATGATGGTATGTGGGCCAAGTCCAGCTAGTATGTGGGTCCCACTAGGGTCCAGGCTACCTGGGTCTCCAATTTGGGTCCGAATTGGATAAAATCCAAACCAAACCAAATAAATCCCAAAAAATCACATAAAATAAATAAAAATTCCTAAAAATTATAAAACTTGAAAAATGAAGAAAATACTCCTAATTTGAAAATTGGGGGTGACAAATCTACCCTCCTTAAAAAAATTTCGTCCTCGAAATTGAATGAGAACTAAAACAGCAATCATGAATAGAACAATGAAAGAAAAAAATAAAATTTTACCTCAAGGCTCGAAGAGATATGGGAATCGCTCCCGCATGTCGTCCTCCCTCTCCCAGGTGGACTCACCTGGAGAGTGGTGTCTCCATGCAACGCGAACCAAGGGAATGACCTGGTTCCGGAGCACCTTCTCTCTTCGGTCCAAGATCTCGACCGGCTTCTCTGGATAGCTGAGTGTCGGTCCCACTATGATCTCTGAGTGGTCCAAGATGTGACTGGGATCTGCCATGTACCGTCTCAGCTGCGACACATGGAACACACAGTGCACTCCCTCTAGTGCGGGCGGTAACTCCAGTCGGTAAGCCAATGCACCGACCCTGCCCAAGATACAGAATGGTCCGATGTATCGTGGACTAAGCTTTCCGCCACCACCAAAACGAATCGTGCCACGCGTCGAAGAAATCCGCAGAAACACAAGATCACCAACCTAGAACAAAACACAAGACTTAGAGCTTGATCGAAAACAATCACAATCAGACTCAAATACTAGAAAAATCTAAACTATACCTCAAACTCCAACAGCCTCCGGTGGCTATCGGCCCAATGCTGTTGCCTATCCTGCGCCATCCAAAGTCGATCTCTGATAATCCTGACCTTCTCCGCAGCATCCACCACCATCTCAGGGCTAAGCAAAACCCTCTCGCCGACATCATCCCAAGACAAGGGAGTACGGCACCTCCGTCCGTATAGAGCCTCAAAAGATGACATCTCTATACTGGCTTGGTAGCTGTTATTGTAAGCAAACTCTACCAAGTAAAGGTGGTCCTCCCAAGATCCCCCGAAGTCCAAGACACAGGTACGCAGCATATCCTCTAGGGTCTGAATCGTCCTCTCAGACTGCCCGTCTGTCTGGGGGTGGTATGCGGTACTGAACTTGAGCGATGTGCCCAAGCTAAGCTGCAAACTCCGCCAGAAGTAGAAAGTGAATCGACTGTCCCGATCCAAGACTATACTCACTGGAACCCCGTGTAATCGGACTATCTGCCGCACGTAGATCTCGGCCAACCTCTCCGTCGACAAACCCACTTTGAAAGGCAAAAAGTGGGCCGATTTGGTCAATCGATCAACAATGACCCAAATCGCATCCTTCCCTCCTGGAGAGCGCGGAAGCCCAGATATAAAGTCCATAGTGATATGCTCCCACTTCCACTCAGGAATGGATAGTGGCTGGAGCAATCCACCGGGTCTCTGCCTCCCGGCCTTCACCTGCTGGCACACCAAGTATCTCGAAACGAACTGAGCCACCTCACGTTTCATGCCATACCACCAAACATGCTGTCTCAAGTCTCTATACATCTTGTTGGCTCCTGGATGCATAGAGTACTGAGAACGGTGCGCCTCCTGAAGAACCTCCTCCCGAAGTCCTCCGCTCGGCACGCACAATTTGGTACCATGCCTCAACGACCCATCCCCTGCTATAGAGAACTCATCCAACAGTCCTATCTGGACCTGCTCCCTGATAACCCTCAGAGCCTCATCCTCAAACTGAGCTGCCCTGACTCTTTCCATCAGCTCCGACTGCACCTGCAGACCCCACATCTGCACCTCGAACTCAGGAACTATCACCTCTATGCCCAAGCTCTCCAGATCTGCCAGAAGGTGACGATCCATCGTCAAACACATGGCCACGGGATACCTGCTCAGAGCATCCGCGACCATGTTGGCCTTCCCTGGATGGTACTATAAGGATATATCAAAATCCTTCATCAGCTCTAACCATCACCTCTGCCTCATATTCAGCTCCTTCTGGGTAAATACGTACTTCAAGCTCTTGTGGTCAGTATAGATCTCCACACGCTCTCCGTACAGATAGTGTTTCCACAGCTTCAAAGCAAAGATGATCGCTGCCAGCTCCAGATCGTGGGTAGAATAATTCCTCTCATGAGAACGTAACTGCCTAGATGCATAGGCAATTACCTTCCCGTGCTGCTGAAGCACACAACCCAAACACCATCCTGAAGCATCACTGTAGATCGTATAACCACCAGATCCAGAAGGCAGCGTCAAGATAGGAGCTGTAGTCAACCTCGCCTTCAGCTCCTCGAAGGCGGCCTGGCACTCATCGGACCAACAAACTCCTCGTCCTTCCTGGTAA
This sequence comes from Iris pallida, assembly GCA_029216955.1. NCBI lineage: Eukaryota > Viridiplantae > Streptophyta > Magnoliopsida > Asparagales > Iridaceae > Iris > Iris pallida. The sequence continues at coordinate 5,739,140 of JANAVB010023996.1, read as the reverse complement.
GGCGGGTCATCGGCTGGGCAATCCTGGAAAAGTCCTGCACGAACCTCCGGTAGTAACCTGCCAGACCCTGAAAAATCTGAACCTCTGCTACCGAGCTCGGCGTCGACCAGGACTCTACCGCAGAAATCTTCTTCGGATCCACTGAAATCTCCTCGCCGGAGACAACATGGCCTAGGAACTCCACGCAATCCAAGAAGAACTCGTACTTGGACAGCTTCCCATATAGCTGCTCCCTCCTGAGAGTGTCCAACACAATCCTCAGGTGCTCCTCGTGCTCCTCTGGTGTCTTCGAATAGATGAGGATGTCATCAATAAAGACCACAACAAACTTGTCAAGATACTGATAAAATACCTTGTTCATCAAGTTCATGAATACCGCCGGGGCGTTGGTCAACCCAAACGGCATGACGGTATACTCATACTGGCCATAGCGAGTCCGAAAGGCAGTCTTCAGAATGTTATCCCGCTTCACCTTCAGCTGATGGTACCCGGTGCGCAAGTCGATCTTCGAGAACACTCTCGCCCCGCTCAACTGGTCGAACAAGTCATCAATCCTTGGCAAAGGATACTTGTTCTTGATGGTAAGGTTGTTGAGCGTCCTGTAATCAATACACAGACGTACCGTACCATCCTTCTTGGGGACGAAAAGAACTGGCGCACCCCAAGGTGAAGAGCTAGATCGAATAAAGCCCTTGTCCTCCAGCTCGTCGGCCTGCTTCTTCAGCTCCGCTAACTCGCTATTGTTGATTCTATAAACATGCTGGGAGATAGGCTCAGCGCCCGGCACTAGGTCTATAGAAAACTCAACATCACGATCTGGTGGCATTCCGGGCAGCTCTTCGGGAAAGACATCCAAGAACTCAGCAATAAGTGGATGTGGCAACACCGGCCCCGCCAACAACGCTCCGCAGAATCCATCTCCCTGCTCCACTGCACCCCTGGTGAACTCATACTCCGGCTCTCCCGGCGGCCTAAACAGAATTCTGCCCCCTCTGCAGTCGATGCTAGCGTGGTGCGTGCTCAACCAATCCATACCGAGTACCACATCGTAACTCGAAAGTGGCATTACGAGCAAACACGTACTCAGCTCCCGGCCTCTCAAAGAAACTCCCCGCCCCTTGCAAACATTATTAACTAGGACGATGTCATTCCCAGTCATAATCTTGCAAGTTCTACCCAGATATTCAGCAATGATATTGTGCCTAAGTGCAAAAGAAACATACACAAAACTGTGCGTAGCACCTGAATCAAACAATACTAAGGCAGGAAAAGAATCAAGAAGAACCGAACCTGCAACTACATCTGTGACTGGCTCGATCTCCTCGGCCGCAAGAGCAAAGGCTCTACCCTGACCACCCCGCTGCTGGTGGTGCTGAACAAACTGCTGCTGCTGGGTCGGAAGGGGACCCCTCTGCTGCACTGCAGAAACTCTCACCGGTGCCCTCTGAGCTGTACCAGTAACACGAGGGTTCACTAGACACTCCCTCAACTGATGGCCTGCTCCGCCACAAAAGAGACACACTCCTAGCCTCTTCCGACAAACCTCCCAGACGTGACCAGGCTTCTTGCAGAAGTGGCAAGGAGCCCCATGCTGTGTCTGCCTCGGCTGAGTATGCTGTACCTGCTGCTGAACCGGTGCTCTGGCTTGCACCTGCGACTGGTGATGCTGGAAAGAACGATGTTGAAGCTGAGGGCGCTTAGCAGCCCCTGCGCTGCTACTAGCCCCCAAGAAAAGATTACGCTCCCTCTTGGGCTTCAAGCCCCACTCCCGCTCTACCTTGCGGGCCTTCGCGTAGATCTGGGTATAAGTCTAATAGAAGGAGGGAATGAGGATCTTGATATCCCAAGTGAGCCCCTCCCTGAAATGGCTCACCCTGATCTCCGGGTCTCGAACCATGTAATATGCGTATCGGCTCAGACGGCCGAACTCCGCTGCGTACTCCTCCACAGATAGACTGCCCTGCTGCAGATCCTGGAACTGTCGTACCAGGTCAATCTTGTCCGCGGGGGAAAAGAACTTCTCCTTGAAGAGGAGCTTAAACTCTGCCCAAGTACGGGCCTCTCCAGCTAGGGCTGGCTCATTTCTGAACCAGGTATGCGCAATATCTAGCAACTATAAACCTACCGCCTCGACCTTCAGGTCGTCTGCCAGGCGGGAGGCCCTCATCTGCTGCTCGATATCCTCGAGCCAATCATCTGCATAGACCACACCCTCGATCCCACTGAAGTCACGGGGCCCGAGCTTCTTGAAGTCCTGGATATCTCCGTACCTCGGTCGCGTCCCCGGATGAGGAGCCATCTGCTCCACGGCTGTAAGGACCAACTGATGGGCATCCTCCATGCCCTGACGCATCACGTCTGTCTGCCTCTGCTGAGCCTCGGCCTGGGCTCTCTGAGTCTCCAGCATCTGCTGGAAGAAGGTAAGCATCTGCCCCATATCTGTAGGCAGAGGAGGTGGAGGTGGAAGTACGTCTGCAACTGGCGGAGGAATCCGCTGCGCCGGAGGAGGAAGAGCGCCCCCGACAGCTCCCGGCACTACGGGAAGAGCACCCGCAACCCCAGGGACTGTCATCGAGGTAGCTGAAGGAGTACCTCCGAGAGCCCCAACAAAAGTCCCATCTGCGGGGGAAGTGACCAGAGCCTGCCCGCCAGAGGTGGCAGACCTCTCCGTCTCCCCGTGCTCCTCACCAGGAGAATGAGTCATCACTATCCTGGAGACAAATTCAAAAGAAGATATCAATATGGCACATGAAGGCAATATTAAAGGAGGACAGCTAGAATGCAGTAAATCAATATTAAAGACGGTAAGCAAGATAAGCAAGAAAAGATCCTACTGTGATTGAGTAATCTTAGCCTACTACCTCCTATGTGTAACACAGGCTCGTAGTCAACACTCTAAGACGAGTGCCGCCACGACATCGCACTAATTGCGACTACAGTACCTGCGTGGGCCACCACTAAAATGTGCCACGACCCGCACCCGCTATAAGGGCACGTGCACGTGACAACGCCCAGCCCTCACCGTAAAAACGGCGTGGAACGCTGTAGGTTTTTCTACTCTAAACAGTTTATATATATATATCAAAAACCTGTCGAGAATATGGTCAACTCCAAACGGAGGACAAGCAATGAATATATATGAGTACTCAATCACAACTCTAAGATAACAAAGTAAAGACTGAAAGATAAAGACAACAAGACGATAATAAAATAATAACCTGTCAAGTCCAACACAAGAATATATACAAGTCCAAGTCTCTAATACAATCCATAGTAATAACAGTCTCAAAAGTAGCTGGAGACAAAGTCCAGTATAAAAGACCTACTCTAACTAAACAAGTGGTAAGGTCTCGTCAGGCGGAGCTAAGCCCTGCTGGACCAAAGTCTCCAAGTCTACGCCCACTACGTCATCCGGACCGTAGTAGGTACAATATATAATCTTCCTCGTCAGCATCTGTAATATTTTCAACATATCCTGTCAGGATGAAACGAGTACAATCTACTAACAACAGTTCACAAGATATGACAAAAGCTATAAAACTGTAAATAGAGAGTATATACAAGAAAACATGGAATGTACATGTAAGTATCATGGCAAGGTAAGCTGTAAAACTAAAGCTAGAACAAGGCAAGTAAACTGATCATGGCATGTACAAGAATCAAGAGTCATATATTTAGGTGTGTGAGAACTTGCTGCAATATGTGGCCGGCTTGGGAACTTGCACAAAATAGTAACAGGCCTGGCTAATCATACGTGGGGTGTATGATCAACACTCACAATCAATAGGTGCACAATGGGTGCACAATAGGCTTTGACCACATATCTACACTAATACTCCCCGCCCCCGACTGGTAGAGTGGATCCAAGCAAGACACGTTATGACACGGGATTCTACGAGAAGGGAGCAAGTCTCCTCGAGAATCGGTGTCCATATATTGCACAAGAACTACAAGGGAGCTTGCACAAAATATACCAAGATAACGAGGAATAACATCTCATGTCGGGATCCATGAATACCAATCAGTGTGACCAATGTGTCGAGAACAAGCATATCTACACTAATTACATGAATTATAACAATCATCATAAATTGGAAAAGTGTCAGAGAATGTACTCGCCTGTAATATGGTATGATATGTCAACCGGAGCATATGCAGCGTCTCGAGGACCTATAGAGAACAAGACGTATCAATACTCTGTTTAGGAAGTAAAGTCAAATAAATTTAAATCCTATTAAGTCATTCTAGGTCAAGACGTATCAAACTAGACTGTACGAGGTCAACCTAAGTCATATTAGGTCTAGCTAGGTCATACTGGGTCAATGCAAGTCAAACAAAATTAATCTAGGTCGATTTGAGTCAATGGTTGACTTACAGTTGACTTTTGATCAACTGGTCAACTCTAGTAAACACTGGGTCAATCCTAGGTCAATGGTGATTAATAGTTGACTTTTGGTCAACTTCCCAAGTTTAATGGAATTTGGGACTAAATTGGGTAAAGTATTGACCCATATTCGACTTTTGGTCTAAAAAGTCAATCGTGGTCAACCGAGGTCAAGACTAAGTCTAGGCGACTATTTCTAATCATTACCAACCTCTACAACCCATATCCAAGTCCATCTTGGACTTCGAACCTCATATCTTGGCCGTAGGCCAATTTCCTATTTTACCTTTTCTATGGTAAAATTCTAGCCTAGGTAGAAACCTAGTTAGCCTACCTACGCTTGTTATTTTGACCCGTGCTCCCTAGGGTAGTAAGGTACTAGCCTATAGATATATTACCTACCAAAATACCTAAGTAAAGTGGACGTCTAGTCCATGATACGGCCCATTGCCGATATCTTGAATATTTCAAGATACGCAATGGTACGGCGCAATACCGGCGCCCTACAACCCCGATTTCCACTCGGGAGCCTACCCGCAAAATCTAAATCACGTATTCTAACTCCACGCCAAGTTTCATCTCATTCCGATACTCCGAGCTCCGTTTCACCCTCTAACTCGATTTTCTCTAAAATTCCCTTCTAGCTCTTATTCTATTTCTCTTTCTTAACTCTTCTTCTAACTTCTTCTTCCTATTCTTCCTTAATTCTTCTTCTAACTCCTTCTTCCTATTCTTCTTCTAATTTTCCTAACTTCTTCTAATTCCTTCTTCTCTAACTTCTTTCTAAACCTCCTTGAACTCCTTAGTCTTCTTCTTATTCTTATTCTTCTCAACTTCTTCTTATACTCTTCTTATCTTCTAATCTTCTAATTCTTCTTAATTTCTAACTATATAACAATCTATCTATATATATATATATAAACATATATATACATATATATATATATATATATATATATATATATATATATATATATATGCATTAGGGGGGGTTTTAAGGGGAAAAAGGGGTTAAAAGGGGGGGGGGGCAAGCCACTGCAGCTGCTGCCATTGCAGCTGCTGCTGCTGTGGCCTTGCTACCACTGCTACTGATGTGCTTACTGCTGCTGCACTGCTGCTAGCTGCTGCT